>CM039733.1:25336892-26028742 GCA_022539455.1 Dendrobium nobile
AATTAGTCATATATAGAAGAAAAGATAACCAAGTATTTTTCATTGAAATCATGGAAGAATACAAATTTAAGAGAATGATATCACTAGGAATGATTAATGTATCTCCTCTACTCTCCTTCCTTAATGTATAGAGCTGCGAAGAACCTACTAAAAACTCCAATGATTTTATCTATTGCTTCTCTAATCTCCCTTAGAATTGACTCTAAGGAGATCTAAAGAAGTACTCTGAAAATTATTAAAATTAGACAAGTGTCTGAACTCTCTCAAAAACATAACACAATTACTATTTCTAGGAAAACACAAATTCGGCAACTAGTACTACAGAGCATGATGTGGAATGATTATTTACTAAATAGTTAAGTTTCTTTATGGCATGATCATGTCCTTTTAAAGTTATAATAGCTAGGCTATAGTGTTGCTGACTTTTGTACGATGTGACACTTGAGTGGCAAATTTGGTGCCAATGCATCACTACAGGAAAATTGCCCATTACTGACAAATTTTCCAGTGGCTTTTCGGCAGACTATTTTCCAAAAGAATTTTAGTAAATTTCTAGCGAATTATAATGAAATATCTTTTACTAATTTTTTGGCAAATTTTCTGGCGAATTTGTTCCTGGCAGAATTTTTTGGTGCATTTTAATAATTTTTGAAAAAATATTATGTGTTCATAATTTAATTAATTAATGAACTTATAGCTTATTGTAATTAATTTTTAATTTAGTTTTTTTAATTAATTATTAATTTAATAACTAATTAAAATAAAAATTTTTACATTTATTTTAATTTTTGTTAAATAATTTATTACTTTTTAATTTAATAGCTTATTTTAATTAATTTTTAATTTAATAACTTATTTTAATTATTTATTCATTTTATTATTTTATTTTAATTTGTTTTAAAATTTACTTTTTATATTATTATATTTAAAAGAGTAGATTTGTGCTTAAATATAATAGAGTAGACATTTTAAAAAAATTTCCTCTATGATAAAGCTGTTGGCTAATTTAATTATGTACATGTTGTAGGTTTGAATCCCACCAGTGTAACCCTCGAGAGGGAAATATGGGCAGTGTGCGGGCAGGGCGCAGTCAAACGGGTAGGCAGGCAGGCTTCACACAGTCGGTCGAGTAGGCAGGTAGGAAACATGCAGTAGGGTGGGAAGTGTAGACATGCATGTAGCACACAATCAGACAAGCGACTGGGTAGATAAAAATTGTTATTTTTTAAGTATTCTAGTGATTTTATCTTTCGAACATCCACAGGAAAATTGTTTAAGCAAAAAAGTCTTTTTGGTGGATTTTTTTGACAAAGACTTTTTTTTATGCTCATTTTACTGTTGAAAAAAAATTCACTGGAAAATTTCCAAATAAGTGAGAAAATTAAGAATTTTTCTCTGAAAAATCTATTGGTAATATATTATTTTCTTGTAGTGCGCGATAGATTGTGATGACCTGGTTCTACATGACTGTGAACATGGCACTTCAAAGCAGACCATTTTGACACCACAATGATGTCAAATAGATAAGTTTGCACTACCATGTCAATATTATGGGGCTCTGGTTGTGTCATTGATGGAATTGTGCATTGATTTGTATGACTCCATAATGCTAGATGATACTTAGAATTTTTTGCCCTTTTTGCATTTTTCCTCCACAACATAACTAAAACAACACATTTGTATTAAAAATATAACACAAATAATAGATTATTTAAACTTATGATATGTGCTTTCTAGTTCATCTTCTTCCACCTCCTTTCTAACCTTAAAGGTGACCACTCATTGACGTATGGTGGTGTTATGGAGGCCTTATGTGCCCCTTTTAAATTTGCTTTCCTTGAAAATTTTACATTTCACAGACCTAAACTCAATTTAATTCATAATGTTTTTTATAATCTCTAGCTCTTTGAAAAATTTTCAGTCACCCTCCTTGATCCCCAACATATTCTTTTCAAATTGTCAAATAATTTGGATTATATTTTCATGTTTGGTCAAGAAAGTTCAATAGAGGTGAACTTCCCATGACACACAAAGAGGAGGGGTGAATTGGGGTTTTAAAAATTCTCTTTAACAAAAAAAATGTTTTGATCTTTTCAATGAAATTAAATTGCCCAATGTGAATGCTTATAAATGTAATAACAGCTGCAATGTTGATATTAATTTAATCAAATCAATTAACTACTAACCACAACATTCTCAAGATCATTTTTCAAGAAAATAGAAATTAGCCAAAAATTAAATTATAAAAATAAAAGTGCTTAAAAGAAAGTTAGAATGAGCACAACATAATTTTATAGTGGTTTGATCATCCATGATCTATATCCACTCCCAAGAGTCCTCCTGTTTGAGTATTGAACTAAAAACTATAGTATCTCCTTTAGCCCCTACAACTAGGCGAAGAAGCCCTTACAATATTTTCACCAACTTGGTGCGACAGAGAACCTTGACTCATAATTCATCCTCTTGGTGAAGATAGAGAACCTAGCACTCCTTTTTCACCCTTCTGGTGAAGGAAGAGAAACTCTACTCATTTTTCACCCTTCTAGTGAAGGTGGAGACCTAGCACTCTTCTATCACCCTCCTAGTGAAGGCAGAGAACCTCAATGATCTTTGGCTTTGGAGGAAGTAAGGTAAAAATTTGCTTGGAGCAACCATGTGCAATCCCCTTACTCTCCTTCTCCCTTACGTATAACCACTCCTTTTTCCGTCGCAAAGATCTCCAAGATCCCTCTGAAAGCTCTCTCTAAAAAAAATATAATAGCCAAGACTCTCAAATAGTCTCTTAAGAAAGTTTTTAAACAAGGTTTCAAAAAAACCCAAACTTTTCAATTTATAAGTCATTGTTTGTATAGTAAGATCAAGGATTGTACAATATGATTAGTTCAAAAAATTGGGTTTGTTTAGTATGATGGAATAGTTGTGGGACAAATTGTTTAATTTGTGTACTAATCGTACAATAATTTAAACTTTTATCAAATTTAAATTAAAAATTTCTCCCACGGATTCCTTAATAAAAGTCTTAAGAAATAAAAAATTATAAAAGACACCTAATTACTTCTATGATGTTGTAAAGTGTCACCTCACCCCTTAGGTGAGGTGAACATCTTATAAAGTCTAGGATATGTTAAATGTTAATATTCAACTTAAGGAAGTTATAAATCATTAAGAACTTAATTTAAAATTACAAATTGGCTAAATTGAATCATTTAAAATTAAAAATGAAATAGCAAATACACCATAATAGTATATTATTCCTTTATGCTTTTAATTTAAATTATTTTATATACTATGTAGTATTTATTTCATTAGAATATTTTCTGAATAACAACAACAGAACAAAAACATGTTTAATTGTAAAACAAAAACTAAAACATATTATATGCAAAAATCAAACCATACTTGCATAAGAAAAGCCAAGGTTTCTCTTGATGATAGCTTTTTCCATAAACAAATTTTTTATAACAAAATAATGAACATAAAATAAAATTAACTAGAAATGAAAGTTATGAATTTATGCAGAATATAAAATATTTAAGGTCCAAATATAAGACTTTGTTGTAGTTAAAAGCATTTGCATATTTATCATAATTAGGCTACTTATCTTCAATAAATAAGTTATAAGTGTTAATTCTTAAAATTTAAAATAGTGCTTCCTATGTTACAATTCATAGATACTTTAACATCATACTTTTAAAAAAATAATTTGTTTAGTTGAAAATCCAATTCAGGCAAGATGTTTCTCCAATAGAGTCAAGCCTACTTAAAGCATAATTGGCACTATAGGAAATGTAGTAAATTTCAACGGACATATTCACCAAAAAACTTTGAAAATTTATCAAAAATTGAAAATCTTCCTAAACTTGAAGTTTCCAGCAAATTTTTGACATAATATGTTCTAATGGTAAATCAAGTGTCCGAAACGAATTGGTGATGGAATATTTCTATCAGAAAGTATTCATGCATATTTTTTACGAACTATGGAATGGAAAAATGACATTTTAGAGAGAATTTTGGTGGATTGTTTTGTTGAAATTCTTGGCATAATACTGGAGAAATAATTGGCAAAAAATTTTGACAAAAATTCCTAATAAAAATTTGGCCAAAATTTCAACAAAAATTCCACAAAAATTCTAGCAGAATTTTCTGCTAGTATCTCAACACAAAATTCATATTATCGATCTTTCGGTGGAAGAATAAATAGAAATCCACCACAAATCTATAGCACAAATAAAAAAAATACCCTCTCCTTTCAATTATTCTATGACGTAACATAAACCTAATAGCAAATAGTTAAAATAGTTTAGCTAGGCTAATATTTCAACATTTCACTTAAATATTAATCAAATATTAATTACACTCAAACTGTTCTCAAACACTATAACAATTCTACATTTGCCAAATAGTTCTGAAATAATCATACAGTCTTATACATTTAAAAACTAACAAAATATTTACAACCATAGACATTCTACTTTGAATTCACGTCCTCACTCTCCTCAGGTGATACATGTTCTTTTTCACTAAACAGATCTTTGATTCTCAGAAGCTCCTCCATTATTTGACATTTCTTCATTTGCATGTCAACTTGAATTTTTTTAACTTTATCTAGCTATACTATCTGGACAGCCAACTGTTGGCTAACCAAGCCCTCTTGGTTGCTTGCTAATAAGCTTGAGCAACCAGAGGATTATCCCTTAAGTTCGTTGGCTTGTGAGCCTAATTTGTAAACTCTCTCTTTTTATATTCTACCAACTGCCTGTGATCATATGTGATAGTCAAAATAATCACTTAATCTCATAGAGGATCCCTCACCAGCTCCAACCTAGCTCTCATGAAGCCATGTATACTCCTAGAAAAGATAACATAAGATTAATCATTGCATATGTATCACTAAAAATACTTCTAGTATTATTTAAAACATAGATAATCATAAAGGCCATCTTTGCTCACTCTTCCACCAATTGTCGCTACTCCTAATAATGGTGGGTATGAGTGTGCAACTCAGTAGTAGTGGGTTCTCTACCCAGCATCTCTTTCTGCAATATACTTTGCTTAGTATTCATAATTAACTAATTTTTTTACATCTAAGATGATATGAATTATATGTTAAAATTGTAACCAATTGTGCTTTGTTCCTGTGTTTGGAACCAAGCGCCCAATATAAAGAGTGCCATCCATGCCCCAAATGCTTAAAGCTCTACTATGTCTATTATGATCCCTCCTCTTACTGTAATATGGGCTACCACAAGCTCTAGTCAGGTTAGCCCACACACTCTCACTAATACACTATATTCTCTCACTTACCTTTCTAATGTCTATAAACATGCCAGACATGTGAGTCGATCCACCATCTTAAATTGTTTTCTAATCTTCACATTATATTGTGGCAGCCATTAGAAATCTCATTGCAAATCAAAAGAACAACATAAAATAATTTTTGTAAGACTAATTAAATGTAAATATTCTACTTTTAATACTAATAACTAATCTCAAACTCTCGAAATCATATATCTCAAACTTCAAGAGGGATTTTCTTCCATGAAATATAGGAGCATAAAACCTGGTGCATATGATGTCACATATTTTGAGTGTAAGCTACTTTGAAGGATGAACCTTTACGAAACATTGGATTAAAAAAATTACTTCTCAAAATATTTGAGTGATTTAAAGAATGTATTATGTATGTGTCGACCTCATGCTCTATTAACATGCACACATCAATAATCAGTGCTGCTACAGTCTTGGTTGAAGGTCCCCTAGTAGAGGACTAAAGAGATTTGTGGGTAGTAGAATTAGCGGGCATATGGCTGATATGGATAGGTGGATAGGAGTCCTTGAGATGATGGTGGGAAGTAGTAAAAGTAGAATGGATTATTGCATATTGGGTCTTGTGAAGGAAAGTGATTATATAAGGAAAGAAACTGAGGACTCCCTATTGGAGCTGTAGGAAAGTCAAACTCTGCTGATCCTAAGTGACAAGCTGTTAAGAAGAGGTCCTTCAATAATGATGATCTTACTGGATGGGACACTACTTACATTTTTTCACCTACCAAAGATATTTGTGATCGACTGTCGAGGGGCTCATCACCTAAATCCATATGCAAAATCATAAAGAAATGATTAGTAAATAGCTAAATATGAAATACTAAAAATTCAATTACTTAAATAGTAAACTAACTATTTTTATGTTGTAAAAAAAAATGCATTTAATATGAACCACAGAAAAAACATGTATAAAAGAAGGACTATAAGAAACTCCATATACCTACCTTTTATTTAATAATTATTACTTGATTCATTTCTATCTAACAATCCCATATCTTTACAAAAAACATCTACTCACTTTTTTCCTTAAAGTCAAAGTCCACCTCTTCTAACTATAACTCACTCTCTTTAATATAATTTGATCATCAGCATCAATAGCAGGCTCTTTGAAGTTTGACATACATTCTTCTTGATGTGTTACTATAGTTGATGTTGTACTACCAATAACCCCTTTGGCTTTTATCTTTATGATTACAAGACAATCTTGTTTACCCTGATCTCTACCTGAATAGCTATTAAAGTTGACTTAGCTTACCTAGCTAGTAAAGGCAAATGCTTCATACTTTACGTATCTCCTACCTCACTTTATTTCTATGATATCATACATGGGATGTACTCTTGTACCTCTCTTATGTCTGGATCAAACCAATTACAAAAAAGAAACGTAAGTTATTTACTTCACCTGAATAATGTAACAGTAATACTTCCTGTAAGAGCCCATGAAATTCACAGTCATCTCCCATATGATTGTTCCTTCTAACAGAGACACCACAATTTTCTATCTTCTAACTTGCACACCAAGATTTGGTATAAAATCTATAACCATTAACAAAACAAATTTTCCAACATTTCACTAGTCTCATTGTTGTGCAACATGCAATAAATCATATAAGTTTTATGCCTCCTTATTTGGTGACTTGTCTATATATTATTGAAATTATAGCCCAATTGCATCATAAACTAAGTCTTCATACATCATAAAATTTTCTTAATTAACTATGTTGTAACTTTTTGAAAGGCTTCATTGAGAGTTGAAATATGACTCATACTCACTATACGAAGTCCAACAACAATATTATAGCATGTATCCTCTGCGATATAGATAATCAATAACCTTATTTGGTGTGAGGTATGTTTTTTTTATACTTTGAGCAAGGATTATGAAACCTCCCCTCTAATATAAAACAAGGTAGTTGACAGGCAACCTTGATGAAAAAATTCATTACGTTAATAAATTCATCAGTTAACGCCTTACATCCAGGCAACATTAATCAATTATAAATCTAATATTAGCTTTGATTTTTAATATCCATATCAGACATGAGCTGTAAAATTCAACACACAAACACTGGTTACAATTACAATCAAATTTGGATAAAACAGAAGAAAATTACTTCAATTTTCTTTTCATTCTTCTCCTCTCATCCACTTCTCTCTTTCTCAATATTTCTGAATTCCTAGTTAAAAACTCAAGAATCACTTATGTTCCCAAGCAATTATAGTTCTATAAACTAACTTATATAACCATTAACCTATTAATGCTAAAACATCTAGGAAGTGTTTGCTCATAGTCATATCTTACTCATACATTTCAACTCTTGTAAGCACAGAAAATATGTTCAAATACCATATTTCTTCTAGTATGTTGGACACTAATTTGAAGCTCATCGGGATAAAGAGAAGTTTTTGTATTTATAAACTTCTATATCTATAATTTCACATCATTCTTGAAAGCTAGATGCATGGAAATCTTGAGTGTTCATTGTAGGAAGATCATATTGCCTTTTCTTTGTCATTGCTTAAGCATCATTAAAATTTATTAAAAAAAAAGCATAATCAATCATCATTCACTTACATTTTTCTGAAGTCATTCAAGTTGTGATTTCATGTTATTCATTATAGTTTTTAAAATGGCTTTGAAAAGGGTATGATATAACCTGGACATATTTAATGAACCGGCGGAGACTTACTGAGAAGTTCAAGTGCAGGAATCACAATGCCAACAGACAGAGATACGGTGAATGAAAACTCAACATAGGCTGAGTACTCAGAACGCAAACGAATGTGAATGTTAGGGGATGGAGGGGCACAGTATGGGGTATGATTTGCATGAGAATAGACTAAAAGGAGTTGTTTCATGTGAAATGGAAAAAAATTGGATGAAATAGTGGAAATAGATCTTTTACCAATGGAATTTTTGACAAAAAATTTCATCTACATATTTAAAACTGGTGGAATTTTTTATGAAATTTATGGTGGAAATTTTCACTAGAAATACCTCGAAAGAAAATCAATGCCTAAACCACCAGTTGTCCTTCATTATTTGCAACAAGCAAAATTTCGCCTGAAAATCCTCCAAAAATAACAATATTTCCTGTAGTGTGGAGTTAAAAAATGTAAGTCCAATATATTTTCTAGACTAAGGCATGAGTTGCTACTTATTCAATAGTTTTCAATTTGGGTTTAAGATTTGAGGCTGATAGTTCATCTTTTAATACAATATAGGTCCTTACTTCCAAGGCCTTTTTTTTCAATCTTGTGTTGATAAAATGTAATCCCCAATTTTTTAAAAAAATGAACAATTCAAACACTAAGTTATATATCTTCAAAATTTTAAAGCGTAACATAAGATAGTTTGGATTACCTTTAAACTTCATAAAATTCAATGCTTCCTATTTTCATTTTTTGATCTCCTAAAAATAGTTGTCCTATATTTTTACCAATCCTATTTGGAATATCAATAGATCATCATTCTTTAAACATTAAAATAATATAAAATATTTACCCCCACTATAATCATGAGTGTTATAAACAAATTACTTCTCTTATGATGTAATTAATCATAAATAATTGTCTTTATGGGGAACATATGCCCTATAATAAAATAAATTATATCTTACAAATATTAAGTAGAAAAAAAAATCTTTAATAACATAGACAATTTTCTTAGATCTTTTTTTCGGTTTTGAATCCATTGTAGAATAATTATGTATTTTGAGATAATTGGTTATTCTCTTTGACAAACTGATCACAAAACAATAATAATAATAATAATAATAATAATAATAATAATAATAATAATAATAATAAATATAGTTTTTTCAACTAAATTATATAATAAGCTTTACTTCTCCAAATATTTTTAATTATCATTATAAATATTGTTATAGAAGAAAGGATTTGGCATCTAATAACCACAAGAAAAGGGGCAGAATGTGGAGATAGAAATGGGGTGAGGCTGGACATTTAGAAAATAAAGAGTCTCTTTTGGGTATTTATAGAAGGAACTTTTTGCACCTTCAAAAGTTGGTTAATTGTTTCAAATCCATCAAGAGGTGAAGCCTTCAGTTATATCAAGAGAAATTCTTATTTGGTCCCTTAACAAAGAAAGGGAATCATAATGGCAATAATAATTTCATCTTTATATCCAATCCTCATCTTTGTAACATGCGGCTATGTTCTCCCTTAGTTAGAGAAATCAACAAAATAATTTCTCTCTACCATTATCTCCAATATTGTATAATATTTCCATATATTCCTTTTGAAACAAAGGAGGATCCCGACAAATCATAAAAATTTCTTTTGTGCATGTACATTTAGTTTTTCATCTTTTTGGAATTTGATCATCATGATTAAAGAAACATTATAAATAAATGAGAAGTTAGTCAGAAGTTAGTCAAGCACTCAGTATTTGCAGCTTGCCATTTCCCTCTATGAAAAGGATTAAGCACTACAAAAAAGAATTAGAGGAATTAGAGATCCTACTTGGCTTCTTCCTGACGTAGCTCTTCCTAGCCGACCTGTAATTTTTTCCAATTCACATCCAATTACAATGATTTGGAACCTGATTCCCAACAAAGTAAAATATAATTAAATAAAAGAGAGGAATGTCCCCTGTCTACATTTTGTCCTTTGAAACTCTTTTTGAGCATATGGAGAGGAGTGCATGCTTAATCTTTAAAATCTTTTTGTGCATATTTAGCAGCCAGACATTCATATAAAAACATATTTTAAGTCTCAGCATTCACTGGATCCACTTTCTACGGGAAAGTTTTCTATAGAATTTATGCGGATATCACAACATTTGTATGTATTTATATGTCTAATACTTAAATATTTATATTTATTTTTATAACACTAAAAATCACATTAAAATATCACTGATAAAAATTATTTAAAATAAAATATATATTTTCATTCGTATCCTTTAATATGACCTAGATACTAAAGTGATATAAAAATAAATATGAAAAATTAGAGGATAAACTTATAAAAACATAAGAAATTTGTGGTATATAATAATATTTATAACGTATTCAACAAGGCAAATTTAATTAAGAAATAAATTTAAAAACTAAAAAAAATTAAAAATAAACAAATAAAACAAGTCAAACTTAATAATAATAGGTGATATGTCATCAAAGTTATCTTGATCTGACACGAATCTCGAGGCAAAAATCAAGTTGGAAATTTCAAAAATTAAATTTGGGATCATCTGGACTCTGATTTCAGCAAACTTATAGTCGAACTGAGCGTCTCGGAAATACAAAACCAACGACACCAAATTCAACTCGATCCGAGCCCAAATGGGTCCAAATCAAAGACTCGAAGCACTTTGGAAGGTTCAATCCATAATTTAGATTTCCAAAAAGTTTCAAAATATGACATGCTTATAGTCGAATCAAGCGAATCAACGAGATGAATCCAACGAGATTCTGATATCATTAAGACCTTCAAATGTCTAACGAACAGTCCACGATCAAGGGATTCAATATGAGCCGTCCATCCAATTAACTACACATTTGCCCTTAATCCTCTCCTATTTACGGGTCATGCCATCCTCAAAAAACTAAAAATAGCCTCTCATTTCTCTTGAGAGGGGGCCCAAGCAAGAGAAGAAATAGAAAAGAAGAGAATAAAGGAATGAGGGAAGAAACTCCTCCTCGACCACCGCCGAAGTTCCGCCCGACGTTCAAGTGACACCGAAGTTCTGCCCGACTTCCAAGTGACGTTGGAATTTTGCCCGACTTCCAAGTGATGCCAGAATTCTATCCGACTTCTAAGTGACGTCGGAATTCTGCCCGAGTTCCAAGTGACGTCAAAATTCTGCCAGACTTCCATGGGACGTCGGAATTCTATCTGACTTCCACGTGACGCCGAAATTTTATCTTATCTCCAAGTGACTCTGAAGTTTTTCTTGATTACCATCTAAAGTCAGAGTTCTCCCCGGTTACCGACTAACACCAGACTTCAGCTCGTCGCCATATTTCTACCCGACGTTGGACTTCTGCCTGTTGTCAGATTTTCACCGGACATCTATCTGATGTTGGATTTTTATCCATTGTTGGACTTCAACCTGACGCCATCCTTCAAAACCTCCGTCGTCAGATAACTATCCTTCCGACCTCCATCGCCCACCATCTACAATCCTTCCAATCTCCATCGCCTGCCGACTACGGTCCTTCCGACTTACGTCATCCACTGACTATAATCCTTCAGACCAAACAAATACATCAACAGTGATTCTTTGTATTCACATCATGTAGTATACTCTATAAGATGTACATCAAGCTAAGGCCTTCCCCAAGGAAGGGCTTCATTTGTAATCAACTATAATACTAGTGGATTCATTCAAACTGGGCTAGGCCCCATGGTTTTTCCCCCCTTTTTAGGGGGTTTTCACGTAAAAATCTTGGTGTCTCATATGAATGCTACACCCTCTCTCCTATATGTATACATGCAGGATCTTCATACAAAGTTAAAATGTTAAATTCTATATTTCTCTACCGTCACAATTATTCTAGGATGTAACAGTTTGACACCGTCTGTAGGAACGTGGTTTCCAATTGGGGGACAAATTTTGCTCCAACCTCAGAAGGTCATTCATGTCAACTTATTGACATCATTCATTGCTGCATCAATTTTATAAAAATTAGATGTGGACTAGGGGGAACTTTGACTCCAACCGTGGTCAAAAAGATCTTCCAATACTTTCAATATTAATATGATAATTTAAGAAAATCCAAGCAATAACAAGGATACTTCTAATCAATTAAAAGTTTTATACAATCCATATACGGACTTCTACTCCTTGGCCAAGGTCTTAATCTTAACATCAAAAAAGCAGTATTAGTCTAAAGATAGATAATTCTTGACCTCTGATTTAAGATACACATAGCATTTGCCCCCTCCTAATCAAGGAAAAATTGATCCCTTGGGGATTTGATTTGACCTCTTCCACACAGGTTATCGTCATCGAGCAGTTCTCTGACATAAAACCTTAGATAGGTTTTACATCCTAAGTGGATTCTTTTGACCTCTTCTATATAGGTCAATGTCATCAAGCAAAGGCTCTGACATGTAACCTCGGATAGGTCTTACATCCTTGGTGGATTCTCTTGACCTCTTCCATACAGGTTAACATCATCAAACAGTGCTCTGACATACAACCTCTGATAGGTCTTACATCCTAATTAGATTCTTTTGACCTCTTCCACACAGGTTAACATCATCGAGTAGGGCTCTGACATACAACCTCGGATAGATCTTATATCATATGTGAATTCTCTTGACCTCTTCCACATAGGTTAACATCATCGAGTAGAGATCTGACATACAACCTCGCATAGGTCTTATATATTTGGATTCTCTTGACCTCTTCTACATAGGTTAATGTCATCGAGCAGGGCTCTGACATACAACCTCAGATAGGTCTTACATATTATGTGGATTCTCTTGATCTCTTTCATATAGGTTAACATCATCGAGTAAGGCTCTGATATATAACCTCGGATAAGTTATATATTCTTGATTGATTTTCTCGACATCTTCTACAAAAATTCTTAGCATGCTAAAAAGCCTAAAAAAAGTATTGAAAGTTTGACAAGGATGTTAAGCCCTTATGAACTAGTCCCGAGGCTAACCAAGAGAGGCGTGAATTGGTATTTAAAAAATTCTTTAAGCAAAAACACAATCACAATCAAACCAAGATTCACCATAGAAATTAAATGTGGAAGTGCAATAAGAAAAACTCACCAGATTTTATAGTGGTTCGGTCAACCTGACCTACGTCCACTCCTCGAAGCCTCTCCTCTAAGTATTGCTTTAAACACAGTATCTCTCCTTTTACCCCTACAGCAAGGCTAAGAAGCCTGTATAAAAACTCTTTTCCACCAACCCCGGTGATATAGAGAATCCAGTTCCTTTTGCTTCCTCTAGAAGTGGGAAGAGAACCCAACTTCTTTTGCTTCCTCTAGAAATAGGTAGAGAACCTCGATCAGTTGCTGAAGAAGACCTCTCTAAAACCCTCAAGGAACCCGGGATGATGACTGGAGAAGATGACACGGATCTTTACTTGGAGCAACCTTCATGAAACCCCTTACAAACTCCCCCTCATAAGATCCTCTCTCTCTCTCTCTCCCTTTCTCTCCCTCTTCTCTTGGCTCTCTCAGATCAGGATAGCAGCAAAAGATCTCTCTTGAGAAAAAGAAGAAAGTTTTTAAACAAGGGCTCCAAATTAGCCATAATTAGCAATTAATCGTCAAAGATCGTCCAAGACGATCGATCAATCGTCTCGTATGATCAGTTCAAATTAAGCTCAATCAACTAGGATGATTTGGAAGAGTCTGGACGATTAGAAAGTTTATTTATTTAGATCATCTAGGACAAAAGGCTATCGTCCTGTACGATTAGTACAAGTATTTGAATATCGTCTAGACCATCGTCCTGAATGGATGTTTGGATGATGTAAAAATAATTTGATCGTTTAGGCCGATCTCATGATCATCCTGAATGATTAGTTCAATTCAGTATATATCATCCTGAGCATTGCCCAGAATAGAAGTAGGTTGATGTTTGATCGTCTAGGAAGAACTAAGGCTTGTAAACTGATTGTCTAGTATGATCATGCGATCGTCCAGGTGAATATAATCGAGTAATCAAACCTTAACTACTTTCCTTAATTATCAGATTAATTTAGGCATAATTGCATTGCATCATTCAGGACGATGTCCAAAAATAAAAGATGCCTAAATAGATCTAACAGCAAATTCTTTCTGATTTAAGCCTATCATCCTATCCGATACTAATATCGTCGAGGGCGATGTGCTTAATTGCGACTACCTTAACTAGGATGCCCTAATTAGGGTTTTTATTTTAACTGATCATCCTGGCCAATATTTGGATCGTCCCGGACAATGTGATTAAAATTAGAAAACTCTAAACAGTCAGAAATTTTCCCCAAAGTGTGTGTGTGTGTAAGGTTACTTAGCATCAGGACCCACATTATTACAAAGGACTCAAGAAAAAGTAAAAGACACATGGCGTACATTATAAACTGACTCAGTACTAATCTACCCAATCTTGAGGTGGTTCAATTTGTAGCTTAATCTTGTGGACCTGAAACGTTAGTAGGAAATTCACTCGTAGAGAAACAGAAGTGTTTGCTATCATCAAAATTATATTCCCTAAAATCAGATTCGCAATAATCTCCCCCTTTTTGATGAATTCAAACAATCAAACAATTAAAGTAGTTTATTAGAAATAATGTGAATCAAGAAGTTCAAATTTTACAAAGGAACGAACATAGTACAACTAATAAACATAAAAGAACAAGCATAATACAACATAAAACAGTACAACTACTCCCACTTTTTACATCACAAAAAAGGAGGAGGGAAGGAGAAAGGAAACAAAACTGAAACTAGCAAACAAAAGTAAAATACAACAAGGAAAAGATAACATCACAAAACCAAACTAAAAGAAAGACGGCCCTGATCATCCGAAGGAGGTGGTGGTGGCGGCGGAAAGAAACTGGAAAGAGTTACAAACTGCTCCCCAAACCAGGCCATATCCTGGTCATACTGGTGCAGCTGGTGAGCTACGAACGAGTCAAAGTGAGCAACGTCCCCCGCATGTCACTGCTCATGTGCAACAATGTAGGACTCAAACTGAGTTTCCTTTTTGTTTTGTTTTGATCCAAATAAAAAACATTTGATATCCTAAGTTTTTATTATTTTTCTTTGTTTTTTTATTGAATAGTGCATTGAACCGGACTGTTAGTCGGCGGTGGCAATCGCGATAGCAGTGTTGAGCGATACTCAGTGATGGTTGGAGGTGCTCAGAGCTGGTCAAAGGTAGCATTGTCTAGAGTTAGTAGCTAAAGGCGATAGTGATCAGTAGGTGGCTTGAGTTGGCAGCGGTAGTCAGTTATACGTGCTATTAGAAATTGGAAATTGCAGTGGCAATGGTCAATTGTGACAACCAGTCAATATTGACAAGTAGCAATCAGGAAAGAGGAGCAGTGGCAAACAATAGATGGTAGAGGTTAGAATTGGTGGCGATGGTGGGTAACAACAACGGGCTATGGCTATGACGAGTATAACTCAAAGTAGTTTTTTTTTCTTAAAAAATTTTGACATCAAAAAATACCTTAGAAGTTATTTTTACTATTATAAAAAATAAATTGATTTATTTTTAAAATAAAAAATAAAATGCTAAAAGTACAAACCAGACAATTTTTTTTAAAAAAGAATCAAGAAAACAAAAAAGGGGTAACACACTTGAATGCCGTAACTCCCACCATCCTACCATTTTGCTTTAGTTTTTTTTAACTATTTTTCAAAAATCCCTTTTTTGTTAGGAAAATCCCAAATTCTAGAAAAACACAATTGGTAATGCCTCTTAATTAATCATAAGCTTAAAGCGAGTAACTACTACTTTTTCAAGCAAAAAGAAAGTAATTTTCTCATCCCTATATACTTAATTAACATAATAGTGTAAATAAGTAGATTTGTTAACCATCAAGGATGAAGATTCCCGATTAATATTAAACAACAAAAAGAGACCATATTTACAAGGGCAGCTATCCTATATCTGAAAATTATCTGAACTCTTTAATATTACTTCAATATCATTAAATCTGTGATAGGGGCTGCCACCATCACAAATCTGTTTGACAGACTTAATCCCAATAGCAGTTTTCATATTTATTGCAAATCTAATTGTTTTCTAGTGGTTGATCAAATATTGAACAGTTCCTCTATTCTTATTATTGATCATTCAGAAAATCTTTTTAAAAAATAATAATTATTCTCTAGGATATATATCAGAAGTGTCCACATAATGCACAGGCATATTAGTATCATTTCCTAAAGAAAAACAAGCCAACCCATGGCCTATATGAGCCTCACAGTTACCATGCATGAAGTCAGCAAGGAATTAAGAACATAGAATCTCACTTCCATTTAAATAGAAGCATATTGCTTGTGTTTGCTCCAATATTCGCGCCATATGAGGATTAATAAACCGGAGGCAGCACTTAGGCAAGTCAAAAGGTTTAGCACTTTACAACATATCATTCCAAATTTTTAAGAGAGAATAAGATATTCGCAATCGGCTAAAGATTATATTCACAGCCATGGCAAGTGTCCAATCAAAATCCCTTTTCCCTTGATTCAATACAAGAGAGCAAGGCTTACACTCTTCCCTCTCTTTTTGACACTTCGACACCCCCTATGTATAAAATTGCTCCTAGGGAGCAAAAAGAGATTCTGTAGCATCCATTAACCTCTCATGCAGATATATATATATATGTATAGGTCTCACCACCATTGAAGACTACCCATCAAACTATTAACTGCATAGCCTTCTTATTTGGTTTGGTATTGCTTAGTTGGAAGCTATTTTTTTTTTCTAGCTTCACAATGTCGAGAGATCCTCTAGTTGTTGGCAGAGTTGTTGATGATGTCTTGGATCCTTTCAGAAGATCGGCATCGATGAGCGTGATCTATAACAACAAAGAAGTCACCAATGGTTCAGAACTCAAGCCTTCAGTGGTGGCGAGGGAGCCTCGCGTGGAGATAGAAGGATATGATATTCAGAAATATTATACCCTTGTAAGTAGTATGAATAGTAATTATATTTGGCTGAATTCATAATTGAAATTAAGTTTCGATTTTTGTTGGAAAAGATTGTAGCATTTTCAAGCATATCTAGAACATCTTAATTATTGATCATGACACATCTGATAAAAGAGAACAATTATATCCAAGTATAATAGTTGGACAACGAAAAAAGTGAAAGTGTTACATCAATAGAATAACAAATTACACATTGAAAATAAAGGTGTGAAGTGTTTTATTAAAATAGCAAATAAATAGGTGTTTCTAAGCCATGCTTCACAGGCAAGTACACCAAAGGAATACGCATGAATCTTTTTCCCTTTCTTTGTCTTTCCTTTACAACTATCAGAATTTCCATGAAAATTAAAATCTACTTAGGCTTTACAAAATTATAATTAATGAAAAGAATCTTACTATTAGAAACTTCACTGAAAAAGGAAATGCCAGTTTCTGGAGAATGATCTTCATTGTTAACGGCAAATGATGAATAGTAGATGTTATTTAAGACTAAATCTTTCTGAAATATTATAGCTTTTTTTACTTCCACAATGCTCCTTCCTTAAGCACTCAACTGAATTGCTGATCTAGGTGATGATAGATCCCGATGCCCCTAGCCCCAGTAATCCAACAAATAGGGAGCACTTGCTCTGGTGAGAACCTCTTTTTACTCTTATTTATTCAGCAAAATGCTTTCAGGACAATAAGTAGCATATTAGTATAATCGTATGAGTTATAGCCAATTTCTCAATTATTTAGTCTTTGTAAATGTGAAACTTCACAAAGAATCATCATCTGCATACTAGAATGCAATATGTACTTATAAATAGCTATGTAATATATGGTTATTTTCCTTAAGTTTTTAACAATAATCAATTAGGAATAATACTAACTGTTATAGTTGGTATTTTAGGTTGGTGACAGATATCCAAGAAACAACCACCGCAAATTATGGTGAGTGGCAGCATACTGTACAACAATGTTAACAAAGATTTCACCTCTCCAATTAATATTTTGAAATTTTTTTAATTGTCAAATATGTTCATTTTCTATTAACATAGGCTTCATTTGGGATGATTTTCTTGCTGCAGCTTTTTAGTTTCAGTAATTAAAATTTTTGTACTAGAAAGCTGCTTTAAGAAGCAACAAGAAAGCTGTCCCAAACGAAGCCATAGAGATTATAGAAGCTATAGCTTATATATTTGATCATGTCATTTTAGGAAATGAAGTGGTCTCCTATGAAAGCCCGAATCCAACAGCTGGGATTCATCGAATAGTGTTCGTACTATTTAAGCAATCTATCCGGCAAACAATTTATGCACCTGGATGGCGTCAAAACTTCAATACGAGAGACTTTGCACAATGTTACAGCCTTGGGTCACCAGTGGCTGCCATGTACTTTAACTGCCAAAGGGAAAATGGTTGTGGAGGAGAAGGTAGAAGCTTCATACCCATACAAGGCATGTATAATATATAAGAATGAATTAGGCTTCGCTTGGGATGACTTTTTTACTACTTATTAAAGCAACTTTTTAGTAAAAAAATATTAATTTTGTACTAAAAAACTGCTTTAAGAAACAGCAAGAAACTCATCTCCAATGAAGCCTTAGAATATAATCATAAAACCAACAAACTTACTAAGCATAACTTTATGCATGGTAATATATGCATAGTGCTAAGGAATGGTTTATTCAGATTAATCTTCTATATTTAGGACCTGATATATAAAGAGATTGAATTCAAACTATATTGTTTGTATTTTTGTTTTTTTTGTTTTACTAGAAAAATAGTTTAACATATTTACTTGTGCTAATCTTAAAAGAAAAAAAAAACAATGCCCAAGTTTACATAATCTATAAAGAAATAAAGTTGATTTAGAATTTAATTATGGGAGATAAAGTTGATTTTAAATTTAATAATTGGATTATCTTGGAGAGATTTTTGAATGATTATAGCATATGACCAATTATCAAGACCCTTGCTGATTTAATCAATTCATTCACCATCTCTGAATAGCCTCATATTATCTCGGAATATATTACAATTGACAATCAATACCCCAATTCCTCTTATAGATTTCAAATATATATGTAGATACCGAAAACAAATATTAAGCTATATAAGGAGAAAAGCTACCGAAATCATAGAATAGAATCTTCTATACTTCTTAAACTAACAATTTGAGAAGTCATTAACTAACAAGAAAAATATTAAAAAATATAAAGAAATTATAAAAGATAGCTGAAAAATATTATCGCCATTAGAATTGCTCAATGATTTAGTGCTAGCTCCCTAAATTTTTATTCTCTTACCTCTGGGCATAATATGAGGTCACTTCAAGTTTTCCATATTTTTTAAGTAGTAGCCTTGTAAAAAAATGACCTTCCTACTAGATTTTTAGTGGAATAACTCAATTGATTATTTGACACCAATATAATTTTCGTGGGTTTTGTTTCATCATCTCATCTCATAATTTTATCACAGCTCATAAGCTTATTCTCTCACAATTACAATAATCCTAAATATTAATTTTTTAAATAGAGAAATATAAATACTTCTCATCCAATCATTTAACATCTTAGCAAAGTCATTGTATATCATCATACATTGAGTAAGAAGCATCTTTGTAATTTAAATCTACTTCATCACTTGAGAAGAAAACAACACTCAATTAATATTATTTTTCTTGTAGGTATGTCGCCAGTGGATGGACTTGAATTTTCCTCAATCTAAATTGAGAAGAGGAATGCACCTAACAATATTAGATAGTATTGCAGAGCAAAGCATGTATTTGTCTTTCACTTGCTATTTGATAGTTCATAATATGTATGGAGAAAATCTCATATTGTGCTTCAAATCATATATAAATCCTTCCGAGGGTTTCCAAAATAGCTTAGTGGTACTATAAGTGCTCAAATGTACAAGGGCATCAAGCTTTGATAATAAAAGGCTTTCTGTCTATTACAAAAAGAATATGAAGCTACTTTAATGATTTTATTTTTAGTTGTAACTTTTAGACTTCCTCAGAATATCTTAATCGAGTAGATACTATCTGTTGAAATTATTGTGTGATTTGAACCCAAAAAAAATAGTAATCATCAGTATGTAACCAAATGATTTCTTTGTTAAGAAACTTGAATGAAGAAACTCAAATGAGAAACGAATTGATGTGAGAAAGAACTTGTAGAATGGGCTTGTAAAATAATTCATATCCTTAATAAATCAAGTTGTCTTTGCTCCAAAAGATCTATATAATTACCCAAAACTCCTTCGGAGGTAGCATATTGCAAGTAATTAAGCTTCAAATTCAAGTATGTTAAACTATTGTCTGGGTTTTCTTGAACACCATTCTTTCGTCTTAGTTTTGTCTGGCTAATGACATTTCCCACCCTGTTATTTGAGCAAAGAGGAAAGCAAAAGAAAATCCCAATGCCTATATATATACACACACACATACACAGAGAAAGAGAGTAGGAATTTATCGCAAAAGCTCCAAGCAAAAGATTTAATCATCCATTACATATACCCAAAATATTAAAACTGGCTTCGGCTTAGAAAGACTCAAAAGTTTCCATGTTCTATCTTGTTGAAAACTTAGAAGAGCCACAATGAACCAAAAATACATAATTCCAAGTATCTTATGTAACAATCCAAAAATTAAAAGCATTTTAAAATATAAATTTTTAAACTTTTGTTTGAACTAGACTGCTTCGACGTTTTGCTTGTGAGCACTGGGCACTAGATTTGAGAGCACAGTTGAGCCAAAAACTATCATTATGGCATTTGAGTCTCTGTTTCTATAGAAATTCTGAATTCTGCATGCAACGCTCCTGCGCTAGTTCCGACGTTGCAGCACTAGGCCAGTAGCAGTATTTTTTATATATTTTTTGTTATAAATATCACTTCCATGAGGGAGATTTCTACCACTGAAGCGCGAAGGCCTCACTGATTTCAAAGTAAGAGTACTCTACTTGTGAATTGAGATTACTCCCTCTTTTCCTTTCTTCCTTCTAGATTCTGTGAGAAGATCTGTCAAGGAATCTGGATCTCTGCCGACACTTGGAGAGTGTGAACATCTGAAGGGTTTTCTGCCCATCTAGGAGAGTGAGAAAGGACGAAGGGTTTCTCTGCCCACACTAGGAGAGTGTGAAAGGACGAAGGGTTCCTCTGCCCACACTAGAGATGTAAAAAGGACGAAGGGTTTCGCTTGCCCACACTGGGGAAGTTGTGAAAAGGACGGACGTTTCTCTGCAACACATGGGTAGGGTAAAAGGACGACGGTCTCTGCCGCAACCGGGAGATGGTGGAATAAGAGTGTGTTGTAAAGGCTTCTCCGCCTGCTGTGGGTGCAAAAGGAGAGTCAACTATTGATTTTGTGCAATACTCAGAGGGTTCCACTGGATAGTGATGTAGGTCTGGTCTAAGACCGAACAACTAATAAATCTGGTGTCATTTACTTTACTATTTTATCGTGTTCCGCACTTTGTATTCAGTTTAAAACACACTGTGGTTGAAAAACCTTTTTCAACAAAATTTAAAAAAAGATTTTATTTCCGTCTTCAAAATATTTAAAAAAGGGTGTTTAAAGTTTAACCTTTGGTTTTTAAAACTTCATTCACCCCCCTCTTGGTAGCCGTGGACATTCACTATAGGCTTAACAACCTAATTACAGACGTCAGACACACGTTAATCTTTTGGCCTTGTAGTAAATTCCCAACTTTATTCTACAATAGATTCTACTCTTCTTGCATGGCCAAAATCCAAAATTCATCAGAAAGTGGCTTTGAATCATCTTAGTGGGTTCAATAGTTGAAATGAAGAGCTGAATGATTGACTTCCTTATTTAATCCAGCCTAATCCTACACCCTCCACATGGTTCACCTATACATTAATTCCCTTTGGTGTTTCTAGAAAATCTCAAATCTCTAGGCAATGGGGGTTTGACTATCTCCAAAATTTCTTTCCAATTTTCTCCAAGTTTTCTTCCAAGTTCAATTTTATCAATCTTTTGGGAGTTAATCTCAATTCATCTTCTACAGTATTTGGCTCATCTCAATTTCTAGATTCATCATATACAATATGATGTGTCCTCCTCAATATCCCGAAAGTTGCTTCTAAGAATACTCATAAAAATAAAAAATTTTCCAACACTTTATATCCAACAAAAATTCCTTCTTCGATTTTGGATCAAATTTTTTCTAAGGCTGATGTTTCATTGTTATGAATGAACACCTTTGCATACAAAAAAATGCAAACGAGATAAATTGGGTGATCTACCTTTTAGCAACTCATAGGATATATTTATTTAACTAGATCTCACATTCACTCGCTTAGAACATAACATGCAGTGTTAACCGCCTCAGCCCAAAAATATTTAGGAAGTGAATATTCTGCAACATTGCTCGGGCCTTCTATTTAATATATCTATTTTTTCTATTGACTATCCCATCTGCTAAGTGGTTCTAAGGTGCAAAAAGTGGATCAATTCCTATTCTCCTTACAAAATTCCTTCAAACTCCTCATACTCAATTCTCCTCAATGATCACTTTGAATAGAAATAATTTCACACCCTAATTTTCTTTGAATCCTAAGTCAAAAAATTTCTAAATTCTCAAAATGGAATTCACTCTTATAAAATAGAAATCTTAACCCGCGTGAATCTTTAGTAATCATCTACAATCGCAAATTCGTATACCGTCCCTCATAGACTCACAAGTTCCAACTGGTCCAAAAAGATCCTTGTGTAAAATTTCCAACGTATTACTATTCTAAGATCCTTAGTTAGATTGAAAAGAGTACTTCACCTGCTTTCCTAATTGACATGCCTCACAAAGGTGGTCCTTAGTAAGAGTCTAGTTTTGGTACTAACCTCTCCTAAGTTCTTTTTGGATAATCCTCAAAGGTTTATCATGCTAGAATAACAAAGTCTCCTATGCCAAGCCAAACTCATCAATACAGTTTTCAAATAAAAGAAGTAGGAGTTGAATGCATTTAAATCTGCAAAAATAAAAGTGTTTTGCCCTTTTTTTGCCATTCAAAACATCTTTACCGATTTAGCTTAATATCAGCTAGTAGAAAAAAATTATATGAAAAAAAATAAAAAAAACCCTTTATCACATAGCTCACTTATTACATTAACAAACTATGTTAAAGCCTTCAACCATATTATACTTAGTCAAAAAAAAATACTTATAAATTCCAATCATAGCTGTCCCAACCACCTTCCTTGTGGATTATACTCCAAGTGTAACCCTGTCTCACTTCTGGCTCCAGTATTATGAAGTTGAGCAATATCTTCAGTCATTTGCTTTGAACAATCCAAGATCCAGGTACCATATGCTCTCACAGGTCTTGTGTAATTGAGACGTCCTCTTATATGATCTGAACGATTAAGATTGTCAGCCATTAACGCACAGATACATGACTTACCTCTGCTTTTTTCAGTCCTCTGATGAATCGAAGTTAGTCCCGCCCATAATAGCTTTTTGAAACTTCTTTCTCTCTTTTTACAGTAGTATCTCTCCTCTACCTTCACCTTGCTAGATTTGGCTTGAGTTTAGGGCCAATCCTCTTTATATGTCCAGGTTTCCGCACTCATAACAAATAATATGCATTTAAAAACCTTGCGTTTCTATTAGAATTTACCTCTCATATCCATTTGCTGCATTTTCTTCTGCTATCCTCTTCAGAAGCGTCTGAATTGTCTAGCATACAATGCGATGTCTTCTTATCCCAGGTTATGAGTGTTCACTCTCAACTCTCCACATATCAGAACTATTGTTCTTTCTCCTTCATGGTTCACCTGCATCAATCTTCTTTGGCTCAACTCCTTGCTCGTAAGCAATAAGCGAACTAAGAAGGATATGTCAAAAAATAAATGTTTAAATCCTAGACTCTATAATTGCAGTAATTTTAGCATCATAAGCAGTAGGTAAATAACGAAGAATCATATTAACCATTTCAGCTATCGTTAGTTCCACTACCAATCATGCAAGGAGGTGACTATTGTATGAAGTCTATGATGTACATGTCAGAAATGGATATCATTAGGTTTTCATGTGAACAATTACATAAACATGCAACAAAATATTGAGTCCTAGATGTTTTAACACTCATAGTTCCCCTCATATTGTTAACAAAGTCTATCCCATATTCCATTCCACTTTTGCAAGTGAAAATCCCACATGTAGTTCTTCCAAGTTGAAAGAGACAAAAGAAACCTATTCACATTTGTGCATTTAGTTTTATGCTAAATCACATGTCTTTCTACTATCCAATCTACAAAAGGTGTTTCAATCTAACTCCATCAACTAATCTAGTTGGTTTTGTATATCCTATCCTGTACTAAGAATCCACATACATTTAACAAGTAACTGAGAGAAAGTAGACATGCATGTTTTCCAAAAATCAAAAGGTATATATCAAACATGAGGTCTAGTAATAGAAGTAAACCTCAAGGGTGTTTCTGTTTCCAAATTGTATCCATCTACGTTTTAATCAAAAAGTAGTCTAAAAAACTATGATTTTAAACAACTGCTCTGATACCACTTGTATGAGATCATTCACAATGAATTAGGTAAACCTAAGGCTTATATTCCTAGAGGCGTAATCAAGAGTGGGGTGAATTGGTTAAAAATAAAAATTTGAACCCTCTTTTTAAACTTTGGAAATTTAAACTTAATTATTAGTGAATTTTTTAGAAAAAGATTTTTAACCACAAGTTGTAAATGAAAAACAAATATAAACGAAAAGTAAAGAACACCAGATTTATAATGTTCGTCAAAACCAGACCTACATCCACTCCCGGAGGCACCCTCCGAGAATTTGCACTAATACCACAAGTGACTCATCCTTTAAACACCCACAGCCAAGGCGAAGAAGCCTTTACAAAAGCGTCTTTCACCACTACCTATGCGGTAAGAACTGTCTTCCTTTTACACTTATCCCCAATGTATGGCAGAGAACTATCCATCCTTTTACACTCTCCTAATGTGGGAAGAACCCTTCATACTTCACACTCTCCTAGGGTTGGGCACGAGCACACTTTTCGTCCTTTCACACTCTCCCTAGTGTGGACAGAGAATCCTTCGGCTGTTCACACCTCTCTAGTGAGGGCAGAGAACCCTTCGGCTGTTCACACTCTCCAAGTGTCACAGTGAACTTGATCTCCTAGACAATCTCCTCACAAGAAATCTAGAAGGAAAGAAAGAAAGAGTGAAGTAATCCCAATCATAAGTAGAGATTCATACCTTTGAACACCAAGCGAAGCCTTCACGCTCCAAGGTAGGATCCTCCTTGTGAATGCTCTCTCACACTCTCTCCTTGACCTCTTCTTCAATAGGCAAAAGACAAATGAAAAAGAGTTTGGTGGCAAGTCTAAATTGGACTATATATAGGAGACACAAGAAAAATCGTCCAAAAGTGCAAAATTTCAGTCAACAGAAATGGATCATTCTCGTATGATCGTGGATCGTTCTCGCATGATTTTAACTTAAAGATCGATAACACTCCTGATTGTATATTTATTACGAACTATTATAGGTACACGATCATCATCTAGTACGAAAGGTTCTTCCAGTATGATCAGTTTACCATAGGTCCGGTTTCCCTAATAACTACACGGATGTAAACCAACTGTGTTAAGTCGGTTCACATCACCTGGACGAACAGTCATTTGTCCGTTACAAAATTATTTATAGGGCAACTCATCCTGGTCTGATTATAAGTTTCGCT
Source organism: Dendrobium nobile (assembly GCA_022539455.1). Classification (NCBI taxonomy): domain Eukaryota; kingdom Viridiplantae; phylum Streptophyta; class Magnoliopsida; order Asparagales; family Orchidaceae; genus Dendrobium; species Dendrobium nobile. Next base: position 25,362,569 of record CM039733.1, read on the forward strand.
GAATGAAATTTTTACAGAGAAGAAATCATCCTGGAATGAGTTTGGATTTCATCTGAACGAAATTTTTACAAGAGCCCAAACTCGTGCTGGCATGATTATACATTTTGTATTGAACAAACTTTTTACTGAGGCCCAACCTCACTTGGTATAAAAATAATTTGTCCTGGATGATCAGGACTTAGAAAAATTACCTTCAAATCCCGTTCGTCTATTTCTGCTCGATAAGGAGATAACTGACCTGATCGCCTATGAACTGGGTTCGCCGTACGAATTTGTAAAATTTTGAAGAGTCTCCTTAAGTGTGTGTGTGTGTGTTTTTTATTCACTCAATTACACACTCCCTTTCAATTCAAAGAATAACTATTTTAAGGCTTCATTTTACAATGGATTGTATGTTGAATTTGATTTGAAGTCTCTCATAGTTTGGAGTTCAAATTTCCAGAAATGATGTACACACAAGAGCAAAAATAAAATCTTCCAAAAATGTGTAGGAATAACTACACATAAAATAATAATATTTGGAATCATCAAAACTATAACAAATGCAAGAAATCAAAACATGCAAATAAGCACTCTCTTAACAGGACATGGAAGGAGCTATTTAAATAGAAGATTGGAAATGGTCGGGTGGTGCAGAAGTTGAAATTGTATTTTGATTCAACGCGAAGCTAGTGATATGTTTCTAATTGTAAGCTTTTGCGCTTTCTTTTATTTCTTTGATCTCAATAAGGTAATGTTAATTCAATTTATAAAATGAATTGGATCAGCTGCATTGATATCACATCTCATTCATGATGAAGTAGTTAATAAGGATATAAGAGGTGGATGTTTATCTGATCACTAGCTTTTGGAAATTTTTTTAATTTTGAAGGATGCTTCAATGCGATTCCAGGGTGTCCTCAACTAGGTATTTACCATGAGAATGTGGATATTATATTAAGAGCGACTTCCTAAGGGTGGTGTTAAGAGAATCCAATTGGTAGTTAGGAGAAAGACTAAAGAATGAAGTTTTTCACTTGTGTAGGAAAGTGTAGAATTTAACTAAAAACTTGAGATATGTGAATCATAAAGCCTCTAATTATATAAGACTAGTATGAGAGTGAACCACACTGTTGAATCAAAGGCAAAGCAAAATTTCAAAAACAAGGCTTAGAGTTTGAATAGAAATGTATAGAGTAAGATGAATTAAGGTGGTGTGAGAAAACGGTTGAATATGTGCAAGTATACGTAACTTCTTAATTTATTGATCATAGAAAGCGAGATCCCCATAAAATTTAGCGATGATATTCTTTATTCCCTTTTTTAAAAAATGGGGAATCAACTGGATAGTTAGAAAAAACTCTTAATGAAGCCTTCAATGCTTTTCCACTTGCCATGTACAAAGAGTATGAACAGTAACAGGAGTAAAAAAATTGAGAGGAAGGATGTGTTGTAAAGAGAATGCATGTGATTTTCTCTCTTAAAATAGAAATCAGAATAAAAATCTTTATGAATTGTATATCTTATAGTGTGATTCTAAGTAATTTACTTTACCTAGTCTGATCAATAAAAAAGTTACTCTCTATCGTACAATATGATTAGAATCATACTAGATGGTTCAATGTTAAGATGTCTTCACGAGATATCAACCTGATGATCAATAACTAGGCGGAGAAAATCCACATAAGAAGTTCTAGTAATTAACATTTACAGTGCCAGTAGACCTATGAAGCTCTACTAGATGTAATGTTAAGATGGTCATCCCGATATTATGGATTAGATAAATTTAAGAATTATCTTAACAATAACATATGATACTCCTTAGATTAGCTTTAAATGTAGCACAAAGATAAATTACAAACATAGTGCAGGTCTTGCCTAAGCTATCAAATAAACTTATAAATTATAACCCTTATACTTCTCTAATCTACAGATTTTTCACTTGGATCCACTTATACCAACTTCATGGTAGAGCTCATAGGTGAATTTATGTTCCCTACATACTCTGACTCCATATCTTCCAAAATTCCTTTAACTATAAATTTTCCTGACTAAGAAAAGTTCCATTATATCTTCATAGTAAATCACAGAAAGTAAGTTAAGCTCTCCCATCATACGCATATCAAATTCTTCATTATTGCACTTAAATTTGTCACAAAGATTTTGTATAGTTGATCCAAATAAATTTCATCCACAAGATTTCGGTGATGAGAAAACTTCTCCTATACTTTAAGAAATATGGTGGTACTAAACACTACCTTATATAAAAGATCTATCTAGGAGGAGGAACTAAGTCTTTCATACCACACTCATAGGTGCTCTACTTTAATCCATATAATGAGTTTCTTTAATTTGAACACATGATTGGAAAATTGTGAATTTTTAAATACTAGAGGGTCATTCTAATAGATAACATACCTCTATCATCCCTATTGACAAAGACACTCTTAACAATTCCATCTAGTAAATTTAAAGCCTTTAAAGGAAGAAAAGGCTAGTGAAACCCTAATGACTTCTAACTAGCTACAGGCCAAATGTTTTCTCAAAGTACATTCCATTTATTTAATTATACCCCTTAGCTACCACCTAGCCTTATTCCTAAACATTATACCAAAAGCATTCGTCTTATTTTAAAAGACCTCACAAGTTCTAAATAAAACTCTTATTTTTAGGACTTCTAACCAACTCCCAAACATCATTCCTATCAAATGAGTTAAATTTTTCTTGCAATGCTAGGATCCAAACTTCGATTAGATAGGGATTGATCATTTTGATGGTTTATCATGTAAGATGAAAGAAGAGTGGTTAACCTCCGTTATAACGCATTGCCTAGATCTTTACTCCTATAGATGGATACACCTAAGATGAATCAATAGGATGACCAGATTAATATCTTAAATCTCTAGGCAAAAGATCCTTTGGCTCTATCTATTTCTAGTCAGTAGATCTGCTCCTTGGGTGACCATCTACCAATTTCTTTTTCTTCCTGACCTAGGCTCAAAGTAATTATTAAATTCAACCAATACTTCATGGGTTGTTTCCTTCTACCACAATGTCCTCCTATGAACACTCTATAGGATTTACATATAGAAGAATATCCTATGAAATTCCATCGAATTAAGATCAAATTATTCCTTAGGAGATTTTCCATTCTTTAAAAGAAATAACTTACAATAAAAAGTATGAAGGTGATAGAAGATTAGGTGTCTTATCTTTGAGTAGTTCATAGGGTGCCTTATTGTTATATATGAAATGAACCCAGATTAAGAATATAGTTAAACAAATCACAGCTATCAGTCCAAAATATTTTAGGAAGTGAATACTCGGGTAAGCTATATGGATCTAACAGCTTCTAGAGTTGTCATTTTCCTCTTTCGGCAACCCCTATTATGTTGAGGATTCTAGGAGCTGAGAAATCATGTTCATTCCTTGCTCCTTATAGAATGATTCAAACTTATCAATTTCAAATTTTCTATCATGAATCATTATGGATAGTTAAGATTTCATAACCTAATTTCTTTAATCCCATGTTAGAATGTCTTAAATTCTCGAAGATTCATATTTAATGTGATAAAAATCTAATACAATAGTTTCTCAGTAATCATGAAACAATCACATATCCCATATGTTTTTCCTACCTAAGCTGGAAGTCATAAGTGGTCCAAACATATCCATGGAAGGCAATTCTATGTACTACAAGTGGTGAATGTCCTAACTAGTGAAATGAATTTTGATACTTTCTTATTAGCAAATATGACATAGGTGGCCCTTATAGAGATTCCAAATGTGGGTATGCCTTTAGTAGTACTTTTGGTTACTTTCTAAGTTTCTTTCATGTTATATGTCATAGCCAGGATTCATCAGTAATAGTTTTTTAAACATAAATAACTAATATAATCAATACAATTTAAGTAAAGTATGTAAACATTATTAATTCTCTCGCCTTCTAGAACCAATTTCCATTTAAACATCATAAAACTATAGCAAATTTTTAATAGAAAACCCTTTATCACACAAATGAATATATTGAGCAAAGTTATGTGTCAGCCATCTACTAGTAAGATATTTTCAATATAAATTCTTAGAATAACCAAAGATACCAAAACCTACCACTTTCACTAGTTTTATTACCCTCCAAGTTGTAACTTAGCCCCTGCCCTAGCCTCCAACATAAATGAACTACTTCAAATCTCTAGTCATTGGCCTTAGATCACTACTGTCCAAGACCACATGGCACTCATAGCCTTTGTGAGAGAAACTCTTACAAGTTAATCAAAAATTAGATATGGAAACCAAGTGAGTTTGGGTTCCCATCTAGCTTGAGTGAAATACTTAATCAATGCTATGATGTGTTGTAAGAAGATTAGGCCTCCACACAAAATGTGTCCTAAAACATAGATATGTGCTATAAAAGTGTACTTTGAATATATAAAAAATATTAAACTCTATATCTACCTAAATAATGCTTAAGTTTTCTTTGATTTTATAAAAATAATAACCCCACTTATTGTACGCAAACTATATTATTTGAATCAAGAATAATGTGTTAGAGTAGAGTGGTCAAACCCATCAAGAGTATACTTTCTAGCAATTATGACTATTATTAACTCTAATTAGAGAAATTCTACTAAAAATCAAAAAATTTTGTGAAGATTCATCACTAACTAAAATAGAAAAAATGGATAAAGATTTATTAAATATTTTGTATTGAAGAATGTAGATTACATATCTTTCCTAAGAAACTCTTATTTAATGTGATTCAATAAACATATGCATTCCAGATCCTGTCGAGCTTGTAGGGTTTAAAAAGGATATAGCTGACCTCCTATAGTATATCATCTCCCTAAAATTTAACATATTTTTATATCCCTATGTCTAGGTAATGCAAATATATATTATTTTTAATATTCCTAATTGTTCCTTTCATTCCTCACATCTATGTATATCATCACACTAATCTTTAACTATGCAAATGATTATTATATGCATTAAATAAAGAACAAAAAAATATTGAAAATATAAGTTTAACTTTAGTCACAAAAATTTTAATAGTGCTTAATATGTTCTTTATATCATTAATCTAAAATTAGAGAAATTAGTCATATATAAAGAAAAAAACCCAAGTATTTTTCATGAAATATCATGGAAGAATACAAATTTTAAGAGAATGATATCACAGGAATGATTAATGTATCTCCTCTATCTGCCTTCCTTAATGTATAGAGCTGCGAAGAGACCTACTAAAACTCCCAATGATTTATATCTAATTGCATCCTACTCCCTTAGAATTGACTCTAAGGAGATCCTAAAGAAGTACTCTGAAAATTATTAAAATTAACAAGTGTCTGAACTCTCTCAAAAACAAACACAATTACATTTGCAATAGGAAACACAAATTCGGCAACTAGTACTTACAGAGCAAGATTGTGGAATGATTTATTACTAAATATTAGTTTTCTTTATGGCATGAATCATGTCCTGTTTAAAGTTATACATAGCTAGAGCTGATAGTGTTGCTGACTTTTGTACATGTGTACACTTGAGGGCAAATTTGTGCCAATGCATCATACACGTAAAATTGCCCCATTACGACAAATTTTCCATGGGCCTTTCGGCAGAACGATTTTCCCAAAAGAATTTTAGTAAATTTCCTAGCGAATTATAATGAATTATCTTTTACTAATTTTTTGGCAAATTTTCTGGCGAATTTGTTCCTGGCAGAATTTTTTGGTGCATTTTAATAATTTTTGAAAAAATATTATGTGTTCATAATATTAATTAATTAATGAACTTATAGCTTATTGTAAATTAATTTTAATTTAGTTTTTTTAACTAATTATTAATTAATAACTAATTATAATAAAAAAATTTCTTACATTTATTTTAAATTTTTGTTAGAATAATTTTTTATTACTTTTTAATTTAATAGCTATTTTAAATAATTTTTAATTTAATAACTTATTTTAATTAATTTATTCATTTTATATTTAATTTAATAATTGGTTTATTTAAAATTTACTTTATTATATGTATTATTTAAAAGAGGTAGATTTGAGCTTAAATATAATAGAGTAGACATTTTAAAAAATTTCCTCTATGATAAAGCTGTTGCTAATTTAATTATGTAACATGTTGTAGGTTATTGTAATCCCACCAGTGTAACCCTCGAGAGGGAAATAGGGCAGTTTGTGTGGCGGGCAGGGCGCATCAAACGGGTAGCAGGCAGGCTCACACAGTCGGTCGAGTAGCAGGTATGCACATACAGTAAGTAGGTGAAGTGTAGCATGCATGAGTAGCACACAATCCAGACAAGCGACTGGTAGATAAAAATTTTATTTTTTTAAGTATCCTAGTGAGTTTATCTTTCGAACATCCACAGAAAATTGTTTAAGCAAAAAAGTCTTTTGTGTGATTTTTTTGACAAAGACATTTTTTTTATGCTCATTATTTCTGTTGAAAAAAATTCACTGGAAAAATTTCCAAATAAGTGAGAAAAATTAAGAATTTTCTCTAAAATCTATTGGTAAAAATTATTTTTCTGTGTAGTGCGCGATAGATTGTGATGACCTGGTTCTACATGACTGTGACATGGCACTCTCAAAGCAGACCATTTGACACCACAATGATGTCCCAAGATAGAATAAGTTTGCACTACACTTCAAATAATTATGGGGCTCGGTTGTGCATGATGGAATTGTGCATTGATTGTATGACTCCATAATGCTAAGATGATACTTAGAATTTTTTGCCCTTTTTTGCATTTTCCTCCACACATAACTAAAAAAAGGGGGGGGGGGGGGGGGGGGGGGGGAGAACAACACATTGTATTAAAAATATAACACAAATAATAGATTTTGTTAAACTTATGATAGTGCTTTTCTAGTTCATCTTCTTCCACCTCCTTTCTAACCTAAAGGTGACCACTCATTGACGTAATGGTGGTGTTATGGAGGCCCTTAGTCCCGTTATTAAATTTGCCTTTCCTTGAAAATTTTACATTTCACAGACCTAAACTCAATATTTAATTCATAATGTTTTTTTATAATCTCTAGCTCTTTGAAAAATTTTCAGTCACCCTCCGTTGATCCCAACAAATTCTTTTCAATTGTCAAATAATTTGGATTAATATTTCATGTTGGTCAGAAAGTCAATAAGGTGAACTTCCATTGACACACAAAGAGGAGGGGTGAATTGGGGTTTTAAAAATTCCCTATAACAAAAAAACATGTTTTGACTCTTTTCATGAAATTAAATTGCCCAATGTGGAATGCTTATAAAGTAATAACGCTGCAATGTTGATATTAATTTAATCACAATCAATAACTAACTAACCACAACATTCTCAAGAATCATTTTTCAAGAAAATAGAAATTAGCCAAAAAATTAAATTATAAAAATAAAGTGCTTAAAAGAAAGTTAGAATGACACACATAATTTTATAGTGGGTTGATCACCATGATCTATATCCACCTCCCAAGAGTCCCTCCTGTATTGAGTATGAACTAAAAACTATAGTATCTCCTTTAGCCCCATACAACTAGGGCGAAGAAGCCCTACAATATTTTCACCAACTTGGTAGCGACAGAGAACCGTGACTCATAATTCATCCTCTTGGTGGAGATAGAGAACCTAGCACTGCCTTTTTCACCCTTCTGGGAGGAAGGAAGAAAACCCACTCGTTTTATCACCCTTCTAGTGAAGGTGGAGACTAGCACTCTTCTACACCCTCCCTAGTGAAGGCAGAGAACTCAATGATCTTTGGTTTAGGAGGAAGTAAAGGTAAAATTTGCTTGGAGCAACCAAGTGCAATCCCTTACCTCCTTCCCATACGTATAACCCCCCTTTTCCGTCGCAATGATTCTCCAAGATCCCTCCCCCCCCTGAAAGCTCTCTCTAAAAAAAATATAATAGCTACAAGACTCTCCAATAGATCTCCTTAAGAAAGTTTTAAACAAGGTTCAAAAAAACCCAAACTTTTCAATTTTATAAGTCTATGTTTGTATAGTAAGATCAAGATTGTACAATATTATTAGTTTCAAAAAATTTGGGTTGTTTAGTAAAGTGGATATAGTTTGTGGGACAAATTGTTTAATTTGTGTACTAACGTACAATATTTAAACTTTTATCAAATTTAAATTAAAAATTTCTCCCACGATTCCCTTAAAAAAGTCTTAAGAAATAAAAAATTATAATAAGACACCTAATTCTTCTATGATGTTGTAAAGTGTCCACCTCACCCTTAGGTGAGTGTGAACATTCTTGATAAAGTCTATGGATATGTTAAATGTTAATATTCAACTTAAGGAAGTTTAGAAATCATAAGAAACTTAATTAAAATTACAATTGGCTACAATTGATCATTTAAAATTAAAAGTGAATCAAATACACCATAATAAGTATATTATTCCCTTTATGCTTTTAATTTAAATTATTTTATATACTATGTAGTTAATTTATTTAATTAGAATATTTTTCGAATAACAACAACAAACAAAAACATGTTTAATTGTAAAACAAAAACTAAAACATATTAATATGCAAAAATCAAACCATACTTGCATAAAGAAGCCAAGGTTTCTCTGATGATAGCTTTTTTTCCATAAACAAATTTTTTATAACAAGAATAATGAACATAAAATAAAATTAACTAGAAATGAAAGTTATGAATTTTATGCAGAAATAAATATATTAAGGTCAAATATAAGACCTTTGTTGTAGTTAAAAGCAGTTTGCATAATATCATAATTAGGCTACTTATCTCAATAAATAAGTATAAGTGTTATATTCTAAAATTTAAAATAGTGCTTCCTTGTTACAATTCATGCACTTTTAACATCATACTTTTAAAAAATAATTGTTAGTTGAAAATCCAATTCAGGCAAGATGTTCCCATAAGTCAAGCTACTTTATAAGCATATATTGCAACTTAGGTAAATGTAGTAAATTTCAACGGACATATTTCACCAAAAACTTTTGAAAATTTATCAATAAATTGAAAATCTTCCAAACTGAAGTTTTCCAGCAAATTTTTGACATAATATGTTCTAATGGTAAAATCACGTGTCCGAAACGAATTGGTGATGGAATCTTTCTATCAAAATATTCACAGTGCATATATTTTTACGAACTATGGAATGGAAAAATGACATTTTAGAGAAGAATTTTGGTGGAATGTTTTGTTGAAATTCTTGGCATAATACTGAGAAATAATTGGCAAAAAATTTTGACAAAAATTCCTAATAAAAATTATGGCCAAAATATTCAACAAAAATTCCACAAAAATCTAGCAGAAGTTTCTGCTAGTTACTCAACACAAAATTCATATTATCGATCTTTTCGGTGGAAATATAACTAGAAATCCACCACAAAATCTATACACAAATAAAAAAAATACCCTCTCCTTTCAATTATTCCTATGACGTAACATAAACCTAATAGCAATAGTAAAATATTTTAGCTAGCTAATATTTCAACATTTCATCTAAATTAATAATCAAATATTAATTACACTCAAACTGTTCTCAAAACACTATAACAATTCTACATTGCCAAATAGTTTCTGAAAATAATCATACATCTTATACATTTAAAAAACTTAACAAAATATTTACAACCATAACATCTACTTTGAATTCACGTACCTCACTCTCCTCAGGGTTGATCCTGTTCTATTTCACTAAACAGATCTTTGATTCTCAGAAGCTCCTCCATTTTTGACATATTTCATTTGCTCATTGCTCAACTTGAATTTTTTTAACTTTATCTAGCAATCCTATCTGGACAGCCACTGTTGGGCTAACCAAGCCCTCTTGGTTTGCTTGCTAATAAGCTGAGCAACCAGAGGTTATCCCTTAAGTTCGTTGGCTTTGTGGAGCCTAATTTGTAAAACTCTCTCGTTTTATATTCTACCAACTGCCTGTGATCATATGTGGATAAGTCAAATAATCACTATTAATCTCATAGAGAGTATCCCTCACAGCTCCAACCTAGCTCTCATGGAAGCCATGTATACTCTCAGAAAAATAACCATAAGATATCATTGCATAAGTAATCACTAAAAAATACTTCTAGTATATATTAAAACATAGATATATAAAAAGGCCATCTATGCTCACTCTCCACCAATTGTCGCACTCCTAATAGGTGGGTATGAGTGTGTCAACTCAGTGAGTAGTGGTTTCTTACCCAGCATCTCTTTCTGCAAATATACATTGCTTAGTACTCATAATTAACTAATTTTTTTACATCTAAATGATAATGAATTATATGTTAAAATTGTAACCAATTTGGCATTTTGTTCCCGTGTTTGGAACCAAGCGCCCAATATAAAGAGTGCCATCCATGCCCCAAATGGCTTAAAGCTCTACTATGTCTATTATGTCCCTCCGCTTACTGAGATAAATGGGCTTACCACAGATCTCTAGTCAGTTAGCCCACACACTCTCCACTAATACACATATTCTCTCACTTACCTTATCTAATAGTCTATAAGATGCCAGAATGTGAGCGATCCACCATCTAAATTGTTTCTAATCTTCAATTATATTGTGGCAGTCCATTAGAAATCTCATGCAAATCAAAAGATACAACATAAAATAATTTTTGTAAGACTATATTAAATGTAAATATTCTACATTTAATACTAATAACTAATCTCAAACTCTACGAAATTCATATATCCAAACTTCAAGAGGGATTTCTTCCATGAAATAATAGGATCATAAAACCTGGTGCAGTATGAAGTCACATATTTTTGAGTGTAAGCTACTTTGAAGATGAACTTTAACGAAACATTGGATTAAAAAAATTACTTCCAAAATAATTGGTGATTTAAAGCATGTATTTATAAGTATGCTTCGACCTCATGCACTATTAACATGCACACATCAATAATCATGGCTGCATACAGTCTTGGTTGAAGTCCCCTAGTAAGGACTACAGATTTGGGGTAGTATAAATTAGCGGTCATATGGCTGATATGGATAGGTGGATAGGAGTCTTGAGAATGGATGGTGGGAAGTAAGTAAAAGTAAATAGGATTATTGCATATTGGGTCTTGTTGAAGGAAAGTGATTATATAAGGTAAAGAAACTGAAGGACTCCCCTAATGGAGCTGTAGGAAAGTCAAACCCTGCTGATCCAAAGTGACAAGCCTGTTTAAGAAGAGTCCGTTCTATAATGATGAATCTTACCTGGATGGACACTACTATACATTTTTTCACCTACAAAGATATTTTGTGATGCGACTGTCGAGGGGCTACATCACCTAAATCCATATGCAAAATCATAAAGAAATGATAAGTAAATAGCTAAAATATGAAAACAAAAATTACAATTACTTAAATAGTAAACTAACTATTTTATGTTGTAAAAAAAAATGCATTTATATGAACCACATAGAAAAAACATTATAAAAAGAAGGACAAAAGAAAACTCCATATACCTACCTTTTATTTAATAATTATTACTTGATCATTTCTATTACACATCCCATATCCTTTACAAAAAACATCTACTCAATTTTTTCCTTAAAGTACAAGTCCACCCTTCTACTATAACTCACTCTCTTAATTAATTTGATCATCAGCATCAATAGCAAGCTCTATTGAAGTTACATACATTCTTCTGATGTGTACTAATATTGATGTGTACTACCTATAACCCCTTTATGGCTTTTAATCTTTATGATTCAAGACCAATCTTGTTTACCTGATCGTCTACCTGAATAGCTATTATAAGTTGACTAGCTACCCAGCAAGTAAAGGCAAATGCTTCATACTTTACGTATCTCCTACCTTCACCTTATAATTTCTATATATCATACATGGATGTACTCTTGTACCTCTTAATGTCTGGATCAAACCAATACAAAAAAGAAACGTAAGTTATTTACGTCACCTGAATAATGTAACAGATAATACTTCCTGTAAGAGCCCATGAAATCACATCAATCTCCCATATGAAGTCCTTCTAAACAGAGACACCACAATTATTCTATCTTTCTAACTTGCACACCAAGAATTTTGGTATAAATCTATAACTCATTAACAAAACAAATTTTCCAACATTCACTATCTCATTGTGTGTAAAAAAAATACACAATAAATCATATAAGTTTTATGCTCCTTATTTGAGTGACTTGGTCTATATATTATTAAATATAGCCATTGGCATCATAAACTAATCTTCATACATCATTAAAATTTCTTAAATAACTATTGTGGTAACTTTTTGAAAGTCTTTCATTGAGAGTTGAAATTGACTCATACTCACTAACAAGTCCAACACACAATATTATGCATTATCCTCTGCGATATAGATTAATCAATAACCTTATATGGTGTGGAGGTATGATTATTTTTATACTTTTAGCAAGGATTTGGAAACCTCCCCCTCTAATATAAAACAAGGTAGATGACAGGCACCTTGATGAAAAAAATTCATTACGTTAATAAATCATCATTAACGCTTACATCCAGGCAACATAAATCAATTATAATCTAATATTAGCTTTGATTTTAATACCAATCAGACATGAGCTTTAAAATTCAACGACACAAACACTGTGGTTACAATTACAAATCAAATATGGATAAAACATAAGAAAATTACTCAATTATATCTTTCATTCATCTCCTCTCAGCCACTTCTCCTTCTCAATAATTACTGAATTCCTAGTATAAAAACTCAAGAATCACTATGTTCCCAAGCATTATAGTACATAAACTAACTTATATAACCATATAACCTATTAGCGATGCTAAAACAACTAGGGAGTGTTTTGCTCATAGTCATATCTTACTCATACATTCAACTCTGTAAGCACAGAAATATGTCAGTTATACCACATTTTCTTCTAGTAATGTTGGAACACTAATTTGAAGCTCATCGGGATAAAGAGCAGTTTTTGTATTTATAAAACTACATTATATCTATAATTTCACATCATTACTTGAAAGCTAGATGCATGAAATCTTAGAGTGTTCATTGTATGGAATCATATTGCCTTTCTCTTGTCATTGCTTAAGCATCTTAAAATTTATTAAAAAAAAGCATAACAATCATCTTTCACAATACCCAATTTTTCTGAAGTCATTCAAGATTGATTTCATGGTTATTCATTGTTTAAGATTTAATTATATTATAGTAAAGCTTTGAAAAGGTATGAATATAACCTGTGACATATTTAATGAACGCGGCGTAGACTTACTGAGAAGTTCAAGTGCAGGAATCACAACCAACAGACAAGAACGGTGAATGATAACTCAACATAGGCTGAGTACTCGAACGCAAACGAATGTGAAGTTAGGGGATGGAGGGGTTGCAACAGTATGTGGTAATAATATTGCATGAGAATAGACTAAAGGTTGTTATGTGGAAATGGAAAAGAAATTAGGATAAATAGTGGAAATAGATCTTTTACCAATGGAATTTTTGACAAAAAAATTTCATCTACAATATTTTAAAACGTATGGAATTTTTTATGAAATTATTATGGTGGGAATTTTCACTAGAAATACCTCGAAAAAAAACAATGCCTAACCACCAGTTTGTCCATCTTATTTTGCACACAAGCAAAATTTCGCCTGAAAACTCCTCCAAAAATAACAATATCCATGATGTGGAGAAGAAAATAAAGTAAGTCCAAATATTTCTAGACGTAATCAGATTGCTACTTATTTCAATAGTTTTCTCAATTTGGTTTTAAACTGTTGAGGCTATAGTACATCTTTAAATACAATATAGGTCCTTACTCCAAGGCCTTTTTTTCAATCTTGTGTTGATAAAATGTAATCCGGGGGCCAAATTTTTTAAAAAATGAAGCAATTCAAACACTAAGGTATATATGCTTCAAAATTTTAAAGCGTAACATAATAAGTTTGGATTACCCTTTAAGACTTCATAAAATTCCATGCTTCCTATTTTCATTATTATGATCTCCAAAAATAGTTGTCCTATATTTTTATACCACCCTATTGTGGAAATCAAATAGATCATCATTTTAAACATAAAATAATATTAAAATAGTTACCCCCACTAATAATCATGAGTTTATAAACAAATTACTTCTCTATGATGTAATTAATCATAAATAATTGTCTTTATGGAACATATCCCTATAATAAAATAAATATATCTACCAAATATTAAGTAGAAAAAAAAACTTTACGTAACAATAGACAATTTCTTAGATCTTTTTTCGGTGTTTGAATCCATTGTAGAATAATTAGTATATTTTTGATGCGATAATTGGTTACTCTCTTTGACAAACTGAATCACAAAACAAAAGAAAATAATAAGTAAAAATGGAATAATAAGGATAATAATAATAATAATAATAAATATAGTTTTTTCACTAAAGTTAAGAATAAGCTTTACATCTCCAAATATTATTGTAATATCTATTATAAATATTGGTTATAGGGTGGTGGGTTTGGGGGTGGTGGGAAAGGATAGAATAGGATTTGGCATCTAATAAAACCACAAGAAGGGGCAGAATGTGGAGATAGAAATGGGTGAGGCTGGACATTAGTAAAATAAAGAACTCTTTTGGATATTTATAGAATAACTTTTTGCACCTTAGCAAAATTGGTTAATTAGTTTTCAAATCCATCAGAGTGAAGCCTTCAGTTATATCAAAGAAATTCTTATTTGTCCCTATAACATAAGACAAGGGAATCATAAGGCAATAATAATTTCATCTTAATATCCAATTTCCTCATCTTGTAACATGCGGCTATGTTCCCAAACCTTAGTTTAGAGAAAACAACAAAATAAATTTTCTCCAACACTTATTCTCCAATTTGTATAAAATTTTCCATATATATCCTTTGAAACAAAGGAGGATCCCGACAAATCTAAAAATTCTTTTGGCATGTCATTTATTTTTCATCTTTTGTGAATTTGATCATCATGCTATAAAGAAACATTATAATAAATAGAGAAGTTAGTCAGAAGTTAGTCAACGCACTCAGTATTTGCAGCTTGCCATTTCCTCTATGAAAAGGATTAAGCATCACAAAAAAGAATTGAGAGGAATAGAGATCCCTACTTGGCTTCTTCACTGACGTAGCCTTCCTCGCCCGACCTGTAATTTTTCCAATTCACATCCAATACAATGATTTTGAACCTGAATTCCCAACAAATAAAATATAATTAATAAAAAGAGGATGTCCCCCTGTACTACATTTGTCCTATGAAACAACTTTTTGAGCATATGGAGAGGATGCATGCGTTTAATCTTTAAAATCTTTATTGTGCATATATAGCAGCCAGCCATTCATATATAAACACATTTTAAAGTCTCAGCATCACTGGATCCACTTATCTCACGGGAAAGTTTCTATAGAATTTAATGCGGATATCACAACATTTGTAGTATTCTATGATGTCTAATACTTAAAAATTTATTATTTCATTTAATAACACTAAACATCAACATTAAAAATATCACCGATAAAAATATTATTTCAAAATAAATATATTATTTCATCGTACCTTAATATGACCTAGATACTAAGTTGATATAAAAATAAATTATGAACAAATTAGAGGGAGATAAACTTATAAAACCAAAAAATTAGTGGTATATTAATAATAATTTATAACGTATCCAACAAGGGCAAATTTTAATTAAGAATAATTTAAAAACATAAAAAAACTTAAAAATAAAAATAAAACAAGTCAAACTTAATAATAATATGTGATATTCATCAATTATCTTGATCTGACACAAATCTTCGAGGCAAAAATCAAAGTTTGGAAATTTCAAATAAAATTTGGGATCCTCGGACTCTGATTTCAGCAAACTTATAGTCGAA
The DNA here is from genome assembly GCA_022539455.1 of Dendrobium nobile. NCBI lineage: Eukaryota > Viridiplantae > Streptophyta > Magnoliopsida > Asparagales > Orchidaceae > Dendrobium > Dendrobium nobile. Next base: position 25,378,369 of record CM039733.1, read on the forward strand.
TGAGCGTCTCGGAAATACAAACCAACGTCACCAAATCAACTCGATTCCGAGCCCAAATGGTCCAAATCAAAGACTCGAAGCCATCTTGGAAGGTTCAATCCATAATTTAGATTTCCAAAAAGTTCAAATAATACATGCTTATAGTCGAATCAAGCGAATCACTAGATGATACCAACGAGATTCTGATATCCATTAAGACCTTCAAATTCTAACGAACAGTCCCACGATCAAGGGATTCAATATGAGCCGTCCATCCAATTTAATGACACATTTTGCCCTTAATCCTCTCCTATTAACCGGGTCTGCCATCCTCAAAAAACTAAAAATATGCCTCTCATTTCTCTTGAAGGGGCCCAGCAAGAGAAGGAATAGAAAAGAAGAGAATAAAGGAAATGAGGAAGAAACTCCTCCTCGACCACCGCCGAAGTTCCGCCCGACTTCAAGTGACACCGAAGTTCTGCCCGACTTCCAGTGACGTTGGAATTTGCCCCGTACTACCAAGTGATGCAGAATTCTATCCGACTCTAAGTGACGTCGGAATCTGCCCGGAGTTCCAAGTTGACGTCAAAATTCTGCAGACTTCCATGTGGACGTCGGAATTCTAACTGACTTCCCACTGACGCCGAAATTTTATCTTATCTCCTAGTGAACTCTGAAGTTTTCTTGATTACCATCTAAAGTCAGAGTTCTCCCGGTTACCGACTAACAACCAAGACTTCAGCTCGTTCCGCCATATTATCTACCCGAGCGTTGGAACTTCTGCCGATGTCAGAATTTCACCGAGACATCTAGATCTATGTTGGATTTTTTTATCCATTGTATGGACTTCAACCTACAAGCACAACCCCACTCCCTCCCTTCAAACTCCGTCGTCAGATAACTATCCTTCCGACCGCCATCGCCACCATATACAATCCTCCAATCTCCATCCGCCTGCCAGACTACTGTCCTTCCGACTTACGTCATCCACGTGACTAAAACCTTCAGACCAAACAAATACATCAACAGTTATCTGTTGTATTCACATCATGTAGTAACCTACTAAGAGATGTACATCAAGCTAAGCCTTCCCCAAGGAAGGCTTCATTGTAATCACTATAATACTAGTATATTCAGTCTCAAACTGTGCTATGCCCCAAGGTTTTTTCCCCCCTTTTTTAGGGGTTTTTGCACGTAAAAACTTGGTGGTCTCATATGAATGCTACCACCCTCTCTCACTATATGTTAAACATGCAGGAATCATCATACAAATTAAAAAGTTAGAATTCGTATATTTCTCTACCGTCCAAATTATTCTAGGATGGTACAGTTTGACACCGACTAGTAGAACGTGGGTTTCCATTGGGGACGAAATTTTGCTCGCTAACTCAGAAGGTCATCATGTCAACTTATTGACATCATTCATTGCTGCATCAATTTATAAAAATTTGATGTGGACTATGGGGAACTTTGACTCCAACCGTGGTCAAAAAGATCTTCCAATACTTTCAATATTAAATATGATAATTAAAGCAAAATCCAAGCAATAACAAGGATACTATCTAATCAATTAAAAGTTTTTGAAACAATCCATATACGGATCTCTACATCCTGGGCCAAGTTCTTACTCTTAACACAAAAAAGCAAGTATATATTCTAAAGATATATAATCTTGACCTCTGAATTAAGATACAACATAGCATTTGCCCCCGTCCTAATCAAGGAAAAAATAGATCCCGGGGATTGATTTGACCTCTTCCACACAGGTTACTCGTCATCGAGCAGTTTCTCATGACATAAAAACCTTAGATAGTTTTACATCCGAAGTGGATTCTTTTTGACCCTCTCCTATATAGGTCAATGACTATCAAGCAAAGGCTCTGACGCATGTAATCCCCGGATAGTCCTACATCTTGGGGGATTCCTTTGACCTGCTTCCATACAGGTTAAACATCATCAAACAGTTGCTCTGACATACAACCTCTGATAGGTCTTTACATCCTGAATTAGATTCTTTTTGACCTCTTCCACACAGTTAACATCATCGAGTAGGGCTCTGACAACAACCATCGATAGATCTTATATCATATGGTGAATTCTCTTGCAACCTCTCACATAGGTGAACATCATCGAGTAGAGATCTGACATACAACCCGCATAGGTCTCAATATCTTGGATTCTCTTGACCATCTTTTACATAGGTTATATGTCAACGAGCAGGGCTCGCTGACATAACCATCACAGATAGGTCTTACATATTATGTGGATTCCTCTTGAATCTCTTATTCATATAGGTTAACATCATCGAGTAAGGCTCTGATATATAACCTCGATAAGTTATATATTCTTGATTGATTTTCTCGACATCTTCTACAAAAATTCTTAGCATAAAAAGCCCTAAAAAAGTATTGAGTTGGACAAAGGATGTTAGCCCCTTATTGAACTGTCCCGAGGCTAACCAAGAGAGGCGTGAATTTGGTATTTAAAAATTCTTTAAGCAAAAACAACAATCACAATCAAACCAAGATTCACCATAAGAAATTGAAAATGTGGAATGCAATAAGAAAAACCTCACCAGATTTATAGTGGTTCGGTCACCTAGACCTACGTCCACTCCTCGAAGCCTCTCCTCTAGAGTATTGCATTTAAACACAGTATTCTCCTTTTACCACCTACAGCAGGCTAAGAAGCCTGTAAAAAGCTCTTTTTACCACCAACCCCGGTGATAAGAGAATCCAGTTTCCTTTGCTTTCCTCCAAAAGTGGGAAGAGAACCCAACTCCTCTTTGCTTCCTCTAGAAATAGGTTAGAGTACCTCGATCATTGCTGAAGAGACCTCACTAAAACCCTCAAGGAACCCTGGATGATGACTGAAGATGACACGATCTTTACTTGAGCAACCTTCATGAAACCCCTGTACCAAACTCCCCCTCATAAGATCCCTCTCTCCTCTCTTCCCCTTTCTCTCCCTCTTCTCATTGGCTCTCAATCACGATCAGGATAGCAGCAAAAGATCTCTTCTTGAGAAAAAGAGAAAGTTTTAAACAAGGGCTCCAAATTAGCCATAAATTAGCAATTATCGTAAAGATCGTCCAAGACGATCGATCAATCGGTCTCGTATGATCAGTTCAAATAATCTCAACACTAGGAAATATTTGGAAGAGTCTGGACGATTAGAAATTTCATATGTATTTAGACATCTAGGACAAAAGGCTATCGTCCTGTACATTAGTACAAGTATTTGAATATCACTAGACCATCCGTCCTGAATGATGTTTGGATGATGTAAAAAAAATTTATCGTTTTAGGCCGACTCATGACATCCTGATTGATTAGTTCAATTCAGTATATATCATCCTGAGCATTGCCCAGAATAGAGTTAGGTTGATGATGATCGTCTCAGAAGAACTAAGGCTTGTTAACTGATGTCTAGTATGATCATGGCGATCGTCCAGTGATATAAATCGATAATCAAACCTTAACTACTATTTCCTTAATATCAGATTAATTTAGCATATTGCATTTGCATCATTCAGGGAACGATGTCCAAAAATAAAAGATGCCTACAATTAGATCTAACATCAAATCTTTCTGATTAAAGCCTATCATCCTATCGCGATACTAATACGTCGAGGGCGATGGCCTTAATTGCGACACCTTAACTAAGGATGCCCTAATTAGGGTTTTATTTAACTGATCATCCTGGGCCACATATTTGGATCGCCCGGACAATGTTGATTAAAATTAGAAAACTCTAAACATCACAATTTTCCCCAAATGTGTGTGAGTGTAAGGTTACATTAGCATCAGACCCACATTATTACAAAGGACTCAAGAAAAAGTAAAAGACACATGCGTACATTATAAACTGACTCAGTACTACATCACCCAAGCTGAGAGGTGGGTTCAATATTGTAGCTTAAAATCTTGTGGACCGAAAGCGTTAGTAGAAATTCACCCGTAGAGAAACAGAAGTGTTTGCTATCATCAAAATTATATTCCACTAAAATCAGATTGCATAATCTCCCCCTTTTTGATGATATTCAACAATCAAACAAATTAATAGTAGTTTTATTAGAAATAATGGTATGAAATCAAGAAGTACCAAATTTACGAAGGAACTAACATAGTACAGACAAACAACATAAAAGAACAAGCATAATACAACATAAACGTACAACTACTTCCCCCTTTTTTACATCACAAAAAACGAGGAGGGAAGGAGAAAGGAAACAAAACTGAAACTAGCAAACAAAAGTAAAATACAACAAGGAAAAGATCACATCACAAACCAAACTAAAAGAAAAGACGCCCTAGATCATCCAAGGTGAGGGTGCGGCGGAAAGATACTGGAAAGAGTTACAAACTGCTCCCCCAAACCAGGCCATAATCCTTGTCAACTACGGTGCAAGCTGGTGAGCTACGAACGAGTCAAATGAGAGCAACGTGCCCCCGCATGTCACTGCTCATGGCACAATGTAGGACTCAAACTGAGTTTCCTTTTTGTTTTGTTTTGATCCAACATAAAAAACAGTTTGATATCCTAAGTGTTTTATTATTTTACTTTTTTTTTATATTGAATAGTGCATGAACCGGACTGTTAGTCGGCGTGGCAACGCGATTAGCAGTGTTGAGCGATACACAGTGTGGATGGAGTGCTCAGAGCCTGGTCAAAGGTAGCATTGTCTAGAGTTAGATAGCTAAGGCGATGTGATCACAGATAGTGGCTTGAGTTGGCAGCGGTAGTCCAGTTATATACGTGCATTAGAAATTGAAATTGCAGTGGCAATGGCGTCCACAATTGAGACAACCAGTCATAATTGACAAGATACAATCAGGAAAGATGGAGCAGTGGCAAACAATAGATGTAGAGGTTAAATTGGTAGGCGAATGTGGGTACTACAACGGGACTATGGTCTAGACGAGTATAACTCAAAGTAGTTTTTTTTTTCTTAAAAAATATTTGAACATCAAAAATACCTTAGAGAAGTTTATTTGAACTATTATAAAAATAAATATTTATTTATTTTAAAATAAAAAAATAAAATGCTAAAAGTACAAACCAGACAATGTTTTTTTAAAAAGATACAAGAAACAAAAAAGGGAACACACTTGAATGCCGTAACTCCCACCATCCTACCAATTTGCTTATAGTTTTTGTTTTTTTAACTATTTTCAAAAATCCTTTTTTTGTTAGGAAAATCCCAAATCTAGAAAACACAATTGGTAATATGCCTTCTTAATTAAATCATAACCTAAAGCGAGTAACTACTACTTTTTCAAGCAAAAAGAAAGTATTTTCTCCCATCCCTATTTACTTAAATAACATAATAGTGTAATAAGTAGATTTGTTAACCATCAAGGATAGATAGATTCCCGATTAATATTAAAACAATCAAAAAGAGACCATGATTTACAGGGCACTATCCTATATCTGAAAATTATCTGAACTCTTTTAATATACATTCAATATCAATAAATCTGGGATAGGGGCTGCCACCATCACAAATCTGTTGACAGACTAATCCCAATAGCAGTTTTCCTCATTTATGTGAAATCTCATTTTTTCTCTAGTGGTTGATCAATATTGAACAGTTCCTCTATTCTTAATTATTGATCATTAGAAAATCTGTTTTAAAAATAATAATTATCTCTAGGATATAATTCAGAAGTGTCCACATATGCACAGGCAAGAGTTAAGCAGTTTTTCCTAAAGAAAAACAAGCCAACCCATGCCTAATGAGCCTCACAGTAACCATGCATTGAAGTCAGCAAGGAATTTAAGAACAGAAGCTCTCACTTCCATTTAAATAGAAGCATATTGCTTGTGTTTGCTCCAATATTCGCGCACATATGGAGAATTAATAAACCCCGGAGGCAGCACTTAGGCAAGTCAAAAGGTTTAGCACTTTACAAGCATATCATTCCAAATTTTTAAGAGAGAATAGATATTCGCAATCCGGCAAAGATTTAATTCACAGCCATGGCATGTCCACAATCAAAATCCTTTTCCCTTGATTCAATACAAGAGAGTCAAGGCTTACACCCCCTTCTTCCCTCTCTTTTGACACTTTCGCACCCCCTATGTATAAAATGCTCCTAGGGAGCAAAAAGAGATTCTGTAGCATCCATTAAACCTCTCATGCAGAATATAAATAATAGTATAGGTCTCACCACCATTGGAAGACACCCATTCAAACTATTAACTGCATAGCCTTCTTATTTGGTTTGTGATTGCTTAGTAGGAAGCTATTTGTTTGTTCTAGCTTCACAATGTCGAAGATCCTCTATTTGTTGGCAGAGTTGTTGATGGATGTATCTTGGATCCTTTCAGAAGATCGCATCGATGGCGTGATCTAATAACAACAAAAAGTCACCAATGGTTCAGAAACTCAAGCCTTCAGTGTGGCGAGGAGCCTCGCGTGGAGATAGAAGGATATGAATTCAGAAATATATACCCTTGTAAGTATATGAATAGTAATTATATTTGCTGAATTCATAATTGAAATTTAAGATTTCGAATTTTTGTTGGAAAAGATTGTAAGCATTTTCAAGCATATCTAGAACACTAATAATTGACATGACACATCTGATAAAAGAGAACATATTATATCCAAGTATAATAGTTTGACACGAAAAAAGGTGAAAGTGTTTACATCAATAGAATAACATATAACACAGTTGAAAATAAAGGTGGTGAAGTGTTATTTATTAAAATAGCATAAATAGGTGTTTCCTAAGCCATGCCTCACAGGCTAGTACACCAAAGGAATACTGCATGAATCTTTTTTCCCTTTCTTTGTCTTTCCTTACAACTATCATAATTTCCATGAAAAATTAAAAATCACTTAGGCTTTACAAAATTATAATTAATGAAAAGAATTCATACTATTTAGATACTTCACTGAAAAAGAAATGCCAGTTTCTGGAGAAGATCTTCATTGTTACGCAAATGATGAATATATAGTGTTATTTAAGACTAAATCTTCTGAAATATTATAGCTTTTATTACTCCACAATGCTCCTTCCTTAACACTCAACTGAATTGCTGATTCTAGGTGATGAAAGATCCCGATGCCCCTCCTCATATCCAACAAATAGGGAGCACTTGCTCTGGTGAGAACCTCTTTTTACTCTTATTTATTCAGCAAAATGCTTACAGGAACAATAAGTACCTTTATATAATCTATGAGTTATAGCAATTCTCAATTATTTAGTTTTGTATCATGTGAAACTTCACAAGAATCATCATACTGCATACTAGAATGCAATATTGTAACTATAAATTAGCTATGTAATATATGTTATTTTCCTTAAGTTTAACAATAAACATAGGAATAATACTAACTGTACTAGTTGGTATTTTAGGTTTTGGTGACAGATATCCAAGAACCAACCACCGCAAAATTTGGTGAGTTGGCAAGCATAACTGTAGCCGACAAATGTTAACAAAGATTTCACCTCTCAATTAATTTTTGAAATATTTTTTAATTGTCAAATAGTTCATTTTCTGATTACATAGGCTACATTTGGGGAAATGAAAATTTTTCTTGCAGCAGCTTTTAGTTGACAGTAATTAAAATTTTGTACTAAGAAAGCTGCTTATGAAGCAACAAGAAAGCCGTCCCAAACGAAGCCATCGATTATAAAGCATATAGATCTATTAAATTGAACAAGTCATTATTACGGAAATTGCAAGTGGGTCACCTATGAAAGCTCCGAATCCCACAGCTGGGATCATCGATAGTGATCGACCTATTTACAGTAATCTATCGTGCAAACAATTTATAGCGCACCTGGATGGCGTCAAAACTTCAATACGAGACTTTAGCACCAAGTTTACACCCCTTGGGTCACCAGTGCATGCCATGTACTTAATACCTGCCAAAGGGAAAATGGTTGTGAGGTTAAGAAGGTAGAACTTCATACCCATACAAGCATGTAAAATATATAAAATGAATTTAGGCATCGCTTGTGGCTTGGCACAGGGTCAATGATGTTAGCATTTTCATTTTTCAATAAACTGCTTGGGATGATTTTTACTAGGATAACCTTGCAGGAATTCTTAGATTTACTGTTTTCAATTCATGTAAAATTTGTAATAATTGTTAAGAGTTGTGAAAACAACTATGAGTTGGGATATTCTTATCCGCTCGATTCTAAAAGAAGAAGGCATCCCTAAGGGGAGAGTCTTCTTCCATTTGGAAGATCGAGCTGGATGGCTTTAGATATCCAAAGAGAAAAGGCAATACCCCATATTGGGGGAATTGTCTCTTCGTTTGGATATTCAAGCCACGACGGATCCAAGGAGTCCAAGGAGGAGATTTCCAAGGAGCCCGAGGAGGAGAATTCCAAGGAGCCCAAGGAGGAGTTATCCAAAGAAGGCTAAAAGATTGAAGACCCAATATCCCACTCAAAGTTGTTGGCGTCTGTCATAGGCTTAGAATCCGGGTTGTTGGCAGTGGTGCCCGGCCACTTTACTTCATGCATATCTGGGGTGTAATAAGGGCAATTTGCCTATGGCCATTTAGTTAATTAATTTTTGGATTTAGATTGATGTGTTTACCTGATTGCGCAGTAGAAATACTTGCTTTTCCTAGGTTTCTTTTCTTGCATGTCGCTTTTGTTTTCGCCTGGATTTCGTTAGGCTCTTTAAGGACTGCAAAATCTTTTCTACTCATAACCAAATTTAATATTTAAGTTTTAAATAACATAGAAATCTAACGAACCTAGGGAATCGCCGGAACCGTCCGGGGTCGCATGCATATTACTGCATTCTTCTTTCCTTGCTATAAGACATCTCCCTGCCTGCGGGTAGAGTCCGGATAATCTGGCCTATGAGGATGAAGTGCCGGACCTAGGGAGACCCAGTCTTTTCTAAAAATTAATTTATATTTAGCCTGTTTTTAAAATCCAAAGCATTCATGAGCTGACATTTCAACTAGCATGCATTGCATTAGCAACCAACTAATTAAAATTTAATTGCATTAGCTAGGAGCATCTAACCCACATAAGTCCAGGACCACTTAGGAAATCCTCTAGATGTCGGTCCTATTTCCAATAACTGTACTACCCACCCATCTTTCATAATTGACTTGATAGCATGGTTTTGAATCGATTAGGTGGTTAGCTGGCTCCCTATCCAGGCCGGGGTAAGTCCAGGTTTTGCATTGCATTAGCTAGGACACTGGTCTTAGTGTGTGTCGAACACTAAGTCCAATCTAGATTTAGGGTTCGAGGCTACTACACTCGGTCTCGTAGTATGCCTTAAATAGCAGGTAGGTCCCTTCTTTTTAGGGACCCTAAATCCTACTTATCCACGTCACAGGATGACGCCACCTCCATCCCTTCTCTCACGCGTGTGAACGAGTGCTTGATTTATTTTATCTAGTTTCTGTTTAGTACCCTAAGCCTCCGAATGCTGGTATGAGCCACGCATGTTTGATTCAGCCCTTTGGGACATTTTCTTCCTTTTTGAGTAGGATTTCCTAGTCTACCCCTTCGTGCCGATCCCACTTTAAGAGAGGATAATGTATGATCCTTAATCGAGAGTTTTTCTCAGGCTCCGGCCTGGGATGTAATTAACCACGGGGGCTTGCGCCCGTGGGAAACTTGGTTCCCACAATCTACTAAACCCCATTCGAACTTTTTCGGATGGGGGAAACCCGTGATTAGATCGTGTATATTACTACCCATCGAGGTGTGTCGGCGACAGCCTCTATCCTCAATGGTTAGTCGTATGCACGATCCAATCTGTCCCTCCAATTGACCCGTTCGCGCGGTGTTCTTTCGGAGGTCCACATGTTCGTACTGGACGATCAGACAGTTATCTCCTATAGAGCATTTGGAACGAATAGGAACTTGCTTGAAATTTTTTCTAAGTCCTATTCGTCCAGGACGAAATAAAATTATCGTCTAGTACGATTGGCTCTCTGGAAAATTCTCGTCCAGACGAAATAAATTATCATCCAGGACGATTGGGTCTCTGGAAAATTTTTGTCCAAACGGAAATAAATTATCGTCCAGGACGATCAGTCCTCGGGAAATTTTTCGTCCAGACGAAATAATTTATCGTACAGGACGATCAGTCCTCTGTAAAAATTTCGTCCAGACGAATCTATTTTCGTCCAAACGATTAACCGACTTAGGACAGTTTTCAGCAGTTTTTAGAATCGACCTTGTAATAACCGTTCGTACTGGACGAACCTAGTTCGTACAGGACGATCAGCTGTACGAAGACATTTCGTACACATATTCAAATAGGGTCATTTCAGATCGTTTAAGTAAAATCGTCCAGGACGATCCACGATCGTACAGGACAATCCACTGCGTACAGAATTGAATACTTGCAGTTTTTGGGCAGTTTTTCTTGTCTTTTATATAAATAGTTCAAATTAGACTGCCACCCAATCTTTTTGTCATTTGATCTTCGTGCTTATTGAGAAAAACTAAAGAGAGAGTTGAAGAGAGCATTCGAGGGAGGATTTCTACCACTGAAGCGAGAAGGCTTCACTTGGATTTCAAAGGTAAGAGTCTCTACTTGTGAATTGAGATTACTTCACTCTTTTCTTTCTTCCTTCTAGATTCTTGTGAGAAGATCTGTCAAGGAGATCTGGTTCTCTGCCGACACTTGGAGAGTGTGAACATCTGAAGGGTTCTCTGCCCACACTAGGAGAGTGTGAAAGGACGAAGGGTTCTCTGCCCACACTAGGAGAGTGTGAAAGGACGAAGGGTTCTCTGCCCACACTAGGAGAGTGTAAAAGGACGAAGGGTTCTCTGCCCACACTGGGGATAGTGTGAAAGGACGGACGGTTCTCTGCCAACACTGGGTATTGTGTAAAAGGACGGACGGTTCTCTGCCGCACCGGGGAGAGGTGAAAAGAGTGTGTTGTAAAGGCTTCTCCGCCTTGCTGTGGGTGCAAAAGGAGAGTCACTATTGATATTTGTGCAATACTCAGAGGGTTCCTCTGGGGAGTGGATGTAGGTCTGGTTATAGACCGAACCACTATAAATCTGGTGTCATTTACTTTACTGTTTTTACGTTTTCGCACTTTTTATTTCAGTTTAAAAACTCTGTGGTTGAAAAACCTTTTTCTACAAAATTTAAAAGAGATTTTATTTCAGTTCAATAATATTTAAAAAAGGGTGTTAAAGTTTAACTTTGTTTTTAAAACTATCAATTCACCCCCCTCTTGGTAGCCGTGGGACATTCACTTAGGCTTAACAACCTAATTACTAGACTCAACACACTTTAATCTTTTGGCCTTGTAGTTAATTCCCAAACTTTATTTCTTACAAATTGATTCAACTCTTCTTGCATGGCCAAAATCCAAAATTCATCAGAAAGTGCTTGATCAATATTAGTGGTTCAATAGTTGAAATGAAGGCTGAATGATTGACTTCCTTATTTAATCCATGCCTAATCCTTACACCCTCACTTGGTTCACCTATAATTAATTCCCTTGGGTGGTTTCTAGAAAATCTCAAATCTCTAGGCAATGGGTTTCTATCTCCAAATTTTCTTTCACGTTTTCTTCCAAGTTTTCTTCCAAGTTCAATTTATCAATCTTTTGGGAGTTAATCTCAATTTCATCTTCTACAGTATTTGGCTCTTTCATATTTCTAGATTCATCAAATACAATATGTGTGGTCTCCTCAATTACCAAAGTTCTTCTATTGAATACTCTATAAGATTTTCCAACACTTTAGTATCCAACAAAAATTCCTTCTTCTGATTTTGGATCAAATTTTTCTAAGGCTGATTTTTCATTGTTATGAATGAACACCTTGCAACAAAAAAATGCAAACGAGATAAATTAGGTGATCTACCTTTTAGCAACTCATAGGATATTTTATTTAACTTAGATCTCACATTCACCCTATTAAGAACATAACATGCAGTGTTAACCGCCTCAGCCCAAAAATATTTAGGAAGTGAATATTCTGCCAACATTGCTCGGGCGGCTTCTATTAATATTCTATTTTTTTCTTTTGACTATCCCATTCTGCTAAGTGGTTCTAGGTGCAAAAAAGTTGTGATCAATTCCTTTCTCCTTACAAAATTCTTCAAATCTCTCATTCTCAAATTCTCCTCAATGATCACTTTGAATAGAAATAATTTCACACCCTAATTTTCTTTGAATCCAAGTCAAAAAATTTCTAAATTCCTCAAATGATTCACTCTTATGAAATAGAAATCTAACCCGCGTGAATCTTGAGTAATCATCTACAATCGCAAATTCGTATACCTTCCCTCATAGACTCACAGTTCCAACTGGTCCAAAAAGATCCATGTGTAAAATTTCCAACGGTTTACTAGTTCTAAGATCCTTATTAGATTGAAAAGAGGACTTCACCTGCTTTCCTAATTGACATGCATCACAAAGGTGGTCCTTAGTAAAGTCTAGTTTTGGTATACCTCTCACTAAGTTCTTTTGGATAATCCTTCTAAGGTTTTTCATGCTAGAATAACAAAGTCTCCTATGCCAAAGCCATAACTCATCAGATACAGTTTTCAAATAAAAAGAAGTAGGAGTTTGAATGCAATTTAAATCTAGCATATAAATATTGTTTGCCCTTTTTCCATTCAAAACATCTTTACCATTTAGGCTTAATATGCAGCTAGTAGAAAAAAATTTATATAGTAACCCTTATCACATAGCTCACTTATACTTAACAAACTATGTATTAAGCCTTCAACCAATAATACATTGTCTATAAAAAAATTCTTTAAATTTCCAATCATAGCTGTCCCAACCACCTTCCTTGTGGTATTATCTCCAAGTGTAACCCTGTCTCCACTTCTGGCTTCCAGTATTATGAATTGAGCAATATCTTCAGTCATGTGCTTTGAACATCCACTGTCCAGGTACCATATGCTCTCACGAGGTCTTGTGTGAGAGCGTTCCTCTTATTGATCTGACTGATTAAGATTGTCAGCCATTAAGCACAGATTAATGACTTCCTCTTCTTTTTCAGTCTCTGATGAATCTGAAGTTGAGTCCGCCCATAAAGCTTTTTGAAACTTCTTTCTGCCCTTCTTTACAGTAGGTTTCTCCTCTACCTTCACCTTGCTAGGATTGGCTTTGAGTTTAGGGCAATCCGTCTTTATATGTCCAGGTTTCCTGCACTCATAACAAATAATATCATTTAAAACCTTGGCGTTTCTATTGAATTTACCTCTATTCCATTGCTGGCATTTCTTCTGCTTCCTCTTCAGAAAGCTTCTGAATTGTCTAGTCATCAATGCGATGTCTTCTTTATCCTCAGGTTATGAGTGTTCACTCTCAGACTCTTCCACATTCAGTACTATGTTCTTCTCCTTCATGGTCACCTGCATCAATCTTTCTTTGGCTAACTCCTTGCTCGTAAGCAATAAGCGAACTAAGAAGATTGTCAATATAATAAATGTTTAAATCCTTAGACTCTATAATTGCAGTAATTTTAGCATCATAAGCAGTAGGTAAATAACGAAGAATCTTATTAACCATTTCAGCATTCGTTAGTTCCCTACCAAGTGCATGCAAGGAGGTGACTATTTGTATGAATCTTGTGTACATGTCAGAAATGGATTCATTAGGTTTCATGTGAAACAATTCATAAACATGCAACAAGATATTGAGTCTAGATTGTTTAACCTCATTAGTCCCCTCATATGTTATACAAAGTCTATCCCATATGTCCTTTCCACTTTTGCAAGTGAAAACCCACATGTAGTCTTCCAAGTTTAAAGAACAAAAGAAACTATTCAAGCATTTGGCATTTAGTTATGCTAAATCACATTCTTCTACTATCCAATCTACAAAAGGTGTTTCAACTCTAACTCCATCAACTAATCTAGTTGGTTTTGTATATCCTTCCTGTACTAAGATCCACATACATTAATCAAGTAACTGTAAGAAAGTAGACATGCATGTTTTCCAAAAATCAAAAGGTATATTATCAAACAGTGGAGGTCTAGTAATAGAGTAAACCTCAAGGGTGTTTCTGTTTCCAAATGTATCCATCTACGTTAATCAAAAAGTAGTCTAAACTTATGATTTTAAAACAATGCTCTGATACCACTTGTTGAGATTCATTCACAATGAATTAGGTTGTTAAACCTAAGCTTATATCCTAGTGGCTAACCAAGAGGTGGGGTGAATTGGTAATTAAAATATTTGAACCCTCTTTTTAAACTTTGGAAATTTAAACTTAATTATTAGTGAATTTTTTAGAAAAAGATTTTTAACCACAAGTTGTAAATGATAAACAAAATAAAAGCGGAAAAGTAAAGAACACCAGATTTATAATGGTTCGGTCAAAACCAGACCTACATCCACTCCCCGGAGGCACCCTCCGAGAATTGCACTAATACCACTAGTGACTCTCCTTTAACACCCACAGCAAGGCGAAGAAGCCTTTACAAAAGCTCTTTTCACCACTACCTAGTGCGGTAGAGAACTGTCTTCCTTTTACACTTATCCCCAATGTTGGCAGAGAACTATCCATCCTTTTACACTCTCCTAATGTGGGTAGAGAACCCTTCATACTTTCACACTCTCCTAGGGTGGGCAGAGAACCTTTCGTCCTTTCACACTCTCCTAGTGTGGACAGAGAATCCTTCGGCTGTTCACACTCTCCTAGTGTGGGCAGAGAACCCTTCGGCTGTTCACACTCTCCAAGTGTCAGCAGAGAACTTGATCTCCTTGACAGATCTCCTCACAAGAAATCTAGAAGGAAGAAAGAAAAGAGTGAAGTAATCCCAAATCATAAGTAGAGATTCATACCTTTGAACACCAAGCGAAGCCTTCACGCTCCAATGGTAGGAATCCTCCTTTGAATGCTCTCTCACACTCTCTCCTTGACTCTTCTTTCAATAGGCAAGAAGATCAAATGGAAAAAAGATTTGGTGGCAGTCTAAATTGGACTATATATAGGAGAGACAAGAAAAATCGTCCAAAACTGCAAATTTTCAAGTCAACATGAAATGGATCATCTCGTATGATCGTGGATCGTTCTCGATGATTTTACTTAAAGTATCGGAAACGATCCTGATGTATATTAGTACGAACTATATTAGTACACGATCATCATCTAGTACGAACTAGGTTCTTCCAGTATGATCAGTTATACCATAGGTCGGTTCCCTAATAACTACAGGATGTAACCAACTGTGTTAAGTCGGTTCACATCATCCTGGGACGAACAGTCATTTGTCCGGACAAAATTTTTATAGAGGGCAACTCATCCTGGTCTGATTATAAGTTTCGTCTGAATGAAATTTTTACAGAGAAGAAATCATCCTGGGATGATTTGGATTTCATCTGAACGAAATTTTTACAGAGCCCAACTCGTGCTGGCATGATTATACATTTTGTTTGAACAAAATTTTTACTGAGCCCAACTCATCTTGGGATTAAAATAATTTTGTCCTGGATGATCAGGACTTAGAAAAATTTCCTTCAAATCCTGTTCGTTCTATTGCTCGTATAAGGAGATAACTGACCTGATCGTCCCGTATGAACTGGGTTCGTCCCGTACGATTTGTATAAATTTTGTAAGATCTCCTTAAGTGTGTGTGTGTGTGTTTTTATTCACTCAATTACAACCACTCCCTTTCAATTCAAAGAATAATTTTAAGGCTTCAATTTACAATGGATTGTATGTTGAATTTGATTTGAAGTCTTCATAGTTTGGAGTTCAAATTTCCTGAAATGATAGTACACACAAGAGCAAAAATAAATCTTCCAAAAAAAAGTGTTAGGAGATAACTACACATAAAATAATAATATTTGGAATCATCAAAACTATACAAGTTGCAAGAATATAAAACATGCAAATAGCAACTCTCTTAACAGGACATGGAAGGAGCTATTTAAATAGAAGATTGGAAGATGGTCGGGTGGTGCAAGAAATTGAAAATTGTATTTTGATTCAACGATGAAGCTAGTGATATGTTCTAATGTAAGATTTGGCTTTCTTTTATTTCTTTGATCTCTAATGAAGGTAATGTATTCAATGTATAAAATGATTGGATCAGCTGCATTGAGATCAATCTCATTCATGATGAAGTAGTTAGTAAGGGATATAAGAGGTGTGATGTTTATCTGATCACTAGCTTTTGGAATTTTTTTAATTTTGAAGGATGCGTTCAACGATTCAGGTGTCTCAGACTATGGTATTACCATGAGGAATGTGGATATTTATTAAAGACTTCCTAAGGGTGGTGTTGAAAGGAATCCAATTGTAGTTAGGGAGAAAGACTAAAGAATGAAGTTTTTCACTTGTGGTAGAAAGGTGTAGAATTTAACTAAAATCTTGATATGTGAATTCTATAAGCCTCTAATTTATATAAGACTAGATGGAAGTGACCTCACTGTTGATTCAAAGGCAAGCAAAGATTTCAAAAACAAGCTTAGAGTTGAATAGAAATGTTAGAGTAAGAATGAATTGAAGGGTGGTGTGAGAAAACAGGTTGAATATGTGCAAGTTAAGAACTTCTTAATTTATGATCTTAGAAGCGGAGATCCCCATAAAATTTTAGCGATGATATTTCTTTATCCACTGTTTTAAGAAAATGGGGATCAACTGGATGTTTGAAAAAACTTCTTATGAAGCCCTTCAATGCTTTCCACTTGCCATTACAAAGAGTATGAACATGTACAGGAAGTAAGAAAAATTGAGAGGAAGGATTGTTGTAAAGAGAATGCATGTGATTTCTCTCTTAAAATAGAAATCATGAATATATATCTTATGATTTTATATCTTATACTGTGATCTAAGTAATTTAATTTACCTAGTCTGATCAATCAAAAAGTTACTCCTATCGTACAATATGATTAGAATCATACTAGATGTTCAATGTTAAGATGGTCATCACGAGATATCAACCTGGATGATCATTAACTAGTGCGAGGTAGAAATCACATAAGAAGTTCTAGTAATTAATCATTTACTAGTGCCAGGTAGAACCTATGAGCTCTACTAGATGTTCAATGTTAAGATGGTCATCCCGTATAGTATGATTAGAATATATTTAAGAATTATCTTAACAATAATCATATGATACTCCTTAGGATTAGCTTTAAATGTAGCACAAAGATAAATACTAAACATAGTGTCAGGTCTGCTAGCTATCAAATATAACTTATATATTATAATCCCCTTATACTTCTTCTAATCTACAGATTTTTCACTTGGATCCTTATCCAACTGCATGGTAGAGCTCATAGGTGAATTTATTTCCCTAGCATTCTCTATCTCATATTTCTTCCAAATGTCTTTAATATAATTTTCCTGACTAAGAAAAGTTCCATTATATCTTTCATAGTAAATCCAAGAAAGTAAGTAAGCTCTCCCATCATACGCATATCAAATTCTTCATTTATTGCACTTAAAAATTTGTCACAAAGATTTTGTATTAGTTGATCCAAATAATATGTCATCCACATAGATTTGAGCGATGAGAAAACTTTCTCCTATACTTTTAAGAAATATGGTGGTATCTACACTACCTTTAATAAAAGATCTATCTAGGAGGAAGGAACTAAGTCTTTCATACCACACTCTAGGTGCTTACTTTAATCCATATAATGAGTTCTTTAATTTGAACACATGATTGGAAAATTGTGAATTTTTAAATCTAGAGGGTTATTCTAGATAGATAACTTCCTTATCATCCCTATTGACAAAGACACTCTTAACATTCATCTAGTATAATTTAAAGCCTTTAAAGGAAGAAAAGGCTAGTGAAACCCTAATGACTTCTAATCTAGCTACAGGGCCAAATGTTTTCTCAAAGTACATTCCTTTTATTTAATTATACCCCTTAGCTACCAACCTAGCCTTATTCCTAATCATTATACCAAAAGCATTCGTCTTATTTTAAAAGACCCACATAGTTCTAATAAAACTCTTATTTTTAGGACTTCTAACCAACTCCCAAACATCATTCCTAACAAATTGATTTAATTTTTCTTGCAAGGCTAGGATCCAAAATTCATTAGATAGGGATTGATCTATGTTTGATGGTTTTATCATTAAGATGAAAGAAGAGTGGTTAACCTCCTTTATAAGCCAATGCCTAGATCTTACTCCTATAGATGGATCACCTAAGATGAGATCATTAGGATGACCAGATTAATATCTTAAATCTCTAGGCAAAAGATCCTTTGGCTCTATTCTATTTTCTAGGTCAGTAGATTCTGCTCCTTGGGTGACCTCTACCAATTCTTTTTCTTCTGACCTAGGCTCAAAAGAATTATTAAATTCAACCAATACTTCATGGGTGGTTTCCTCTACCACTAATGTCCTCCTATTGAACACTCTATAGGATTTACATATAGAAGAATATCCTATGAAAATTCCATCGAATTTAAGATCAAATTTTCCTTAGGGAGATTTTCCATTCTTTAAAAGAAATAACTTACAATAAAAAGTATGAAGGTGAGAGAGATTAGGTGTCTTATCTTTGAGTAGTTCATAGGGTGCCTTATTGTTTAGATATGAAATGAACCCTATTAAGAATATAGTAAACAAAATTCACAGCTTCAGTCCAAAAATATTTAGGAAGTGAATACTCAGCTAATATGGATCTAACAGCTTCTATGAAGTTTCTATTTTCTCTTTCGGCAACCCTATTATGTTGAGGGATTCTAGGAGCTGAGAAATCATGTTTCATTCCTTGCTCCTTATAGAATGATTCAAACTTATCATTTTCAAATTTTCTATCATGATCATTATGGATAGTTAAGATTTCATAACCTAATTTCTTTTGAATCCATGTTAAGAATGTCTTAAATTCCTCGAATGATTCATTTTTATGTGATAAAAATCTAATCCAAGTAGTTCTCAAGTAATCATGAACAATCACATATCCATATGTTTTCCTACCTAAGCTGGAAGTCTTAAGTGGTCCAAACATATCCATGTGAAGGAATTCTAATGGTCTACAAGTGGTGATGTCCCTAACTGAGTGAAATGAAGTTTTGATTAGCTTTCTTAGTTAGCAAATATTACATAGGTGGCCCTTAGAGAATTCTAATTTGGGTATGCCTTTAGTAGGTACTTTTGGGTTATCTTTCTAAGTTTTTTCATGCTTATATGTCATAGCCAGGATTCATCAGTAATAGTTTTTAAACATAAATAACTAATATAATCAATACAATTTAAGTAAAGTATGTAAACATTATTAATTCTCTCGCCTTCTAGAACAATATTTCCATTTAAACTATCATAAAACTAGTAGGCAAATTTTTAATATGAAAACCTTTATCACACAATTGACTTATATTGAGCAAGTTATGTTTCAGGCCATCTACTAGTAAGATATTTTCAATATAAATTCTTAGAATTACCAAAGATACCAAAACCTACCACTTTCTTAGTTTTATTACCTCCAAGTGTAACTTAGCCTCCTGCCCTAGCCTCCAACATAATGAACTACTTCAAATCTCTAGTCATGTGCCTTAATCATCTACTGTCCAAGTACCACATGCACTCACTAGGCCTTTTGTGAGAGAACTCTTACAAAGTTAATCAAAAATTAGATATGGAAACCCAAGTGAGTTTGGGTTCCATCTTAGGCTTTGATGAATGACTTGAATGCATGCTATGATGTGTTGTAGATGATTTAGGCCTCCACACAAAATGTGTCTAAAAACATGATAGTGGCTATAAAGTGTACTTTTGAATTATAAAAAAATATTTAAAGCTCTATATCTCCTAAATAATGCTTAAGTTTTCTTTGATTTATAAAAATAATAAACCCCACTTAATGTACGCAAATATATGTATTGAATCAAGTAATAATGTGTTAGAGTAGAGTGTCAAACCCATAAGAAGTATACTTTCTAGCAATTAATGACTATTATTAACTCTAATTATAGAGAAATTCTACTAAAAATAAAAATATTTTTGTGAAGATTCAATCACTAACTAAAATAGAAAAATAATGGATAAAAGATTTAATTAAAATATTTTGTATTGAAGAATGTAGATTACATATCTTTCCTAATGAAACTCTTATTTGTAATGTGATTCAAAAACATATGCATTCCTAGATCTCTGTCGAGCTTGTAGGGTTAAAAAGGATATATGCTGACCTCCTATAGTTATATCATCTCCCTAAGAATTTAACATATTTTATATCCTATGTCTAGGTATGCAAATATATTATTTTAATATTCCTAATTGTTCTTTCATTCCTCCATCAATGTTATACATCACACTAAATCTTAACTATGCATATGATTATTATATGCATTAAATAAAGAACAACAAAATATTGAAAATATAATTTAACTTTAGTGCACAAAAAATTTTATTAGTGCTTAATATGTTCTTTATATCATTAATCTAAAATTAGAGAATTAGTCATATATAGAAGAAAAGATAACCAAGTATTTTTCATTGAAATCATGGAAGAATACAAATTTAAGAGAATGATATCACTAGGAATGATTAATGTATCTCCTCTACTCTCCTTCCTTAATGTATAGAGCTGCGAAGAACCTACTAAAAACTCCAATGATTTTATCTATTGCTTCTCTAATCTCCCTTAGAATTGACTCTAAGGAGATCTAAAGAAGTACTCTGAAAATTATTAAAATTAGACAAGTGTCTGAACTCTCTCAAAAACATAACACAATTACTATTTCTAGGAAAACACAAATTCGGCAACTAGTACTACAGAGCATGATGTGGAATGATTATTTACTAAATAGTTAAGTTTCTTTATGGCATGATCATGTCCTTTTAAAGTTATAATAGCTAGGCTATAGTGTTGCTGACTTTTGTACGATGTGACACTTGAGTGGCAAATTTGGTGCCAATGCATCACTACAGGAAAATTGCCCATTACTGACAAATTTTCCAGTGGCTTTTCGGCAGACTATTTTCCAAAAGAATTTTAGTAAATTTCTAGCGAATTATAATGAAATATCTTTTACTAATTTTTTGGCAAATTTTCTGGCGAATTTGTTCCTGGCAGAATTTTTTGGTGCATTTTAATAATTTTTGAAAAAATATTATGTGTTCATAATTTAATTAATTAATGAACTTATAGCTTATTGTAATTAATTTTTAATTTAGTTTTTTTAATTAATTATTAATTTAATAACTAATTAAAATAAAAATTTTTACATTTATTTTAATTTTTGTTAAATAATTTATTACTTTTTAATTTAATAGCTTATTTTAATTAATTTTTAATTTAATAACTTATTTTAATTATTTATTCATTTTATTATTTTATTTTAATTTGTTTTAAAATTTACTTTTTATATTATTATATTTAAAAGAGTAGATTTGTGCTTAAATATAATAGAGTAGACATTTTAAAAAAATTTCCTCTATGATAAAGCTGTTGGCTAATTTAATTATGTACATGTTGTAGGTTTGAATCCCACCAGTGTAACCCTCGAGAGGGAAATATGGGCAGTGTGCGGGCAGGGCGCAGTCAAACGGGTAGGCAGGCAGGCTTCACACAGTCGGTCGAGTAGGCAGGTAGGAAACATGCAGTAGGGTGGGAAGTGTAGACATGCATGTAGCACACAATCAGACAAGCGACTGGGTAGATAAAAATTGTTATTTTTTAAGTATTCTAGTGATTTTATCTTTCGAACATCCACAGGAAAATTGTTTAAGCAAAAAAGTCTTTTTGGTGGATTTTTTTGACAAAGACTTTTTTTTATGCTCATTTTACTGTTGAAAAAAATTCACTGGAAAATTTCCAAATAAGTGAGAAAATTAAGAATTTTTCTCTGAAAAATCTATTGGTAATATATTATTTTCTTGTAGTGCGCGATAGATTGTGATGACCTGGTTCTACATGACTGTGAACATGGCACTTCAAAGCAGACCATTTTGACACCACAATGATGTCAAATAGATAAGTTTGCACTACCATGTCAATATTATGGGGCTCTGGTTGTGTCATTGATGGAATTGTGCATTGATTTGTATGACTCCATAATGCTAGATGATACTTAGAATTTTTTGCCCTTTTTGCATTTTTCCTCCACAACATAACTAAAACAACACATTTGTATTAAAAATATAACACAAATAATAGATTATTTAAACTTATGATATGTGCTTTCTAGTTCATCTTCTTCCACCTCCTTTCTAACCTTAAAGGTGACCACTCATTGACGTATGGTGGTGTTATGGAGGCCTTATGTGCCCCTTTTAAATTTGCTTTCCTTGAAAATTTTACATTTCACAGACCTAAACTCAATTTAATTCATAATGTTTTTTATAATCTCTAGCTCTTTGAAAAATTTTCAGTCACCCTCCTTGATCCCCAACATATTCTTTTCAAATTGTCAAATAATTTGGATTATATTTTCATGTTTGGTCAAGAAAGTTCAATAGAGGTGAACTTCCCATGACACACAAAGAGGAGGGGTGAATTGGGGTTTTAAAAATTCTCTTTAACAAAAAAAATGTTTTGATCTTTTCAATGAAATTAAATTGCCCAATGTGAATGCTTATAAATGTAATAACAGCTGCAATGTTGATATTAATTTAATCAAATCAATTAACTACTAACCACAACATTCTCAAGATCATTTTTCAAGAAAATAGAAATTAGCCAAAAATTAAATTATAAAAATAAAAGTGCTTAAAAGAAAGTTAGAATGAGCACAACATAATTTTATAGTGGTTTGATCATCCATGATCTATATCCACTCCCAAGAGTCCTCCTGTTTGAGTATTGAACTAAAAACTATAGTATCTCCTTTAGCCCCTACAACTAGGCGAAGAAGCCCTTACAATATTTTCACCAACTTGGTGCGACAGAGAACCTTGACTCATAATTCATCCTCTTGGTGAAGATAGAGAACCTAGCACTCCTTTTTCACCCTTCTGGTGAAGGAAGAGAAACTCTACTCATTTTTCACCCTTCTAGTGAAGGTGGAGACCTAGCA
Organism: Dendrobium nobile; assembly: GCA_022539455.1. Lineage (NCBI taxonomy): Eukaryota > Viridiplantae > Streptophyta > Magnoliopsida > Asparagales > Orchidaceae > Dendrobium > Dendrobium nobile. The sequence continues at coordinate 25,401,260 of CM039733.1, forward strand.
CTCTTCTATCACCCTCCTAGTGAAGGCAGAGAACCTCAATGATCTTTGGCTTTGGAGGAAGTAAGGTAAAAATTTGCTTGGAGCAACCATGTGCAATCCCCTTACTCTCCTTCTCCCTTACGTATAACCACTCCTTTTTCCGTCGCAAAGATCTCCAAGATCCCTCTGAAAGCTCTCTCTAAAAAAAATATAATAGCCAAGACTCTCAAATAGTCTCTTAAGAAAGTTTTTAAACAAGGTTTCAAAAAAACCCAAACTTTTCAATTTATAAGTCATTGTTTGTATAGTAAGATCAAGGATTGTACAATATGATTAGTTCAAAAAATTGGGTTTGTTTAGTATGATGGAATAGTTGTGGGACAAATTGTTTAATTTGTGTACTAATCGTACAATAATTTAAACTTTTATCAAATTTAAATTAAAAATTTCTCCCACGGATTCCTTAATAAAAGTCTTAAGAAATAAAAAATTATAAAAGACACCTAATTACTTCTATGATGTTGTAAAGTGTCACCTCACCCCTTAGGTGAGGTGAACATCTTATAAAGTCTAGGATATGTTAAATGTTAATATTCAACTTAAGGAAGTTATAAATCATTAAGAACTTAATTTAAAATTACAAATTGGCTAAATTGAATCATTTAAAATTAAAAATGAAATAGCAAATACACCATAATAGTATATTATTCCTTTATGCTTTTAATTTAAATTATTTTATATACTATGTAGTATTTATTTCATTAGAATATTTTCTGAATAACAACAACAGAACAAAAACATGTTTAATTGTAAAACAAAAACTAAAACATATTATATGCAAAAATCAAACCATACTTGCATAAGAAAAGCCAAGGTTTCTCTTGATGATAGCTTTTTCCATAAACAAATTTTTTATAACAAAATAATGAACATAAAATAAAATTAACTAGAAATGAAAGTTATGAATTTATGCAGAATATAAAATATTTAAGGTCCAAATATAAGACTTTGTTGTAGTTAAAAGCATTTGCATATTTATCATAATTAGGCTACTTATCTTCAATAAATAAGTTATAAGTGTTAATTCTTAAAATTTAAAATAGTGCTTCCTATGTTACAATTCATAGATACTTTAACATCATACTTTTAAAAAAATAATTTGTTTAGTTGAAAATCCAATTCAGGCAAGATGTTTCTCCAATAGAGTCAAGCCTACTTAAAGCATAATTGGCACTATAGGAAATGTAGTAAATTTCAACGGACATATTCACCAAAAAACTTTGAAAATTTATCAAAAATTGAAAATCTTCCTAAACTTGAAGTTTCCAGCAAATTTTTGACATAATATGTTCTAATGGTAAATCAAGTGTCCGAAACGAATTGGTGATGGAATATTTCTATCAGAAAGTATTCATGCATATTTTTTACGAACTATGGAATGGAAAAATGACATTTTAGAGAGAATTTTGGTGGATTGTTTTGTTGAAATTCTTGGCATAATACTGGAGAAATAATTGGCAAAAAATTTTGACAAAAATTCCTAATAAAAATTTGGCCAAAATTTCAACAAAAATTCCACAAAAATTCTAGCAGAATTTTCTGCTAGTATCTCAACACAAAATTCATATTATCGATCTTTCGGTGGAAGAATAAATAGAAATCCACCACAAATCTATAGCACAAATAAAAAAAATACCCTCTCCTTTCAATTATTCTATGACGTAACATAAACCTAATAGCAAATAGTTAAAATAGTTTAGCTAGGCTAATATTTCAACATTTCACTTAAATATTAATCAAATATTAATTACACTCAAACTGTTCTCAAACACTATAACAATTCTACATTTGCCAAATAGTTCTGAAATAATCATACAGTCTTATACATTTAAAAACTAACAAAATATTTACAACCATAGACATTCTACTTTGAATTCACGTCCTCACTCTCCTCAGGTGATACATGTTCTTTTTCACTAAACAGATCTTTGATTCTCAGAAGCTCCTCCATTATTTGACATTTCTTCATTTGCATGTCAACTTGAATTTTTTTAACTTTATCTAGCTATACTATCTGGACAGCCAACTGTTGGCTAACCAAGCCCTCTTGGTTGCTTGCTAATAAGCTTGAGCAACCAGAGGATTATCCCTTAAGTTCGTTGGCTTGTGAGCCTAATTTGTAAACTCTCTCTTTTTATATTCTACCAACTGCCTGTGATCATATGTGATAGTCAAAATAATCACTTAATCTCATAGAGGATCCCTCACCAGCTCCAACCTAGCTCTCATGAAGCCATGTATACTCCTAGAAAAGATAACATAAGATTAATCATTGCATATGTATCACTAAAAATACTTCTAGTATTATTTAAAACATAGATAATCATAAAGGCCATCTTTGCTCACTCTTCCACCAATTGTCGCTACTCCTAATAATGGTGGGTATGAGTGTGCAACTCAGTAGTAGTGGGTTCTCTACCCAGCATCTCTTTCTGCAATATACTTTGCTTAGTATTCATAATTAACTAATTTTTTTACATCTAAGATGATATGAATTATATGTTAAAATTGTAACCAATTGTGCTTTGTTCCTGTGTTTGGAACCAAGCGCCCAATATAAAGAGTGCCATCCATGCCCCAAATGCTTAAAGCTCTACTATGTCTATTATGATCCCTCCTCTTACTGTAATATGGGCTACCACAAGCTCTAGTCAGGTTAGCCCACACACTCTCACTAATACACTATATTCTCTCACTTACCTTTCTAATGTCTATAAACATGCCAGACATGTGAGTCGATCCACCATCTTAAATTGTTTTCTAATCTTCACATTATATTGTGGCAGCCATTAGAAATCTCATTGCAAATCAAAAGAACAACATAAAATAATTTTTGTAAGACTAATTAAATGTAAATATTCTACTTTTAATACTAATAACTAATCTCAAACTCTCGAAATCATATATCTCAAACTTCAAGAGGGATTTTCTTCCATGAAATATAGGAGCATAAAACCTGGTGCATATGATGTCACATATTTTGAGTGTAAGCTACTTTGAAGGATGAACCTTTACGAAACATTGGATTAAAAAAATTACTTCTCAAAATATTTGAGTGATTTAAAGAATGTATTATGTATGTGTCGACCTCATGCTCTATTAACATGCACACATCAATAATCAGTGCTGCTACAGTCTTGGTTGAAGGTCCCCTAGTAGAGGACTAAAGAGATTTGTGGGTAGTAGAATTAGCGGGCATATGGCTGATATGGATAGGTGGATAGGAGTCCTTGAGATGATGGTGGGAAGTAGTAAAAGTAGAATGGATTATTGCATATTGGGTCTTGTGAAGGAAAGTGATTATATAAGGAAAGAAACTGAGGACTCCCTATTGGAGCTGTAGGAAAGTCAAACTCTGCTGATCCTAAGTGACAAGCTGTTAAGAAGAGGTCCTTCAATAATGATGATCTTACTGGATGGGACACTACTTACATTTTTTCACCTACCAAAGATATTTGTGATCGACTGTCGAGGGGGCTCATCACCTAAATCCATATGCAAAATCATAAAGAAATGATTAGTAAATAGCTAAATATGAAATACTAAAAATTCAATTACTTAAATAGTAAACTAACTATTTTTATGTTGTAAAAAAAAATGCATTTAATATGAACCACAGAAAAAACATGTATAAAAGAAGGACTATAAGAAACTCCATATACCTACCTTTTATTTAATAATTATTACTTGATTCATTTCTATCTAACAATCCCATATCTTTACAAAAAACATCTACTCACTTTTTTCCTTAAAGTCAAAGTCCACCTCTTCTAACTATAACTCACTCTCTTTAATATAATTTGATCATCAGCATCAATAGCAGGCTCTTTGAAGTTTGACATACATTCTTCTTGATGTGTTACTATAGTTGATGTTGTACTACCAATAACCCCTTTGGCTTTTATCTTTATGATTACAAGACAATCTTGTTTACCCTGATCTCTACCTGAATAGCTATTAAAGTTGACTTAGCTTACCTAGCTAGTAAAGGCAAATGCTTCATACTTTACGTATCTCCTACCTCACTTTATTTCTATGATATCATACATGGGATGTACTCTTGTACCTCTCTTATGTCTGGATCAAACCAATTACAAAAAAGAAACGTAAGTTATTTACTTCACCTGAATAATGTAACAGTAATACTTCCTGTAAGAGCCCATGAAATTCACAGTCATCTCCCATATGATTGTTCCTTCTAACAGAGACACCACAATTTTCTATCTTCTAACTTGCACACCAAGATTTGGTATAAAATCTATAACCATTAACAAAACAAATTTTCCAACATTTCACTAGTCTCATTGTTGTGCAACATGCAATAAATCATATAAGTTTTATGCCTCCTTATTTGGTGACTTGTCTATATATTATTGAAATTATAGCCCAATTGCATCATAAACTAAGTCTTCATACATCATAAAATTTTCTTAATTAACTATGTTGTAACTTTTTGAAAGGCTTCATTGAGAGTTGAAATATGACTCATACTCACTATACGAAGTCCAACAACAATATTATAGCATGTATCCTCTGCGATATAGATAATCAATAACCTTATTTGGTGTGAGGTATGTTTTTTTTATACTTTGAGCAAGGATTATGAAACCTCCCCTCTAATATAAAACAAGGTAGTTGACAGGCAACCTTGATGAAAAAATTCATTACGTTAATAAATTCATCAGTTAACGCCTTACATCCAGGCAACATTAATCAATTATAAATCTAATATTAGCTTTGATTTTTAATATCCATATCAGACATGAGCTGTAAAATTCAACACACAAACACTGGTTACAATTACAATCAAATTTGGATAAAACAGAAGAAAATTACTTCAATTTTCTTTTCATTCTTCTCCTCTCATCCACTTCTCTCTTTCTCAATATTTCTGAATTCCTAGTTAAAAACTCAAGAATCACTTATGTTCCCAAGCAATTATAGTTCTATAAACTAACTTATATAACCATTAACCTATTAATGCTAAAACATCTAGGAAGTGTTTGCTCATAGTCATATCTTACTCATACATTTCAACTCTTGTAAGCACAGAAAATATGTTCAAATACCATATTTCTTCTAGTATGTTGGACACTAATTTGAAGCTCATCGGGATAAAGAGAAGTTTTTGTATTTATAAACTTCTATATCTATAATTTCACATCATTCTTGAAAGCTAGATGCATGGAAATCTTGAGTGTTCATTGTAGGAAGATCATATTGCCTTTTCTTTGTCATTGCTTAAGCATCATTAAAATTTATTAAAAAAAAAGCATAATCAATCATCATTCACTTACATTTTTCTGAAGTCATTCAAGTTGTGATTTCATGTTATTCATTATAGTTTTTAAAATGGCTTTGAAAAGGGTATGATATAACCTGGACATATTTAATGAACCGGCGGAGACTTACTGAGAAGTTCAAGTGCAGGAATCACAATGCCAACAGACAGAGATACGGTGAATGAAAACTCAACATAGGCTGAGTACTCAGAACGCAAACGAATGTGAATGTTAGGGGATGGAGGGGCACAGTATGGGGTATGATTTGCATGAGAATAGACTAAAAGGAGTTGTTTCATGTGAAATGGAAAAAAATTGGATGAAATAGTGGAAATAGATCTTTTACCAATGGAATTTTTGACAAAAAATTTCATCTACATATTTAAAACTGGTGGAATTTTTTATGAAATTTATGGTGGAAATTTTCACTAGAAATACCTCGAAAGAAAATCAATGCCTAAACCACCAGTTGTCCTTCATTATTTGCAACAAGCAAAATTTCGCCTGAAAATCCTCCAAAAATAACAATATTTCCTGTAGTGTGGAGTTAAAAAATGTAAGTCCAATATATTTTCTAGACTAAGGCATGAGTTGCTACTTATTCAATAGTTTTCAATTTGGGTTTAAGATTTGAGGCTGATAGTTCATCTTTTAATACAATATAGGTCCTTACTTCCAAGGCCTTTTTTTTCAATCTTGTGTTGATAAAATGTAATCCCCAATTTTTTAAAAAAATGAACAATTCAAACACTAAGTTATATATCTTCAAAATTTTAAAGCGTAACATAAGATAGTTTGGATTACCTTTAAACTTCATAAAATTCAATGCTTCCTATTTTCATTTTTTGATCTCCTAAAAATAGTTGTCCTATATTTTTACCAATCCTATTTGGAATATCAATAGATCATCATTCTTTAAACATTAAAATAATATAAAATATTTACCCCCACTATAATCATGAGTGTTATAAACAAATTACTTCTCTTATGATGTAATTAATCATAAATAATTGTCTTTATGGGGAACATATGCCCTATAATAAAATAAATTATATCTTACAAATATTAAGTAGAAAAAAAAATCTTTAATAACATAGACAATTTTCTTAGATCTTTTTTTCGGTTTTGAATCCATTGTAGAATAATTATGTATTTTGAGATAATTGGTTATTCTCTTTGACAAACTGATCACAAAACAATAATAATAATAATAATAATAATAATAATAATAATAATAATAATAATAATAAATATAGTTTTTTCAACTAAATTATATAATAAGCTTTACTTCTCCAAATATTTTTAATTATCATTATAAATATTGTTATAGAAGAAAGGATTTGGCATCTAATAACCACAAGAAAAGGGGCAGAATGTGGAGATAGAAATGGGGTGAGGCTGGACATTTAGAAAATAAAGAGTCTCTTTTGGGTATTTATAGAAGGAACTTTTTGCACCTTCAAAAGTTGGTTAATTGTTTCAAATCCATCAAGAGGTGAAGCCTTCAGTTATATCAAGAGAAATTCTTATTTGGTCCCTTAACAAAGAAAGGGAATCATAATGGCAATAATAATTTCATCTTTATATCCAATCCTCATCTTTGTAACATGCGGCTATGTTCTCCCTTAGTTAGAGAAATCAACAAAATAATTTCTCTCTACCATTATCTCCAATATTGTATAATATTTCCATATATTCCTTTTGAAACAAAGGAGGATCCCGACAAATCATAAAAATTTCTTTTGTGCATGTACATTTAGTTTTTCATCTTTTTGGAATTTGATCATCATGATTAAAGAAACATTATAAATAAATGAGAAGTTAGTCAGAAGTTAGTCAAGCACTCAGTATTTGCAGCTTGCCATTTCCCTCTATGAAAAGGATTAAGCACTACAAAAAAGAATTAGAGGAATTAGAGATCCTACTTGGCTTCTTCCTGACGTAGCTCTTCCTAGCCGACCTGTAATTTTTTCCAATTCACATCCAATTACAATGATTTGGAACCTGATTCCCAACAAAGTAAAATATAATTAAATAAAAGAGAGGAATGTCCCCTGTCTACATTTTGTCCTTTGAAACTCTTTTTGAGCATATGGAGAGGAGTGCATGCTTAATCTTTAAAATCTTTTTGTGCATATTTAGCAGCCAGACATTCATATAAAAACATATTTTAAGTCTCAGCATTCACTGGATCCACTTTCTACGGGAAAGTTTTCTATAGAATTTATGCGGATATCACAACATTTGTATGTATTTATATGTCTAATACTTAAATATTTATATTTATTTTTATAACACTAAAAATCACATTAAAATATCACTGATAAAAATTATTTAAAATAAAATATATATTTTCATTCGTATCCTTTAATATGACCTAGATACTAAAGTGATATAAAAATAAATATGAAAAATTAGAGGATAAACTTATAAAAACATAAGAAATTTGTGGTATATAATAATATTTATAACGTATTCAACAAGGCAAATTTAATTAAGAAATAAATTTAAAAACTAAAAAAAATTAAAAATAAACAAATAAAACAAGTCAAACTTAATAATAATAGGTGATATGTCATCAAAGTTATCTTGATCTGACACGAATCTCGAGGCAAAAATCAAGTTGGAAATTTCAAAAATTAAATTTGGGATCATCTGGACTCTGATTTCAGCAAACTTATAGTCGAACTGAGCGTCTCGGAAATACAAAACCAACGACACCAAATTCAACTCGATCCGAGCCCAAATGGGTCCAAATCAAAGACTCGAAGCACTTTGGAAGGTTCAATCCATAATTTAGATTTCCAAAAAGTTTCAAAATATGACATGCTTATAGTCGAATCAAGCGAATCAACGAGATGAATCCAACGAGATTCTGATATCATTAAGACCTTCAAATGTCTAACGAACAGTCCACGATCAAGGGATTCAATATGAGCCGTCCATCCAATTAACTACACATTTGCCCTTAATCCTCTCCTATTTACGGGTCATGCCATCCTCAAAAAACTAAAAATAGCCTCTCATTTCTCTTGAGAGGGGGCCCAAGCAAGAGAAGAAATAGAAAAGAAGAGAATAAAGGAATGAGGGAAGAAACTCCTCCTCGACCACCGCCGAAGTTCCGCCCGACGTTCAAGTGACACCGAAGTTCTGCCCGACTTCCAAGTGACGTTGGAATTTTGCCCGACTTCCAAGTGATGCCAGAATTCTATCCGACTTCTAAGTGACGTCGGAATTCTGCCCGAGTTCCAAGTGACGTCAAAATTCTGCCAGACTTCCATGGGACGTCGGAATTCTATCTGACTTCCACGTGACGCCGAAATTTTATCTTATCTCCAAGTGACTCTGAAGTTTTTCTTGATTACCATCTAAAGTCAGAGTTCTCCCCGGTTACCGACTAACACCAGACTTCAGCTCGTCGCCATATTTCTACCCGACGTTGGACTTCTGCCTGTTGTCAGATTTTCACCGGACATCTATCTGATGTTGGATTTTTATCCATTGTTGGACTTCAACCTGACGCCATCCTTCAAAACCTCCGTCGTCAGATAACTATCCTTCCGACCTCCATCGCCCACCATCTACAATCCTTCCAATCTCCATCGCCTGCCGACTACGGTCCTTCCGACTTACGTCATCCACTGACTATAATCCTTCAGACCAAACAAATACATCAACAGTGATTCTTTGTATTCACATCATGTAGTATACTCTATAAGATGTACATCAAGCTAAGGCCTTCCCCAAGGAAGGGCTTCATTTGTAATCAACTATAATACTAGTGGATTCATTCAAACTGGGCTAGGCCCCATGGTTTTTCCCCCCTTTTTAGGGGGTTTTCACGTAAAAATCTTGGTGTCTCATATGAATGCTACACCCTCTCTCCTATATGTATACATGCAGGATCTTCATACAAAGTTAAAATGTTAAATTCTATATTTCTCTACCGTCACAATTATTCTAGGATGTAACAGTTTGACACCGTCTGTAGGAACGTGGTTTCCAATTGGGGGACAAATTTTGCTCCAACCTCAGAAGGTCATTCATGTCAACTTATTGACATCATTCATTGCTGCATCAATTTTATAAAAATTAGATGTGGACTAGGGGGAACTTTGACTCCAACCGTGGTCAAAAAGATCTTCCAATACTTTCAATATTAATATGATAATTTAAGAAAATCCAAGCAATAACAAGGATACTTCTAATCAATTAAAAGTTTTATACAATCCATATACGGACTTCTACTCCTTGGCCAAGGTCTTAATCTTAACATCAAAAAAGCAGTATTAGTCTAAAGATAGATAATTCTTGACCTCTGATTTAAGATACACATAGCATTTGCCCCCTCCTAATCAAGGAAAAATTGATCCCTTGGGGATTTGATTTGACCTCTTCCACACAGGTTATCGTCATCGAGCAGTTCTCTGACATAAAACCTTAGATAGGTTTTACATCCTAAGTGGATTCTTTTGACCTCTTCTATATAGGTCAATGTCATCAAGCAAAGGCTCTGACATGTAACCTCGGATAGGTCTTACATCCTTGGTGGATTCTCTTGACCTCTTCCATACAGGTTAACATCATCAAACAGTGCTCTGACATACAACCTCTGATAGGTCTTACATCCTAATTAGATTCTTTTGACCTCTTCCACACAGGTTAACATCATCGAGTAGGGCTCTGACATACAACCTCGGATAGATCTTATATCATATGTGAATTCTCTTGACCTCTTCCACATAGGTTAACATCATCGAGTAGAGATCTGACATACAACCTCGCATAGGTCTTATATATTTGGATTCTCTTGACCTCTTCTACATAGGTTAATGTCATCGAGCAGGGCTCTGACATACAACCTCAGATAGGTCTTACATATTATGTGGATTCTCTTGATCTCTTTCATATAGGTTAACATCATCGAGTAAGGCTCTGATATATAACCTCGGATAAGTTATATATTCTTGATTGATTTTCTCGACATCTTCTACAAAAATTCTTAGCATGCTAAAAAGCCTAAAAAAAGTATTGAAAGTTTGACAAGGATGTTAAGCCCTTATGAACTAGTCCCGAGGCTAACCAAGAGAGGCGTGAATTGGTATTTAAAAAATTCTTTAAGCAAAAACACAATCACAATCAAACCAAGATTCACCATAGAAATTAAATGTGGAAGTGCAATAAGAAAAACTCACCAGATTTTATAGTGGTTCGGTCAACCTGACCTACGTCCACTCCTCGAAGCCTCTCCTCTAAGTATTGCTTTAAACACAGTATCTCTCCTTTTACCCCTACAGCAAGGCTAAGAAGCCTGTATAAAAACTCTTTTCCACCAACCCCGGTGATATAGAGAATCCAGTTCCTTTTGCTTCCTCTAGAAGTGGGAAGAGAACCCAACTTCTTTTGCTTCCTCTAGAAATAGGTAGAGAACCTCGATCAGTTGCTGAAGAAGACCTCTCTAAAACCCTCAAGGAACCCGGGATGATGACTGGAGAAGATGACACGGATCTTTACTTGGAGCAACCTTCATGAAACCCCTTACAAACTCCCCCTCATAAGATCCTCTCTCTCTCTCTCTCCCTTTCTCTCCCTCTTCTCTTGGCTCTCTCAGATCAGGATAGCAGCAAAAGATCTCTCTTGAGAAAAAGAAGAAAGTTTTTAAACAAGGGCTCCAAATTAGCCATAATTAGCAATTAATCGTCAAAGATCGTCCAAGACGATCGATCAATCGTCTCGTATGATCAGTTCAAATTAAGCTCAATCAACTAGGATGATTTGGAAGAGTCTGGACGATTAGAAAGTTTATTTATTTAGATCATCTAGGACAAAAGGCTATCGTCCTGTACGATTAGTACAAGTATTTGAATATCGTCTAGACCATCGTCCTGAATGGATGTTTGGATGATGTAAAAATAATTTGATCGTTTAGGCCGATCTCATGATCATCCTGAATGATTAGTTCAATTCAGTATATATCATCCTGAGCATTGCCCAGAATAGAAGTAGGTTGATGTTTGATCGTCTAGGAAGAACTAAGGCTTGTAAACTGATTGTCTAGTATGATCATGCGATCGTCCAGGTGAATATAATCGAGTAATCAAACCTTAACTACTTTCCTTAATTATCAGATTAATTTAGGCATAATTGCATTGCATCATTCAGGACGATGTCCAAAAATAAAAGATGCCTAAATAGATCTAACAGCAAATTCTTTCTGATTTAAGCCTATCATCCTATCCGATACTAATATCGTCGAGGGCGATGTGCTTAATTGCGACTACCTTAACTAGGATGCCCTAATTAGGGTTTTTATTTTAACTGATCATCCTGGCCAATATTTGGATCGTCCCGGACAATGTGATTAAAATTAGAAAACTCTAAACAGTCAGAAATTTTCCCCAAAGTGTGTGTGTGTGTAAGGTTACTTAGCATCAGGACCCACATTATTACAAAGGACTCAAGAAAAAGTAAAAGACACATGGCGTACATTATAAACTGACTCAGTACTAATCTACCCAATCTTGAGGTGGTTCAATTTGTAGCTTAATCTTGTGGACCTGAAACGTTAGTAGGAAATTCACTCGTAGAGAAACAGAAGTGTTTGCTATCATCAAAATTATATTCCCTAAAATCAGATTCGCAATAATCTCCCCCTTTTTGATGAATTCAAACAATCAAACAATTAAAGTAGTTTATTAGAAATAATGTGAATCAAGAAGTTCAAATTTTACAAAGGAACGAACATAGTACAACTAATAAACATAAAAGAACAAGCATAATACAACATAAAACAGTACAACTACTCCCACTTTTTACATCACAAAAAAGGAGGAGGGAAGGAGAAAGGAAACAAAACTGAAACTAGCAAACAAAAGTAAAATACAACAAGGAAAAGATAACATCACAAAACCAAACTAAAAGAAAGACGGCCCCTGATCATCCGAAGGAGGTGGTGGTGGCGGCGGAAAGAAACTGGAAAGAGTTACAAACTGCTCCCCAAACCAGGCCATATCCTGGTCATACTGGTGCAGCTGGTGAGCTACGAACGAGTCAAAGTGAGCAACGTCCCCCGCATGTCACTGCTCATGTGCAACAATGTAGGACTCAAACTGAGTTTCCTTTTTGTTTTGTTTTGATCCAAATAAAAAACATTTGATATCCTAAGTTTTTATTATTTTTCTTTGTTTTTTTATTGAATAGTGCATTGAACCGGACTGTTAGTCGGCGGTGGCAATCGCGATAGCAGTGTTGAGCGATACTCAGTGATGGTTGGAGGTGCTCAGAGCTGGTCAAAGGTAGCATTGTCTAGAGTTAGTAGCTAAAGGCGATAGTGATCAGTAGGTGGCTTGAGTTGGCAGCGGTAGTCAGTTATACGTGCTATTAGAAATTGGAAATTGCAGTGGCAATGGTCAATTGTGACAACCAGTCAATATTGACAAGTAGCAATCAGGAAAGAGGAGCAGTGGCAAACAATAGATGGTAGAGGTTAGAATTGGTGGCGATGGTGGGTAACAACAACGGGCTATGGCTATGACGAGTATAACTCAAAGTAGTTTTTTTTTTCTTAAAAAATTTTGACATCAAAAAATACCTTAGAAGTTATTTTTACTATTATAAAAAATAAATTGATTTATTTTTAAAATAAAAAATAAAATGCTAAAAGTACAAACCAGACAATTTTTTTTAAAAAAGAATCAAGAAAACAAAAAAGGGGTAACACACTTGAATGCCGTAACTCCCACCATCCTACCATTTTGCTTTAGTTTTTTTTAACTATTTTTCAAAAATCCCTTTTTTGTTAGGAAAATCCCAAATTCTAGAAAAACACAATTGGTAATGCCTCTTAATTAATCATAAGCTTAAAGCGAGTAACTACTACTTTTTCAAGCAAAAAGAAAGTAATTTTCTCATCCCTATATACTTAATTAACATAATAGTGTAAATAAGTAGATTTGTTAACCATCAAGGATGAAGATTCCCGATTAATATTAAACAACAAAAAGAGACCATATTTACAAGGGCAGCTATCCTATATCTGAAAATTATCTGAACTCTTTAATATTACTTCAATATCATTAAATCTGTGATAGGGGCTGCCACCATCACAAATCTGTTTGACAGACTTAATCCCAATAGCAGTTTTCATATTTATTGCAAATCTAATTGTTTTCTAGTGGTTGATCAAATATTGAACAGTTCCTCTATTCTTATTATTGATCATTCAGAAAATCTTTTTAAAAAATAATAATTATTCTCTAGGATATATATCAGAAGTGTCCACATAATGCACAGGCATATTAGTATCATTTCCTAAAGAAAAACAAGCCAACCCATGGCCTATATGAGCCTCACAGTTACCATGCATGAAGTCAGCAAGGAATTAAGAACATAGAATCTCACTTCCATTTAAATAGAAGCATATTGCTTGTGTTTGCTCCAATATTCGCGCCATATGAGGATTAATAAACCCGGAGGCAGCACTTAGGCAAGTCAAAAGGTTTAGCACTTTACAACATATCATTCCAAATTTTTAAGAGAGAATAAGATATTCGCAATCGGCTAAAGATTATATTCACAGCCATGGCAAGTGTCCAATCAAAATCCCTTTTCCCTTGATTCAATACAAGAGAGCAAGGCTTACACTCTTCCCTCTCTTTTTGACACTTCGACACCCCCTATGTATAAAATTGCTCCTAGGGAGCAAAAAGAGATTCTGTAGCATCCATTAACCTCTCATGCAGATATATATATATATGTATAGGTCTCACCACCATTGAAGACTACCCATCAAACTATTAACTGCATAGCCTTCTTATTTGGTTTGGTATTGCTTAGTTGGAAGCTATTTTTTGTTTCTAGCTTCACAATGTCGAGAGATCCTCTAGTTGTTGGCAGAGTTGTTGATGATGTCTTGGATCCTTTCAGAAGATCGGCATCGATGAGCGTGATCTATAACAACAAAGAAGTCACCAATGGTTCAGAACTCAAGCCTTCAGTGGTGGCGAGGGAGCCTCGCGTGGAGATAGAAGGATATGATATTCAGAAATATTATACCCTTGTAAGTAGTATGAATAGTAATTATATTTGGCTGAATTCATAATTGAAATTAAGTTTCGATTTTTGTTGGAAAAGATTGTAGCATTTTCAAGCATATCTAGAACATCTTAATTATTGATCATGACACATCTGATAAAAGAGAACAATTATATCCAAGTATAATAGTTGGACAACGAAAAAAGTGAAAGTGTTACATCAATAGAATAACAAATTACACATTGAAAATAAAGGTGTGAAGTGTTTTATTAAAATAGCAAATAAATAGGTGTTTCTAAGCCATGCTTCACAGGCAAGTACACCAAAGGAATACGCATGAATCTTTTTCCCTTTCTTTGTCTTTCCTTTACAACTATCAGAATTTCCATGAAAATTAAAATCTACTTAGGCTTTACAAAATTATAATTAATGAAAAGAATCTTACTATTAGAAACTTCACTGAAAAAGGAAATGCCAGTTTCTGGAGAATGATCTTCATTGTTAACGGCAAATGATGAATAGTAGATGTTATTTAAGACTAAATCTTTCTGAAATATTATAGCTTTTTTTACTTCCACAATGCTCCTTCCTTAAGCACTCAACTGAATTGCTGATCTAGGTGATGATAGATCCCGATGCCCCTAGCCCCAGTAATCCAACAAATAGGGAGCACTTGCTCTGGTGAGAACCTCTTTTTACTCTTATTTATTCAGCAAAATGCTTTCAGGACAATAAGTAGCATATTAGTATAATCGTATGAGTTATAGCCAATTTCTCAATTATTTAGTCTTTGTAAATGTGAAACTTCACAAAGAATCATCATCTGCATACTAGAATGCAATATGTACTTATAAATAGCTATGTAATATATGGTTATTTTCCTTAAGTTTTTAACAATAATCAATTAGGAATAATACTAACTGTTATAGTTGGTATTTTAGGTTGGTGACAGATATCCAAGAAACAACCACCGCAAATTATGGTGAGTGGCAGCATACTGTACAACAATGTTAACAAAGATTTCACCTCTCCAATTAATATTTTGAAATTTTTTTAATTGTCAAATATGTTCATTTTCTATTAACATAGGCTTCATTTGGGATGATTTTCTTGCTGCAGCTTTTTAGTTTCAGTAATTAAAATTTTTGTACTAGAAAGCTGCTTTAAGAAGCAACAAGAAAGCCGTCCCAAACGAAGCCATAGAGATTATAGAAGCTATAGCTTATATATTTGATCATGTCATTTTAGGAAATGAAGTGGTCTCCTATGAAAGCCCGAATCCAACAGCTGGGATTCATCGAATAGTGTTCGTACTATTTAAGCAATCTATCCGGCAAACAATTTATGCACCTGGATGGCGTCAAAACTTCAATACGAGAGACTTTGCACAATGTTACAGCCTTGGGTCACCAGTGGCTGCCATGTACTTTAACTGCCAAAGGGAAAATGGTTGTGGAGGTAGAAGGTAGAAGCTTCATACCCATACAAGGCATGTATAATATATAAGAATGAATTAGGCTTCGCTTGGGATGACTTTTTTACTACTT
Source organism: Dendrobium nobile (assembly GCA_022539455.1). NCBI lineage: Eukaryota > Viridiplantae > Streptophyta > Magnoliopsida > Asparagales > Orchidaceae > Dendrobium > Dendrobium nobile. The sequence goes on from CM039733.1 coordinate 25,417,161, forward strand.
ATTAAAGCAACTTTTTAGTAAAAAAATATTAATTTTGTACTAAAAAACTGCTTTAAGAAACAGCAAGAAACTCATCTCCAATGAAGCCTTAGAATATAATCATAAAACCAACAAACTTACTAAGCATAACTTTATGCATGGTAATATATGCATAGTGCTAAGGAATGGTTTATTCAGATTAATCTTCTATATTTAGGACCTGATATATAAAGAGATTGAATTCAAACTATATTGTTTGTATTTTTGTTTTTTTTGTTTTACTAGAAAAATAGTTTAACATATTTACTTGTGCTAATCTTAAAAGAAAAAAAAAACAATGCCCAAGTTTACATAATCTATAAAGAAATAAAGTTGATTTAGAATTTAATTATGGGAGATAAAGTTGATTTTAAATTTAATAATTGGATTATCTTGGAGAGATTTTTGAATGATTATAGCATATGACCAATTATCAAGACCCTTGCTGATTTAATCAATTCATTCACCATCTCTGAATAGCCTCATATTATCTCGGAATATATTACAATTGACAATCAATACCCCAATTCCTCTTATAGATTTCAAATATGTATGTAGATACCGAAAACAAATATTAAGCTATATAAGGAGAAAAGCTACCGAAATCATAGAATAGAATCTTCTATACTTCTTAAACTAACAATTTGAGAAGTCATTAACTAACAAGAAAAATATTAAAAAATATAAATAAATTATAAAAGATAGCTGAAAAATATTATCGCCATTAGAATTGCTCAATGATTTAGTGCTAGCTCCCTAAATTTTTATTCTCTTACCTCTGGGCATAATATGAGGTCACTTCAAGTTTTCCATATTTTTTAAGTAGTAGCCTTGTAAAAAAATGACCTTCCTACTAGATTTTTAGTGGAATAACTCAATTGATTATTTGACACCAATATAATTTTCGTGGGTTTTGTTTCATCATCTCATCTCATAATTTTATCACAGCTCATAAGCTTATTCTCTCACAATTACAATAATCCTAAATATTAATTTTTTAAATAGAGAAATCTAAATACTTCTCATCCAATCATTTAACATCTTAGCAAAGTCATTGTATATCATCATACATTGAGTAAGAAGCATCTTTGTAATTTAAATCTACTTCATCACTTGAGAAGAAAACAACACTCAATTAATATTATTTTTCTTGTAGGTATGTCGCCAGTGGATGGACTTGAATTTTCCTCAATCTAAATTGAGAAGAGGAATGCACCTAACAATATTAGATAGTATTGCAGAGCAAAGCATGTATTTGTCTTTCACTTGCTATTTGATAGTTCATAATATGTATGGAGAAAATCTCATATTGTGCTTCAAATCATATATAAATCCTTCCGACGGTTTCCAAAATAGCTTAGTGGTACTATAAGTGCTCAAATGTACAAGGGCATCGAGCTTTGATAATAAAAAGCTTTCTGTCTATTCAAAAAAGAATATGAAGCTACTTTAATGATTTTATTTTTAGTTGTAACTTCTAGACTTCCTCAGAATATCTTAATCGTGTAGATACTATCTGTTGCAATTATTGTGTGATTTGAACCCAAAAAAATATTAATCATCAGTATGTAACCAAATGATTTCTTTGTTAAGAAACTTGAATGAAGAAACTGAAATGAGAAACGAATTGATGTGAGAAGGAACTAGTAGAATGGGCTTGTAAAATAATTCATATCCTTAATAAATCAAGTTGTCTTTGCTCCAAAAGATCTATATATATAATTACCCAGAACTCCTTCGGAGGTAGCATATTGAAAGTAATTAAGCTTCAAATTCAAGTATGTTAAACTATTGTCTGGGTTTTCTTGAACACCATTCTTTCGTCTTAGTTTTGTCTGGCTAATGACATTCCCACCCTGTTATTTGAGCAAAGAGGAAAGCAAAAGAAAATCCCTCCAATGCCTATATACACACACACGCACAAACAGAGAGAGAGAGAGAGAGAGAGAGAGAGTAGGAATTTATCGCAAAAGCTCCAAGCAAAAGATTTAATCATCCATTACATATCCCCAAAATATTAAAACTGGGTTCGGCTTAGAAAGACTCAAAAGTTTCCATGTTCTATCTTGTTGAAAACTTAGAAGAGCCACAATGAACCAAAAATACATAATTCCAAATATCTTATGTAACAATCCAAAAATTAAAAGCATTTTAAAATATAAATTTTTAAAGTTTTGTTTGAACTAGAGTGCTTCGACGTTTTGCTTGTGAGCACTGGGCGCTAGATTTGAGAGCACAGTTGAGCCAAAAACTATCATTATGGCATTTGAGTCTCTGTTTCTATAGAAATTCTGAATTCTGCATGCAGCGCTCTTGCGCTAGTTCCGACGTTGCAGCACTAGGCCAGTAGCAGTATTTTTATATATTTTTTGTTATAAATATCACTTCCATTTTTCACCCTGCGCTCATTCTCACTTGCTTGGCCGAGAAGAAAGGAAAAGAAGGGAGGAGAGAAGGAAGAGAAACAAGAGAAGGAATATAAAGAAAGTTTGTCGGGGTATTTTCATTCAGCATTTCTTTTACAAAAAATATTCTATTCATTATAAGTTACTATCCTTTCACTTATGTTATCGATGATTTTAAATATACATATTTCACCTCACATAAATTTGCCAAAAATGTATTATCCCCTGAATTTGTATGCTTTCATCGTGTAACTTTTAATAGATTATAGATTTGATCATTATGAATAATTGTGGGCTCCAAAAATTAGGGCCCCGGCCTCCCGCCGCGCTTTTCTTTTTATTCGGTGAGGGGAGTTTTAACGGAATAAGTTTCGAGGTAAATTTTGGAAGGCAGATGGGTTTGTAGATAAGACACTACCCAGAGATTTCGCCCTCATTTTGCGAGGACTTTATGATCTGAGTTCTTGTTTCCTATAGGCGCAAGCCCCTATAGTTAATTACCCCTCCCGATCACGAGAGAGAACTTTCGATTAAGGTTAGTCGTCGATCAGATACGTAGAATATACGTATTATCTGGCATATAGTAACAGCATAGGTTTAGGTATTCGAAATGTTTGGAAGTTTGAGAATTTGGGAAATTTGATATTTAAAAAATAGAAATTTCACCATCTTGCACTTAAAGCGGATGGTGGGGGAATGGATGATGGGCCCGATCAAGATCCCATGATTTCGTCGTCCCGGGCCATCATGGTCCCTGGTCTACTTAGTCAGAGGAGGTAGTCGACCCAACCTGACAGAAGGATCCTTGTCGGCAGCCATGGGTTGCTTCGTCCAAGGGTACCTTGTAGACCTGGGTGGGTATTTGCCTAAGAGGATAAATTTGAATCCACCTTAGCTAACAGAGGGCTTTGTGCCCTATCAATCATATCCTATTGATTCATATCTCAAGGATTTAATGCCATTAAGGAGCATATTGGCTCTGGCCATAACCGCTATCTGTGGTGCCATTTGGCGGCAAAACCACTCGATTCAGAGGGCCCCGGGTCAAAACCGTTTACCTGCAGTGTCATTTGGTGGCGAAACTGCCGGTTAGAGGACACGTACCACGTCCTTACTGGCAAAAGATTATTTGAGAATAGATCCTAGTGATATTTTCGACTAGGCATTTGGCTCTTTGTGAGCTAGAGTTTATTTGAATTTGTCCACCCCGGCAGACTGTTGCGGAGGGTGGATGGGCTTTGCTTTAAGCGATTGATGGTTTGATTTCACTTTTAAATATATGGAATTTAGGCTTTTTGTGGAGCTTTGGATTTTGGGGATTTTTGGATTTTTGTGGATATTTGGGTGGATCTTTGGAATATTTGGGATTTTTGGAAATTTTGGTGGAGCTTTGGAATATTTGAAATAAAACTTTGGATATTTGGGAGATATTTGAAAATATTTGGGAACCCCTCCAGTTGAGATCTGTATTCAACACGGCCATCATCGGGGTGTTCGGGGGTTATTTCTTTTTATGGATTTAACCTTGTCAACTCTGTCGGGCTGTCGACAGAGGATCGGGTTTTGTAGGCTTCGTGCTTTTGAGAGTGAATTCTCTTGATTGTAGGCCTTGAAGGCCTAATATGAATATTTTAAAGCAAATATACCGGTCGTCACAACTTTATATTTGCTTAATGGTTCGAACCTTGTCGACTTCTATTGACCCGTATAGAAGGATCGGTTTCGAACCTGAATTCACTTGTCAACCCGCGCAGCATCCCTAGACGTCATGTGTGTACCAATAACACGCTCGCCGGGGCCCATGCGGGTTGTAATTGCATTTACCCCTTTTTAGTGTACCTATGTGTATACAAGTTATGGTGCACGTGCGGGGGTACTTTGAAAGTATTCGTAGTTTCCTTCTATCCGCTTGCATAGAAGTTGCGGATCCGGTGGCGTGGCATAGCAGCTTCTGGATAGAATTGTTCGTTGCTTCGTACAGGTAGACTGTCGTGCACTATTTGTTAATTTTTGTAGGCGGGTCTGTTGACCCGTATCAAAGAAAACAAAAAAAAATCAAAATATTACCTGCTCTGCTGTCGCACGACTCTCTCTGCACGTCGTCGCACGATGAAGCCATCCCTCGCGTCAATTCTCCCCACGTCGCGGCAGCTCGCACGACTTGGCGTCGTTAAAAGCTAACAAAAAAGGGGCCTTCGGCCTCCTCTCGCCATTTTCTCTGCTCCGAGCTTTCTCTCACGCTCGATTGCACACGCGATCTCCTCCCTGGCTCCCGATCCCGTCCGACCTCCCTGCCCTATTCCGCCTCCTTTCAGCCGCAGAGAGAGAGAGAGAGAGAGAGAGAGAGAGAGAGAGAGAGAGAGAGAGAGAGAGGGAGGAAGAAAGTGCCAAGCTCTTACCTGTACCCGCCGCCTCCCGTGTCCATCTCCCTGTCCGATCGCAAGCCAGAAAGGGAGCTCGCCAAGTGAGAAGCGGGCGGGGATTTTTGATGAAATATGCGACCGCAGTGTCATTTTGACATCTACCTGAAGCGCTCACGTAGCGTCGAGGGGAAGGTTGCCTCTTGTTTTTTCCCCTAAATGGGGGAGACGCCGGGAGGCTGCCGAAATTCAGGCTGAAGGCACCGCGGACTTGAACAGAATTTTGGCCTATATGTGAACAAATTTGGACAGAAAAGAACAAGAGCCCGCACTCAAATGAACAACGGTGCACTCAGATTTGTGGACTTTTGAACTTGATTGAACAAAAGCAGAGGACATGAACAAATTCAAATGATCAATAAAGATCAAATTCAAATGAAATAAAATCAAAATTGAACACAAATTCAGATCATTTGAACACAAGATTGAACTTGCAAGAGCTTCAGAAGATTCTGAACAAGCACTCGAACATGTACTTGAACCTGAAGACTTGGACTGCAGGGGACTTGGACATAAAAAGAACATAGAACTCAAGCTCAAGTAAACTCTAACATGAATTGAACATGGATTCGGAAGACTTGAAATTCCAAGAACAACACACAAGATCTTAATACATGCAAGTAAATAATGTATCGGACTCTTAAAACAGTCTCTACAAAATCGGGGAGTACCGTATCTACAAGAATGAGATGCACTGGTGCCCCTCCTACATGCATCCGAAACCACTCTCCAACACTAGCAATTATGCCTGTTGACTGAGAAGGCGACGTTGATGATCAATCGTCAAAGGACCGTCCCCTACAACAAATGAAATACAATCAAACCGCCTGAGATCGGTGAAAGGTGGAAATGGCAAAATTGACAACGACTCCCCTACGAGTATTCCCAAGAGCTCGTAGTGGCTGCAACGGGTCCCCGCAAATATATACAAACCACTTATGGATAACAACAGTGGACATATCGTAAGCACATCAAGCCACTGTGGGCACAAGTACAAACATTTCCTACAACGATCCCTACGATCGCCTATTGATTGAGATGGCGATACGGGAGATCAATAATCAAAAGACCCCTTCCTACAAACAAATGCAACCCGACAAATCCCACCTGAGATTGGTGACAGGTGAGCATGGTGTAGGAAGCAATGGGTCTCCTACGAACAGTTCCAGGTGCTCGTAGTGGATACAATGGGTCCCTGCAAACAACTACAAATCACTTGTGGATAACAACAGTGAGAGTTTCGTAAGCATAGCGAGCCACTGTGGACACAAGTATCGATACCACCAATGATAGCGATGGTCAAAATCTATAAGTACGTCGGGTACAAAGACAAACCGATGAATGAAAAAGGACACCCCCTGGCAGAAGGGATGAAATGTTTGAACAAATTAGAACCAAACTCCATGGTGTTCCAAAGTTTCTTCTTAGTTCTATACTCGAGAAGAAAACAATCCCAACATTCCTTTACAAATCAATTAATTCCAAATCCAGAAAATTCATCCCCGATGAATGAGAAATGGGGAGTCAATATCAAGTCCAACACACCGAAGATCTTGAAAGGGGATCTTTTCAAAACAAAGCAGCGGACTTCAAAGTCCAGAAAATCGTTCCCCGGTGAATGAGAAAAGGGAAATCAACATTAAGATGCCACGCCACCGGATCTGCAATACATATACAAGCAGACAGAAGGCGTCTACGATCTACAACTCAACGCCACCGGATTTGCAACACATATACAAGCAGACAGAAGGCGTCTACGATCTACAACTCAACGCCACCGGATCTGCAACACATATACAAGCAGATAGAAGGCGTCTACGACCTACAACGCCACGCCACCGGATCTGCAACACTCATGCAAGCAGACAGAAGGCGTCTACAACCTACAACGCCACGCCACCGGATCCGCAACACTCGTATTAGCGGACAGAAGGCGTTTACAAGCCCTCAAATGAAAAGTTGTGCGCACTCAAATGGCTGTTACCTGCATAACTACAAAAAATTTCAAAGTACCCCCACACAAGTGCACCGTAGTATTGTATACACATAGGTACACAATGGGGTACGTCTAAATCAATATAAAAATCATCCGCGTGGGCCCCGGCGAGCGTGTTATTGGTACACACGTGACGCCTAGGGATGCTGCGCGGGTCGATAAGTGAATTCTAGTTCGAACCCGATCCTTCTATATGGATCAATAGATGTTTGAATAGTTGCTATTTGAATGAGTTATATTTATGCAACTTATGTAGTTTTGATGATTCCAAACATTATTGTTCAAATGTATAGTTATCTCCTAACAATTTCAGAAGATTTGCACTTGCTCTTGTGTGTACTAACATTTCAGGAAAATCAGACTCCAGACTACGAAAACTTCAATTCAAATTCAACATGAGATATTATGTATAATTGATGTTTATCTTTTCTTTGAATTAACTTTGAAAGGGAGTGATTGTAATTGAGTGAATAAAATCTCTCACACACACACAAATAAGGAGATCTTGAAATTCTATACTGATCGTACAGGACGATATTTATCGTACTGGACGATCTGTCAGTTATCTCCTATAGAGCACTTGGAACGAATAGGAACTTGCCTTGAAAAATTTTCTAAGTCCTATTCGTCCAGGACGAAATTTATCATCGTCCCAGGCGATGGGTTCTCTGCAAAATTTTCGTCCAGACGAATGTTACCATCGTACGAGGCGACCAGTCCTCTGGAAAATTTTCGTCCCGACGAAAATAAATATCGTACAGGACGATCAGCTCTCTGGAACTTTTTTCGTACAGACGAAAACAAGTTATCGTCCGCGGCGATAGGTTCTCTGGAAAATTTTCGTCCAGACGAAATAAATAATCGTCCAGGACGATCGGCTCTCTGGAAAATTTTCGTCCAGACGACCACATTTTCGTTCAAACGACAAACCGACTTAGAACAGTTTTCAGCAGTTTCTAGAACCGACCTTGTAATAACCGTTCGTACTGGACGAACCAAGTTCGTACAGGACGATCAGATGTACGAAGTCAGTTCGTACACATATACAAATTGGGTCGTTTCAGATCGTTTAAGTAAAATCGTCCAGGACGATCCAGAATCGTACAGGACGATCCACTGCGTACAGAATTGAAAATTTGCAGTTTTTGGGCGGTTTCACTTGTCTTTTATATAAATAGTCCAAATTAGACTGCCACCCAATCTTTTTGTCATTTGATCTTCGTGCCTTTTGAGAGAATAGCCAAGGAGAGAGTGAAAGAGAGCATTCAAAGGAGGATTCCTACCACTGGAGCTAGAAGGCTTCACTTGGATTGCTAAGGTAAGAGTCTCTACTTATGAAATTGGATTTCTTCACTCTTTTTCTTTCTTCCTTCTAGATTCTTGTGAGAAGATCATTCAAGAAGGTCCGGTTCTCTGCCGACACTTGGAGAGTGTGAACAGACGAAGGGTTCTCTGCCCACACTAGGAGAGTGTGAAAGGACGAAGGGTTCTCTGCCCACACTAGGAGAGTGTGAAAGGACGAAGGGTTCTCTGCCCACACTAGGAGAGTGTGAAAGGACGAAGGGTTCTCTGCCTACACTTGGAGGGTGTGAAAGGACGACGGTTCTCTGCCGACACTGGGTTTTGTGTAAAAGGACGGACGGTTCTCTACCGCACCTGGGAGTGGTGAAAAGAGTGTGTTGTAAGGGCTTCTCCGCCTTGCTGTGGGTGCAAAAGGAGAGTCACTATTGGTATTAGTGCAATACTCAGAGGGTGCCTCTGAGGAGTGGATGTAGGTCTGGTTATAGACCGAACCACTATAAATCTGGTGTCATTTACTTTATAGCTTTTACGTTTCCGCACTTTTAAAATTCAGTTTTAACAACTCTGTGGTTGAAAAATATTTTTCTACTAACTTTAAAAAAGAAAATTTTATTTCGGTTCAACTTTATTTTTAAGAGGGTTTAAAATTTTAAAAACTACCAATTCACCCCCCTCTTGGTAGCCTTGGGACACTTACTTAGGCTTAACAACCTAATTACTGGACTCAACAAGTGGTATCAGAGCAGAGTTTCAAAATCATAAGTTTGAACTACTTTTTGATTAACGTAGATGGCTACATTTGGAAACCGAAACACACCTGAGGGTTACTCTATCACTAGACCTCCACTGTTTGATAATATTCCTTTTGATTTTTGGAAAACACGCATGTCTACTTTCTTACAGTCACTTGATTATCGCATGTGGATGCTAGTCCAGGAAGGTTACACAAAACCAACTAGATTAGTTGATGGAATTAGGGTAGATACACCCTATGCAGATTGGACTATAGAAGAACGTGACTTAGCACAATTAAATGCGAAATGTTTAAATAGTTTCTTTTGTGCTTTAAAATCTGAAGACTACATGCGAGTTTCCACTTGTAAAAGCGGAAAAGACATATGGGATAGACTTTGTATTACTTATGAAGGGACAAATGAGGTTAAGCAATCAAGACTCAATATCTTGTTACATGACTACGAACTGTTTCGCATGAAACCTAATGAATCTATATCTGACATGTACACAAGATTCACTCAAATTGTCACCTCTTTGCATGCACTTGGTAGGGAATTAACTAATGCTGAAATGGTAAATAAGATTCTTCGTTGTTTACCTACTACATACGATGCTAAAATTACTGCAATTACAGAGTCAAAAGATCTGAACATTTATTCTATTGACAATCTTCTTGGTTCACTCATTGCTTACGAGCAAGGAGTAAGTCAAAGAAAGATTGATGCAGGTGAACCAAGAAAGGACAAGAATCTTGCATTAAATGTGGAAGAGTCAGAAAGTGAACACTCACAACCTGAGGATGAAGACGATATAGCACTGATGACTAGACAATTCAGAAGCTTTTTAAAGAGGAAGCAGAAGAGACGCCAGCAATGGAATAGAGGTAAGTATAACAAAAATGGCAGGGTTTCTAATGAATTGATTTGTTATGAATGCAGGAAACCAGGTCATATAAAAACTGATTGTCCAAAACTTAAAGCCACTCCTAGCAAGGAGAAGGTAGAGGAGAAACCAATGGTAAAAAAGGGCAAGAAGAAGTTTCAAAAGGCTTTTTGGGCGGACTCAGCTTCAGACTCATCTGAGACTGAAAACGAAGAAGAAGTCACCAACCTTTGCTTGATGGCAGATAAAGCTGAACAATCAGATCAAGAAGAGGAATACTCTCACACAAGACCTCGTGAGAGTATATGGTACCTGGACAGCGGATGTTCTAAGCACATGACTGGAGATACTGCTCAATTCATAACGCTGGAAGCCAGGAGTGGAGGCAAGGTTACACTTGGAGATAATACCACAAAGAAGGTGGTTGGATCAGGTATGATTGGAAATTTGAAAAACTTTTTCATAGATAATGTTTTATTAGTTGAAGGCTTAAAACATAATTTGCTTAGCATAAGTCAGCTATGTGATAAGGGCTATAATGTAAAATTTTTACCTACTAGCTGCATAATTAGCCTAAATGGGAAAATTGTTTTAAATGGAAAAAGGGTGAACAATGTCTACATGCTAGATTTAAATTGTATTCAATCTCCTACTGCTTTTTGTTTGAAAACTGTTTCTGATGAATCATGGCTTTGGCATAGGAGACTTTGTCATTCTAGTATGAAAAATCTTAGAAGAATTACCCAAAAGAATTTGGTTAGAGGAATACCTAAACTAGACTTTACTAAGAACCACTTATGTGATGCATGTCAATTAGGAAAACAAGTGAAGTCCTCTTTTAAATCCAATAAAGATCTTAGGACCAGTAAACCTTTAGAAATTCTTCACATGGATCTTTTTGGACCTGTAAGCACGGTTAGTCTAGGAGGAAAGGTATATGGATTTGTAATAGTAGATGATTTTTCAAGATTCACCTGGGTTAAATTTCTTTTTCATAAGAGTGAATCATTTGAGGAATTCAGAAATTTTTCAACTTGGATACAAAGAAAACTAGGATGTGAAATAATTTCTATACAAAGTGATCATGGAGGAGAATTTGAAAATGAAAGATTTGAAGATTTCTGTAAAGAAAAGGGGATTGATCACAACTTTTCTGCACCTAGAACTCCTCAACAAAATGGAGTAGTTGAAAGAAAGAACAGAACATTAATAGAAGCCGCCCGAGCAATGTTAGCAGAATACTCTCTTCCTAGATATTTTTGGGCTGAGGCGGTTAGCACTGCATGCTATGTTCTGAATAGGGTAAATGTGAGATCAAATTTGAATAAAACACCCTATGAATTGGTAAAAGGTAGAACACCAAATTTGTCTCATTTACATGTATTTGGTTGCAAGGTGTTCATACATAATAATGGAAAATCTGCCTTAGGAAAATTTGATCCAAAATCAGATGAAGGAATTTTTGTTGGATATTCAAGTGTTGGAAAATCTTATAGAGTATTCAACAAAAGAACTTTAGTCATTGAAGAAACCACACATGTTGTTTTTGATGAAAATGGAAACATAGAAGAGCCAAAAGTTGTTGAAGAAGAAATTGAAGAAAACTCCCAAAAGATTGATAGATTAAATTTGGAAGAAAATGTGGAAGAAAATATAGAAAGAGAAGACCCTTTGCCTAGAGATTTGAGATTCTCTAAAAATCACCCAAAGGAATTAATTATAGGTGAACCAAGTGAGGGTGTTAGAACTAGGCGTGGATTAAACAAGGAAGTCAATCATTCAGCCTTCATTTCAACTATTGAACCCACTAACATTGATCAAGCACTTTCAGATGAATTTTGGATATTGGCCATGCAAGAAGAGTTAAATCAATTTGTAAGAAATAAAGTTTGGGAACTAACTACAAGGCCAAAAGATCAAAGTGTTGTTGGAACCAAGTGGGTGTTCAAAAATAAAATGAATGACTCAGGAGTAGTCATTAGAAATAAGGCTAGATTAGTAGCTAAGGGGTATAATCAAATTGAAGGAATTGATTTTGAGGAAACTTTTGCCCCTGTAGCTAGACTTGAAGCAATTAGGGTTTTACTAGCCTTGGATGACATCATCTTTGGATCTTCAAATAAACATCTTTGTGATGATTTTTCTAAAACAATGAGTAATGAATTCGAAATGAGTCTAATGGGAGATTTAAATTACTTTCTAGGATTTAGCATTAAGCAACTTGAGGAAGGTACTTTTCTTAGTCAAAACAAATATATTAAGGACATCCTCAAAAAATATGAAATGGACAATGCTAAACCTGTTAGTACACCAATGAGTTCTTCAGTTCAGTTGGATAAGGACCTTAAGGGAAAATCTGTTGATCAAAAGAAATTTAGAGGGATAATTGGATCTTTACTTTACTTGACTGCTAGCCGACCAGATATTATGTTTAGTGTTTGCCTATGTGCTAGATTTCAATCAGATCCAAAAGAATCACATTTGACAGCAGTAAAAAGGATTTTAAGATATCTACTAGGAACTCAAAACTTAGGAATTTGGTATCCTAAATTTAGCTCTTCATTTGAAATTATTGGTTACTCAGATTCTGACTTTGCAGGCTGTAGAGTGGATAGGAAAAGCACTTCTGGAACATGTCAATTCATTGGAAATTCATTAGTTTCATGGTCTAGTAGAAAACAAAATTCAGTGGCACTATCTACTGCAGAAGCAGAATACATTGCATTAGGAAGTTGTGTGGCACAAGTACTTTGGTTAAAACAACAGTTGATTGACTTAGGATTAACTATAGGCACTATTCCAATTTATTGTGACAATACTAGTGCTATTTGTATTTCAAAAAATCCTATTCAACATTCTAGAACCAAACACATCGATATAAGGCATCATTTCATAAGGGATCACGTATCCAAAGGAGAAATTGAACTCATACATGTTTCAACTGAAAATCAACTTGCAGACATTTTTACAAAACCTTTAGCCTTTGATACCTTCAGTACTTTAAGAACAAGGCTTGGTGTTATTGATTTGAATGCTTAACTCAAATGTCTTTGCAAACATTGATACTTGTTATGTTTTGTTTTTGAAATTTTGTGAATTTTGTGTGTTTTTTTAATGAATTGTTTTTGGATTTATGATTTTGTTTTATGTTTTCTGTGTTTCTGATTGTTTTTGTTGATTTTGTTAATTTAAAAATTTAAAAAAATCAAAATTAATTTTTGGAGGAAATCGTCCAGGACGAAATATTTTCGTACGGGACGATGTGTAAAGGAACAGTTTGCGAAAATTTAAACCGTTTTAGAGCAGTTTTTTATTGGATCGTCTGTACGATCTGTGATCGTCCAGGACGAAATTTTTTTTCTCTCAAACGTCGGGACGATTGAATGCAGCGGTTGAGTGGATAAGATAGTTTTTAATACGAACTTCGTCTGTACGAAATTTTCGTTCGTCCAGACGAACATGTGTCGTTTCATTGTAGGGGACGGTTTTCAAGAGTCATTAAAACGAAATACTTTTCGATCGTCTGTACGAAATTGTTTTCGTCTGTACGATCGGTCAAGTCAAAAAGCCTGTACGAAGGGACGCATCGTAAGTTGTGTTGAATACGAAAAGCCGTTACATTTTGGACGAATTGGATCGTCTGTACGAACATGTTTCGTCCAGACGAATTATTATGTTCGTCCAGGACGAATATTTTCGTCCAGGACGAAAGTATCGTTTTTCCTTTAAATATGAAGGCTTTTCAAACTTGAAAATCACACTTTCAAATTTCTTTTTCAATCCCCTTCAACTTCAAATCAACAATGGCCTCCTCTAGCAAAAGACAAAAGGTTTTGGTGAAGAAACCAAACAGGAATGCCCCAGACAACTTTCTTTCTAAGGAAAATGAGGAATCTTTTCCTCGTTTTGCTTCAGCAAAAATCACTCCGTCTCGCATTCTTATCCCTGCAGAGTTGAAATATCGGGTAATGCACCTCTTCGCCTCAACCCAATTTCAGTTCATTCTTTCTCTCGTTTACCTCTACAACAAACAAACCTACCATTACTTCCTTGCCAACATGAGTTTCAATTCTGACCACTCTATCATTAGTTCTTTTGTTTTTAAGAAAAAAGTTGAGATCACCAAGCACGATCTTGGTGCATTTTTAAACTTAAGAACTGAGGGATATAGAGCCCACACCCTAATGTCAGAAAACTCCTTCAAATGGTTTGAAATAAATAGGGTAATTAGAGGAAATGCAATTGACAATCATGTTGCTAGAGTCTCAGGTATGACCCAAGATGCCCGAATCATCCAGCATATCCTTAGATCCTCAATTATTCCTAAAGCTGGTGATAGGATTAACATCACTCCTCTCCTTTCTTGTCTAACCTTTTTAATCATGTCAAGACATCCTATTGATGAAGCCCAACTCATCATAGATCATATCTATAGGCTTTCAGAAATAGGACATGCTGATCAGAAGAAAAAGAAAAACATTTCATTAGGGCACTTAATTACCTATATTTTGGAGAAGAAATACAATATAGTGCATCCTGATGAAGAATATGAAGAGCCAGTTTACTATAACAATACATCATTCAGACTGCTCTTCAAGGAAGAAAAAGAAAAAGGGAAAGCACATGACAGTGCTTCAGAAGAAGAAGAAAGAGAAGAAGGAGAGCATACCTCTGCACCTCAGTCAGATTATCAGAATCTGATTGAGAGATTTGATCGTTTAGAGACTCATATTGATCAAAGATTTGATCAATTTGATGCTCAACTTGTGCAGCAACAACATGACATTGGTGTTATTAGAAATGAAGTACATGATATCAATACCAATGTAATGTTGATGGCCTCCTACTTTAACCTTTTCGGTGGCATTCCTCCTCCTCCTCCTCCAGAACAGTAGAGATGATTTTATGTGTTTTTGTAGTACTTGTGTTGTATTTTTTGTTGTGTTGTTGTGATTGTTACTCATTTTTTTTGTTATGTTAATGTTTTTTGTTAAATGTAGGTATTTGTCTTTTATTTTATGTTGTGTTTAGCTTTTGTGAAATGTAATCTTTTCATATAAATCAATGCATTTCACACTTGTTTCAGTATTGATTTGTTATTGAAATGTGGTTAATTTTTTATGAATTTCATTAGTATTATTTAATCTTCATAGTGCTTAAATTAGATTGTAATTGGAGATTATCTACATTAGAAAATCTAGTCTTTCAAAATTTAAAAGTTGTTTATAACTTGTTGTAATTAGAATTTTTAAATTCATGTCTATTCATTTAGACTACATAAAATTTAAAATTATTATTGCAATTTAGATGTTTACTTATTTTGTATTTCTTTGTTCAAATAATATTTATGTACTTAGAAATATTTGAAATTTTAGATTATTGATTTTGGAAAGAATTGGTGTAAAGTACTCTTGAAAATTGTACAAAAAGTACAAAAAATCAAAAGAAATGCGCAATGGTTCGCAAATATGAAAAAGAGGCACAAAATCACCTCAATATCAATAGATGCACAAAAATGTGCTCAAAAAGTTGAAAAAGATGCGCAAAGCGCCACATGTGGTAATTCTCTTCTTTCCAAATTCTTTCAATCTCTTAATTCAAATTGATCTTATGTTCATTTATATTCTATTGAATTTTGAAATATAGAATTTTTTCTTCATCTCTCTTGTAATGATTTTCTATATTCAAATGTCTAAATTGAATCATGTCTTTGCTAAATTCTTCTTACTTACAATGTTATATCACTTTTTAAATCTCCTGAATTTCTATGATTGACCTAATGTTTTTAGTTTAAAATTGCATACCCTATGTCAATCACCATTTAGATTAAATTTTAACAATGAATTTCATATAATTATTTACATTTCTGGTCTTTTTCTTCTTCACTTTTTGTTGCTGTCAAAAAGGGGGAGAAATTATTAGTTTGTGTATGTTTGTGTTTTATCTTTTTTTAGTGGTTCTGTTTGCAATTTTTTTAAAATAAAAAAAAAAAAAAAAAAAAAAAAAAAAAATTGTTCTTTAATGCCTCCTTATTTTAATGTACTCATAAATTCAGGGGGAGTTTAGGAGATAAAAAATGTGTTTTAACTTGAAACCATACTAATAATAATTGTTTTGCCATCATCAAAAAGGGGGAGATTGTTTGAATAGTTGCTATTTGAATGAGTTATATTTATGCAACTTATGTAGTTTTGATGATTCCAAACATTATTGTTCAAATGTATAGTTATCTCCTAACAATTTCAGAAGATTTGCACTTGCTCTTGTGTGTACTAACATTTCAGGAAAATCAGACTCCAGACTACGAAAACTTCAATTCAAATTCAACATGAGATATTATGTATAATTGATGTTTATCTTTTCTTTGAATTAACTTTGAAAGGGAGTGATTGTAATTGAGTGAATAAAATCTCACACACACACACAAATAAGGAGATCTTGAAATTCTATACTGATCGTACAGGACGATATTTATCGTACTGGACGATCTGTCAGTTATCTCCTATAGAGCACTTGGAACGAATAGGAACTTGCCTTGAAAAATTTTCTAAGTCCTATTCGTCCAGGACGAAATTTATCATCGTCCCAGGCGATGGGTTCTCTGCAAAATTTTCGTCCAGACGAATGTTACCATCGTACGAGGCGACCAGTCCTCTGGAAAATTTTCGTCCCGACGAAAATAAATATCGTACAGGACGATCAGCTCTCTGGAACTTTTTTCGTACAGACGAAAACAAGTTATCGTCCGCGGCGATAGGTTCTCTGGAAAATTTTCGTCCAGACGAAATAAATAATCGTCCAGGACGATCGGCTCTCTGGAAAATTTTCGTCCAGACGACCACATTTTCGTTCAAACGACAAACCGACTTAGAACAGTTTTCAGCAGTTTCTAGAACCGACCTTGTAATAACCGTTCGTACTGGACGAACCAAGTTCGTACAGGACGATCAGATGTACGAAGTCAGTTCGTACACATATACAAATTGGGTCGTTTCAGATCGTTTAAGTAAAATCGTCCAGGACGATCCAGAATCGTACAGGACGATCCACTGCGTACAGAATTGAAAATTTGCAGTTTTTGGGCGGTTTCACTTGTCTTTTATATAAATAGTCCAAATTAGACTGCCACCCAATCTTTTTGTCATTTGATCTTCGTGCCTTTTGAGAGAATAGCCAAGGAGAGAGTGAAAGAGAGCATTCAAAGGAGGATTCCTACCACTGGAGCTAGAAGGCTTCACTTGGATTGCTAAGGTAAGAGTCTCTACTTATGAAATTGGATTTCTTCACTCTTTTTCTTTCTTCCTTCTAGATTCTTGTGAGAAGATCATTCAAGAAGGTCCGGTTCTCTGCCGACACTTGGAGAGTGTGAACAGACGAAGGGTTCTCTGCCCACACTAGGAGAGTGTGAAAGGACGAAGGGTTCTCTGCCCACACTAGGAGAGTGTGAAAGGACGAAGGGTTCTCTGCCCACACTAGGAGAGTGTGAAAGGACGAAGGGTTCTCTGCCTACACTTGGAGGGTGTGAAAGGACGACGGTTCTCTGCCGACACTGGGTTTTGTGTAAAAGGACGGACGGTTCTCTACCGCACCTGGGAGTGGTGAAAAGAGTGTGTTGTAAGGGCTTCTCCGCCTTGCTGTGGGTGCAAAAGGAGAGTCACTATTGGTATTAGTGCAATACTCAGAGGGTGCCTCTGAGGAGTGGATGTAGGTCTGGTTATAGACCGAACCACTATAAATCTGGTGTCATTTACTTTATAGCTTTTACGTTTCCGCACTTTTAAAATTCAGTTTTAACAACTCTGTGGTTGAAAAATATTTTTCTACTAACTTTAAAAAAGAAAATTTTATTTCGGTTCAACTTTATTTTTAAGAGGGTTTAAAATTTTAAAAACTACCAATTCACCCCCCTCTTGGTAGCCTTGGGACACTTACTTAGGCTTAACAACCTAATTACTGGACTCAACAATAGAAGTCGACAGGGTTCGAACCTTTAAACGAATACACGGTTGTAGTGACCGGTGTATTTGTTTAAATACATTCTTTTTAGGCCTTCAATGCCTAAAATCAAGAAAATTCATGAACAAAGGCACAAAGCCTACGAGAAACCTGATCCTCTATTGATATTTTGATAGAGTCGACAGGGTCCAATCAACTAAAATGAAAATGACCCCAAATACCCCGATGATGGCCGTGTTGAATGTAAATCTCAACCGGAGGTGTTCACAAAATATTTCAAAATGCCCTCAAACTTCTACAAAATTCAAATATTTTTCAAGTGACCTCGAGGTCACCCCGATGATGGCCGTGTTGAATGATGATCTCAATCGGAGGGGTTTCTCAAATATTTTCAAATGCCATCCCAAAAGTCCACTTCAAATACTCCAAAGCTCCACCCAAAAATCCTAAAATCCCAAAAATATTTAAAAATGAAATAAATCCATCAACATTTAAAGCAAAATCCATCCACCCTCCGCAACAGTTTGCCGGGGTGGACAAGTACAAATTTACTTCAGCACACAAAAGAGCTAAATGCCTAGTCGAAAATATCACTAGGATCCATTCTCAAACAGTCTCCTGCCAGTAAGGACGTGGTACGTGTCCTCTAACCGGCGGTCTGCCGCCAAATGGCACCGCAGGATAAACGGTTACGACGACCCGGGGCCCTTTGAACCGAGTGGTTTTGCCGCCAAATGGCGCCACACAATACCGGTTATGGCCAGCGCCGTTACGCTCCTTATTGGCATCAAATCCTTGAGATATGAATCAATAGGATATGATCGATAGGGCACAAAGCCCTCTGTAAGCTAAGGTGAATTTAAATTTGTCCCCTTAGACAAACACTCCCCCCGGTCTACAAGGTCCCCTTGGACGAAGCAACCCATGACTGTCGACAAGGATCCTTCTGTCAGGTTGGGTCGACTATCTCCTCTGACTAAGTAGACCAGGGACCACGATGGCCCGGGACGACGGAACCATGGGATCTTGATCGGGCCCATCATCCATTCCCCCACCATCCGCTTTAAGTGCAAGATGGTGCAATTTCAATTTTAAATATTAAATCTTTCAAAACCTATAAATTTCCAAGCTTCCAAACATTTCAAATCCTCAAATTTTCAAATTCCTAAACCCATTGCTGCTACTATATGCCAGATAACACGTATTCCTACGTATCTGATCGACGACTAGCCTTAATCGAAAGTTCTCTCTCGTAATCGAGAGGGGTAATTAACTATAGGGGCTTGCGCCTATAGGAAACCAGAACTCAGATTATAAAGTCCTCACAAAATGAGGGCAAAATCTCTGGGTAGTGTCTTATCTACAAACCCATCTGCCTTCCAAAATTTACCCCGGAACTTATTCCGTTAAAACTCCCTCGCTCAGATAATAAAAAGAAATCGCAGCGAGCGGGGAGGCCGGGGCCGAATTTTTGGAGCCCACAGATTTCTGGAGACTCCGCTGGGGACTGGTTTCTCTTTCCATCTTTGGCTAGTTGTCTAAATGCTATAGTAGCAGTAAAAAATGATGATCATATTGAGATCTATACGGTGAACATCAGGATGTGACATTTGGTTCTTATGCCTAAAGATCCATCACTAAAAGGTCCCGAAAACTAATCTTTTAAATAAGATCAATGGAAATTTGTTTAGCAGGGTTTTAAATTCCATGCTAATTTTTCTGCTATCATTCGTTCTGCGTTATTCTTGTTTTATGAAAATGTGGGGTGATGTATCAATTCTGATCACTAACCCCTGCCTTTCATTTGTGTAGAATGTAAATGCAGGACACACCGATGACCGTCCAACTGGGACGAGGAGCCAGGATTCAGCTAGCGAACACTGTCATAGAGACTGGAGATGCCGGAGCTACTATCCAATTTGGTAGCGTTGACTTCCCGGCGATCTCTGCAAGGACTACTGCCAGAAGTGCTGCTCAAGAAAGAAATTCTGTATTTGAAAGACTATCCCAACCTGAAACCCTTACTGCAAAGAGGGTTGTTGATGGAAATAAAGTTTCTGTGGTGACTGCCAACACCACTGCCCTGCCTTGAGAGCATGTTGCACCTGGGAGGCATGATGATGAAGCTTCCTCATCTGGAGGAAGGCTTAACAGAAGGCAAAGGAGGAAGAGAAATACAGAGCTACGTGCTCAGCAGCTGCCAGTACCAACTCATCCCTCCAACCTGCCAGCACAAGATCCAGAAGTCAACATTCCCACTCAGAACAGGTTTTCTAACCTGAGGTGGATAAAGAGAAACAGCTCTTCTGGTGAACTCAAGCAATCTTTCTGGGAACGTCAACCTAGAGTTCCAGCCCCTCGGAAGATAAGAGAGCCTGAACGCCTGTCTGCCCGGGTACACCGAGTTCTGAAGACAGTCAAGGAAAGAGGGCTAATGAAAAAGAAGTTCCAGAGGCCATTGATTGTTGAGGCCCGAAGAACTCCTCCAAGAGATAGACTATCATCTACTATGATAGTTGAAAGAAGAAGTTATCAAACACAAGTTCCGCGCGGTGAACATCGGGGCGTGACACCTGAACCATACGTTCGGGGATCCGCCGCCGAAAGGTCCCGGTGGAAAGGCAAAAAAGTTTGGAGGCCGAAGCCTCGAAGAGAAAATATTCTGGAAGAAAGGGTTAGTTCAGGCGTGACATCCGGAGCGGCCGCCTGGAGATCCACCCCTACTAACAGAACTCGTCAGAAATGGGTCCAAAAGAAGGCCCATAATGACGACAATTATATTGACGGTCGACATCCTGGAGAGTCTTCCAGGAGATCCCGTCATTCTCCTACTTCAACCAAAGAGGAAGTTCACTTCGATCGCAGTCCGCGAATTGAAGAAGTAATCATTCCAAACCGAGAACCTGAAATTCAGTGGCGACGCCGCTCAGAAATTCGGGTACAAGAAGATAAAGATGAAGAAGAATATGGCGATGATGATACTATGGAGATTGAGGTGGTTCGTATGGTTTGCCACATTGATGAGGAAGATGATGATGGTGATGATGGTGAAGAAGACCAGCAATCACAGCCACATGAACGTGCTTATCATCGTCGCCATAGGGCTCGATCCATTGCCAGCCGAAGTATTCGCTCCTCAGAAGAAGGAGAGGAAGAAGAAGAAGAAGTTGGAGAAAATCCCTTCGCCGCTGAAAATATCACACTCGCGGATATGCGAAGACAGATGAGGCGGCAGATGAAAGCAAAAGATAGAGAAATCTCTCAGTTAAATGATAAAATGACTGAGATGATGACTCAAATGACGGCTATGATGGAAATGATGCAGAAGACCACTTCTGTAGGTCCTGCGCCAGCTCAGCCCGTCAATCAAGCTACTAATCTTCAAGCGCCTCAAACCTCAGGAGTGAAAGGTGTACCTGAAGGTGGTGATAAGAATGATGGTTCTACCCGCCAGCGTACTCCGCAAAATGTGGCAAGCGCATCTGAACCTGTAACCGCAGCGCAGTTAGAAGGCTTAATCAGTGAAAAGATTAAGGCCATTATAGCTGCTGAACAGGCAGAGAAATTGGTAGGAAAAGGTCGCCCGTATCCAACTGAGTACGATCAGGTGCCATATCCAAAGGGATATTCTGTACCAAAGTTCAACATCTTTGATGGCAATAAAAATCCCAGACAGCACCTCGCACAATTCAAAGCTACTTGTGGAAACACAGGGGGCAATGATGCTCTGTTATTCAGGCAATTCGTGAGCAGCTTGAGTGGAACTGCTTTCGAATGGTATGCCGAATTGCCAAATGATTCGCTGAAGACCTTTGCGGAGCTGGAAGCCTTGTTCGTGAAAAGATTCGCCAGTGCGACTGAGAAGACTACCATTGCTGATCTTGCCCTTGATAAAAGAAGAAAGGACGAATCAGTGACGAAATATATAACACACTGGCGCAATCTCAGCATGAAGTGCGAGCAACAACTGGAAGAAGAGCATGCAGTTCAATTGTTGATGGGGAACATTGATGATAAAATGCAGTCCTTCCTGTGCATGGCTTCAATCACTACTTTCCAAGATCTGCTGGACAGGGTGGCAAAATTTGAGAAGTTAAACTTATCAAAGTCCGAAAGCCCCCCTGATAAACCCAAAAAGGCTAAAGCTCCTGATGCTAGGAGGAACGAAGTTTACTTCGCACTTCCTCCCAGACCTGATAAAGGTAAACGGGTAGTGTATAATGTAGACAAAGGAAAGCAGCCTATACAATATGAAGAAAAACCAAAGCAGGCTTACAACCCTAATCCTCAACCAAAGCTGGTTCTCGGAGGAAATGACAAACCTCAAGCCTTTTCTGGTGGAGGAGAGCGCTAGAGGCAGACTGCAGGAGCTGGTGATAGAACGTTCCCCTCCCTCAAGGAGAAAATGAATAAAGAATATTCATTTAAGAGAGAGAGTGTCGCTAAATTGTTCCGACAAGCACTCAGAAATGGTCTGGAGTTGCCAGAATGCAAAAGACCTGAAGAGTCCAAACACAGTGGCGACCCAAACTACTGCCCATATCATCGGGTAGTTAGCCACCCAATTTAAGATTGTTATGTCTTCAAAGATTGGCTAGAAAAGATGTACAAGAGGGGAGAATTGACATTATCAGATAATGTGTTAGTTCATCCCAGAAAGGAATCCACCCGGGTAGTCACGTCCTCTTCCGTACTCTCGCCTAAAGAAACAACAACAAAAGAATCTGTCCAAGAGGAACAATGGGAGACTGTGGTCTCCAAGAAGACAAATAAAATATTGAAACAGCTGGAAGGAGTTCCGGGTGTTAAGTGGAAGTCTCCTACTGAGCCAGCACTGAACTTAAAATGGTTGCCTGTGTCACAAGCATCCACCTTTAAACAGCAACCTGGCCAAGCTAGCTCATCAAAACCTGGCAAAGCAAAGCCAAAGTCTTCTAAGACGAAAGCCAAGTTGAAGAAGCCTATGGCGAAGAAGACTGCAACTCAAAAGGCCATTGATAGTTTGGGTGAATATTACCAGACTGTCAGGAGGCCTATTAAGCTCGGTGATTTTATGAAAGAGCTTAAAATAGATGAAAAGGAAGAAGAAGCTGAGGCCGAATCTCTTCCTACGGAGATATGCCGAGTCATCTCAGCAACGTCAAAGATAAAAGATAGGGAGAAATACGCTGAAGAAGTGGCCCCTGAGTTCTATCTAATGGTATCATCAATGGAATTCAGTTCAGATGATCTGTGTTTTCCAGATGATGAAGATTCAGACCCAAGCGTAGCATCGCAGATGAAACATGTGAAACTGGGAGACGATTCCGAGTCTACAGATGAATCCCCAAACACAACAATGGCTGACTCTGAGGAGAATGCTTTATCAAATAAGTCTGAATCAGATGAGGTAGCCCAAGTGCAACTGAGAAGTGGCAAGGTACTGCCGCCTCCACCAAAGAAAGGGATCCCTAATAAAGATAAGGAAAAAGAGATAATTATCAATGAAGATATTATCCCTGAAGATTCTAAGAGAAATAATACTTCTTCTAAGGGGATAGATTACAATATCTTATGCCACTTGAGGAAGATCCCAGCGCAACTCAGCATATATGACGCCCTCTTGATGTCTAAAGACCTTCGAGAGACTTTGATTCAAGCTCTCAGAGACCCCGAAAGATATGAGGCATATTTTGCTGAGCGCAACTTGACGGAAGTCTTGCAAGCTCGAAATGAGCCCCTTATCACCTTTGCCGAGGATGATATGATGCTTGGAACGGCAGATCACAATCGCCCGTTGTATGTTATGGCAGAGAGCGACGATATGGTGATCAGTCGAATTTTAATCGATCTTAGATCTTCCGTAAATCTCATGAGCTTGAAAGCACTGAGATCCCTCTGTCTCGATGTGGAACATCTTGGGCAAGACAAGTTGATGGT
Source organism: Dendrobium nobile (assembly GCA_022539455.1). Taxonomy (NCBI): domain Eukaryota; kingdom Viridiplantae; phylum Streptophyta; class Magnoliopsida; order Asparagales; family Orchidaceae; genus Dendrobium; species Dendrobium nobile. The sequence continues at coordinate 25,440,794 of CM039733.1, forward strand.
ACACGGCTTCAACGAGAAAGGGCAGAAAACCCTTGGATCGTTTATGCTCCCTCTTGTGTTTGGGGAACCTCATACAGAAGCCAAATTCCATGTAATTGATGCGGACACTTCATTTAAGGCGCTGTTGGGTCGCCCCTGGCTGCATGAATACGGCGTTGTCCCGTCAACATTACACCAGTGTATGAAATATCTGAAGGAATGAGAAGAATTCAGAATTTCTGGTGATATTCAGCCTTTTGTAGTACATGAAGTAACAGTTTATGAAGATGCTAAGTACTTCATGCCAAAGAAACAAAAGTCGTCAAGTTCTCTTGAGGCTAGAGCATCAAATTCCAAGACTGCAAAGAAATCCAAGCAAGAAGGTGAAAAGAAGAGTGTAGGAAGAAAGAAAGCAATGCCGGCTCTTCCCAAATCACCAACCCTTCCTAAAGAAAAGAAACTTGTACCTCATCTTGGGAGTGACACAGATGAAGATGATGTTGCTCCTGCTAAATCTCGAAAAGTGTGACAGTCTACGAAAGAATGGAGTAGGCAGGTTGAATTTTTAAATGATGATTATGACTACGACTTAATTTACATGAACTTAGTGTAGAGTGTGTTCTCCAGAAGAATAGACAGTCTGTCAATTTCAGACAGCGTACTCGTAGTCACACGTGTTCCCTTGCAACACTTCAAAGAAATCATTTCACGCGAGGTGCATAAGATTGAAGAACTCTCCACTCTTTATCTGCCTCCTCTAGAGAAGGGGACTGCACCTGGAAATGTACTATATTCCACGGGAGTTTGTGAAGAGGAGAATCACGATTGGGATTGCATGCTCCTCGACTCCGAGGAATTATTTCCTACGAGGCTACCCAAGTTCAATACCAAGAATATTCAAAGAATGCTACGAAAGCAAGTCAATATTCCTACCACCAAACGACAGCTTCGTACAAGCTTGGGCCTCTGGTATGGAAGAAATCCACATCCGTTACGACGGAAAGATACAGATGCATATAAAGGCATCGGATTCATCAAAAGAAAATTCCTCCAGAAAGAGATTTGCCGGGCAATCACATGCATGGAAATTGAACCTGAAGAAGGCGGTGTTGAAGAGACACGTGAAGCTGATGATTATGATAACCAACCCGTAGAAGCTGAGCCTGCACAAGAAGAATTGGAAGATGGTGGACAAGCTGCTACGATGGATGAGCTTAAAGAAGTCAACTTGGGAACTGAGGAGGACCCTCGCCCAACCTTCATTAGCTCTCTTCTGCTGGAAGATCAAGTAGAAGAAATAAAAGAGCTCCTCTGTGAATTCAGGGACTATTTTGCTTGAACATATGCTGAGATGCCTGGCTTATCCCCTGAAGTAGCAGTTCACAGATTAGCAATCAAATCCGATGCAACGCCTATTAAGCAAGCTCCGAGGAGAATGAGATTGGAGATTGAAGAACAGGTGATTGCAGAAACGAAGAAGCTTATAGAAGCAGGCTTCATTCGAGAAGAAAAATATGCTGACTGGATTGCCAATATCGTCCCTGTAAAGAAGAAGAATGGTCAGATTCGTATCTGTATCGACTTCAGGGATCTCAACAAGGCATGCCCAAAAGACGATTTTCCGCTCCCAGTATCAGAACTTCTAGTTGACAACACTTCCAACTATGATATGTTCTCATTTATGGACGGATCGTCGGGCTACAATCAAATCAAAATGGCACCTGAAGATGAAAGACATACATCATTCAGAACACCCATAGGCATATTCTGCTACACAGTTATGCCATTCGATCTGAAGAATGCTGGTGCCACTTATCAACGAGCGATGACTCGTATATTTGATGATTTGATCCATCAGAAGGTCGAATGTTATGTAGATGACTTGGTCATTAAAAGCATGGATCGAAAAGACCAAATTGATGATTTGAGAATTGTGTTCGAGAGGATCAGAAAGTACGATCTGAAGATGAACCCTCTCAAGTGTGCATTTGGGGTATCCTCAGGGAAATTTCTGGGATATGTTGTTCGACATCAAGGCATCGAAGTCGACCCCAACAAGATCAAGGCAATCATGGAGATTCCACCTCCAAAGAGCCTCCGACAACTCCGTTCCCTGCAAGGTCAACTGGCTTTCATTCGGAGATTCATATCGAATCTGTCGGGTAGGTGCCAGCCATTTTCAAAATTGATGAAGAAAGATGTCCGCTTCAAGTGGGATGAAGAGTGCCAAGAAGCGTTTGACAACATTAAGAGATATCTGTTAAGTCATCCTATTCTCGCAGCGCCAATCCCGGGAAAGCCTCTTATACTGTATACAACAGCACTAGAAGAGTCCCTCGGAGCATTATTGGCCCAGCATAATGAAGAAGGAAAAGAGAATGCGCTATACTATATCAGCCGAAGGTTGATAGGAGTATAAATCTGCTACTCTCCAATCGAGAAGCATTGCTTGGCTCTGATTTTCGCAGTTCAGAGGCTTCGACACTATATGCTATCTCATAAAATCACCTTGATATCAAAGATCGATCCGCTGAAGTTCTTGATGACAAGACCAGCGTTGACAGGTCATTTGGCAAGGTGGGCAGTGATCCTACTACAGTTTGATATCACATACGTGCCACAGAAGGCAGTGAAAGGGCAGGTGTTGGCAGATTTTCTTGCAGCATATCCTATCCCTGCAGATTCACCGCTCAACGATGATCTACATGACGAGCAGATTATGAATGTTGAGGATGAGGAGATGCTACGAGTATGGGAAATGTACTTTGATGGAGCATCATCAATCAAGCGTGCTCGGCCTCCAAACCTAGAAAAAGCTCAAGCCGGAATTGGACTCATTTTCGTGGCGCCCGAGGGAGGCATAATGAGGTTCTCATTCAGCTTGACTGAATCTCGAACCAACAATGAAGCCGAATATGAAGCCCTAATAGCAGGATTGGAGATTGCAATCGATGTTAGAATTCGAAATCTCCAGATTTTTGGCGATTCTCAACTTGTTGTAAATCAAGTGCTGCGAGTTTACAAAATCACCAAATTTGAGTTGGCCTATTACCATCGGCGAGTTCTTGAGCTTATGAAGCAAATTCCAATTGTCAAGTTAACTCAAGTTCCCCGAGGTCAAAATGGCAAAGCTGATTACCTTGCCAAACTGGCTAAAGAGATGGCAAATATGGATGATGAATGGCCCATCATAATTATGGTGCACAATCGCCGGATCCTAGAGCCAGCACTACTACAATTCCCGCAGGCAGAGGGAATACCAAATTCAAGCCAGCAGGATGCAACTCCGGTTGATCCTCAATCTCCCCAACCAGTTGATCTTGAAGATCAACCCGAAGAACATCAAGTTCCTAAGAGAAGGCGCAAGGCTAGTCAAGCTTCAGAGTCATGGTGGAATTGCCTAGATGTCGAGGAAGATGATGATTGGAGGCAGCCTTTCATTGACTATTTCAAAGAAAGCAAATTGCCAACAGACAAATCTTTAGCCACTCAAATCAAGAAGAGAGCGCTACGATATGCATTTGTCAACAACACATTGTATCGGCGTCCTTTCGATCAAATGTGGCTAAGATGCCTAGGGATCCAAGAAGCTGATAAGGTAGTGACAGAAGTTCATGAAGGGCTTTGTGGAGCACACCAATCAGGTCCTAAGATGGCAGTCAAGATCAAAAGAATGGGTTACTATTGGCCGACCATGGTCACAGATTGTATCAATCATGCTAAGAGGTGCCACGAGTGCCTGATCCACGGTGATGTTATACATCAACCGCCAAATCCGTTGCACCCTACAATAGCATCCTGGCCGTTCGAATGCTGGGGTACTGATGTTGTCGGGCCAATAGATCCGCCATCATCAGCAGGACACCGCTTCATCTTGGCATCAACCGACTATTTCTCCAAATGGGCAGAAGCGACTCCATTCAAAGAAGTTACGTCTGAGCACGTGATCAACTTCTTCACCCACAATATTGTTTACAGATTCGGTGTGCCACGCCGTATAATCTCAGACAACGGAACTGCTTTCAAAACTACAAAAATATATAAGTTCGTTGATCGGCACAAAATTGATTGGCGGTATTCCTCCATATACTATCCAAGAGCAAATGGCCTAGCAGAAGCCTTCAACAAAATATTGGTGAAACTGCTAAAAAAGATTCTCTCCAAAAACAAAAGAGAGTGGCATACGAAAATGGCAGAATCATTGTGGGCGTATCGTATGACCTACAAAACACCGACCAAAGCCACTCCTTATTCTCTGGTGTTCAGAGTTGAAGCTGTACTGCCACTAGAAGTTGAACTACCGTCACTTCGGATTGCTATCCAGAATGAGCTGACTCAAGAACAAAACGCTCGTCTAAGAATGGAGGAGCTCGATGCACTCAATGAAATCAGGTTACAAGCTCAGCAAAACCTAGAAATCTACCGAGCAAGAATGACAAAGTCCTTTGATCGAATGGTTCGTCCTCGATCATTTCAAGAAGGGGAATTGGTCCTGGTGCAGAGAAGGCCAATCATCCCGCACAGAAAAATTGGTGGCAAATTCATTTCTAACTGGGAAGGACCTTTCGTCATCGAGAAGGTATTTCAAGGAGGAGCTTATTAACTGATCGATCTGAATGGTCAAAGGCCCATGCCGCCGATCAATGGCAGATACCTGAAGAAATACTATGCATGAAATATTGTGCTTAATGTATTGTGTTTTCATACATTATTATTAGCACATACATTTCATATTTTGAAATTCTACTCTGTCATGAGAACACCTTTCAAAAGTCCCCTATTAGACTGGGGGCATTTTAAATATTTATTCGGGTCGACATCGTGCTGCGTGCCGAGATCCCTGAATAAATATTTAAAATTTCAAGATTCCAACTCTATTCTGCTCTAAATTGTCCCTGCGAGACAGGGGGCATTTTAAATATTTATTCGGGTCGACATCGTGCAGCATGCCGAGATCCCCGAATAAATATTTAAAATTATCAATTCATATATTTTTTGTGCTAAAGAATACAAAGATCTTCTTTTTCAAAGTATATGCAGGTGATCTCCCAAAGATCGAGACACCTTCTCCAACAAATCAAGACTCAAAAGTCAAGAAAGAGACTTTTTTGGCTACACACTCCTACAAAATTGAGCCGAAAAAGCTTGAAGTCTTTCGACAACCTGAAGCTTAAGGTTCGAATGGATGTAAGAGGTCGGATCCAACAAGCCCAAATATGGCCGGATCGCTGATAGCTCTGTCTACTCAACAAGCCATAAGAAAGGCCGTAGTAGCGGAACCCCCACTTCGTCAACCCGTCATTAGGGACTGAAGAAAGTACGAAGGCTAATTTGACTCAATCAGTTCAAGTGATCGTAGTCTACAAAGTTCTCCAAAATGACTGGGGAATCAAAGTTCCAGTGGAAGGATGAGTCTTGAGCAACTACTAAATGTTCGTAGGCTCCAAAATTCAAAACCACGAAGGATGACTCCAAATTTGCCAACTTTAGCAAAATCAACATTGGGAAGCGCAATTCCCATAGCTCAAGTCTGAAGCCTAAATGGGTGTATGAGGTCGGATCCAACAAGCCCAAATATGGCCGGATCGCTGGCAGCTCCATCTACTCAACAAGCCATAAGAAAGGCCGCAGTAGAGGAACCCCCATTTCAGCAACCAGAGGACAAAGAGCTGTCAAATCCCAGCTCTCCCGATCTGATAAACTCAAGTGATTCAGATTAAAGTCTTCTCAAGTGGTTAATGATCAAGATACTACCTACGTTCGGTACTATCAATTCAATCCAAAACCCTATAAATCCTTCAACAAATCCGTCAAGCACAAAGCAAGGATCGAAGGAACTTTTCTTCAACAAGTCCGTCAAAGCACAAAGCGAAGGACCGAAGAAAACTATCCCAAAGTTCATGAAAAGCCTATGGTCGAACTAAGAGGATTTCGTCATCAACAAGTCCGCTATGCACAAAGCTCAGGACCGATGACTTTTCGCTATCGACCTAATACAAATCTAATGGTTTAGGTCACCGGCATCTACCTCTTCAACAAGCCCACCAAAGCTAGAAGCAAAGGGCAGAAGGAAAACAAATCTTCTGACAAGTCATCAAAGACAAATCAGACAACCCTTCACCAAGTCCGCAGCACAAAGCACAGAACAGAAGGATCAAAATCTCAGGGCTCTAGCTAAAGTTGCAGAATGAGTTCCCTGAATGACATCTACAAATGTATCTAAAGACTGGGGGCATTTTAAATATTTATTTGGGTCGACATTACACTACATGCCGAGATCCCCAAATAAATATTTAAAATTCTATCAAGATACATCCAGATGATAGAAGAATCTTGAGCGATGCTATCCACTAGCGTTAATCTACAAAGGCAAGATATCAACCATCTATGGATACATCTGAAAGAGCAATGAAGAAAGAGAATCTTAGTGTGACATCCAAGTAAAATTTTGGAGATCCACTAAAAGAGAATCTTAGTGTGACATCCAAATAAGCTTTTGGAGATCCACTAGAAGAAAACCCTAGTGTAACATCTGGGATAAAAATCTAGAGATCCGCAGGGTCAATCAGCATACAACAAACGTGGCCCGCTCCGGACGCCTACCACATTTGTTGGGGGGCATTTGTTGACCCGTATCCAAGAGAAAAAAAAAATTCAAAATCTTACCTGCTCTGCTGTCGCACGACTCTCTCCGCACGTCGTCGCACGACGAAGCCATCCCTCGCGTCAATTCTCCCCACGTCGCGGCAGCTCGCACGACTTGGCGTCGTTAAAAGCTAACAAAAAAGAGGCCTTCAGCCTCCTCTCGCCATTTTCTCTACTCCGAGCTTTCTCTCGCGCTCGATCGCACACGCGATCTCCTCCCTGGCTCCCGATCCCGTCCGACCTCCCTGCCCTATTCCGCCTCCTTTCAGCCGCAGAGAGAGAGAGAGAAAGAGAGAGAAAGAGAGGGAGGAAGAAAGTGCCAAGCTCTTACCTGTACCTGCCGCCTCCCGTGTCCATCTCCCTGTCCGATCGCAAGCCAGAACGGGAGCTCGCCAAGTGAGAAGCGGGCGGGGATTTTTGATGAAATATGCGACCGCGGTGTCATTTTGACATCTACCTGAAGCGCTCACGTAGCGTCGAGGGGAAGGTTGCCTCTTATTTTTTCCCCTAAACAGGGGAGACGCCGGGAGGCTGTCGAAATTCAGGCTGAAGGCACCGCGGACTTGAACAGAATTTTGGCCTATATGTGAACAAATTTGGACATAAAAGAACAAGAGCCCGCACTCAAATGAACAACGGTGCACTCAGATTTGTGGACTTTTGAACTTGATTGAACAAAAGCAGAGGACATGAACAAATTCAAATGATCAATAAAGATCAAATTCAAATGAAATAAAGTCAAAATTGAACACAAATTCAGATCATTTGAACACAAGATTGAACTTGCAAGAGCTTCAGAAGATTCTGAACAAGCACTCGAACATGTACTTGAACCTGAAGACTTGGACTGCAGGGGACTTGGACATAAAAAGAACATAGAACTCAAGCTCAAGTAAACTCTAACATGAATTGAACATGGATTCAGAAGACTTGAAATTCCAAGAACAACACACAAGATCTTAATACATGCAAGTAAATAATGTATCGGACTCTTAAAACAGTCTCTACAAAATCGGGGAGTACCGTATCTACAAGAATGAGATGCACTGGTGCCCCTCCTACATGCATCCGAAACCACTCTCCAACACTAGCAATTATGCCTGTTGACTGAGAAGGCGACGTTGGAGATCAATCGTCAAAGGACCGTCCCCTACAACAAATGAAATACAATCAAACCGCCTGAGATCGGTGAAAGGTGGAAATGGCAAAATTGACAACGACTCCCCTACGAGTATTCCCAAGAGCTCGTAGTGGCTGCAACGGGTCCCCGCAAATATATACAAACCACTTGTGGATAACAACAGTGGACATATCGTAAGCACATCAAGCCACTGTGGGCACAAGTACAAACATTTCCTACAACGATCCCTACGATCGCCTGTTGATTGAAATGGCGATACGGGAGATCAATAATCAAAAGACCCCTTCCTACAAACAAATTCAACCCGACAAATCCCACCTGAGATTGGTGACATGTGAGCATGGTGTAGGAAGCAATGGGTCTCCTACGAACAGTTCCAGATGCTCGTAGTGGATACAATGGGTCCCTGCAAACAACTACAAATCAGTTGTGGATAACAACAGTGAGAGTTTCATAAGCATAGCGAGCCACTGTGGACACAAGTATCGATACCACCAATGATAGCGATGGTCAAAATCTATAAGTACGTCGGGTACAAAGACAAACCGATGTACGAAAAAGGACACCCCCTGGCAGAAGGGAGGAAATGTTTGAACAAATTAGAACTAAACTCCATGGTGTTCCAAAGTTTCTTCTTAGTTCTATACTCGAGAAGAAAACAATCCCAACATTCCTTTACAAATCAATAAATTCCAAATCCAGAAAATCCATCCCCGATGAATGAGAAAGGTGGAGTCAATATCAAGTCCAACACACCGAAGATCTTGAAAGGAGATCTTTTCAAAACAAAGCAGCGGACTTCAAAGTCCAGAAAATCATTCCCCGGTGAATGAGAAAAGGGGAATCAACATTAAGATGCAACGCCACCGGATCTGCAACACATATACAAGCAGACAGAAGGCGTCTACGATCTACAACTCAACGCCACCGAATCTGCAACACATATACAAGCAGACAGAAGGCATCTACGATCTACAACTCAACGCCACCGGATCTGCAACACATATACAAGCAGACAGAAGGCATCTACGACCTACAACGCCACGCCACTGGATCTGCAAGACTCATGCAAGAAGACAGAAGGCGTCTACAACCTACAACGCCACGCCACCGAATCCGCAACACTCGTATTAGCGGACAGAAGGCGTGTACAAGCCCTCAAATGAAAAGTTGTGTGCACTCAAATGGCTGTTACCTGCATAACTACAAAATATTTCAAAGTACCCCCACACAAGTGCACCGTAGTATTGTATACACATAGGTACACAACGGGGTACGTCTAAATCAATATAAAAATCATCCGTGTGGGCCCTGGCGGGCGTGTTATTGGTACACACGTGACGTCTAGGGATGCTGCGCGGGTCGATAAGTGAATTCTAGTTCGAACCCGATCCTTCTATATGGATCAATAGAAGTCGACAGGGTTCGAACCTTTAAACGAATACACGGTTGTAGTGACCGGTGTATTTCTTTAAATACATTCTTTTTAGGCCTTCAATGCCTAAAATCAAGAAAATTCATGAACAAAGGCACAAAGCCTACGAGAAACCCGATCCTCTATTGATATTTTGATAGAGTCGATAGGGTCCAATCAACTAAAATGAAAATGACCCCAAATACCCCGATGATGGCCGTGTTGAATGCAAATCTCAACCGGAGGGGTTCACAAAATATTTCAAAATGCCCTCAAACTTCTACAAATTCAAATATTTTTCAAGTGACCTCGAGGTCACCCCGATGATGGCCGTGTTGAATGATGATCTCAATCGGAGGGGTTTCTCAAATATTTTCAAATGCCATCCCAAAAGTCCACTTCAAATACTCCAAAGCTCCACCCAAAAATCCTAAAATTCCAAAAATATTTAAAAATGAAATAAATCCATCAACATTTAAAGCAAAATCCATCCACCCTCCGCAACAGTTTGCCGGGGTGGACAAGTTCAAATTTACTTCAGCCCACAAAAGAGCTAAATGCCTAGTCGAAAATATCACTAGGATCCATTCTCAAAAAGTCTCCTGCCAGTAAGGACGTGGTACGTGTCCTCTAACCGGCGGTCTGCCGCCAAATGGCACCGCAGGATAAACGGTTACGACGACCCGGGGCCCTCTGAACCGAGTGGTTTTTCCGCCAAATGGCACCACACAATACCGGTTATGGCCAACGTCGTTACGCTCTTTATTGGCATCAAATCCTTGAGATATGAATCAATAGGATATGATCGATAAAGCACAAAGCCCTCTGTAAACTAAGGTGGATTTAAATTTGTCCCCTTAGACAAACACTCCCCCCGGTCTACAAGGTCCCCTTGGACGAAGCAACCCATGGCTGCCGACAAGGATCCTTCTGTCAGGTTGGGTCGACTACCTCCTCTGACTAAGTAGACCAGGGACCACGATGGCCCGGGACGACGGAACCATGGGATCTTGATCGGGCCCATCATCCATTCCCCCACCATCCGCTTTAAGTGCAAGATGGTGCAATTTCAATTTTAAATATTAAATCTTTCAAAACCTATAAATTTCCAAGCTTCGAAACATTTTAAATCATCAAATTTTCAAATTCCCAAACCCATTGCTGCTACTATATGCCAGATAACACGTATTTCTACGTATCTGATCGACGATTAGCCTTAATCGAAAGTTCTCTCTCGTGATCGAGAGGGGTAATTAACTATAGGGGCTTGCGTCTATAGGAAACCAGAACTCAGATTATAAAGTCCTCACAAAATGAGGGCGAAATCTTTGGGTAGTGTCTTATCTACAAACCCATCTGCCTTCCAAAATTTGCCCCGGAACTTATTCCGTTAAAACTTCCTCGCTCAGATAATAAAAAAAAATCGCAGCGAGCGGTGAGGCCGGGGCCGAATTTTCGGAGCCCACAGGGTCATAGTGCACTAACTAATCTCCTGCCTTGTAATCTCTTCAATAGGTATTGTAGTTGATCTCTTGTCAATGGTTGATAAACTTTCATATTTCTCCAAGGTTGACATGGAAGATGTAGAAAAAGAGGATCGTTTTGTAGCTTCTGCTAAGAAAGAATATTCTACTTTCAAGCCATTCACATTTGCTGGCTCTAGGAACGTGTGAAGTTTGGGAGAAATAATGAAACTAAGGTCATTGATAGAAACTCTCATGGAAGACGATTCACTGGGTTTTGTTACAGATGGTAAACGAGAATCCTCATCAAGTCATGATTTAAGAGCTGCCCTTAACATCGACTCAGCGAGATAAGAAGAGATGGATGTCATAAAATTTTCTGTAACACTGACTAGTTTGATCATAAACAAAATTGAACTTTGAAGGATCACAACATAAATTTTTCCTTTTTTATCTTCATTAATATCAGCTATTGATGAAGAAGAAGGGTTGTCTGGATCATGGGAATCACTTGCCGACTCGTTCCCCTTACTCTCTACAAAGCTTATAGTAGATGGGTCTGAATCATTATAGGAGCCACTTTCATCGATGGCAGATCCAGAATCGAATAACCCATGAGGAGCCGTATGAAGCACCACATATTTTGAGTCAGGAAATAACTTTAGGAGAAATGGAACTGACTTTACAGTTCTCTGAACTTTTTTCATTTGGTGCCATGATCTAATAGCCACCACAACAGTAAGCTCAATTGTATTATTTTGACTCTACAAAAGAGATAATGTACATTGCAATAAAATCCTCACATCACCATTTTCGATGGATGTTGAAGCCACATAGTTTAGGTGATATTGATCTTCACCAACATTTCCATTTGTAAAATCATATTGTAATAAACATTCCTCCCATCCTTCAATGTAACGTGAAAGAAACTCAATTTCCTTTGAAGTCATATGGAATATTTCAATAGAACTGTTATGATTGTCAAATGTATGGAATAGACCATTAGAACCCCATTTAGAATGGAAACTTTCTGTAGCATTGAAGTGAACATGATAGACTCTCTAAACAAGTTCATGCCTACTATTACATAACGTGAATGAAGCTCAATCAAAGTAATCTGCCCTCACTTTTCAATATCTGGAAGGGATTCACATAGCCTTCTAAAGTATATACTAATGAGTGAAAGATTTTTCAAGCATATTATTTTGAAGGCAACTGCAGAAACTCTACAACTCCAAATGAATGGTCACTCATGATGATATTGACTAGCTCTTTAAGAACATTATTTTCCTCAACCGTGGAGTGTAGTGCCAATGCTCTAACTAGTGGATCTAGATTAGACAAGTCTTTTTAAAAGCAATTAATTAACAGCAAAGCTTCATTGGGGCGCTCTCTAGCATATGGGAGAAGATGAAGATGAGCAAACTTCTTTATTGTTTTCTCAATTCATGTCCAAGTTCACAAGTCCTTGTTATCATATTGAACTATTGAATTTTAAGTTTTTAATGCATTTTGTTCAAGCTTGGATTTAATTCATTTGAGTTCCTTCTTAGTCCAAGTTCAAAGGTCCCCTGCTGTCCAAATAATGTCTAATATTTGTCCAAGTCATAAGTATGAGTTCAAGTCCAAGTTCTTATCCACCTTGTAAGTTCAAGTCAAGCTCAAGTTTTTTGTTCTCCTCATTTGATTTCAAGTAGTCACCTGATGTCTTGTAGAGTTCAAGTCCGAATGCATAAGTTCAAGTTCAATTAAGTCCATTTGATTCAAGTCCACAAGTCCCATTTTTCTTCAAGTCATTGTCTGTATTTCAGACAAAATTTCGGCAGCCTCCAAGTGTCTCCCCCGTTTAGGGGAAAAACAAAGAGGCCGCCTACCTACCACGTCAATAAAGACGTGCACGGTTGGTGTAAGTGAGACACCGCGGCGGTTATATTTTTTTGTTTTCTCCCACCACGCGCAATAAAGGCGTGCATGGGGTTTTATAAAAAGCATTTTTGATAATCAATTTCGATTTCCCCCCGCTCGGGGATACTTAATAAGCGACCCCGCTTTGTCGTACGTGCCGCACCAGGGTCCCATCCTATCACGCGCAATAAAGGCGTGCATGGGGCGGTTCTCCAGTTTGCTACGGACATTGAAGCAAGGTTTTGAGTTTAGAAGAATTAATACCTTCGCGAGGTTGTCGTGGTTGATACATGGATCGAGGGGTCACTCGCCTACCTCGTCGTAGGTGTCGCACCGGGTTCCCTCCTACCACGGCCACTAAAGGCGTGCTTAGGTGGTTTCCCGGTCCAACACGAACATCGAGGTAGGAGGGTGGAGGGGATTATTTGCTTTTTTTTGAAAATTAATTAAAAAGAAATTAATTACAATTAACTTTAACCATAATTAATTATAACTATTATTATTTAATTATGATTAAAAATTTTTAAAATATAATTAATCTAATTATATTTAATTATAAATAATTATTAATTAAAATAAAATAATCATTCATAATTAAATTAAATTAATTATAAATGATTATAATTATTCATTAATTAATTATAATTAAAGTAATTAAATATAAGTAATTAATTATATTTAAATATAATTAATAATAATTAATTAACATTATGATAATTAATTATAATTAAATTAAATTAATTATAATTAATATTATTTTTTAATTAACTAAAAATTATTTTTAATTTAAATAATTATAATAATAAATAAAATAAAATTTCCCCACCCCTCTCTTCTCTATTTTCACGGGGTCAAGCCGAAGAAGCGCGAGGAAGGGAGAGAGTCACCTTCACTCTGTTAGGAAAGTTGCTATTTGCATATTTTACATTCTTGCAACTTGTATAGTTTTGATGATTCCAAATATTATTTTTTTATGTATTGTTATCTCCTAATATTTTTTGGAAGATTTGTTTTGGCTCTTGTGTGTACTAATATTTCAGGAAAATTGAACTCCAGACTAGGAAGAATTCAAATTAAATTCAGCATGAGATACTGTGTGAATTAGAAGCTTGTACTTTTTATTTGAATTAAATTTGAGAGGGAGTAATTGTAATTGAGTGTATAAATTCACACACACTAAAGGAGATCTTGAAAAAGTGTTTGTACTGATCGTACATGACGAACATTGTTCGTACGGGACGATCAGATCAGTTTTCTCCTTGTAAGAGCAACGGAACGGACAGGAACTGAACTGGAAAATTTTTCTAAGTCATGATCGTCCAGACGAAATCATTTTCGTCCCAGGACGAGTTGCTCTCTGTAAAAATTTCGTCCAGACGAAGTCCTATTCGTCCAGGACGATGGGAACCGACTATGGCAGTTTCTGGCAATATTCTGCAGTTTTCGGAACCAACTTTTGATATAACTGTTCGTACCGGACGAAATTTTTTCGTACGGGACAAACCTATTTCGTCCAGGACGAAATTGGTTCGTACAGATGCATAAATGGTTCGTACGGGACAGTTTTTTACACAGTTCATCCGTACTAACTCAATTTCGTACGGGACGATCCAGTGCGCTGAAAAACATGTTTTTAGCAGTTTTTTGGGCGATTTTTCGTGTCCTTTCTATATAAGGAGTCCTAGAAACTATTACAAGTTCCTTTGGAGTTTTTTTCTCTTGAGAGGGATCATTGGGTGTGAATGTTTGGGAGAGATTGTAAGAGTGAAGAGTGAGAGATCAAGTGAGGGGTTTGTGAGGGATTCACAAGGTTACTTGAAGAAGAAGATCTCTTTGTTTCTTCCCATCTCCTTTGAAGGCTCTCAAGTGATGTTCAACAACATCGGTCCGGTTCTCTGCCGACACTTGGAGAAGTGTAAAAGGACGACAAAGTGTATCTTTGCAGCCATTGTGTCTTCATTCTTTGGGAGAAAACTAGAAGAGAGAACTTGAAAGGGAGAGAGGAAAGGGTGGAGTTTGAGAGGGAGAAGATCATTGGAAGGGATTTCAAGGAAGTGTGGAGGGGATATTCACACGGTTGCTCCAACAAACTTTCACTTCAGTACCATCGGATTCAAGGGTCGTCTTGAGGGAAGTTTTGGCGAGAAGAAGATCTCTTTGGTGTCAAAGAACCCGGCTACTCCGCCACACCGGGGAAGGTGAAAGTGATTTTGTACAGGCTTCTCCGCCTTGCTGTGGGGGCAAAAGGAGAGTCACTTTGTGGTATTAGTGCAATACTCAGAGGGTGCCTCCGGGGAGTGGACGTAGGTCAAGATTTGACCAAACCACTATAAATCTGGTGTGTTCTTTCTTATTTTTCTTCCGCATTTAATTTCATTGCAAGTTGTTTACTCTGGTTGAAAAGTTTATTTTTAAACTTTAAATTTAACTTGCATTAATAATCAAAAATATTTTCTAAAAATCCAAGAGAAGAAGTATAGTTTTTAAATTACCAATTCACCCCCCCCCCTTGGATAGCCTTGGGACATTTAATTAGGCTTAACATCCTAATTCATATTGAACGAGTTCCAACAAGTGGTATCAGAGCTTTGTTTCAAAATCATAAGTTTAGACTACATTTTGAAAAATGAATATGGCTAATTTTAGAAACCATAAAACGTTAGAAGGATATTTGATTGTTAGACCACCTTTATTTGAAGATATTTCTTTTGATTTTTGGAAAATTCGAATGTCTACTTTCTTGCAATCAATAGATTATCGAATGTGGCATATGATTCAAAGTGGTTATTCTGTACCGTCACGTATTATAGATGGAATCAAAATTGAGACCCCTTTTTCTGAATGGAGTAGAGTAGAACAAATTTATGCTGAATTAAATGCTAAATGTATGAATTGTTTGTTCTGTGCTTTTAATTTGAAGATTATATGAGAATCTCTACATGTACTACTGGCAAGGAAATTTGGGACAGTTTATGCATTACATATGAAGGTACTAGTGAAGTCAAGCAATCTAAGTTGAATTTTTTGATGCATGACTATGAACTCTTTAGCATGAAACCTTATGAGACGATCTTAGACATGTATACTAGGTTTATTCAAATTGTAACATCATTTCATGCTTTAGGTAAAGAATTTTTAAACTTTGAAATAGTCAATAAAATTCTATGTTGTTTACTTGACAAGTTTGATGCCAAAGTTGTTGTTATTTGCGAATCAAAAAATTTGAATGAATATTCTATTGATAATTTAATTGGCTCACTCATTGCCTACGAGCAATATTTGGGTCAAAGACTTTTGGATGCAGGTGAAACAATGATGCTAAAAGCGGAAGACATGGAGAAAAGTTACTTAGTTGGTGAGGAAAGCGATGACTTAACAAGCAAATTGAAAAGTCCACTAAAGCACAAGCATAAGCATCAACAAAAGTGGAATAAAGGTAAAAATGGTAAGAATGTTCAGATTTCTTCAAATATTATTTGCTTTGGATGTAGAAAATCTGGACATCTGAAAAGTCAGTGCCCTAATTTGAGAACTCTTCCTGCTAAAGAAAAGGGCAAAGCTAAGCAAATTATAAAATGGGAAAATAATGAAAAGCAAAAAATCTCCTAGGCAGATCTAGCTTCTGAATCATCAGACCATGAGCAAAATGATGTTTAAACCCTTTGTTTATGTGTTTTTGTGTGCATGTTTTTATTAGTTGAGTTTTTATTTTTGTTTGTTTTATGTGTTTTTCTATTTTTAATTTTTGTGTGTTTTGTATGATTTTAAGATATTTTCATATCGGATTCCATGTTTCTTATTGTGAGACATTTGGAATGTGATATGAAGATTTTTATAGTTTGTGTACTTGTATTTTGTTTAGTGCTTTTCTATTCTTTTATTGCTTTAGATTTTTTTATGTTTAAGTGTTTTTGTTCTGTGTTTGAAATGTTCGTTAGCCTATATGAAAAATCCTTAAATTTTTGATCTTATAAGTGCTATACTTTGAACTGCAACATAAAATTGAATTCATTAGAAAATTTAATTTTTCTAAATTTAAGTTGTGTTTATAACTTGATATTATTAAGATTGTCAATTTCATGTCTCTTATTTAGACCACATTAATTTTAATATTATTATTGCAATTGTGATGTTTTTTTATTTTGTATTTCACTTATCAACTAATATTTATGCACTTAGAAAGATTTGAAATTTTAGATTTTTGATTTTGGAAAGAATACAATTACTCTTGAAAATTGTACAAATGTACAAAAATCAAAAGAAATGCGCAATGATTCGCAATGTGAAAAATATGCACAAAATAAGTCCAACAAGTAAAAAGATGCACAAAAATGTGCCACAAAATTAAAAAAGATGCACAAAGCACCACATGTGGTAGTTATTTCTTTCCAAACTCCTTTAATCTCTTAATTCAAATTGATCTTATGTACATTTATATTCCATATTGAAATTTGAAATATAAAATTTTTATATCATCATTTTTACAATGATTTTCTCTATCCTAAATGTCTAAATAGACTCATATTTTGATAAATTCTTTTTAGTTTCTATGTTATATCTCTTCTTAAATTTTATGAATTTTATGATTTGGCTAATGTTTTAATTTTATTTGCATACCTTATGTCAATCATTTTAAAGCTAAATTTTTAAATGATTTTCATATGTCTGCTTACATTTCTAGTCTTTTTCTTCTTCACTTTTTGATGTTGTCAAAAAGGGGGAGAAATTATTTGTTATGTCTTGTGAATTCGTATCTTTGTGTGTTTGTTTTGTTTAGTGTTTGTGTATTTGTTTTGTTTTGTTTTTTATATCAAAAATTTTTGAAAACAAATTTTTTTTTAATGCCTCCTTATTTTCATATGTTCATTAATTCAAGGGGAGTTTAGGAGAATCTTAGAATTTCAAATTATACAAACAATAATTATTTTTGCCATCATCAAAAAGGGGGAGATTGTTAGGAAAGTTGCTATTTGCATGTTTTACATTCTTGCAACTTGTATAGTTTTGATGATTCCAAATATTATTGTTTTATGTATTGTTATCTCCTAATATTTTTTAGAAGATTTGTTTTGGCTCTTGTGTGTACTAATATTTCAGGAAAATTGAACTCCAGACTACGAAGAATTCAAATCAAATTTAGCATGTGATACTTTGTGAATTTGAAGCTTATACTTTTTATTTGAATTAAATTTGAGAGGGAGTGATTGTAATTGAGTGAATAAATTCACACACACTAAAGGAGATATTGAAAAAGTTTTTGTACCGATCGTACAGGACAAACATTGTTCGTACGGGACGATCAGATCAGTTATCTCCTTGTAAGAGCAACGGAACGAACAGGAACTAAACTGGAAAATTTTTCAAAGTCATGATCGTCCAGACGAAATCATTTTCGTCCCAGGACGAGTTCCTCTCTGTAAAAATTTTGTCCAGACGAAGTCCTGTTCGTCCAGGACGATGGGAACCGACTATGGCAGTTTCTGACAATATTCTGCAGTTTTCAGAACCAACTTTTGATATAACTGTTCGCACCGGATGAAATTTTTTCGTACGATACGAACCTATTTCGTCCAGGACGAAATTGGTTCGTACAGATGCATAAATGGTTCATACGGGACAGTTTTTTACACAGTTCGTCCGTACTAACTTAATTTCGTACGGGACGATCCAGTCCGCTGAAAAACATGTTTTTAGCAGTTTTTTGGACGGTTTTTCGTGTCCTTTCTATATAAGGAGTCCTAGAAACTATTACAAGTGTCTTTGGAGTTGTTTTCTCTTGAGAGGGATCATTGAGTGTGAATGTTTGGGAGAGATTGTAAGAGTGAAGAGTGAGAGATCAAGTGAGGGGTTTGTGAGGGATTCACAAGGTTACTTAAAGAAGAAGATCTCTTTGTTTCTTCCCATCTCCTTTGAAGGCTCTCAAGTGAAGTTCAACAACATCGGTCCGGTTCTCTGCCGACACTTGGAGAAGTATAAAAGGATGACAAAGTGTATCTTTGTAGCCATTGTGTCTTCATTCTTTGGGAGAAAACTAGAAGAGAGAACTTGAAAGGGAGAGAGGAAATGGTGGAGTTTAAGAGGGAGAAGATCCTTGGAGGGGATTTCAAGGGAGTGTGGAGGGGATATTCACACGGTTGCTCCGGCAAACTTTCACTTCAATACCATCGGATTCAATGGTCGTCTTGAGGGATGTTTTGGCGAGAAGAAGATCTCTTTGGTGTCAAAGAACCCGGCTACTCCGCCGCACTGGGGAAGGTGAAAGTGATTTTGTACAGGCTTCTCCGCCTTGCTGTGGGGGAAAAAGGAGAGTCACTTTGTGGTATTAGTGCAATACTCGGAGGGTGCCTTTGGGGAGTGGACGTAGGTCAAGATTTGACCGAACCACTATAAATCTGGTGTGTTCTTTCTTATTTTTCTTGCGCATTTAATTTCATTGCAAGTTGTTTACTCTGGTTGAAAAGTTAATTTTTAAACTTTTAATTTAACTTGCATTAATAATCAAAAACGTTTTTTAAAAATCCAAGAGTAGAAGTATAATTTTTAAATTACCAATTCACCCCCCCTTGGTTAGCCTTGGGACATTTAATTAGACTTAACATCCTAATTCATATTGAATGAGTTCCAACACACTCGAGCGAGCTTCTGTTGTTGCTTCGATCAAAATGCCGCAACTTCCAGTCCGACAACAAAGGGGGCGTCGGTGAAGGAGGCGAACAACAAGGAGATCGGGTGAGGCTAGGGCACGGTCCGGCCTGGAGATCGATCGGAGAGGGTGAATCGGGTAGAGGAGGCTTCGGCTGAGTGAGGAGATCGGAGATCTCGACTTGGAATGGAGGTACGGAGGAGTTTTCTCTCTCTCTCTCTCTCTCTCTCTCTCTCTCTCTTTCTCTCTCTCTCTCTTTCTCTCTCTCTCTGTTTCTCTGTGAAGATCGAGAAGGAAGAGGTCGGCTAGGTTCGGGATCGGAAGCTTTGGTGCTCTTGCAATCATGGAATAGAGGAGGTTGGAAGAGCTCGGGTATCTCGCCGGCACAGAGAGCTGGGGTCGGGTGAAGAGGTATCGGGAGATTTGCGAATGGGGGAGAGACGAGAATGTGTAGAGTCGGAGAGAGCAGCGGGATGCTTACGGGAAGGAGAAGTTGAGCTCGTGTGTGTAGAGCTGAAGCCTAATTTCATCTAGCTTTTGAAGACGAGAAGAGCATCCAGCTGGAATGGGAATTGGGCAGGAAACACGGAGAAGCGACACAAACGTCGGCTGGATTTGCGGGATTTGATTGGTTCGGCAGTCCGAGGTTTCATCCAGCAGGATATCAGGGATTTGGCAGAAGATTTATAGCAGAGGTATGATTTCATTTTTACTTCCATTGGGTATTATACAGAGGTCAACAAATGCCCCCCAACAAATGTGGTACGTGTCTAGAGCGAATCACGTTTGTTGTAAGCTATTTGACTTTGTGGATCTCTAGATATTTGTTCTAGATATCACACTAAAGTTTCATTTAGTGGATCTCCAATAACTTATTTGGATGTCACACTAGTTTTCTTTTAGTAGAACTCCAAAATTTTATTTGGATGTCACACTAAGATTTCTTTCTTCATAGATCTCTTAGATGTATCAATAGATAGTTGAGATACTGATTTCTTTTGGCCTGTGCTTTGTACTGCTAACATTGATGGAGAATTACCTGATTTGTCTTTATTGACTTGTCAGGTGATTTTTTTTTACCTTCGGCCCTATGCTTCTAGCTTTGGCAGGCTTGATGAAGGAGTAGATGCCGGTGACCTAAACCCTTAGGTTTGTATTAGGTCGATGGCGAAAAGTCATCGGTCCAGAGCTTTGTGCGTAGTGGACTTGTTGATGACAGAATCATCTTAGTTCAATCTTGAGCTTTTCACGAACTTTGGGATAATTTTCTTCGGTCCTTTGCTTTGTGCTTTGACGGACTTGTTGAAGAAAAATTCTTTCGATCCTTGCTTTGTACTTTACGGATTTGTTGAAGGATTTGCAGGTTCTGGATTCAGATGATAGTACCGAACATAGGTAGTATCTTGATCCTTAACCACTTGAGAAGACTTTAATCTGGATCACTTGAGTTCGTCATATCGGGAGAGCTAGAATTTGATAGCTCTTTGTCTTCTGATTGCTGAGATGGGGGTTCCTCTACTGCGATCTTTCTTATGGCTTGTTGAGTAGATGGAGCTGCCAGCGATCCGGCCATATTTGGGCTTGTTGGATCCGACCTCTTACACCCATTCAGGCTTCAAACTTGAGCTATGGGAATTGCGCTTCCTAATACTGATTTTGCTGAAGTTGGTAGATTTGGAGTTCTCTTTTGTGGTTGAAGATTTTTGGAGCCTATGAACATTTAGTGGTTGTTCTAGACTCATCCTTCTACTGGAATTTTGATTCTCCAGTCATTTGGGAGAAATTTTGTGGACTATGAACACTTGAACTCGTCGAGTCAAATTTGCCTTCGTTCTTCCTACAGTCCATACTGACGGGTTGACGAAGTGGGGGTTCCGCTACTACGGCCTTTCTTATGGCTTGTTGAGTAGACAGAGTTGCCAGCGATCCGGCCATATTTGGGCTTGTTGGATCCGACCTTTTACAACCATTCAAACCTTAAGCTTCAGGCTGTTGAAAGACTTCAAGCTTTTTCGGCTCAATTTTGTAGGAGTGTGTAGCCACAAAAGTCACTTTCTTGACCTTTGAGTCTTGGATTGTTGTAGAAGGTGTTGTCTCTATCTTTTGAAATATCACCTGCATATACTTTGAAAAAGAATTCATTGTATTCTTCAGCACAAAAGAATATTTGAATTGATAATTTTAAATATTTATTCGGGGATCTCGGCATGTGTTTTGATTAAAAAAAATATCATTTAAGTATATATAGTTTTGAAAAATATTTAATTATCTTTGGGAATATTTAATTTTAAATTTTGAAATAGAACACATCGTTATGAACAGTATATCACATCGGGAGGTGATCATATCGTTCTCTAATGGGTTTATATTTCAGAATTTTAAATTTATCTGAATTATTATAGTCAGACTCAAAGGGAAACAACATATGATCTCGAAATATCATAATGAAGTTCAATCGATTGTCTAACTATGATAATTCGGATGGAAGATCATTAATCTCATAATCAAAATGACAATAATAATTGATATATCTATCCGAAGAAAGAAGATATCAATTATTATCGATCGTTCGAAAATGATAATAATGATCGTTGTATTTGATTTTCCCAAAGAGAATTAATTGAGATTTTGAAAAAGTTGATTTTTTGAAAATTAGATCTGGGTTTCTAAATCTCCTACGAGCGCAAGCCCTCGTAGTTAATTACATCGTAGGAAAATCAGAATTTCCTACGAAAACTCTCGATTAAAATAGCGGTGTAAATTTTATTTAAGATTTTAAAGCAAAATATCAAAGAAAGTTAAGGTTTAGAATTTCAAGTGGGATTGGTTCAAGGTTGAACACTTATTTCTGAATTCAAAGGAAGAAGGAGGCACTTGAGATTCTGAAACAATTCAGAAATGCCCCAATCTATCCTAAGTGTTGGGCTCAAATTAGATTGAAAGTGATTTAAGGTTCAAGTGATCAATTTTATTAGATAATTGGGATTCAATTCCCGGAGGTTGAGGTCTTATAGCCTGAGCTTGCCTCAGAACCTAAGTTTAAATTGGGTACTGAAAAAGTGACCCGAACCTAGCTAGTGCAATGCGAATCTGGTCTTACCCCGGCTTGGATTGGGGAGCCAGCTAAACCACCTAAACGATTTAAAATTATGAGTCCGGTCAATTTATGTAGAGTGGTCGGGACGTTATTTAAGAAAGGTATTTGAGAGCGGGACCGACATCTAGAGCGGATCCTAAATGGTCCCTTAAACTTATGTTGGGTTTGATGCTTAAACAAATGCAATTAAGGGTTTAAAGGTTTTTAAATTAGTTGCTAATATGATGCATGCTAATCGACTCGATTAAAAGATTGAATTTGAATGAATGCTATGAAATGAGGACTCCCGGCGGTCCCGGGCTTACTTCTTAAATTCGTTAGAGTTTCTATGTGAGCTTAAAGTTTTTAATTTGATTTAAGTAGAAAAATTTTATTAAGTCCTTAAGAGCCTACGATCGAATTCCAGGTCAAATCAAAATCGACATGCAAGTAAAAAAAGATTAGAAAAACAAGTAATTCTACTGCACAATCAATTAAATAAATCAATTAAATTAAATGCTCAAATTGAAAGTCCATATGGCAAGTGCCACTTATTATTACATCCAGAATTGCAGAAAAGTAAAGTGGCCGGGCACCACTGACTCCAACCCGGATTTTATCTTAAGACTCAAATGACTTTGAGATTTGGGATTCTTCTCGTGGTCCATTTCTTCGTCTTCTCACGAACATCTTGATTCGTCGGTTCCGGATATCCAAATGGAAAGAAACTCCCCCTTGAACAAGGTGTTATCTTCCCTCTTTGGATATTTGAAAGATATCCAAATTTGACTTCCAAATGGAAGAAGACTCTCCCCTTTAGGGATGTCTTCACCTCTTTGGAATTCAAACTGGATTAAGCATCCAAATCTCAAGTCATTTCAAAGAAGTACAACCTTATTCAATCAAATTTACATTAATCTTAAACAGAAAAATCTAGACTCGATCCTGCAAGGTTATCCTAATAATCAACAGTTATATATAATCCTCAGGCAGTTAATATTTGATCTCAAGCAGTTAATATATTTGAAATTTAAAGTGCTCAACAGATTATAGTAAATAAATAAACAATCAATCAATTCTAAACTAGCAAACAGCATGCAGTGAAAACTCAAAAATCCGGCACACAGCGAGAAAGTAAACACCGGCCAAATCTAAAACTAGAGTTGGTTGTCCTAGCAAACCATCTAAAGTGTGTGAGATAGGCTGTGTGGTTTTGATATGTCCTAAATAGGATTATTAATTAAAGTTGATTAAGGTTTGATTGCTGATTTTAAGTTTGATTAATTTAAGTTTGCCATTAATTGATTCGTGGCGTTGTGCCACCAGGCTCGAGGAACCAGCCTCCTTAGGACACTTAGCCCCGCAGCCCGGAGTAGTCCAGCTGATAAACTAAATCAATGTAATTGAATTAAAGATTTTAAAAGGTTAAATAATTAATGATTAATCTATTTTAAGGTTTAACACCCCTTAGAATCCATTCGTGGCGTTGTGCCACCAGGCTCGAGGAACCAGCCTCCTTAGGACACTTAGCCCCGCAGCCCGGAGTAGTCCAACCAATAAACTTCATCTTTAGGATGGTTGTTATGTTTTAAAAGGTTTGTTGAATGGTTTAAACATTAAGCTAACATTTTCTTGAGTTTCAAAGCAATTTTGAGTTTTATGAATTTTTGGAATATTTTAATGATTTAATTAAGGGGTCAAAAATTGACTTTTTAATTAAGGTTAACTTCTAGATAGCTAGCATTTTATTAAAATTCTAGGTCTTACTACGATCAGTTAGACAGTAAGTACATTGAAATCGGATTTTTCTATATTTTATTAGAAATGTTTGAAGTTTTGAACTAGTTTTTAACTACGGTTTGACCAATTTGTTGACTTTTTGAAATATTACAGATTTCTAGAATTTAATATTTTTAATACATATTAGACATTATTATGATTTGAATGCAAGTGAGTTTGTTCAATTTTGATTTTTCTTGAATTAGTTATGAATATTTGAAGTTTTGACTATTTATTGAATTATTGAAAATCCTTAATTAAAGGCCCCTTTTTGTGATTTTACTCCAAATGAGGTTCCAACTCCTTGAAATCAGCTCCAAAGATCAGGAATGACCTAAGGAGAGATTCCCAAGTGTTTGGGAAGTTTTTGGAATTTTTAATTATTATTAATTAATTATATTAATTAAATATTAATTTTCAATTAAAATTAAATTAAGGCTTAGTTTGCTGTCAAATAATTTTTGTTTTATTTTTCATTGGCTGAGGATTTAATTCTGGTCAATTAGAGGGGTTACACATAATTTTCAGGTTTGAAATGGATTTATTACATTTTCTGGAAAGTTTTAAGGATTAATTAAGACTTGATCTTAAGAAAATCAATTAGGGAGCTTAATAACTTCTAAAACCAGTGAAAATTTTCCTAAAGGCTGAGAATGTCCCTATGTTTGAAATGTTCAAGTTTCAAGTTCAAATGAGGTGTATCCTAATTACAATGCATTTTCTAAGTTATCTAATCAAAGTCCTTAATTATTGTCCTTAATGACACTAAGTTTAAATAGGTTCAAATCAAAGTTTTAACTAACCCTTGGACAACATATAAGAAAACACATATAACACCACAATCAAATCCTTAAACTAGGAGAACCTAGGCTAGGTGGTGTGTGCACAACCTAAGCATGCAAAAATCGATAGTAATTAAGGTATCAAAATTTTGATTAGTGAATGATTAAAACGTAATCACTCACTAGTCATCCCCCAACGATCTCTATTCAAACATTCAATTTATGATTAAAACTTCAAAGGGATCCCTCAAGTTTAAAAGATTTAAATACATATAATTTTAAAATGGTTTTAAAATATATGTATATATAAACCTATATATATATATATATATATAAATATATATATTTAAAAAAAATAAAATAATTCAAAATATTATCAAAATAAAAAAATTTTATGGATTGAGAGATCCACTTATTTCCAAGTTGTTTAAAATAATTTTTTTTTAATTTTAAAATAATTAAGATAACATTTA
Organism: Dendrobium nobile; assembly: GCA_022539455.1. Lineage (NCBI taxonomy): Eukaryota > Viridiplantae > Streptophyta > Magnoliopsida > Asparagales > Orchidaceae > Dendrobium > Dendrobium nobile. The sequence goes on from CM039733.1 coordinate 25,466,094, forward strand.
ATTAAATATTGAAGTATTCAAATAATTCAAATTAGTCAAAATAAATCAAATTTTGAATCTTCAAAACAGTTTTAAATTAAAGATCTCAATTTTCTGAAAAGATTCACATATTATTTATATTTTTATGATTTAAAATGAATTTCTTTTGAATCTTCAAAGTTTAACATTAATTAATGTGTTTAAATTAATTTAAAATTAATCAAACATTAAAATAATTCTAAAATCAAATTAAATTAAGTTTTCATCAATTCTCTGGATTTTGTTTTTTTTTTTTTTAATTTATATAAATAATTTTGTTTGAATTTTTTTAACATTAGTAATGTTTAATTTCACTTAAGTATTAAGTAACATTTAAATAATTAATTACTAAAAGAAATTTCAATTATTCAAAATACAACTTAAATTAAACTTAATTTCAAATTAAATTAATTTTAAAATAAATATTGAATTATTTAACATATTTTAAAATATAATAATTTAATATATAAAAAAAAATTAATAAAAAAATATCTAATTAAGTATTAGTTAAATATCTTTAAAAAAAGGTGTTTAAAATTATATAAAATATATTTAATATTTTAAAATAATTTTAATTTAAAATTAAAGGATTTAATTTTCTGGATATTTTGATATAAAATATTAATTTTTCTTATTTTTATTTAATTTTATATAATTTTTGAAAGAAAATTGGGTTTTTAAATTAATTTTAAATCATTTAAGGATCTGGCAGCTGAGTGGGACACGTGGCGGCGTGCGGTTGGCTCATGCAAATGGCGGCTGTCAAGCGGGCCCCATCCACTTAACCAGCGCGGCATCACTCAGAGCCGCTGGATCTAATGTGATTTGATCCAGCGTTCGGGATCGAGCCATACAGCCGATCTCAATCCAACGAGATTGAACGGCTAAGATGGATCCCGCGGTTTGAGATGGGTGATCCAGATTGAGCCAAACCCAGAAATTAAACACGGGAACTAATCCCCGGTCCTTTTAAGCCGCCGACGAGCTGGATCTGAACCGTTGATCGTAAGATCAACGGTTCCGATCTTAGGTAACTGGGGGGGTTACGTAAACCGAGCCTCAGAACGAGTTTTTAGGCTTGTTCATTCGATATACTCAATCATTTCGAACAAAATTTTAAATACAAATTAAAATAATGAACAGAAAATTGGGGGATGTGTTTTTAAAACTTTAAATGTGCTTTTAAGAACGTTATTTAATCTAGTGTTCCTATATCTAGGGTTTCAGTTTATACCTCTTATAATCAATGGATTTGGATGAACTCGAGCTCTCTGAACTTGTAGTCTGTCCAAGTGTAGTCCACTAGAAGAACCTTTGAGGTGAAAACGCCTGGATCGAACGCTATAGCTTCTTGAACGGATTTGAACTAGGTTCGCCGGGAAGCTCGCCGGCGGCAGCCTCCAACCGCCGGGTTTTGACGTAGGAAATGAAGAGGGATTCCTGGGGAGCTCCAACGAAATGTTTTTGAGCTCTGGAGTTATTTTAGAAGAGAGATAGGGCTAGATCGAGAATGAGGGCTCCAAAGGAGGTTTTGCCCTATTCAAGTTGCCCTAGATCTATTGGACGGCTAGGATCATTTGGTTAGGCTCCCATATGAGTGCCTGAAAGTTCGTTCGGGATGTTAAGCCCTATGAACTTAGTCCCAAGCTAACCAAGAGGGGGGGTGAATTGGTATTTTAAAAATTCTTGAGACAGAAATAAATTCACAAACCAAATCACACCACCAAACCAAATGCAGAATTTAAAAGTGCGGAAGCAAAAATAAGAACACAAGATTTATAGTGGTTCGGTCGACTAGACCTACGTCCACTCCTTGGAGGCACCCTCCAAGTATTGCACTACAAAACGTGACTCTCCTTTAGCCCCCACAGCTAGGCGGAGAAGCCCTCACAAGAAACTCCTTTTTGCCACCCCGGCAAGGCAGAGAACCTACCTCCTTTTGCTTCCTCCTGAAGCTGGCAGAGAACCACAACCAAAGGCAAAACTCCTTACCTCTACCGACCCTTCCACGGACGAGAAACTCCAGATGAAAGACAAGCAGAGCGATCCTTGAGCAACCCTTGTGAATCCCCTCACAAGCTCCCCCTCACAAGATCCTCTCTCTCCCTCTCTCTCTTTCTCTCCTCAAGGTCTTCTCAGGTCAAGGCAGCAGCCAAAGGTCTCTTCAAAACGTTGAAGAAGAGCTCTTTAAATAGAAGAGCTCAAGAGGAGCTCATTAATTGCAAGTAGCCGACTTTATCGTCCAGGCCGATATGGACATCGGCCTGGCCGATTAGTACAAATTAAGGAAGATCGGCCAGAGCACAGCCCTGGGAACAGTCCTAGACGATTAAAATTTGGCTTGATCGTCCAGGCCGATCTCACGATCGTCCTGGCCGATTAGTTCAAATCAGAGGTAAATCATCCTGAGCTTAGCCCTGGGAACAGTCCAGGCCGATTGAAATTTGGCTTGATCGTCCAGGCCGATCTCACGATCGTCCTGGCCGATATGATCGTATCAATCATCCTTAATTACTCCCTTGATTTCCTGATCAATTAAGGCATAATTTGGTAATTTCGTCCAGGCCGATCCTGGAATCGTCCTGGACGATAATTTAAAATTCAGTATGCCTAAACTGTCTAAGGCGGCTATCTCTTTCTATTTTGAGCTTATCGTCCTGGCCGATACACGTATCGTCCAGGCCGATATGTTAATGTCGGCTGCCTTAATTAAGAATCCTTAATTAGACTTTCTATTTTAAGCTGATCGTCCCGGACGATATAAATATCGGCCGGGCCGATGTGGGCAAAAATAGAATTTCTAAGCCTCTCAAGTGTGTGTGTGAAGGGTTACTTAGCATCAGTCTTTTTGATTATTACAAGTAGACTCAAAAGGTGAAAAAAAAAATTACAGACTGACTAAACCCTAAACCTACGCGATCCTGGACTTGGCTTCCTCTTGATCGTCCGATCTTCGATTCCTGAAAAGTTAGAAGCAACAAGTAGTCCAAGAGAGATAGTGTTTGTCAATCATCAAAACATAAGCTATGAAAAAGTAGATTTGCAACAGTGCCATCTGTCCAGGGGGTTGGTGGGAGCAGAAAACCAGGACATGGAGAGGACATCCTAGGTGGAAAGCATATTTTGGCCTCTTGTCCATGTGGAATTAAATGTAAGCCATTAGATCCTAATCTAAAGGCTGTGAATGACTCTAAGAAGGTTCCAGAAGAGGCTCAATCAGCAGGGATTAAATGGGATTTGAATTGGACAAGTTTGATTAAGGGTTTTAATCATTTGGAAGCTCTTTTAACCACCCATTGACTATTTGACCAGTCAATGGGTCAATGTAAGATGAGGTGGCAGCTAGAGTGGCTTAGGGAGCTGTTTGAGTGAAGTTTTGTGGGTTCAAATGAGAATGCATGGTGGTTTGATTAGAACTTTGGATATTTGACCGAGTAAATGAGTTGACTTGGTCAGATGGGCTAGGGTTTGACTCAAGGCAAGTTTTAAAAGTATTCCATACATCTCATGAAATAGATTTAAAGGGAATATGAGACTATGCAATCAAGGTTTTGAATGAATGCAAGGAATAGGTTCATATGGGTCAAGTTTGACTAAGTTTTAGGTTAAGTTGACCAAGTCAACTATTGACCGTGTCAAGAGTCCAAACAAGTCTAAATCACTAAGTAAAGTGATCGCAAGAGCTTGACAAAGTTTTAAATGAATTCAAGGCTTAATTCAAAGTAGAAATGGCTTAATGATTGATTTGGTCAACATAGGTTGACCGGGTCAACCAGGTTGACCCAGGAGGTGGTCCCAAGCTCAAAAGTTTTGGTTTAATATTAAAAAATTGTTGGAAGCGGTTCCAAACAATTTGGAGTTCACTTGGTTTGAAATTGACATTTGAGCCCTATAGGGATATTTTGGTCATTTTGACCCCTGGTCAACTAGGGTCAAACTAGGTCTAGAAAAATACAGTTTAATGCTCAACATATCAAGATTAAAGGTTTGGAAGTGACTAGAGGCTTTGGTGAAGGCTCTAGGGTCAGAATCTTCAAAGTGATAGGTCCAGTGGCATAGGCTGTAAATAATTGAAGGTTTTACAGCCTACGGATTTTAATTAAGTTTCTAAAGTTAGAGACCTCAGAATGGGCTCAAATTTGGAGGGTTGCCTTTAGAGACATGTCCCATCAGTATGCAACTGACAGACTCTAAATCGGAGGTCATTTAACTAGGTTTCAAAGTGTTTGAAATTCAATGAAAAAGGCCTTTAGGGCAGGGCCTTAAGACTTTAAATTTGGCTTGATTGACCTAAGATCTAGGTAGATCCTAAGGTCTGAAAAGATCTTAAAGTTAGGAATCTAGAAGGATCCTAGAGCCTAAGAAATTCCTAGAACTTGGAGTCTAGAATAAGTTTAGGATCTAGAGTAGATCCTAAGGTCTAAGCTCTAGAAGAATCCTAGGATAGATCCTAAGGTCAGGATTCTAAGATGATCCTAGGATTTAAATTGATTTGGAAATTAAATTAAATTAGGGTCAAGAGTAGTCCAAGTGACCTCATACAAAAATGAGGTCAACAAATGGACCCCCAATATGTGTAATTGAATGAAATTCTATTGCACATATTGGCGTTGACCGAGCTCAAAGGTCAAGTGTGGAATTTTAATCCTAAGGGAATGAAAAGTTCATCCCTGGGGAATCAAGATTTAAATTTATTAGGGTAGTGCCACGGATGGCATGCTCTACCACTAATCTCCAAGTTAAATGCTAGGGTGGTGCCATAGAGGGCATGCTCCACCACTAGCGGATACGAATTAGGATGGCGCCACGAAGGGCACGCTCCACCACTAATCCTCAACTCAAATGCCAGAGTGGTGCCACAGAGGGCATGCTCCACCACTAGCGGATAGGAATTAGGATGGCGCCACGAAGGGCACACTCCACCACTAATCCTCAACTCAAATGCCAGAGTGGTGCCACGGAGAGCATGCTCCACCACTAGCGGATAGGAATTAGGATGGCGCCACGAAGGGCACGCTCCACCACTAATCCTCAACTCAAATGCCAGAGTGGTGCCACGGAGGGCATGCTCCATCACTAGCGGAAACGAATTAGGGTGGCGCCACGAAGGGCACGCTCCACCACTAATCCTCAAGTCAAATGCCAGAGTGGTGCCACAGAGGGCATGCTCCACCACTAGCGGATAGGAATTAGGATGGCGCCACGAAGGGCACGCTCCACCACTAATCCTCAACTCAAATGCTAGAGTGGTGCCACGGAGGGCATGCTCCACCACTAGCGGAAAAGAATTAGGGTGGCGCCACGAAGGGCATACTCCACCACTAATCCTCAAGTCAAATGCCAGAGTGGTGCCACGGAGGGCATGCTCCACCACTAGCGGAAACGAATTAGGATGGCGCCACGAAGGGCACGCTCCACCACTAATCCTCAAGTCAAATGCCAGAGTGGTGCCACGGAGGGTATGCTCCACCACTAGCAGAAACGAATTAGGATGGCGCCACGAAGGGCACGCTCCACCACTAATCGTTAACTCAAATGCCAGGGTGGTGCCACAGAGGGCATGCTCCACCACTAGCGGATAGGAATTAGGATGGCGCCACGAAGGGCACGCTCCACCACTAATCCTCAACTCAAATGCCAGGGTGGTGCCACAGAGGGCATGCTCCACCACTAGCGGGTAGGAATTAGGATGGCGCCACGAAGGGCACGCTCCACCACTAATCCTCAACTCAAATGCCAGGGTGGTGCCACGGAGGGCATGCTCCACCACTAGCGAGCTGTCTTGTGGAGAGGAAACTTGCTCTACACAAAGAACCTGGTCGGGATGATCATATGTGGAGTAAACTTGCTCCACACAGAGGATCGAGCTTAAATTTTGAAATTTAAGATTTGAAAGTTTTGAATTTGAATTGATTTGATTTTTTGAATTTTGAATGAGTTTGAATTTTAAGTTTGATTTTGAATTAAGAAATTTCTTTAATCCAGAAAATTCGAAGACTTTTTATTGACTTTTAATTTGACACTCATCTGGCATGGTACTTCCTGAAGAGCCTCCCCAAAATTTAAAAATATCGGGTGGCATTCTCCAGGGTTGATAAATTAATATTTGAAATTTTTTCAAAGATCATCTCAACGACAGGAGGACACTCTTAAGTTGGCTCAAGCTCCTCCACCGATTTCTCGGTAGGCTAAGATATGTATCCAAAGAACCTAGACCAAGTCTCCTCCTTGGAAGGTTCTAAGTTGCTCTATCTTATCACGAGCTTTAACCACTGAGGTTTCAGACGATTCTGAGCTTTATTGAGCTTTAAAGATAAAGCTCTACAAGGCCTCGAGCTCCTTAAATTGGAGTCAGGCACTCTGCCCAGTCGTGGTTCAAACTTGAATGGCAATTCTCAGCATTACAAAATACTCCTCTAATGGGGTTCGATCTTGGACCCAATATAGAGTGTAATTTTATTGAAAAGGCTTCAAAGGAAAAGATGCCTATATGCAAGGACTTACACATTTCTCAAGGACAGGATTTGATTTCTTTTCAGGAGTAGAAGATTCATTCATTTTAGAAGATTCGTTCATTTTATTAAAAAATTTCCTCTAACTATTTGGACCCCGTCGGAACGACATGTGGAAACAAATTTATCAATTAGAGTGAGAAGAGTCGACTCCGACTAATTTGAGAGAATTTCAATTTTGTTGACCCAGACCAAGTCTCGTAGAAACTAAACTGGGGTCTCCCTTGTATAGATTTTGAATTAAAATTTTATTTCAAAGCGTTTAAGTTGAAGAGAGAAATTCAATCTTTTCAATTCTCTTGCATATGTTCTTCTATCTGATAGAAAATTCATGCATGTTGAAGAATCTAAATTCAGGATTTTCAAAGTCAAGTATTTTAAGTTGATTGGGTGTTATTTTGAGATTTAAGGATTCAAAAGAAGGAAGGCCTCTTACTCTTCTTCTCTTTTTCTGGTGACGCAGTTTGCGTATCTTTTGACTTTTTGTGCACTTCATGCACTTCTTAATTTTTGGCGCATTCACGCATCTTTTGATTTCAATTGATATTTTTTTAGAAGAGTATTCACTTTCTTCAAATACCTTAAATTTATTGATCTTTTTATTTTGAGTGCTGGGATTATATCTCAAGTATTAGAGAAAAAAAAAATTCGTTCTCTTATACAAGGAAGAATAATCCTCAAAGCACATTCAATCTTTTTGAAAAGAGTATCAACTTGACTTTTAAAAATCATTGAATAGATTTTAGACATGCGAGAATCGCCTATTAAGATAGAAGATTGCTAGAAGACTGATAGGATGTTCATTTCTTAAGTCAACTTAAGTTTGATATTAATTTTAGTTCAACAGTTAAATCACCCCACTAAAGTGGTGGGAGGGAGGGGTATTCAAACATTTGATGGAGTTAGCTACAACTCTCTCCTACTTAAGAATAAAGGTAGAGGTCAATTTTCATTAAAAAGAAGAATCAACTTGTCTTGAAAATCCGGACCCGGTACACTTGAGAAATTGAAAGCTTTCCTTAAAGGTTGCAAGTCTAGGTGGCAAGACCCTTGTTAAAATGGAATTGAATTCCTACAATCTCTTTGAAGCGAGAGATTATTATAGAGTCTGCAACGTCCCTAGAAAGCACGACATTATTGTAATCAAATGATTAATCGCGATAGGACCCCGTTAAAATTTAAATTTCGACGGTATCACTATCTGATATAATCTTAGATTATTTCCCCTCTCAATTTACTACTAGGCTAGTAGTTAAGAGAGTGACACCCCGAATGGTTTCTACTCCTCCTCTGCAGATGATGTAGTGGGACACGTGTAGTAACGAGCCCTAACATCTTCTAGTAGAGTGGACGGATCATAACCCTCAATTGGGGGCCTATGGCCTATCGTTGGTAATTGCTCAATTCTAGCTTGCTCGAGTCTTTCCGTGTAGTAGTCAAGTAGGTGTATTGAAGATCGCACTCTCGTACCTAAAACCTCCCTCCTTTGTGCAAGGAGAGGGTACGTAGAAGGAGCAACGAACTCTCGACTGGCCTCGAAATCGGCTCTCTCTAAGGCTTCCAACTCAAAGGTCTTTCTAGCCTTAAGATTCCTTTTTCTGGCTCTTCGAAGGTAATTCTTTATTTTGTTCCTACCGACGACATGGGTACTAGAACTTGACCCGATCTCAGACTGAGATGGTAGCTCTTCTGTCGTTATTGACTCCTGGTTTTGATCCTCCTGAGTAGAGAGTATAGTGGGTACAGAGGCGACAACAACCTCCATCTTAGAGATGGGGGAGTCAACTCCTGACCCTAAAGTAACTTCTACTAAGGGGAAGTCCTTTTCAGTGTCGGCAGACAGATCATTTAGTTCTTCTCCATTGACTGATAACTTGAAGTTTTGAAATTGTAATCCAAACTGGATTGAATTACCAGAGGTGATTTCTTCTACTATCAAGTCTCTATCTAAGGAGGGCGATTTTCCCAACCATTTGAGTGTTCAATTTCCTGGAATTAAGAAAGTGATCTGAATTTGAATTTAAGTTTTGGACTATATTAGCCTTATTCAAAATTTTATAACTCAATCGTATTTAGTTTACACTAAACACGACGGTTCATAAAATTGACGAGTTGAACTTGACTCTTTTGCTACACCAGTTGACTTGGGGCAAAATGTCAAAGTTTGAATTTTAAGTTTGGATTTGTGATTAAAGTTGAATGGATCTTTTTTCGAATTCTATAACTCAACACACTGAGTTTCACTCAGTCATGTAGGTTCACAAAATTAATATGAAAATCTGAAAATCGGTCTCGACTCTTTCATTTCACCAATTGACTTGGGATGAAATGTCAAAGCCCGGATTTTGACTTTAAAATCAAAATTGAAGTTTAATCTAAGGTTGAAGTCAAACTTGAATGTTGAAATTGAATTTGGACTTAAGAGTGAATTCAAGGTTAGAACTGAATGGATCTTTTTCAGATTTAGAAACTCAACATATTAAATTTTATTCAAATATATAGGTTTACAAAACAACCTGAAGATCCTAAGAAACTAGGCTCAACTCTTTCACCTCACCAAGTGATTTGAGGGTGAAATGTCAAAGTCCAGAATTGACTGGAAAGTTTTGAATTTGTGTTGCATGTGTTCAACTACAATAGATTGCTACAGAAGACACATGACAACAACAGTTGAAATCGGTTTGAAAGATTTTCTTTTACTTTTGAAACTCAAAATGTTGAGTTTTATTTTCAACATAATGATTAACAAAAATTAGGGAAAAATCTAAAGACCTTGACTTGACTAGCTTAGAGTGAAATGTCAAAATCCAAATTTGATCAAGGGTTTAAATTTTCGTTGCATATGTTCAATTACAATAGAATATTATAAAAGACACATGGCAGCGACGATTGAAGTTGATTTGAAAAAAAATTTTGGTAAGTTTTGAAAGTTCAAAAGTCTGGCAGAACCACTTTTTTATTTTGAAACTCAATATGTTGAACTCGCATTCAACATAAAGGTTAACAAATTTAAAGGGGAAGATTCTAACAAGTCAACCCAACTCTTTCTCCCCAACGAACTGTTTAGGAGTGAAATGTCAAAAGTTGACTTTGCTAGAAAGATTCAAAATTTAGAATCAAATTTGAACAAGAGGTCCATATTCTATCATATGTATCAAATCATAAGAGTTACAACTTCATACATAATGATAGAATATAGGACTCAATTAAGGTTTGAAAAGATTGAATTTTCTTGAAGGATTGAAACTATGATTTTGAAATTGAAAAGTATTCTATAAATTATGAAACTTAGCACGCTAGTTATTTACTCGCATGCAAGTTTGCAACGTATACAAAAGGATTTGGCTTGACTCTTTTGCTCTACCAATTAACTTGGAGGCAAAATGTCAAAGCCCAACTTCGATAGAGGATTCCTACGCTCACCTCTCTTTTAATATGTCTTAATTGAGTTGGCCACACTCACCCAAGGAAGAAATGGGAGAGGGACCAACGGAGAGAAAGGTAGTCAAAACTACCGATACAATAAAATTTATACCGCTATTAAAGATGGAAAGTGAGACTTATCCCCAGTGGAGTCGCCATTTTTTGTTTTGATTAAAAAAAATATCATTTAAGTATATATAGTTTTGAAAAATATTTAATTATCTTTGGGAATATTTAATTTTAAATTTTGAAATAGAACACATCGTTATCAATAGTATATCACATCAGGAGGTGATCATATCGTTCTCTAATGGGTTTATATTTCAGAATTTTAAATTTATCTGAATTATTGTAGTCAGACTCAAAGGGAAACAACATATGATCTCGAAATATCATAATCAAGTTCAATCGATTGTCTAAGTATGATAATTCGGATGGAAGATCATTAATCTCATAATCAAAACGACAATAATAATTGATATATCTATCCGAAGAAAGAAGGTATCAATTATTATCGATCGTTCGAAAATGATGATAATGATCGTTGTATTTGATTTTCCCAAAGAGAATTAATTGAGGTTTTGAAAAAGTTGATTTTTTGAAAATTAGATCTGGGTTTCTAAATCTCCTACGAGCGCAAGCCCTCGTAGTTAATTACATTGTAGGAAAATCGGAATTTCCTACGAAAACTCTCGATTAAAATAGCAGTGTAAATTTTATTTAAGATTTCAAAGCTAAATATCAAAGAAAGTTAAGGTTTAGAATTTCAAGTGGGATTGGTTCAAGGTTGAACACTTATTTCTGAATTCAAAAGAAGAAAGGTAGGAGGCACTTGAGATTCTGAAACAATTCAGAAATGCCCCAATCTATCCTAAGTGTTGGGCTCAAATTAGATTGAAAGTGATTTAAGGTTCAAGTGATCAATTTTATTAGATAATTGGGATTCAATTCCCGGAGGTTGAGGTCTTATAGCCTGAGCTTGCCTCAGAACCTAAGTTTAAATTGGGTACTGAAAAAGTGACCCGAACCTAGCTAGTGCAATGCGAATCTGGTCTTACCCCGGCCTGGATTGGGGAGCCAGCTAAACCACCTAAACGATTTAAAATTATGAGTCCGGTCAATTTATGTAGAGTGGTCGGGACGTTATTTAAGAAAGGTATTTGAGAGCGGGACCGACATCTAGAGCGGATCCTAAATGGTCCCTTAAACTTATGTTGGGTTTGATGCTTAAACAAATGTAATTAAGGGTTTAAAGGTTTTTAAATTAGTTGCTAATATGATGCATGTTAATCGACTCGATTAAAAGATTGAATTTGAATGAATGCTATGAAATGAGGACTCTCGGCGGTCCCGGGCTTACTTCTTAAATTCGTTCGAGTTTCTATGTGAGCTTAAAGTTTTTAATTTGATTTAAGTAGAAAAATTTTATTAAGTCCTTAAGAGCCTACGATCGAATTCCAGGTCAAATCAAAATCGACATGCAAGTAAAAAAAGACTAGAAAAATAAGTAATTCTACTGCACAATCAATTAAATAAATCAATCAAATTAAATGCTCAAATTGAAAGTCCATATGGCAAGTGCCACTTATTATTACATCCAGAATTGTAGAAAAGTAAAGTGGCCGGGCACCACTGACTACAACCCGGATTTTATCTTAAGACTCAAATGACTTTGAGATTTGGGATTCTTCTCGTGGTCCATTTCTTCGTCTTCTCACGAACATCTTGATTCGTCGGTTCCGAATATCCAAATGGAAAGAAACTCCCCCTTGAACAAGGTGTTATCTTCCCTCTTTGGATATTTGAAAGATATCCAAATTTGACTTCCAAATGGAAGAAGACTCTCCCCTTTAGGGATGTCTTCACCTCTTTGGAATTCAAACTGGATTAAGCATCCAAATCTCAAGTCATTTCGAAGAATTACAACCTTATTCAATCAAATTTACATTAATCTTAAATAGAAAAATCTAGACTCGATCCTGCAAGGTAATCCTAATAATCAACAGTTATATATAATCCTCAGGCAGTTAATATTTGATCTCAAGCAGTTAATATTTGATCTCAAGCAGTTAATATATTTGAAATTTAAAGTGCTCAACAGATTGCAGTAAATAAATAAACACTCAATCAATTCTAAACTAGCAAACAGCATGCAGTGAAAACTCAAAAATCCGGCACACAACGACAAAGTAAACACCGGCCTAATTTAAAACTAGAGTTGATTGTCCTAGCAAACCATCTAAAGTGTGTGAGGTAGGCTGTGTGGTTTTGATATGTCCTAAATAGGATCATTAATTAAAGTTGATTAAGGTTTGATTGCTGATTTTAAGGTTGATTAATTTAAGTTTGCCATTAATTGATTCGTGGCGTTGTGCCACCAGGCTCGAGGAACCAGCCTCCTTAGGACACTTAGCCCCGCAGCCCGGAGTAGTCCAGCCGATAAACTAAATCAATGTAATTGAATTAAAGATTTTAAATGGTTAAATAATTAATGATTAATCTATTTTAAGGTTTAACACCCCTTAGAATCCATTCGTGACGTTGTGCCACCAGGCTCGAGGAACCAGCCTCCTTAGGACACTTAGCCCCGCAGCCCGGAGTAGTCCAACCAATAAACTTCATCTTTAGAATGGTTGTTATGTTTTAAAAGGTTTGTTGAATGGTTTAAACATTAAGCTAATATTTTCTGGAGTTTCAAAGCAATTTTGAGTTTTATGAATTTTTGGAATATTTTAATGATTTAATTAAGGGGTCAAAAATTAACTTTTTAATTAAGGTTAAATTCTGGATAGCTAGCATTTTATTAAAATTCTAGGTCTTACTACGATCAGTTAGACAGTAAGTACATTGAAATCGGATTTTTCTATATTTTATTAGAAAGGTTTGAAGTTTTGAATTAGTTTTTAACTACGGGTTGACCAATTTGTTGACTTTTTGAAATATTACATATTTCTAGAATTTAATATTTTTAATAAATATTAGACATTATTATGAGTTTAATTCAAGTGAGTTTGTTCAATTTTGATTTTTCTGGAATTAGTTATGAATATTTGAAGTTTTGACTATTTATTGAATTATTGAAAATCCTTAATTAAAGGCCCCTTTTTGTGATTTTACTCCAAATGAGGTTCCAACTCCTTGAAATCAGCTCCAAAGATCAGGAATGACCTAAGGAGAGATTCCCAAGTGTTTGGGAAGTTTTTGGAATTTTTAATTATTATTAATTAATTATATTAATTAAATATTGATTTTCAATTAAAATTAAATTAAGGCTTAGTTTGCTGTCAAATAATTTTTGTTTTATTTTTCATTGGCTGAGGATTTAATTCTGGTCAATTAGAGGGGTTACACATAATTTTTGGGTTTGAAATGGATTTATTACATTTTCTGGAAAGTTTTAAGGCTTAATTAAGACTTGATCTTAAGAAAATCAATTAGGGAGCTTAATAACTTCTAAAACCAGTGAAAATTTTCCTAAAGGCTGAGAATGTCCCTATGTTTGAAATGTTCAAGTTTCAAGTTCAAATGAGGTGTATCCTAATTACAATGCATTTTCTAAGTTATCTAATCAAAGTCCTTAATTATTGTCCTTAATGACACTAAGTTTAAATAGGTTCAAATCAAAGTTTTAACTAACCCTTGGACAACATATAAGAAAACACATATAACACCACAATCAAATCCTTAAACTAGGAGAACCTAGGCTAGGTGGTGTGTGCACAACCTAAACATGCAAAAATCGATAGTAATTAAGGTATCAAAATTTTGATTAGTGAATGATTAAAACGTAATCACTCACTAATCATCCCCCAACGACTTCTATTCAAACATTCAATTTATGCTTAAAGCTTCAAAGGGATCCCTCAAGTTTACAAGATTTAAATACATATAATTTTAAAATGGTTTTAAAATATATGTATATATAAACCTATATATATATATATATATAAATATATATATTTAAAAAAATAAAATAATTCAAAATATTATCAAAATAAAAAATTTTATGGATTGAGAGATCCACTCATTTCCAAGTTGTTTAAAATAATTTTTTTTTATTTTAAAATAATTAAGATAACATTTAATTAAATATTGAAGTATTCAAATAATTCAAATTAGTCAAAATAAATCAAATTTTGAATCTTCAAAACAGTTTTAAATTAAAGATCTCAATTTTCTGAAAATATTCACATATTATTTATATTTTTATGATTTAAAATGAATTTCTTTTGAATCTTCAAAGTTTAACATTAATTAATGTGTTTAAATTAATTTAAAATTAATCAAACATTAAAATAATTCTAAAATCAAATTAAATTAAGTTTTCATCAATTCTCTGGATTTTGTTTTTTTTTTTTTAAATTTTTATAAATAATTTTGTTTGAATTTTTTTAACATTAGTAAAGTTTAATTTCACTTAAGTATTAAGTAACATTTAAATAATTAATTATTAAAAGAAAATTCAATTATTCAAAATACAACTTAAATTAAACTTAATTTCAAATTAAATTAATTTTAAAATAAATATTGAATTATTTAACATATTTTAAAATATAATAATTTAATATATAAAAAAATTAATAAAAAAATATCTAATTAAGTATTAATTAAATATCTTTAAAAAAATGGTGTTTAAAATTATATAAAATATATTTAATGCTTTAAAATAATTTTAATTTAAAATTAAAGGATTTAATTTTCTGGATATTTTGATATAAAATATTAATTTTTCTTATTTTTATTTAATTTTATATAATTTTTGAAAGAAAATTGGGTTTTTAAATTAATTTTAAATCATTTAAGGATCTGGCAGCTGAGTGGGACACGTGGCGGCGTGCGGTTGGCTCATGCAAATGGCGGCTGTCAAGAGGGCCCCATCCACTTAACCAGCGCGGCATCGCTCAGAGCCGCTGGATCTAATCTGGTTTGATCCAGCGTTCGGGATCGAGCCATACAGCCGATCTCAATCCAACGAGATTGAACGGCTAAGATGGATCCCGCGGTTTGAGATGGGCGATCCAGATTGAGCCAAACCCAGAAATTAAACACGGGAACTAATCCCCGATCCTTCTAAGCCGCCGACGAGCTGGATCTGAACTGTTGATCGTAAGATCAACGGTTCCGATCTTAGGTAACTGGGGGGGTTACGTAAACCGAGCCTCAGAACGAGTTTTTAGGCTTGTTCGTTCGATATACTCAATCATTTCGAACAAAATTTTAAATACAAATTAAAATAATGAACAGAAAATTGTTGGATGTGTTTTTAAAACTTTAAATGCGCTTTTAAGAACGCTATTTAATCTAGTGTTCCTATATCTAGGGTTTTAGTTTATACCTCTTATAATCAATGGATTTGGATGAACTCGAGCTCTCTGAACTTGTAGTCTGTCCAAGTGTAGTCCACTAGAAGAACCTTTGAGGTGAAAACGCCTGGATCGAACGCTATAGCTTCTTGAACGGATTTGAACTAGGTTTGCCGGGAAGCTCGCCGGCGGCAGCCTCCAACCGCCGGGTTTTGACATAGGAAATGAAGAGGGATTCCTGGGGAGCTCCAACAAAATGTTTTTGAGCTCTGGAGTTATTTTAGAAGAGAGATAGGGCTAGATCGAGAATGAGGGCTCCAAAGGAGGTTTTGCCCTATTCAAGTTGCCCTAGATCTATTGGACGGCTAGGATCATTTGGTTAGGCTCCCAGATGAGTGCCATCTGTCCAGGGGGTTGGTGGGAGCAGAAAACAAGGACATGGAGAGGACATCCTAGGTGGAAAGCCTATTTTGGCCTCTTGTCCATGTGGAATTAAATGTAAGCCATTAGATCCTAATCTAAAGGCTGTGAATGACTCTAAGAAGGTTCCAGAAGAGGCTCAATCAGCAGGGATTAAATGGGATTTGAATTGGACAAGTTTGATTAAGGGTTTTAATCATTTGGAAGCTCTTTTGACCACCCATTGACTATTTGACCAGTCAATGGGTAAATGTAAGATGAGGTGGCAGCTAGAGTGGCTTAGGGAGCTGTTTGAGTGAAGTTTTGTGGGTTCAAATAAGAATGCATGGTGGTTTGATTAGAACTTTGGATATTTGACCGAGTAAATGAGTTGACTTGGTCAGATGGGCTAGGGTTTGACTCAAGGCAGGTTTTAGAAGTATTCCATACATCTCATGAAATAGATTTAAAGGGAATATGAGACTATGCAATCAAGGTTTTGAATGAATGCAAGGAATAGGTTCATATGGGTCAAGTTTGACTAAGTTTTAGGTTAAGTTGACCAAGTCAACTATTGACCGTGTCAAGAGTCCAAACAAGTCTAAATCATTAAGTAAAGTGATCGCAAGAGCTTGGCAAAGTTTTAAATGAATTTAAGGCTTAATTCAAAGTAGAAATGGCTTAATGATTGATTTGGTCAACATAGGTTGACCCAGGAGGTGGTCCCAAGCTCAAAAGTTTTGGTTTAATATTCAAAAATTGTTAGAAGCGGTTCCAAACAATTTGGAGTTCACTTGGTTTGAAATTGACATTTGAGCCCTATAGGGGTATTTTGGTCATTTTGACCCCTGGTCAACTAGGGGTCAAACTAGGTCTAGAAAAATACAGTTTAATGCTCAACATATCAAGATTAAAGGTTTGGAAGTGACTAGAGGCTTTGGTGAAGGCTCTAGGGTCAGAATCTTCAAAGTGATAGGTCTAGTGGCATAGGCTGTAAATAATTGAAGGTTTTAAAGCCTACGGATTTTAATTAAGTTTCTGAAGTTAGAGACCTCAGAATGGGCTCAATTTTGGAGGGTTGCCTCTAGAGACATATCCCATCAGTATGCAACTGACAGACTCTGAATCAGAGGTCATTTAACTAGGTTTCAAAGTGTTTGAAATTCAATGAAAAAAGGCCTTTAGGGCAGGGCCTTAAGAATTTAAATTTGGCTTGATTGACCTAAGATCTAGGTAGATCCTAAGGTCTGAAAAGATCTTAAAGTTAGGAATCTAGAAGGATCCTAGAGCCTAAGAAATTCCTAGAATTTGGAGTCTAGAATAAGTTTAGGATCTAGAGTAGATCATAAGGCCTAAGCTCTAGAAGAATCCTAGGATAGATCCTAAGGTCAGGATTCTAGGATGATCCTAGGATTTAAACTGATTTGGAAATTAAATTAAATTAGGGTCAAGAGTAGTCCAAGTGACCTCATACAAAAATGAGGTCAACAGCATGCAGCGCGATGTTGACCTGAATAAATATTTAAAATGCACCCTGTCTCGTAGGGACATTTTAGAATAGAATAGATTTGGAATATAAAATTTTAAATATTCATTTGGGGATCTCAGCGTATAGCACGATGTCGACCCAAGTGTATTTAAAATGCCCCGTCTCGTAGGGACATTTTGGATAGGCTTTTTATCTTTGAAATTTTAAATATTTATTTGGGGATCTCGGCACGCAGCGCGATGTCGACCCAAATAAATATTTAAAATACCCCCAGTCTGATGGGAGATTTTGAAATGCATTCTTGCTATACAAGAGAATTTCAAAATATAAATATATGCATGCTCTGATAACTATGTATATAAAACTTTGATAATTGTAAAGTATATTAGTCATAAAATTTTCATGCATGATATTTTTTTAAATGTCGGCCGTTGATAGGCGGCATGGGTCTCTGACCGTTCAGATCGATCAGCTGATATGCTCCTCCTTGGTATACTTTCTCGATGATGAAGGGGCCTTCCCAATTGGATACGAATTTGCCACCAATTTTTCTGTGTGGGATGATTGATCTTCTCAGCACCAGAACCAATTCGCCTTCGTGAAATGATCAAGGATGCACCATTCGATCAAAGGATTTTGCCATTCTTCCTCGGTAGATTTCCAAGTTTTGTTGGGTTTGTAACTTGCGTTCATCAAGTGCATCGAGCTCCTCCATTCTTAGGCGGGCATTTTGCTCTTGAGTGAGGTCATTCTGGATTGCTACCCGGAGTGACGGTATTTCAAGCTCCAACGATAATACGGCTTCAACTTCGAATACCAGAGAGTAAGGAGTGGCTTTAGTTGGTGTTTTGTAAGTTGTACGACAGGCCCATAGAGCTTTTGTCATCTTCGTATGCCATTCTCTTTTATTCTTGGTGAGGATCTTCTTCAACAATTTCACCAGCGTCTTGTTGAATGCTTCTGCCAAACCATTTGCTCTTGGATTATATATGGATGAATATCACCAATCGATTTTGTGCCGATCAACGAACTTGTAAATTTTTGTACTCTTGAATGCTGTACCATTATCTGATATTATACGACGTGGCACACCAAATCTGTAGACAATGTTGTGGGTGAAAAAGTTGATCACATGCTCGGATGTGACCTCTCTGAATGGAGCTGCTTCTGCCCACTTTGAGAAGTAGTCTGTCGCTGCCAGAATAAATCGATGTCCCGCTGATGATGGCGGATCTATTGGCCCAATTATATCTGTGCCCCAGCATTCAAATGGCCAGGACGCTATTGTTGGGTGTAGTGGATTTGACGGTTGATGTATAACATCACCGTGAATCTGACATTCGTGACACCTCTTAGCATGGTCGATACAATCTTTGACAATGGTTGGTCAATAATAACCCATTCTTTTGATTTTAGCAGCCATTTTGGGACCTGACTGATGTGCTCCGCAAAGCCCCTCGTGGACTTCTGTCACCACTTTATCAGCTTCCTTGGTCCCTAGGCACCTTAGCCACATTTGATCAAAAGCTCATTTATACAATGTGTTGTTGACAAATGCGTATTGCAATGCCCTTTATCGAATTTGTGCGGCCACAGACTTTTCTGTCGAGAGTTTGTTCTCTTTGAAGTAGTCAATAAATGGCTGTCTCCAATTATTTTCGACTTCAATATCTAAACAATGCCACCACGATTCCGAAGCTTAACTAGCTTTATATCTCTTAGCCACATGATACTCTTCTGGAAAATTCTCCATGGTAATCTGATGGAGAGGTTGAGGGTCAACTGGAGTTTCATCATGCTGACTTGAATTTGGAATTCCTTCTGCCCTCGGGAATTGTAATAGAGCGGGCTCCAAGACCCTACGAGTGTAAATCCCGATGAATATAGGACTCTCCTCGTTGATGTTCACCATTTCTTTGGCTAATTTGGCTAGACAATCAGCTTTAGCATTCTGTCCTCGAGGAACTCGAGCCATTTTGACATTTGGTACTTGCTTCAAAAGCTCGAGGGCTCGTCGGTGATAGTGGGCTAATTCAACTTTTCCAACTTTATAAATACCGAGGACTTGATTTATTACGAGCTGAGAATCACCGAAGATGTGGAGATGTTGGATTCTGACATCGATCACAATTTTCAACCCTGCTATCAGAGCTTCGTACTTGGCTTCATTGTTGGTATGAGGTTCAATCAGACTGAACTAGAACCTCATTATGCCTCCCTCGAGTGCTACAAAAATGAGACCGATGCCGGCTCGGGCTCTTACAATATTTGGAGTTTGAACAGGTCTAATCGACGATGCCCCGTCGAAGTACATTTCTCAGAATGGTAGCCTTTCATTCTCCTCGACCTGCATTATTTGCTCGTCGGGCAAATTATCCTTTAGTGGAGAATTGGCCGAGATTGGGTGTGCAGCGAGAAAGTCTGCCAATGCTTGACCTTTCACTGCCTTTTGTGGCATGTATGTGATTTTAAACTGCAATAACAATACTGCCCACCTGGCTAGATGACCTGTCAACGCTGGTCTTGTCATTAAGAACTTCAGCGGATCAATCTTTGATATCAGTGTGATTTTATGGGATAGCATATAGTGACGGAGTTTTTGAACTGCAAAAATCAGTGCTTTTCAATATGAGAATAACGGCTTTCTGCCCTAATCAACCTTCGACTGATGTAGTAGAGCGCATTTTCTTTGCCTTCTTTGTTATTCTGGGCCAATAGTACTCCGAGGGACTCTTTTAATGCTGCCGTATACAGTATAAGAGGCTTCCCCGGAATTGGCGCTGCTAGAATGGGAGGATTTAACAAGTATTTCTTGATGCTATAAAACGCCTCCTAGCATTCTGCATCCCATTTGAAACGGACATCTTTCTTCATTAGCTTTGAAAATGGCTGGCACCTACCCGATAGATTTGATATAAATCTACGAATGAAAGTCAGTTGTCCTTGGAGCGAGCGAAGCTGTCGAAGGTTCCTTGGTGGTGGCATCTCCGTGATTGCCTTAATTTTGTTGGTGTCGATCTCTATGCCTCGATAACGAACAAGATAACCCAAGAATTTACCGGAGGAGATCCCGAATCACATTTAAGAGAATTCATCTTCAGATCAAACTTTCTGATTCTTTCAAATACAATTCTGAGATCTTTTAAGTGATCATTTTGGCCAAGACTTTTAACGACAAGGTCATCTACATAGCACTCAACCTTCTGATGTATCAAATCATCAAATATATGAGTCATCGCTCGCTGGTAGGTGGCACCAGCATTCTTTAGGACAAATGGCATGACTGTGTAGCAGAAAATCTCGATGGGCGTCCTAAACGATGTATGCTTTTCATCTTCAGGCACCATCTTGATTTGATTATATCCTGACGATCCATCCATGAAGGAGAACATGTCGTAATTGGACGTATTGTCTACCAGGAGTTCGGATACAGGGAGTGGAAAGTCATATTTTGGGCACGCTTTATTGAGGTCCCTGAAGTCAATATAGATATGAATCTGGCTGTTCTTCTTCTTTACTGGGACGATATTTGCAATCCAATCAGCATACTTTTCTTCTCGTATGAAGCTTGCTTCTATTAATTTCTTTATTTCAGCAATCACTTGTTCTTCAATCTCCAATCTCATTCTCCTTGGAGCTTGTTTGACGGGTGCTACATCCGGTTTGATTGCTAATCTATGAACTGCTACGTTAGGGGATAAGCCGGGCATCTCAGCATATGTCCAGGTAAAGCAATCCCTGAATTAACAGAGAAGTTCTTTTATTTCTTCTATTTGTTCTTCGGGTAGTAGAGAACTAATGAAGGTTGGGCGAGGGTCCTCCTCAGTCCCCAAGTTGACTTCTTTTAGTTCATCCATAGTGGCTGCATGTTCACCATCTTTAAGCTCTTATGGTGCAAGCTCGGCTTCTACGGGCTGCTCATCATAATCATCAACTTCGTATGTCTCTTCAGCAACATCATCCCCGGATTCAATTTCCATGCATGTGATTGCCCGACAAGTCTCTTTCTGAAGGAATTTTCTTTTGATGAATCCAATACCTTTATATGCGTCTGTATCCTTCTACCGTAACGGACGCAGACTCCTCCCATACCAGAGGCCCAGACTTGTACGAAGTTGTCGCTTGGTAGTAGGAATATTGACTTGCTTTCGTAGCATTCTCTGAATATTTTTGGTATTGACCCTAGGTAGCCTCGTAGGAAATAATTCCTCGGAGTCGAGGAGCATGCAATCCCAGTCATGATTCTCCTCTTCACGAACTCCAGTAGAATATAACACATTCTTTGGCACAGTCTCATTTTTACGGGGAGGCAAATAGAGGGTGGCGAGTTCTTCAACTTTATGCGCCTCGCACGAAATGAGTTCTTTGAAGTGTTGCAAGGGAACACATGTGACTACGAGTACGCTATATGAAATTTATAGGCTGTCAATTCTTCTGGAGAACACATTCTGCACGGTGTTCATATAGATTGAGTCATAGTCATAATTATCATTTGAAAATTCAACCTGCCTGCTCCATTCATCCGTTGACTGGCACACTCTTCACGATTTGGCGGGAGTAACATCGTCTTCATCTATGTCACTCCCAAGATGAGGTACATATCTCTTTTTTTTTGGAATGGTCGGAGCTTTGGGAAGAGTCGGCACTGCCTTCTTTCTCACTTCCTGCTTTTTCTTACCCTCCAGTTCATGTCACTTTGCAGCCTTTGAATTTGATGGTCTAGCTTCGAGAGAGCTCGTAGACTTTTGCTTCTTTGGCATGAAGTACCGTGCATCTTCATAAACTATTGCTTCATGAACTGTAAAAGATTGAATGTCACCAGAGATCCTGAATTCTTCTCCCTCTTTGAGATATTTCATACACTGGTGTAATGTTGACGGGACAATGCCATATTCATGCAACCAGGGACAACCTAGCAGCGCCTTGAATGAAGTATCCGCATCAATTACATGGAATTTAGCTTCTGTGTGGAGCTCTCCAAATACAAGAGGGAGCATGAATGATCCGAGGGTTTTTTGCCCTTTTTCATTGAAACCATGTACCATGAGCTTATCTGGCCCGAGGTGCTCCACATCAAGGCAGAGGGATCTTAGTTTTTTCAAGCTTATCAGATTCACAGAGGATCCAGGATCGATAAGGATTTGACTGATGATCAGCTTATCGCTCTTTGCAGTAACATACAGTGGACGATTATGGTCTGTAGTTCCAAGCATCATGTCCTCTTCGAAGAAAGTAATGAATGGCTCATTACGAGCTTGTAGAACTTCAGTCAAACTACGTTAAGCAAAATACGCCTCGTATCTTTCGGGGTCTTTGAGAGCTTGAATCAGAGTCTCTCGAAGGTCTTTAGACATTAACAAGGCATCGTATATGCTGAGTTGTGCTGAGATTTTTCTTAGATTGGATAAGATATTATAATCTATCCCATTGGCTGAAGTCTTCTTTTTCTTAGGATCTTCAGGGATAATATCGTCATTTATGACTATCTCTTTCTCCTTATCTTTATTGGAGACCCCTTTCTTTGGTGGAGGCGGTAGTATCTTGCCGCTTCTTAACTGCACTTGAGTAATCTCCTCCGGTTCAGAGTCATTTAACTGTACATTTTCTTCAGAGTCAGCCATTATTGCATCTAGGGACTCATCTGTTGATTCAGAATCACCACCCAGATTTACATGTCCCATCCGAGATGCCATGCTAGGGTCTAATTCATCTTCCTCTGGAAAATACAAATCCTCCTCCAAACTATAATCTATTGGCAAGACCATCATACAGGATTTAGAGGGTACTTCTTCTATTCATTCTTCTTTTGTCAATGTACTCGGCGCCACTGAGATGACCCGACATACTTCTGTGAGAAGACAATTCTCGTCGTATCCTTTGGCTTCATCTATCTTAAGCTCTGACATGAAATCAAAGAGCTTGATAGGTCGCCTCACAGTCTGGTAGTATTCATCCAAACTGTCGATAACCCTCTGAGTTGCAGTCATCTTCTCCTTGGGCTTCTTCAGTTTGGTCTTCTTCTTGGATAATTTCATCATTCCAGTCTTTGAAGAACCAGCTTGATTGGAAAATTGTTTACAAGTAGAAGGTCATACCACTGGTAGTACCTTCAAATTTATTATTGGCTCAATAGGAGACTTCCACTTTACACCTTGAACTCCTTCGAGCTGTTTTAACATTTTCACAGTCTTCTTGGAGACCGCAATCTCCCACTGTTCTTTTTGAATTGGCTTCTTTTTATTTCTTCTTTCTTCAACCAAGGGTACGGAAGAGGACGTGACCACCCAAGTTGATTCTTTTTTAGGGTGAGACAACACATTATCAGACAATGTGAGTTCCCCTTTTTGATATTTTCTTTCAAGCCAATCCTTAAAGATGTAACAATCTTTAATAGGATGGCTGAGTACTCGATGGTATAAGCAATAATTTGGGTCACCAGTGTGCTTCAACTCTTCGAGCCTCTTGCATTCAGACAGTTCTAAACCCGATTTCAACACTTGTCGAAATAATTTGGCGACACTCTCCCTCTTGAATGAATATTCTTTATTCATTTTATCTTTGAGGGATTGGAATGTTCTGTCACCAGTTCTCATTGTCTGTCTCTGGCGTTCTCCTCCACCTTGATAAGTTCGTGTCTTATCATTTCCCCCTAATATCAGCTTCGGTTGGGGGTTGGGGTTGCAGACTTGCTTAGGCTTTTCTTGGTATTGCATCGGCTGCTTGCCTTTGTCTACATTATAAATCACTTTCTTTTCTCTATCAGCTCTAGAGAAGAATGTAGAGTCGACCTCACCCCTTCTAGCACCCTGGGCCTTAGCCTTCTTGGGCTTATCTGAGTGATTTTCTGATCTTGATAAGTTCAGTTTCTCGAACTTGGCCACTCTGTCCAGCAAGTCTTGAAATGTGTTGATCGTAGCCATGCACAGGAAGGGTTGCATCTTATCATCAATGTTGCCCATTAACAACTGTACGGCATGCTATTCTTCTAACTGCTGCTCACATTTCATACTTAGATTTCGTCAGCGAGTGATGTATTTTATCACTGATTCTTCTCTTTTTCTTTTCTCTAGAGCGAGGTCAGCGATCGTTATCTTCTCTGTTGCACTGGCACATCTCTTCACGAATATATTTTCTAATTCTGCGAAGGTCTTCACAGAATCATTTGGCAGTTCAGCGTACCATTCGAAAGCAGTTGCTGTCAAACTGCTGACGAATTGTCAGAAGAGTAGGGCGTCATTGCCTCCTGTGTTCCCACAGGTGGCTTTAAACTATGCCAGGTGCTGTCTGGGGTTGTTATTACCGTTGAAAGTGTTGAACTTTAGGACCGAATACCCTTTCGGGTATGGTACTTGGTCATACTCAGCAGGGTACGGACGACCCTTGCCTACCAATTTCTCCGCCTGATCAATAGCTATGATAGCCCTGATCCTTTCTGTTATGATTCCTTCCAACTGTGCAGCAGTCACTGGTTCGGAAGTACTTGCAACATTTTGTGGAGTGGGCTGACAGATGACATTATGAGCCTCGTGACCACCTTCAGGAGTATCTCGTACTCCCGAGACTTGAGGCATTTGGAAGTTTGGAGGATCTGCAGGAGGATTGGGCATGACACCAACAGCGGCAGTTCTCTGCATCATCTACATCATTGCCCCCATCTGAGCCATCATCTCAGTCATCTTCTCATTCAACTGATAGATTTCTCTATCATTGGCTCTCATTTGTCACCTCATCTGCCTTCTCATGTCGGCGAGTGTGACATTCTCGTCAGCAAAAGGATTCTCCTCGGCTTCTTCTCCTTCTTCTTCTGCTTGGGAATGACCACCTCTGCCAGTGGTGGACCCAGCTTCACGACGACGTTGATAAACTTGCCTAATCGGCGGTTGTTGATCGTCATCATCTTCACCGTCATCATAATAGGCTTCCTCATTAGCATTGGTGTGTCTCACCATATAGACCACCTCCATGTCTAATGTGTTATTTATTTCTTTCAATTCTTCTTCTAGATTTTCCTCCATAAATTCATCAATATTTTCTTCCCCTAGGTATTCTTCTCTCTCTATATCTTCTTCTAGTACCTGAATCTCCGAGCGGCGACGCCACTGGATCTCCAGTTCTTGATTAGGCATGGGGACTTCTTCGATCAACGGGCTGCGGTCGAAGTTGGTCTTTTCCTTTGGAGAAGATGGAGGATGACGGGATCCCCTGGAGGATTCTCCAAGGCGTCTATCGTTTGGAGGAGTATCATTATGGGTCCTTTTTGGGGCCCACTTCTGACGTTGTTTGTAAATTAGGGTGGATCTCCGGGAAGCCTCACCAGATGTCACGCCCAGATCAGTCCTCCTTTTTCTTCTATCTTCCTTTTCATTTCTCTAAGGCTTTGGCCTCCAGACTTGTTTTCCTTTCCACCGGGACCTTTCAGCAGTGGATCCCTGAACATATGGTTCAGGTGTCACACCCTGATGTTCACCGCGTGGGACATATCTTCTTTCTGCCACAGCAGATAGACGTTCTCTTAGCGGGGTTCTCCTAGCCTCGATCACTAAAGGCCGTTGGAACTTCTTCTTTTTCAGACATTTCTCCGTTATAGTCTTCAGGACCCGATAGACCCGGGCTGAGAGAGTTTCAGGTTCCTTTCTCTTTGGAGGAGTTGAGAACTCCTGTCGTTGCTCCCAAAAAGACTTCTTCAGCTCACCAGTGGAGCTATTCCTTTTCACCCATTTTAAATCAGAAAATTTATTCCGGGTAGGAATATTGGCTTCAGGCACTTGGGCCGACAGATTGGAAGGATGGATCGGGAGTTGTTGATGCTGAGCTCGGAGCTCAGCATTCATCTTTCTCCTTATCTTCTTGTAGGCCTACCTCTAGATGGGGAGGCTTCAGCATTATACTCTACAAGCGCAGATAATCTGGTTGACAGAGTGGTGGTGTTTGCATTCACCACGGAGATTCTTTTGCCAGCCACAATCCTCTTAGTTGATGGGATTTCAGGCTGTGACAGCCTCTCAAACTCAGAAATCCTCCCACGAGGAGTTTCAGCAGTAGGTCGTTGTACTGACAGATGTACACGACCAGTAGGAGCTCCGGCAGTTCTTGCAACAACTGCAGGTAAATCAATACTACCAAATTGGATGGTAGCACCAGTGTTTTCAGTCTCTATGACAGCATTAGCCAGTTGGATCCTGGCTCCTTGTCCCAGTTGGACGGTCATCAGGGTGTTTTGTAGATCCATCTGCATAAATGAAAGGCAAGGGTTAGTAATCAGAATCTGATACATCACCCCGCACTTTCAAAATGCAAAGACTTGTACAGAACACAAAAATAAGAGAAGATAATATTAGCGAGCAATTCAAATAATACAAATTTAAAAATTGCTAAATGCATATGATCTGTGGGCTCCAAAAATTTGGGCCCCGGCCTCCCACCGCACTTTTCTTTTTATTCGGCGAGGGGAGTTTTAACGGAATAAGTTCTGAGGTAAATTTTGGAAGGCAGATGGGTTTGTAGATAAGACACTACCTAGAGATTTTGCCCTCATTTTGCGAGGACTTTATGATATGAGTTCTGGTTTCCTATAGGCGCAAGCCCCTATAGTTAATTAGCCCTCCTGATCATGAGAGAGAACTTTTGATTAAGGCTAGTCGTCAATCAGATACGTAGAATATACATGTTATCTGGCATATAGTAGCAGCATAGGTTTAGGTATTTGAAATGTTTGGAAGTTTGGGAATTTGGAAAATTTGATATTTAAAAAATAGAAATTTCACCATCTTGCACTTAAAGCGGATGGTGGGGGAATGGATGATGGGCCCGATCAAGTTCCCATGGTTCCGTCGTCCCGGGCCATCGTGGTCCCTAGTCTACTTAGTTAGAGGAGGTAGTCGACCCAACCTGACAGAAGGATCCTTGTCGGCAGCCATGGGTTGCTTCGTCCAAGGGTACCTTGTAAACCTGGGTGGGTATTTGCCTAAGGGGACAAATTTGAATCCACCTTAGCTAACAGAGGGCTTTGTGCCCTATCAATCATATCCTATTGATTCATATCTCAAGGATTTGACGCCATTAAGGAGCGTATTGGCTCTGGCCATAACCGCTATCTGTGGTGCCATTTGGCGGCAAAACCACTCGGTTTAGAGGGCCCCGGGTCATAACCGTTTACCTGTAGTGCCATTTGGCGGCAAAACTGCCGGTTAGAGGACACGTACCACGTCCTTCCTTGCAAAAGATTATTTGAGAATGGATCCTAGTGATATTTTTGACTAGGCATTTGACTATTTGTGAGCTAGAGTTTATTTGAATTTGTCCACCCCGGTAGACTATTGCGGAGGGTGGATGAGCTTTGCTTTAAGCGATTGATGGATTGATTTCACTTTTAAATATATAGAATTTGGGCTTTTTGTGGAGTTTTGGATTTTGGGGATTTTTGTGGATATTTGGGTGGAGCTTTGGAATATTTGGGATTTTTGGAATTTTGGGTGGAGCTTTGAATTATTTGAAATAAAACTTTGGATATTTGGGAGATATTTGAAAATATTTGGGAACCCCTCCAGTTGAGATCTGCATTCAACACGGCCATCATCGGGGTGTTCGGGGGTTATTTCTTTTTATGGATTTAACCTTGTCAACTCTGTCGGGCTGTCGACAAAGGATTGGATTTTGTTGGCTTCGTGCTTTTGAGAGTGAATTCTTTTGATTGTAGGCCTTGAAGGCCTAATATAAATGTTTTAAAGCAAATATACCGGTCGTCATACCTTTATATTTGCTTAATGGTTCGAACCCTGTCAACTTCTATTGACCCGTATAGAAGGATCGGTTTCGAACCTGAATTCACTTGTCAACCCGCGCAGCATCCCTAGACATCATGTGTGTACAAATAACACGCTCGCCGGGGCCCATGCGGGTTGTAATTGCATTTACCCCTTTTTAGTGTACCTATGTGTATACAAGTTATGGTGCACGTGCGGGGGTACTTTGAAAGTATTCGTAGTCTCCTTCTGTCCGCTTGCATAGAAGTTGCAGATCCGGTGGCGTGGCATAGTAGCTTCTGGATAGAATTGTTCGCTGCTTCGTACAGGTAGACTGTCGTGCACTATTTGTTGATTTTTGTAGGCGGGTCATAGTGCACTAACTAATCTCCTGCCTTGTAATCTCTTCAATAGGTATTGTAGTTGATCTCTTGTCAATGGTTGATAAACTTTCATATTTCTCCAAGGCTGACATGGAAGATATAAAAAAAGAGGATCGTTTTGGAGCTTCTGCTAAGAAAGAATATTCTACTTTCAAGCCATTCACATTTGCTGGCTCTAGGAACGTGTGAAGTTTGGGAGAAATAATGAAACTAAGGTTATTGATAGAAACTCTCATGGAAGACGATTCACTGGGTTTTGTTATAGATGGTAAACCAGAATCCTCATCAAGTCATGATTTAAGAGCAGCCCTTAACATCGACTCAGCGAGATAAGAAGAGATGGATGTCATAAAATTTTCTGTAACACTGACTAGTTTGATCATAAACAAAATTGGACTTTGAAGGATCACAACATAAATTTTTCCTTTTTTATCTTCATTAATATCAGCTATTGATGAAGAAGAAGGGTTGTCTGAATCATGGGAATACTTGCCGGCTCGTTCCCCTCACTCTCTACAAAGCTTATAGTAGATGGGTCTGAATCATTATAGGAGCCACTTTCATCGATGGCAGATCCAGAATCGAATAACCCACGAGGAGCCGTATGAAGCACCACATATTTTGAGTCAGGAAATAACTTTAGGAGAAATGGAACTGACTTTACAGTTCTCTGAACTTTTTTCATTTGGTGCCATGATCTAATAGCCACCGCAACAGTAAGCTCAATTGTATTATTTTGACTCTACAAAAGAGACAATGTACATTGTAATAAAATCCTCACATCATCATTTTCGATGGATGTTGAAGCCACATAGTTTAGGTGATATTGATCTTCACCAACATTTCCATTTGTAAAATCATATTGTAATAAACATTCCTCCCATCCTTCAATGTAACGTGAAAGAAACTCAAATTCCTTTGAAGTCATATGGAATATTTCAATAGAATTGTTATGATTGTCAAATGTATGGAATAGACCATTAGAACCCCATTTAGAATGGAAACTTTCTATAGCATTTGAAGTGAACATGATAGAATCTCTAAACAAGTTCATGCCTACTATTACATAACGTGAATGAAGCTCAATCAAAGTAATCTGCCCTCACTTTTCAATATCTGGAAGGGATTCACATAGCCTTCTAAAGTATATACTAATGAGTGAAAGATTTTTCAAGCATATTATTTTGAAGGCAACTGCAGAAACTCTACAACTCCAAATGAATGGTCACTCATGATGATATTGACTAGCTCTTTAAGAACATTATTTTCCTCAACCGTGGAGAGTAGTGCCCATGCTCTAACTAGTGGATCTAGATTAGACAAGTCTTTTTAAAAGCAATTAATTAACAGCAAAGCTTCATTGGGGCGCTCTCTAGCATATGGGAGAAGATGAAGATGAGCAAACTTCTTTATTGTTTTCTCAATTCATGTCCAAGTTCACAAGTCCTTGTTATCATATTGAACAATTGAATTTTAAGTTTTTAATGCATTTTGTTCAAGTTTGGATTTAATTCATTTGAGTTCCTTCTTAGTCTAAGTTCAAAGGTCCCCTGCTGTCCAAATAATGTCTAATATTTGTCCAAGTCATAAGTCTGAGTTCAAGTCCAAGTTCTTGTCCACCTTGTAAGTTCAAGTCAAGCTCAAGTTCTTTGTTCTCCTCATTTGATTTCAAGTAGTCACCTGCTGTCTTGTAGAGTTCAAGTCCGAATGCACAAGTTCAAGTTCAATTAAGTCCATTTGATTCAAGTCCACAAGTCCTATTTTTCTTCAAGTCATTGTCTGTATTTCAGACAAAATTTCAGCAGCCTCCCGGCATCTCCCCCGTTTAGGGGAAAAACTAAGAGGCCGCCTACCCGCCACGTCAATAAAGACGTGCACGGTTGGTGTTGGTGAGACACCGCGGCGGTTGTAATTTTTTGTTTTCTCCCACCACGCGCAATAAAGGCGTGCATGGGGTTTTATAAAAAGCATTTTTATAATCAATTTTGATTTCCCTCCACCTGGGGGTACTTAATAAGCGACCCCGCTTCGCCGTACGTGCCGCACCAGGGTCCCATCCCACCATGCGCAATAAAGGCGTGCATGGGGCGGTTCTCCGGTTAACCACGGACATTGAAGCAAGGTTTTGAGTTTAGAAGAATTCATACCTTCGCGGGGTTGTCGTGGTTGACACATGGATCGAGGGGTCACTCGCCTACCTCGTCGTAGGTGTCACACCGGGTTCCCTTCTACCACGGCCAATAAAGGCGTGCTTAGGTGGTTTGTCGGTCCGACACGAACATCGAGGTAGGAAGGTGGAGGGGACTATTTGCATTTTTTTTGAAAATTAATTAAAAAGAAATTAATTACAATTAATTTTAACCATAATTAATTATAACTATTATTATTTAATTATGATTAAAAATATTTAAAATCTAATTAATCTAATTATATTTAATTATAAATAATTATTAATTTATTAATTAAAATAAAATAATCATTCATAATTAAATTAAATTAATTATAAATGATTATAATTATTCATTAATTAATTATAATTAATGTAATTAAATATAAGTAATTAATTATATTTAAATATAATTAATAATAATTAATTAACATTAGGATAATTAATTATAATTAAATTAAATTAATTATAATTAATAATATTTTTTAACTAACTCAAATTTATTTATAATTTAAATAATTATAATAATAAATAAAATAAAATTTCCCCACCCCTCTCTTCTCTATTTTCACGGGGTCAAGCCGAAGAAGCGCGAGGAAGGGAGAGAGTTACCTTCACTCGAGCGAGCTCCTATTGTTGCTTCGATCAAAATGCCGCAACTTCCAGTCTGACAACAAAGGGGGCGTCGGTGAAGGAGGCGAACAGCAAGGAGTCGGGTGAGGCTAGGGCACGGTCTGGCCTGGAGATTGATCGAAGAGGGTGAATCGGGCAGAGGAGGCTTCGGTTGAGTGAGGAGATCGGAGATCTCGACTTGGAATGGAGGTATGGAGGAGTTTTCTCTCTCTCTCTCTCTCTCTCTCTCTCTCTCTCTCTCTCTCTCTCTCTTTCTCTCTCTCTCTGTTTCTCTGTGAAGATCGGGAAGGAAGAGGTCGGCTAGGTTCGGGATCGGAAGCTTTGGAGCTCTTGCGATCGTGGAAGAGAGGAGGTTAGAAGAGCTCGGGTATCTCGCCGGCATAGAGAGCTGGGGTCGGGTGAAGAGGTATCGGGAGATTTGCGAATGGGGGAGAGACGAGAATGTGTAGAGTCGGAGAGAGCAGCGGGATGCTTACGGGAAGGAGAAGTTGAGCTCGTGTGTGTAGAGCTGAAGCCTTATTTCATCTGGCTTTTAAAGACAAGAGGAGCATCCAGCTGGAACGGGATTTGGGCAGGAAACACGGAGAAGCGACACGAATGTCGGCTGGATTTGCGGGATTTGATTGGTTCGGCAGTCCAAGGTTTCAGCCAGCAGGATATCAGGGATTTGGCAGAAGATTTATAGCAGATGTATGATTTCATTTTTACTTCCATTGGGTATTATACAGAGGTCAACAATAATTTAATATGATTTTATTATATTTTCACTAGTTAGAAACTGCATATGAATATTTCTATGAAATGAGCACGAAAATTTACACTAAAAATGAGTTTAAAGTGATGTGTCGTGATTTGATATGATAATACTAAAATGTAGTATGTGCTAAAATAAATGATAGGACTGATATGTACTAGAATATGATATTGATCTGATTGAAAAAATATTCTAACTTATATCAGATGTATGAAATGATAATCCCTATGTGATAACCTCTAGATTTTATTGATTTATTAATGTGAGTCATAAGGAACTGGAGATTGCTTAAGATTTATAAACATTCAAGGAAACTGATCCATGTTATTCAAGGAGAGTTATAAGGCATATAGTGTTGTGAGAAATAAGGGGCAACTGATCAGAGGTCATAAAGGCCGGAGCAAGACACAAGATACTCTTACATGATTATTAGATAAAATACTAATTAATTATTTATTACTTCTATGAATTATTTATTACTAATACTAATTAATGACACTGGTTTCTGATACTAATTACTAATCCTGATAAAGACTATTATTACTAATATTGTACATACGTTGACCTTATGGACACTAATTTTTGTTACTGCTTTCTATTACTAAATATGGATATTGATATTAATGTATAGTTGTATAACTGAGACTGACAAGAATAATTGAATGATATGATTGAATAAAATTGATTGAATGATAAAGACAGAATGATTGATTAAATTACTGAATGACATGTGATGTGTAATAGAATTGATCAATTGCATAAGTGATCGATACATATAGCATATATTGATGTATTGACTTCCTTATAAGATTTACATTATATTGTTCCTTTTTTTGCCTTGCATTGATCTTAGTTGTAAGATTTTAATTATTTGTTGGGCTTTTATGCTCATTACATGATTTTACATAATTTTAGATAAAGGTAAGGAGTCTGTAGCTTGAGACTGTGCAGTAATGCTAGGGTAATTTTATTTTAATTCCTCTGGTTTATGTATATTCTTTTACAACCTATGAAGGCTATTGTATATATTATTTTGAATCCTAAAAAAATATAAATATTGAATGCTTTTGATTGATAAACGCATATAATAGAACCATCAGCATGAATATAATTAATAGATATTTGATGATTGCTTCACTACAACACCGGTTATAACTTTATAAATTTTTTATTGATTTTCTTATAAATTGATAGGCATCTTTTGCTTAATGATATATTCTTATTTTACTGATCATATTAGTTTTTATTATTGATTGATATTAATTAGAACTAGAGAAAGTAATTGAATCTTCTTCCTTACATTGAATGTAATGGTTATTTTGGTTACTTACTGAGCATTATAAGCTCATTTATGATTTTACATGATTTAAGGTAAAGGTAAGGAGCATGTGGATTGAAGCTCAACCATTATGTGAAACTCCTTTAGTTAAAGAAGCTAAACTCTTAAACATCGAGGTGCCTTTTTGTGTAACAGTAGAAATTTCATTAAGAAACTTTGTAGTTAAGTGTGCTCATCTGTTACTAATTCTAGGATAGGTTACCTATTAGGATGTTACACCAACAGGAAAAACCATGAGGCTTTTAGGATTTTGGGCTATTACACATTATGTCATATATAACTATCAATTAGTATGCAATATCAATCTATCTATCAATTAGTTCAATGTACTTTCATGTACATAAAATCAAAATTTTAATTATAAAGAGCAATGCATGACATTCATTTCATCTCTAGAGTCACCCCTTATTCCGTATGAAAGGAAACTAAAGCAAGGAAGAGAAGGAAAAGATAGAAACTAGAGTTCTCTTGTAATTAGACTCCTTGACCACTATCAGACCAACAACCATCATCAGACTATCGTCAGGCTTCTTACCGGCCACTAAGTAATGCCAGACTTCTACCCTACCATTAACTGCATCGGACTTTCACCCAGCCATCGACTATTATATTTCTAACCACCGTTTACTAGACAATGGTCTTTTCAACCTCCATTGCCTGCCGACTATGGTTCTTTTGATCTCCATCGCCAGACAAAAGTTTTTCTGACCACTGTCACATGCCAACTATATTTCTTCTGACCTTTGTTGTCAGAGTATGATCCTTCTGACCTCTACCATCAGACTATGGTCCTTCCAACATCAATTGCCAAATAATAATCTTTATGACTATTGTCACCTATTGACTATGCTTTTTCTGACCTTTATTGTTATATAATGGTCTTTCTAAAGACTATCGCCAACCAATTATTAACCTTCCAACCTTCGCTGCTAGACAATGGTCTTTATGACCATTGTCTCCCACCGACTACGATACTTTTGACATTTATTACTAGACTATGGTCCTTTTGACCTCCATCACCCACCAAATATTGTTCTTCCAGCCTCCGTAGCCAGACTATGATCTTTTTTACCTCCATCGCATGTTGACTACGCTCCTTCCGATCTCTATCGCCAAATAATGATCTTTTTAACTTTCATCGAATGTTGATTTATGTCCTTCTGACCTCTATCACCTGACAATGGTCCTTTTGACCTATATCGCCTGCCCACTATGGTCTTTCTGACCACCATCACCTAACCATGATCTTTTCTAACTCCATCGCCAGTGGAATATGATTATGCTGACTAAACAAACATGTTAATACTAGTTCTTCCAATTTCCACCATGTAAAGCATTCTATATGATGTATATTTGCTACATCACACCAAGGCCTTCCCCCCAAGGAAAGGCATCATTTGTAATTAATTTTAAACACTAGTAGATTTATTCAAATTGGTTCAGGCCCCATAGTTATCCCCTTTTCAGGGGTTTCCATGTAAAAACTTTGGTGTTTCTTATGAATTCTACAGCCTCTCTTTTATCTTATTGTGTGCTAGATCTTTGAACAAAGCTAAGACATTAAGCTTTACACTTTATCTATCACTATAAATATTTAAGGACATAATAGTTTGGTGCCGTCTATGAGAACATTGTTTAACTGGGGGGTAACTTTTGCTCCAATCTCGTAAGATCATTCATGTCAACATCTTGACATCGGCTATTGCTATATTAATTTCATGAGAATCAGATATAGATTAGGGGTAACCTTAACTGTAATTGTGGCTAAGAAAATTGCTCCAATACTTTTAACATCAAAGGTAATATTTCAAAAAAATCTTTATAAATAAAATAATGCTTCCAATTAATTCTAAGCTTTATACAATCCTTAACCAAACTTCTACTCTTTGGGCAAAATCTTAATCTAGACCTCAAATAGGTTGTAACAGTCTACATATAGACCATTCTTTACCTTTGTTTGGGATACACGTGGCATTTTCCCCTTCCTAATTGATACCAGGGGGATTCGATTCGACCTCTTCAATACAGGTTAACGTCATCAAATAAAGCTTTATGGCCTCTAAAAATTTAGCCCTTGCCTCCACATTGCTTTTTCAAGGAGTTTTAATGGATTAAGTTTTGGGTAAATTTTGGGAGGGCATGTGTGTTTGAAGATAAGACACTACCCAAAGACTTTATGATATGAGTTCTAATTTCCTACAAGCACAATCCTCTATAATTAATTACCCATCTTGATAATGAGAGAGACTTTTTTATTAAGGCTAGTAGTTAAATAGATATGTAGAGATATATATTATCTTGCATATAGTAGCAGCATGTGTATAAATATTGGAAAGTTAAATATTTAAAATTTAAAATTTAATCATCTTGCACTTAAAGAGGGTGGTGGGGGAATAGATGATGGACTCGATTAAGATCCCATGGTTTCATCATCCCGAACCATCGTGGCCTTTAGTCTACTATGTCAGAGGAGGTAGTCGACCCCACTTGATAGATGGATCCTTATTGGTAGCCATTGGTTGCTTCATCTAAGGGTACCTTGTAGACTTGGGATGGATATTTATCTAAGGGAATAAATTTGAATCCACCTTAGCTAATATAGGGCTTTATGCCTATTGATTATATTCTATTAATTCATATCTCAAGGATTTGATGCCACTAAGGAATGCATTGGCTCTGCCCATAACTATTATCTCATGGTGACATGTGGCGGCAAAACCACTCGGTTCAGAGGGCCTCGAATCATAACTATTTATCTGCAGTGTCATTTAATGGCTAAACTACTTGTTAGAGGATATATACCACATCCTTACTACCATAATATTTTTTTTAGAATGAATCTTAGTAATATTCTTGATCATACATTAGCTTTTTACGAGCTAAAGAAACTTTTTTTTCCCACATCATTAAATTAAGTGTAGGATGGATGGATTTTGCCTTATGTGATTAATTGTTGAGTTTTGATTTAAACATTTTGAGTTTTGGAATTTTTGGATTTTTAGATATTTTTAAATTTATGGGCACGTGGGTGGTATTTGAAATATTTAAAATTAACCTCTCCGATTGATACCTACATTCAACACGGTCATCATTAGGGAGTACGGGGTCATTTTCATTTATGGATTGAACATTATTGACTTTTTCGATCTGTCGATAGATGATCGAATTTCATAGGCTTTATGCCTTTGTTGATGAATTTATTTTGTCATCAATATTGAAGGTCTTATATGAATGTATAAAATAGATATTCTAGTCGATGCCTTGGCTGTATATCTATTTAATAATTAGAGTCGTGTCGACTCCTATCTATCCATATAGAAGGATTGAGCTAAAACTTAAGTTCATATATTAAACATGTGTAGCATCCTTAGACATCACATGTATACCCTAAACATACTGTCTATGTGCACACATATTATAGTGCATGTGTAGGGGAATTTCTTGGAACATCAATGTGCTTTCTATGGCACTCTTAAAAGCTTGTATTTGTCATAATATCTATGTGTTCACCCTTAGATATCATGTAAATTACATAATACGTCTTCTACAGCGGCCTGTAGGCACTTACTTTTTCCATAATCATTTGTCATTTTATTCGTAGATGATATTTTAAGCATGTAGCGAGTTTCCTATAAGAGCCCATGGACATTTGCATTTGTTATATATCATCTGCCCTTGGCTTGCAAAAGATCAGTGTATTTATTGGCCATTGAATAGAGGTTCATCGTAGGAGTGTTGTAACAACTATAACATATTGTTGGCTAACACCTATAGGACACTTGTAGGTGTCGTTATGCATATTACAAACCTTCAACTATTATTAATGGGTATTTACATTTTCTACAATCTTTTATTCTTGCTAGCTCTCTACTATCACACATGGTCGAGCTGTGTTGATGCAGTTCTTCTATTACTGCTTGTAGGGTATAGATATATTCTCTAAATGAATATCACAGTGTTTATTGCATACTATGTTTGCATGTTTACAAGAAACTTTGTTGTTTGCAAGCAAGTTGCATGGAATGTAAGTCTTCTAATGCTGTTTACAGACACTTGTATTCATCACAACTCTTATAGTGTCTAATGTAGGGATGTCGTATGCATTGCAAATGTAAAATCCTTGCCCTTATGCAATGTCTCGTGTGCACTGTAACTTGTTACATTCGTTGCATATATTCCTGACAACCACTACAAATATTCTTTTTATTTGCAGGCCAGATGTTGTATGTGTGGTTGATCTCCCACAACGCTCCATAAGACCTCACATGTATTACAAGTGTGTTGTACTCTGCTTGCGGGTTATGTGTTAATTGGTTTGTAAGTAGAGGTTGATCACATGTAGATCATTGCATTCATTGTATATCTTGTTGTCACTTGCAAGAAACCTATTGTATACATCACTTGCCTTTTTATTATGTTTTAGATGATTTGCAAATGAAATTTCTATTGCTTCCTATGAACAATTCAATATCTTCATTATTCATTCCCTGTAAAAAGATTATGTATATAAGGCTTTCAGCATAAGTCCTTGTGCACTTGCTTGTGTTGCAAATCTATTTTCATGGCTTATGTTTTGATGATTAACAAACATTATTGATTCTCTTGGACTGCCTGTTATTTCTAATATTTCAGGAATCAAAGATCGGAAGAACAAACGAAGCCAGTTCAAGATTGCATAGGTTTAGGGTTGAGTCAGTCTGTACTTTGTTTTTTTTTCTCTTCTTGAGTCTACTTGTAATTGTCAAAGAGACTGATGCTAAGTAACCCTACACACACACACTTGAGAGACTTAGAATTTCTATTTTTACTCATATCGGCCAGGACGATATTTACATAGTCCTGGATGATCAGGCTTAAAACAGAAAGTCTAAATAAGGATTCTTAATTAAGGCAGCCGTCATTAACTGATCGGCCTGACGATACATGTATCGGCCAGGACGATAAGCTCAAAACAGAAATAAGTTACTGCCATAGATAATTAAGGTATACTATATTTTTAAATAATCAGCCAGGATGATCATTGATCGGCTTGGACGATATTTACAAATTATGCCTTAATTGATCAGGAAATCAAGGGAGTAATTAAGGATGATTGATACGATCATATCGTTCTGGACGATCACAGGATCGGCCAGTATGATCTATTCAAAAAACATTAATTATTTCAGGATGATAAATATCGGCCATCTCGAATTCAGGGCGATGCTCTGGACGATTTTCCTCTGATTTGAACTGGTCGGCCGGGACGATCGTGAAATCAGCCTGGATGATCAAGCCAATTTTAAATCATCCAGTTTGCATTCAGGGCGATGCTCTGGCCGATCTTCTGAGATTTGTACTGATCGGCCAGGCCGATGTCCATATCAGCCTGGACGATATTGTCGGCAACTTGCAATTAATGAGCTCCTTTGAAGCTCTTCTATTTAAGAGCTCTTGTTCAATGTTTTGAACAACCTTAGTGCTGCTGCCTTGACCTGAGAAGGCCTTGAGGAGAGAAAAAGAGAGAGGGAGAGAGAGAGGATCTTGTGAGGGGGAGCTTGTGAGGGGATTCACAAGGGTTGCTTCAAGGATCGCTCTGCTTCTTCTTTGTCTAGAGTTTCTCATCCGTGGAAGGGTCGGTAGAGGTAAGGAGTTAGCATCTGGTTGTTGTTCTCTGTCAGCTTCAGGAGGAAGCAAAAGGAGATAGGTTCTCTGCCTTGCCAGGGTGGCAAAAAGGAGGTTCATTGTAAAGGCTTCTCCACCTAGCTGTGGGGGCTAAATGAGAGTCACGTTTGTAGTGCAATACTCGGAGAGCACCTCCGGGGAGTGGATGTAGGTCGAGTTGACTAAACCACTATAAATTTATGTGTTCTTGTTTCTTACTTCCACAGTTTTAATTTCTGCATTTATTTTTCTCGTGGTGTGATTTTGGTTTATGTGATTTTTGTTCTTTTTGAAAGAGAATTTTTTTTAAAATACCAATTCACCCCCTCTTGGTTAGCTTGGGCCAGTTCTATAGGGCTTAACATCCCTAACGAACTTTCAAGTGGTATCTGAGCGGGATTCATAAAAACTGAGTTTGAAAACTTTTTGAATTTTGATCTATGGCTAACCTTGGGAATCATAACACTACGGAAGGTTATTCAATTACACGACCTCCCTTATTTCACAACTTACCTTTTGATTTCTGGAAAACCCGCATGTCAACATTTTTACAATCTACTGATTATCGCATGTTGATGCTTATCAAAGAAGGTTATTCTCCACCTTCTTGTGAAATTAATGGTATTAAAACTGAAGTTGCTTTTACTGAATGGACTTTCGATGAACGAGATTTAGCTCAATTGAATGCAAAATGTTTGAACTGTTTTTTCTGTGCTTTAAAATCTGAGGATTTCATGTGTGTCTTCACTTACAAAACTGGTAAAGAAATTTGGGATAAATTGTGTATCACCTATGAAGGCACTAATGAGGTTAAACAATCCTGTTTGAACATTCTCTTACATGACTACGAACTTTTTCATATGAAACCTCATGAATTAATTTCTGACATGTACACTAGATTTACTCAGATAGTCACTTCACTGCATGCACTAGGAAAAGAACTTTCAAACTATGAAAAAGTAAACAAAATTTTGAGATGTTTGCCTTCGTCATATGATGCTAAAATCACTGCAATCACTGAATCTAAGGATTTGAACACTTATTCTATTGATAACTTACTTGGCTCACTCATTGCTTACGAGCAAGGAGTGAATCAAAGAAATCTTGATGTAGTTGAGAAGAAGAAGGAGAAAACAGTTGCACTGAAGGTGCACAAATCAGATTCTGAAACTTCCAGGTCTGAAAGCAATGAAGTTGCCTTCATCACAAGGCAATTCAAAAGCTTTCTAAGGAAGAAGCAAAATCATCATTGGAGAAAAGGTAGGGATCATAAACATTCTAAAGGATCTTCTGATGTTGTTTGTTATGAATGCAGGAAGACTGGACATGTGAGAGCCGATTGTCCTACACTTCAAAATCACTTGAGCAAAGAAAAGGAAAAAGGTGAGGAGAAACCTAAGTTTAGGAAGGACAAGAAGAGAGTCCAAAAGGCGTTCTGGGCAAAATCTGGTACTGATTCCTCTGAGACTGAACCAGAGGAAGAGACAACAAACCTGTGCTTAATGGGGGAAGATCATCTTGAGCAAAGTGATGAGGAAGAGGTATGTAAACCAACCTATGACGAATTGTTTGAGATTTGTGAGAAAATCCATGCATCTTACAAAAACTTAAGAAGACTCATGCTAGCTTAAAAGTAGAACTTGTAAATTTGCAAAAAGAGTATGAAGTCATTCTTAAAGATCATTCAACGATTGATTCAAATCACATGGCTCTTCTTGATGAATTTGATGATTTAAACAAAAAGTATTTGGAATTAATTGATGAACATAATGTATTAAAAGTTTCACACACCTCACTTAATTCTGATCTTAAGAAATCTACAGAGATTGAGAAAAATTTGAGGATTGATAATGATGCATTAAAAAGAACTAACTTGAGGATTCAAAATGATTTGGATACATGTAAGAAAAATCGGATGACATCTACTTTTAATCCTAAGCCAGAACCTAGGAAGAGGCATTATAACTCAAACCAATTAAGAAACCCTTTTTTTGGAGTTAGATATTTTTCATGTGGCATGCTAGAACACATCTCACACACTTGCACCGTTCACCGTAGTACACATTGGGTATGGAGACCTAAGATGCATGATTCACAGCATACCATATCTGCATTGCATTCTACTTTTCCTAAGAAGAGAACCAAACCTGTTTGGGTTCCTAAATCTGACTGTTGTTGAGTTTTGCAGGAGTGCTCTCACCAAAGACCTTGTGGGAGCAAATGACAATTGGACATATGAAGGCTCGCAGCTCATAAATGCTTAAACCTGCTGCTTCAATAATTTCTTGAAATGTGTTTTTATTTCAGTGTGTTTTATTTCTGCTTTGTAGTTGTTTTAATTTGTTTTGTTTTCATTTTGCTTTTATAATTGGTTTTTCATATGTTGAATCTTTTCAAGATTTTAGATTTTGGAGTTTTGAAGATAGTGCTTAGCTTTTCTAAAATTGGTTAAAGAGAGAAACATCGTTGATGGTTTCCCTCCTTCCAACCTTGTTTAGTGGTATGATTTTTCTTCTCTAAACAAAAGTCTAACTAATTTTAGCCAATGGTTTTTGAAACTAAGATTCTTTCTATCTTGCTATAATAATCTATCTTGTACATAATATCCAAAGTTCTTATATATCTTTCAAGTTATTTAAAATCTTGCCAATGCTTTCATCACATGACTTTGATTTTGTTTTGT
This sequence comes from Dendrobium nobile, assembly GCA_022539455.1. Taxonomy (NCBI): domain Eukaryota; kingdom Viridiplantae; phylum Streptophyta; class Magnoliopsida; order Asparagales; family Orchidaceae; genus Dendrobium; species Dendrobium nobile. The sequence goes on from CM039733.1 coordinate 25,507,582, forward strand.
GACTTGTTCTTCCCTATGTTAGAGAGAGAGCTCCTATTCTCTAATATTTAGAGGATATACTCACAACTAAGGGTCTTTTTAAGGGTTTTTGTTAAAGAGCTTTTAGCTTGCAAAAATTAAAAAGGAAAGAGGTCAATGATGCCAAATTGAAAAAAAAATATATAATACACAAAAATGTATCAAAAATCAAGATGCTCAAAGAGCCAATTCAAAGACAAAAGAGGTAGAAAATGAGCCCACTAAATTCAAGCTACTATTTCTTCTCTAAACTCTTAAAACTTAGAGAACTCATTGATTATTTGATGATTTCAAAGGCTTGATTTCAAATTCCATGATTGAGAAAAATTACTTTATTTTATTATTTATGAGATTTTTTTTGTAAACAAGTTTTGATTGGATCCTCTTTTTGCCCACTTAGGTTTATTCTGAGTTAAGCATTTTTGTTTTTCAAAAGAAAATTTGTACCATATAGAACGTCTGATCTTGGGTTAACAGAATTGAATATTCTACCTTTGTCTGATTAGGATTGGCTAAACTACTTGATCTTGTGGAACTCTAAAGTCTAATTCGAGTTGAAAACTTCTCATATGAAGCCTTGATAAAACAAAAAAAATTAGAAAAATTAAAATTCAAAAATATTCTTTTTTTATTTTCTTTTTCCCGTTGTTTTTAGCTTTCTATTACTGTGTTTTTGTTTGCTTTTATTTTGTTTATTTTTTGAGGGCCTTGATCATCACCATCTTTTTCTTGGTTTCAAATTATGGTCACATCGTCCTGGCCGATACTTTTATCGTCCTGGACAATAGGGCAAATTTTCTTCAAAATCCATCTGCTGACCTTTTCTGTGCTTGCTGTAACTCATCGTCCTGGACGATACTATATCGTCCTGGACAATCTGATCGAACTCTGTTGCAATTATGATGATAGTCCTAGCCGATAGAATATTTCATCTGGCCGATGCATTCTATATGCATCGTCCTGGCCGATACACTGGATCGTCCTGGACGATCCACGTGTCAGCACGTTTGAATCTTTAAAATTGGCCCCAGACGATCCATTATTGGACAATCGTCCTGGCTGATCCACTGTTCTTCTTGGACGATACACGTAGCACAGATTTAAAACATTTTAACTTTGGCCGGTACAATCAATTATTATACATCATCCTGGACGATACACCTAATCGGCCCGGACGATCTGCTTTTTCAACTGTCGTCCGGATTGACTCCTCGGGACGATCGCCTGTGTCTAATCATCCTGGCCAATATCTGATCAGCCCGGACGATCGGACCGCCTTTTTGACCAATCGGCCTGTACGCAATTTTTGTGCCATATCGGCCTGGACAATTCTTCGATCGGCCTGGACGATATGGCCGTTTCTTTAAATTCTAGCCGATCCAGCCATATTTTCCACCTCATCCTTTCTGCTCTTGTGTCTCCTTACTAATCCCTTGCTATGGCTTGTGGGAAACGTGTTCGATAGGCTTCTAGGAGTTCTTCGAGGGCTAGAATTGACCCTCGTTTCAGGGAGGCAGAGGATGAAGCTGCCTACCATCGATACAAAGAATGTGGGATTACTGTCTCTAGAATCATCAATCCTACCCACATCTCATACCCGGTAATGGATCTTTTTGCTTACACCTCCCTTTGTTTCATTCTATCTCTTGCTTTTCCCTTTAATACTGAGCTTATTCAAGAATTCTTTGTAAACCTTCGCATTAACCCTACCTTCACAGCCCTGACCTCCTATGTGAATCGACGCCCTGTCGAAATCACATATCAGGACTGTGTTGAACTATTACAGCTATCCACCACCGGGGATAAGCTACACTTAATCGCTTCAGATCCTGACCTTGACTGGTCCACGGCAAATCACTTCCTTTGCCAGACCAATGCACCTTTTCATGTTGGAGAGACTAGCTCTTTAGTCAAAGATACTAGGACAATCCAACATGTCCTTTGCACCTCCATAATTCCAAAAGCCGGGGACCGAATCCACATCACCCCTATACTTTCCCTCACTACTTTCTACATCATGGCACGTAGAGAAATTCAATACCGCAGACTTAATTTTTCGATAAATTGATCACTTAACCACAATCCGCGATCCAGGTCATAAGAGGAAACACAATCTAGCCTTAGGACACATCATAGCCTATGTCCTTGAAACCAAATACCAACTTCAATATCCTATTCCACCTAACCTCCCAACTCCCTTCTACTCAAACAGTTCCTTCAGTACCCTTCATAGTACTCGTCTCCACCCAGGAGATGGGGAACCTCAGGGGGCTGGGGAGGAGGAGGCTCCCGCTCCTGCTCCCGTTCCTGATCCTGTTCCTCTCCACCAGCACTCTCCGTTTGATCAGTTGATAGAGAGGTTTGATCGATGGGAGACCCGCTTTGATGCTTACGTTGCTGCACAGGAGCAGTAACATTCTGAGGACCTTGCCTGCTACGAGCAGCACCGCACAGAGGATTTAGCCCAATTTGACAGTTATCTTACTCACCAGCAGCAGCAGCATGACCAGGACATCGCCTTGTTCAAAGTTCAGTTCACCACGCTTTCCAACTACTTTCAGCAGCCACCTCCACCACCACCATCTGATGATCAGGGTCCCTCATTTTTCTAGTCTGTGTTTTCTGTTAGTTGTTTCCTATTTTCTGTAGTTTGTCTTTTAGTTTGTTTTAGTTTCTATTGTGATGTTTTCTTTTTCCTTTCTGTACCCTCTTTTTGTGATGACAAAAGGGGGAGTAGGTTATGGTAGGAAAAAGGATATGTGCCTGTAACTTTGAAATTTTAATGAACTATTTTTTTTTTAGTTTTTTCCTACTTGTGTTTGCCATCATAAAAAATGGGGAGATTGTTGCAAATCTATTTTCATGGCTTATATTTTAATGATTGACAAACACTATTGATTCTCTTGGACTGCTTATTATTTTTAACAATTCAGGAATTAAAGATCGGACGAACAAACAAAGCCAGTTCAAGATTGCGTAGGTTTAGGGTTGAGTCAATCTGTACTTTATTTTTTCTCTTCTTGAGTCTACTTTTAATGGTCAAAGAGACTGATGCTAAGTAACCCTACATACACACTTGAGAGACTTAGAATTTCTATTTTTACTCATATCGGCTAGGACGATATTTACATCATCCTGGACGATCAGACTTAAAACAGAAAGTCTAAATAAGGATTCTTAATTAAGGCAGCCGTCATTAACTGATCGGCCTGGACGATACGTGTATCGGCCAAGACGATAAGCTCAAAACAGAAAGAAGTTGCCGCCATAGACAATTAAGGTATACTGTATTTTTAAATAATAGGTCAGGACGATCATTGATCGGCCTAGACGATATTCACAAATTATGCCTTAATTAATCAGAAAATCAAGGGAGTAATTAATGATGATTGATACAATCATATCATCCTGGATGATCGCAGGATCAGCCATGACAATCTATTCAAAAAACCTTAGTTACTTCAGGACGATAAATATTGGCCAGCTCGAATTCAGGGCGATGCTCTAAATGATTTTCCTCTGATTTGAACTGATCGGCCAGGACGATCGTGAGATCAGTCTGGATGATCAAGCCAATTTTAAATCATCCAGTTTGCATTCAGGGTGATGCTCTGGCTGATCTTCTGAGATTTGTACTGATCGGCCAGGCCGATGTCCATATCGGCCTGGACGATATTGTCGGCAACTTGTAAGTAATGAGCGCCTTTGAAGCTCTTCTATTTAAGAGCTCTTATTCAACGTTTTGAACAACCTTAGTGCTGCTGCCTTGACCTGAGAAGGCCTTGAGGAGAGAAAGAGAGAGAGGGAGAGAGAGAGAGGATCTTGTGAGGGGGAGCTTGTGAGGGAATTTACAAGGGTTGCTTCAAGGATCGCTCTGCTTCTTCTTCGTCTAGAGTTTCTCATCCGTGGAAGAGTCAGTAAAGGTAAGGAGTCAGCATCTGGTTGTGGTTCTCTGCCAGCTTCAGGAGGAAGCAAAAAGAGATAGGTTCTCTGCCTTACCGGGGTGGCAAAAAGGAGGTTCGTTGTAAAGGCTTCTCTGCCTAGCTATCAGGGCTAAAGGAGAGTCACGTTTGTAGTGCAATACTCGGAGGGCGCCTCCGGGGAGTGTACGTAGGTCGAGTTGACCGAACCACTATAAATTTCTGTGTTCTTGTTTCTTGCTTCTGCACTTTTAATTTTCGTATTTATTTTTCTCGTGGTGTCATTTTGGTTTATGTGATTTTTGTTCTTTGTGAAAAAGAAATTTTTTTAAAATGCCAATTCACCCCCCCTCTTGGTTAGCTTTGGCCAGTTCTATAGGGCTTAACATCCCTAATGAACTTTCAGCTTGCATGGTTGACAAATGTCACAATTAATCATGCTCCTTTTTATATGATTTGTAGTATCCACTCATGTCTTTGCTTATAATTAAATTGCACTTCACTCTTAGTGATTAGTTACAAACACTCTTGCATTTTGTTCAAATCAAATCTCTTGTGGCTTGAATTCATTGTCTTTCAATGTATAAATTTAAGTTCGATGCAATGTCATTTAGTTCAAGCTAGTATTCAATTTGAGTCCAAGTTCTTTATGTTTTGAATCCTTGTAGTTTTTATTCAAATCAAGTTCTTCTTGATTATATATTATGTTTAAATTCAAATTCATAAGTCCATTATGCAATTAAAATACCAATTCTGATCATCATCACGTAATTCAAATCTAGGTCTTCTGTAAGTGTTCAAGTCATCTTGTTATTTCATTTGATTCAAGTTCAAATTTATTTGGATTTGAGTTCATTTAAGTAAAAAATAAGTCTCCTTATTGTTCATTTGAGTCCAAGTAAAGCCCCCTACTTTTGTTCAAGTCTTGTATATCTTTAGGCATGATTTCAGCAGCCTCCCGGTGTCTCCTTTATTTAAGAGAAACAATGGGAAATTGGGCCATCCTTCTAGGCTACTAGAGGATGTATGGTAGGTGTCAGGGGACTCTAGGTCGGACATCTTTCATTCCACCATGCTACAAGATCATGTATGAGGACTTCAAAAGTACATGAATGAAAACACAAGTAACTTTCCCCACCATGCTATAAGAGCATGTATATGGCTTATCGACCTCACCATAAGCGTTGCACCGGGCTCCTTCCAACCATGTTATAAAAGTGCATATAGGTGGTTCTCTAGTCTGCCACAAACACTGAAAATAGGATTTTAGGTGACAACCCACCTCATCGTAGGCGTCGCACCAGATTTTCTCCTACTATTCTATCAGAGGGCGTATAGGGGGTCTGCTAGAAATGACGAGAATGGGAAAATTAGTTGTAGGGGTATACCTTTGCAAGTGGACCAATATCAGCGACAACGATAATGCATAAAATTTTCTTTTCCACTTTTTTTTTCTTTTACTTTTTTTTTTTACTTCTTCTCTCTCTCTCTCTCTCTCTCTCTCTCTCTCTCTCACTCTCTCTCTCTCTCTCTCTCTCTCACTCTCTCTCTCACTCTCTCTCTCTCTCTCTCAACAGAGGTGATGGGAATAGGAAGAGGTAGTAGTGACAGGGTGAGGAGGTTTGCAGGAGGAAGAGTCTCAAATGTGTCAAAGAAGTATGCTCCATCTCCTCTCTGTTTTAAAGATGAGAATAAAAGAGATTTTCACATGCATGAGATGGGATTGTTCGGCGCTGTTTGTAGAGAGATAAGACCGTAATAGGTGTGGTATGGGCTTCGATAGGGATTTTAGAATGGGTCGCCTGAAACATATATTTTTATAAACTATTTTTTTTTATTTTCTTATGTGTAGGTCAACATACTCTGATAGAAAGTCCATTTCAATTACTATACATGGATCAAATAAATACTCATTCCAAATTAGGAACAAGAAATCTAGTGGATGCCACTTATAAATTTGGGTACAAGAAGAAGGAGAAGATGTAGAATATGATGAGAATGCTATAGAGATTGGGTTAATTTACATGGTAAGCCTCATCGATGATGATGATGATGATGATGATCCTCAATCAACAGAACATGGGTGTATTTGTCTACATCGTTATATTATTGGAAACTATCACCAGCCAAAGTGCCTGTTCTTATAAAAAGAGGAATAAGATGTTGAAGAAAACCCCTTCACCCCTAAAATCATTACCCTTGCAGAAATGAGGAGACAAGTGCAGCGACAAATGCAAGAAAAAGATTAAGAAATCTCTTTGTTAAATGAAAAAATGATTGAGATGATGACTCACATGACAATGATGATGGAGATGATGTAGAAGGACACTTTTGTAGGTTATATGCTAGCTCAGCCCATCATCCAAGATGAGAGCAATGCTATAGCAAACCCTCAAAATCCCGAAGCACCCCAGGCCTCAGGAGTGAAAAGTGTGCCTAAAAGCGGCAAAGAGACTGATGATCTAACTGGCTAGGTTACTCCATAAAATATTACGAGCACTTCCAAGCTTATAATCACAAAATAATTAGATGGCTTAGTTGGTGAAAATATTAAGGCCATTATATCTACTGAACAGGTAGAGAAATTGGTAGAAAAATGTTGCCCATTCTTGGTAGAGTATGATAAGGTGTTACATCAAAAAGGAATATTCTGTACCAAAATTTAACACTTTTAATGGCAATAATAATCCTAGACAGCACTTGGCACATTTGAAAGCTACCTATAGGAACATGGGGGGTAATGATGATCTATTATTCTGATAATTTGTTAGCAGCTTGACTGGAACTGGTTTCAAATGGTATGCCTAGCTACCGAATGTTTCTTTAAAGATGTTTGCAGAATTAAAAGCATTATTCAAAAAAACGTTTTCCAGTGTGATGAAGAAGAGTATCATCACTGATCTTACCTTAGATAAAGAAAGAAGGATGGGTTAGTGACAAAAAATATAACACACTGGTATAATCTCAACATAAAGTGTAAACATTAGCTAGAAGAAGAGTATGAATTCTAATTACTAATGGGAAATATTTATGATAAAATATATCCCTTCTTATGCATGGCTTATTTACTACCTTCAAAGATCTGTTGGACAGGGTAGCGAAGTTTGAAAAGTTAAACTTGTCAAAATCAGAAAGCCTATCTAACAAACCAAAAAAGGCCAAAGCACCTGATGCTATGAACATTGAAGCTTATTCCACATTTCCTTCCATACTTGATAAGATAAAATAGGTGGCATATGATGTTGATAAAGGTAAACATACAGTGTATAATCTAGAAAAGGGTAAGTAGCCAATGCATTACGAAGATAAGCCAAAACTAGCTTATAATCCTAATTCTTAATCAAAATTGGTGCTAGGTGGAAAAAATAAATCTCGAACCTTTCCTGGTAGAGGAGAAAATCCAAAACAAGTAATGGGAATTGGTGATAAAACATTCCTATCTCTCAAAGAGAAAATAAATAAAGAATATTCATTCAAAAGGGAAAGTGTCACCAAACTATTTCAACAAGCGCTCAAGGCTAGTTTAGAACAACTAGAATGCAAAAGACTTGAAGAGTCCAAACATAATGGCAACCAAAATTACTATCCGTAACATTGGGTATTCATCAATCATTTTGAAGATTACCATGTCTTCAAAGACTTGCTAGAAAAGAAGCACAAAAGGGGAGAGTTGACATTATCAGATAATGTGTTAATTCATCCCAAAAAGGAATTCACTTGCGTGGTCATGTCCTCTTTTATACCCCCACCTAAATAAATAACAGAAAAAGAATAGATTGAAGAAGGACAATGGAAGACTATATTCTCCGATAAAACAACCAAAATGTTGAAACATCTAGAAGAACCCTGTATTAAGTGAAAGTCACCTACTGAGCTAGTGTTAAATTTAAAGTGGTTGCATGTGCCACATGTATCCACCTCCAAAAAGCAACCTGGCCAAGTTAGCTCATCAAAGTCTACTCAGGCAAAGTTCAATTCTTTCAAGAAGAAAGCCAAATCGATGAAGCCTATGGAGTAGAAAACTATAACTAAAAAGGTTATTAATAGTTTAAGAGAATATTATCAGACTGCTAGGAGGCCTATTAAGCTAGGTGACTTCATGAAGGAGCTTAAAATAGATAAAAAGGAAGAAGAAGCCTAAGAAGAATGGCTTCCCATGGAAACATACCGATTCATCTCGGTAACATCAAATATACTGGAAAGTGAGGAATACACTGAAGAATCATCCCTAGAATCTTGTCTGATGGTGTCATTAATAGATTATAATTTACAAGAGGATCAATACTTTTCAAATGAAGATTATTCATATCCTGACATAGCGTCGCTAATGAAGCAAGTGAAATTGAAAGACAATTCTAAATCTACAAGTGAATCTTCATAATCGATAATAGATGACTCCCAAGAAAATACATCATTAAATAAGTCTGAATCGGATGAGGAGGCCCAGGTGCAATTGGGAAGTGGCAAGGTGCTTCCACCTCCACCGAAGAATGGGGTTCTTAGTCAAAATAAAGGGGAAGAACATAGTCATCAATGAATATGTTATCCCTAAAGACTCTAAGAAGAAGAGGCTTCAGCTAAGGGGATAGATTATAACATCTTATCACTTGAGAAAAATCCCAACACAACTCAATATATATGATGCCCTAGTGATGTCTAAAGACATTCGGGAGACTCTAATTCAGGCTCTCAAAGACTCTAAAAGATATGAGGTATATTTTGTTAAATGGAATATGATAGAAGTGCTACAAGCCCGTAATGAGCCAGTCATCACCTTCATTGAAGATGACATGATGCTCAAAACTGCATACCATAATTATCCTCTATATATTAGTGTAGAGAGCCATAAATATGCTTGAATCCTTATCGATCCATAAATCTCATGAGCTTTAAATCACTAAGATCGCTATGCCTAGACATGGGGCATCTCAGGCCAGATAAGCTGATGGTATATAGCTTTAACAAGGGGTAGAAGACCCTTGGATCATTTATGGTCTCCCTCACATTTGGAGAACTTCATACATATGCCAAATTTCATCTAATTGATGCAGATACCTCATTTAAGGCACTTCTGGGTTGCCCATGGTTGCATGAATATGACATCATCCCCTCAACACTATATTGGTGCATGAAGTACCTAAAGGATTGAGAAGAATTCAGAATCTCTAGTTATTTTCAGCCATTTACAGTTCATGAGATAATGATATATAAAGATTTCAAATACTTCATGCCAAAGAAGCTGAAGCAGTCTAGCTCCCTTGAGGCGAAGGCATCAAATTTAAAGGCTACAAAAGCCTGATTAAGAAGCAAAAAAAAGGTGGGGAGAAAGGAAACACCAACTCTTCTTAAAGCACCTACCATTCTGAATGAAAGGAAACATTTTCTTTATATTCGGAGTGACACAGATGAATGTGATGTCACCCCTACTAAATCCAAGAGGGTAAGCCAGTCAATGGCTAAATGGAGTAGGGAGGTTGAATATTTAAATGATGATTATGACTAAGACTCTATCTACATGAAATTGGTGTAAGAAATATTTTCCAGAATAAAAGCAGTCTGTTAATCTTAGATAGCATGCTCGTAGTCTTGCACATTCTTCTACAACACTTCAAAAAAATAATTCCTCAAGAGGTGCATAATATAGAAGAGCTTGTAATATTCTACGTACCTACCCTAAGAAAACGTGGTGGACTAGCGAGCCTATTTTATTCAATAGGAAACCTTGAAGAAGGAAATTATGGTTGGTTTCGTAGGTCATCAATTTTAGGGAATTATTACCTACAAGATTTCCCAAGTATAATACCTAAAATATCCAAATAATATTATGGACATGAGGTAAAACTCATTCTCCAAATAACAAGTTTGTTTCTGCTTAAGCCTTTGGTATCAATAAAATCCTCACTCATTAAAGAAGAGGGATATCTTTTGCAAAAAAAAAGGTATAGGATTTATCTTATGGAAATACTCTCAAAAGGAGATTTGCTCAGTAATCACATGTGGGGAAATCAAATATGATGATGGTGGTGATGATGACCTATATGAAGTTCATATATATGATGATACACACATAGAGGCCATGCCTGAATCAGAAAAATAAGAAGATTATGAACAGGTAGCCCTTATGAACGAGCTAAAAGAAGTTAATTTTGGAACTGAGGGGGACCCTCGCCCAACCTTCATTAGTTATCTTCTACCTAAGGAGAAAATATAAGAAATAAAAAAACTTCTCTATGAATTTAGAGACTACTTTGCCTAGATATATGTTGAGATGCCGAGCTTATCCCCTAACATAGCAGTTCACAGATTAGCCATTAAATTAGATGCAACACCCATCAAACAAGGTCCAAGGAGAATGAGATTTGAGATTAAGGAATAGGTGATTGTATAGATTAATAAGCTCATAGATGTAGGTTTTATTCATGAAGAAAAGTATGCCAACTTAATAATAAATATTGTCCCTATAAAGAAGAAGAATAACCAGATCCATATCTGCATCGACTTCAGGGACCTTAATAAAGCATGTCTGAAAGATGACTTTTTTCTCTAAGTATAAGAACTTAAAGTTGACAACACAGATATGCTCTCTTTCATGGATGAATTATTAGGTTACTAGCAAATCAAAATGATACCTGAAGATGAAAAACATAAATCAATCAAAATACCTATCAGCATATTTTGCTACACAGTCATATCCTTCATCCTGAAAAACATTGATCTCACAAATCAACATGAGATGACTCACATATTTTATGAGTTAATTCATTAAAAGGTCGGCTGCAACATAGATGACCTGGTCGTCAAGAGCATGGACCAAAAAGATCACCTTAATGACTTAAGGATTGTATTCAAAAGGATCTAAAAATATGATCTAAAGATGAACCCCCTTAAGAATGCATTTGGAGTATCCTCAAGAAAATTTTTAGGGTATGTTGTCCATTATTGAGGAATTGAAATTGACCATAATAAGATCAAGGTGATTATAGATATGCCACCTCCAAATAATCTTCTATAATTTTGCTTCTTACAAGGATAATTGGCTTTCATTTTGCGATTTATATCAAATATTTTGGGTAGGTGCCTACCATTTTTAAAGCTAATGAAGAAAGATGTCCACTTCAAATGGAAAGTCAAGTGCTATGAAGTATTTGACAATATCAAAAGATAGTCATTGAATCCGCCTATCCTTGCAATGCCAATTCTGTGAAAGCCTCTTATGTTATACACGACAGCACTAAAAGAGTCCCCAGAGCATCATTGAACCAACATAATGAGGAAGGAAAGAAGAATGTGCTCTATTATATCAGTTAGAGATTAATTGAAGCATAGATATATTATTCTCCTATCGAGAAATATTACTTGGCCAATTTTCATAGTTTAGAAACTCCATCACTATGTGATGACTCATAAAATCACGCTGATATCAAAAATTAATCTATTAAAGTTCTTGAAGACAAGATAAGAGTTGATAGATTATTTAGTTAGGTGGGCAGTAATACTCCTAACACTTAAAAAATAAAGTAAAACAATTTTCTAGGATTAGATGGGGCATTTAAAGAATATTAACAAAAATATTTTTGGAAATAAAATCTTAGATCTTAAGATTTTGTTTGTGCATGAGGATGCTAATATTATGTGGGAAAAAGTGGCTAGAGATATTAAGAATATTGCAAAAGATATCCTTGGAGTATCAAAGGGATAATCTCCTAGTAGTAAAAGTAGTTGGTGGTGGAATCCAAATGTGTAAGAAAAGATTAAAAATAAGAAGTTTTGTTATAAAAATTGGTTTAATTTTAAAAATTTTGATAATTGGGAAATATATAAAGTGGCTCGTAAGGATGCTAAGAAAGCAATATGCGATGCAAAGAGATTAGCTTTTAGTGATTTATATAATAGATTAGATACTAAAGAGGGAGAAAGATATATGTATAAGTTAGTCAAACAAAGAGATAAGAGTAGTAAGGATTTAATTCAAGTGAAGTGTATTAAAGATGAAGATCAAAAAATACTTTTCTTAGAAGATGATATTCAACAAAGATGGATGAGATATTTTGCTAAACTTTTTAATGAAGATTGGGAAAATAAGATTGACTATAATGACCTTAGCACCCTAAATGAAAATAAAGATTTCTGTTTTTATCAGCGTATTAGTAAAACTGAAGTTAGAGAGGCTTTAAAGAAAATGAAGGGTGGAAAAGCTGTTGGACCTGATGATATTTCAATAGAGGTGTGGAAATGCTTAGGAGATGAAGGAATTTCATGGCTTACTAAACTTTTTAATACTATTTTGAAAACTAAAAAGATGCCAGATGAGTGGAGAATGAGCGTGTTAATTCTTATTTTTAAGAATAAAGGTGATGCACAAGATTGTGCGAATTATAGAGGTATTAAGTTAATGTGTCATACTTTAAAACTTTGGGAGCGAGTTATGGAGCATGGGTTGCGGTGTGATACTAATGTTTCTCATAATCAATTTGGATTCATGCCGAGTAGGTCGACTATGGAAGCCATACATTTATTAAGAGGATTGATGGAGAAATATAGAGAAAATAAGGAGGATCTACATATGATATTTATTTATTTAGAAAAAGCATATGATAAAATTCCAAGAGAAGTGCTATAGAGAGTTCTTGAAAAGAAAGGAGTCAATAATGCTTATATTCAAATTATTAAAGATATGTATGCAGGAGCTATTACTTGTGTTCAAACACAAGGTGGATTAACCAAGTATTTCCCTATTTCGGTTGGGTTACATAAAGGATCAGCCTTAAGCCCATATCTTTTTGCTTTAGTCATGGACGTTCTCACTAGACATTTGCAAGAGGATGTACCTTGGTGTATGCTTTTTGCTGATGATATTCTTCTTGTTGATAAGACTAGAGAGGGAGTTGAAGGTAAACTTGAATTATGGAGGTCAACCTTAGAGTCTACAGGTTTTCGCTTGAGAAGATCTAAAATGTAATATATGGAGTGTAATTTTTGTAGTAATAGACCTAGTGAGGGAATTGTGACTTTGGGCGATCAAGTCATTAATAAGAGTACACGTTTTAGATATCTTGGATCTATTGTTCAGAGTGATGGTGAAATAGATGGGGATATTATCAGCAGAATTCAAGTTGGATGGTTGTAGTGGAGGAATGCATCGGGCTTGTTATGTGATAGAAATGTACCCCTCAAACTTAAGGGAAAATTCTATAAGATGGTAGTGAGGCCTGCAATGCTTTATGGTGCCTAATGTTGGCCTTTAAAAGAGAAGCATAATACTAAGTTAAGTGTGGCAGAGATGAGGATGCTCAGGTGGATGAGTGGCTTTACCCTTAGAGATAGGATACGAAATGAGCATATACGTGAAAAGGTTGGAGTAGCTGTTACGGATCTATGGTTTATGATTTTGATGATAACAAACATTCCTTTTTTCTCTACGATTACCTTATGTGCTAACGTTTCAGGTCCACACGATCAGACTGCAATCTGGAACCAGCTCAAGATTGGGTAGACTAGGCCTGTGTCAGTTTGTAATCTTTTTCCTTTCTTGAGTCTATTGTATTTGGTGTGGCATCTGATGACTTGTATCTTGGAAGATTTTCTATTGTGCCCTAAAAGGTTTTTATTTTTGGTAACATCGTCCGGGACGATATTTATATCGTCCTGGACGACCTGACAAAAGTAGAAATCCTAATTAGGGCATCCTCTTTAAAGCAGCCGTCTTTATGCAAAACATATCTTCCTGGACGATTTTATATCGGCCGGGACGATCTGCTCAATTCAGCAAGAATCTGCCGCCATATCTACTTAGGAAATACTTATTTTTGGACATCGTCCCGGTGGATCGTCTTGGACTATAAAATATCGTCCCGGCCGATCCAGAGCAATTTTTCCAAAATTTCTCAAGCAGTTTTGGAAAGCATTTAATGGGGATTTCGTCCAAGCCGATCGCAAGATCATCCGGGACGATTGGACATCGTCCAGCTTCATTTCAGGGCGATATTCAGGACAATTTTCCTCATATTTGTGCTAATCGGCCAGGACGATTTGGATATCGTCCTGGACGATAATGGCGGCAACTTGCATTAATGAGCTCGTTTTGAGAGCCTCTATTTAAGCTATGGCAAGGCACTTTGTAAGTGTCTTTGGCAGCCATTGGAGCTTCGTTCTTGTGGGGGAAACTTGAAGAGAGAGCTTAAAAGGGAGAGAGGAAAGGGTGGAGTTTGAGAGGGAGAAGATCCTGTGAGGGGGAGGAACTCAAGGGAGTGTGGTGGGGGATCCACACGGTTGCTCCGGCGAACTCGCACCTAAGTACCATCGGATTCAAGGCTTGTCTCGAGGTAAGTTCACCAAAGAAGAAGATCTCTTTGGTGTTAAAGGACCCGGCGACTCCGCCGCACCGGGGAAGGTGGAAGTGATTTTGTAAGGGCTTCTCCGCCTAGCTGTGGGGGCTAAAGGAGAGACACTTTTGTAGTGCAATACTTGGAGGGTGCCTCCAAGGAGTGGATGTAGGTCAAGGTTTGACCGAACCACTATAAATCCGATGTGTTCTTTTCTTATTATCGCTTCCGCATTTATTTTTCTTCCGCACTTTATTTGTGGTGATTTTAGTTGGAGTTTTATCTTTGGTTTTAAGGTTTTCCAATTCACCACTCTTTTTAATTAGCTTGGGTCTAAGTTCAAGAGGGCCTAACATCCCTAACGAACTTTCAAGTGGTATCAGAGCTGTTTTCATAAAAACAAGTTTTTAAAAGCTTTTGAATTTTCGATCCATGGCTAATCGTAATTTTGCGGAAGGTTATTCAATCACAAGACCTCCTTTATTTGAAAATATGTCATTTGATTTTTGGAAAACTCGCATGTCTATTTTCTTGCAATCAATTGATTTTCGTATGTGGCATATGATTTTAAATGGTTATTCTTCACCGTCACGAGTTTTAGATGGAATTAAAATTGATATTCCTTTTAATCAATGGAGTAAGGAAGAACAAGTAAATGCTCAATTGAATGCAAAATCTTTAAATTGCTTTTTCTGTGCTTTAAATCCTGAAGATTTTATGTTAGTATCCACGTGCACTACTGGTAAGGAAGTTTGGGATAAATTGCACACCATATACGAAGGCACTAGTGAAATCAAGCAATCAAAGTTGAATATTTTAATGCATGATTTTGAAATGTTTTCTATGAAACCTTTTGAAACGATTTTAGACATGTATACAAGGTTTATTCAAATTACTACATCATTGCATGCCTTAGGAAAAGATTTTTCAAATTTTGAAAAAGTTAATAAAATTATTCGTTGTTTACTTGAAAAATTTGATGCTAAAGTAGTTGCTATTTGTGAATCAAAAGATTTGAATGATTATTCTATTGATTTTTTGATTGGCTCACTCATTGCCTACGAGCATGGTTTGGGTCAAAGACTTTTGGATGCAGGTGAAACGATCGTTCTAAAAGCTGAAGATATGGAAAGAGGAAGCTTAGTTGGAGACGATAGCAATGTCTTGTCAAGCAAATCACAAAGCTCACCAAAGCATAAGTAAAAGTGGAAAAAAGGTAAAAATAGTAAGGATGTTAATATTTCCTCTGACATTATTTGTTTTCGATATAGGAAACCTGGACATATGAAAAATGAGTGCCCTAATTTAAGAATTCTTCCTACAAAAGAAAAGGGCAAGGCAAAACAAACTTTGAACTGGGGAAATAATGAAAGGCAAAAAATCTCATGGGCAGATCTGGTCTCTGAAGCATCAGACCAGGAGAGAGATAATGGTTAAGAGCCTTTCGTGGTTTTTGTGTTTTTCTTTTTTTATTTTTGTTTTTTTTGTGTTTTTTTGGTTTTGTTTATTTTTTTTGAATTTTTTTTTCCTTTCGTTGAAGTTTTTATTCTGATCAACACACACACTCACTTTTCTAAAAATGAAAAATCTACTTCCTGTTTTTCTTGAAATCTTTGATAAGTTGTGTTTGATTTCTCTAAAACAGTCAAAGGAAGGAAACTCGTATTTTTGTTTCTCTTTCTCTCTTCTTAAAGAGGTTATTTTACTTTTGATTCAAAATCTTCATCATATTTTAAATTGGATTTTGAAACTATTTTTTTTATCTCCCTACATTTTTTCTATCGCATAGAAATCTTTTGCAAGATTGTTGAATCCACCTTAAAATTTTCTTAATCAAGTTGTTCGTGTTGTCAATAATTTGGGTTTACTTTCGTTTTGAAAATATAAGAAAGAAAGCATACTTTTTGAAAATAAAAAAAAAGTGGCCAATGATGCCAAACCAAAAGATGCGCAATGACGCCAAATTGAAAAAAAAAATACACAAAGTGTATTAAAATCAAAAGATGCTCAAAGAGCCATTCAAGTGATAAAGGGCATAAAATGAGCCCACAAAAAAAATATGCTTATTTTTTTCTTATACTACTAAAAACTTAAGAAAATCCTTGATATGTTCGAAACTTGTGCTTGAAAATCTGGGTTCCTGATTCAACAATTCGTGCATTGATCTTCTATTAGATATGTTTTATGAAAGGAGTTTTGAAAAATTGATGTTTCTTTTTCCCATTTATTCCTTGATTTGGATATTGGATTAAAAAGTTTTTGAGCCTTTAAAAGAATGAGTTTGAATTATCAAATTATGAATTTCTAACCTTTTTCTGGGCTATGCATTGTCAATCCAATTCTACTAAGTTTTTGACTAAAACTAAGAGGTAACTTTCTCATTTTAAGAATATTTGTTTTTTTCACTAGATCAGAACGCGTTTTTTGTCTTTTGCTTTATTTTTTTGTTTGTGCCTCCTCTCTTTTTGATAATGTCAAAGGGGGAGAACGTATTGTTGAATTTTTGTACTGTTATCGTGTTTGTATCTTGTTTTCAAAAAATTAAAAACAACAAAAATATTTTTATCTCCCCTATTTTTTAAAAGGTTTTTAGTAAGGGGGAGATTAGGAGAAAATAGTCTTTTTTGAAAATTCAAATTGAAATGTTTTGCCATCATCAAAAAGGGGGAGATTGTTACGGATCTATGGTTTATGATTTTGATGATAACAAACATTCCTTTTTTCTCTACGATTACCTTATGTGCTAACGTTTCAGGTCCACACGATCAGACTGCAATCTGGAACCAGCTCAAGATTGGGTAGACTAGGCCTGTGTCAGTTTGTAATCTTTTTCCTTTCTTGAGTCTATTGTATTTGGTGTGGCATCTGATGACTTGTATCTTGGAAGATTTTCTATTGTGCCCTAAAAGGTTTCTATTTTTGGTAACATCGTCCGGGACGATATTTATATCGTCCTGGACGATCTGACAAAAGTAGAAATCCTAATTAGGGCATCCTCTTTAAAGCAGTCGTCTTTATGCAAAACATATCATCCTGGACGATTTTATATCGGTCGGGATGATCTGCTCAATTCAGCAACAATCTGCCGCCATATCTACTTAGGAAATACTTATTTTTGGACATCGTCCCGGTGGATCGTCCTGGACTATAAAATATCGTCCCGGCCGATCCAGAGCAATTTTTCCAAAATTTCTCAAGCAGTTTTGGAAAGTATTTAATGGGGATTTCGTCCAGGCCGATCGCAAGATTGTCCAGGACGATTGGACATCGTCCAGCTTCATTTCAGGGCGATATTTAGGACGATTTTCCTCATATTTGTGCTAATCGGCTAGGACGATTTGGATATCGTCCTGGACGATAATGGCGGCAACTTGCATTAATGAGCTCGTTTTGAGAGCCTCTATTTAAGCTATGGCAAGGCACTTTGTAAGTGTCTTTGGCAGCCATTGGAGCTTCGTTCTTGTGGGGGAAACTTGAAGAGAGAGCTTGAAAGGGAGAGAGGAAAGGGTGGAGTTTGAGAGGGAGAAGATCCTGTGAGGGGGAGGAACTCAAGGGAGTGTGGTGGGGGATCCACACGGTTGCTCCGGCGAACTCGCACCTAAGTACCATCGGATTCAAGGCTTGTCTGAAGGTAAGTTCACCAAAGAAGAAGATCTCTTTGGTGTTAAAGGACCCGGCGACTCCGCCGCACCGGGGAAGGTGGAAGTGATTTTGTAAGGGCTTCTCCGCCTAGCTGTGGGGGCTAAAGGAGAGATACTTTTGTAGTGCAATACTTGGAGGGTGCCTCCAAGGAGTGGATGTAGGTCAAGGTTTGACCGAACCACTATAAATCCGGTGTGTTCTTTTCTTATTATCGCTTCCGCATTTATTTTTCTTCCGCACTTTATTTGTGGTGATTTTGGTTGGAGTTTTATCTTTGGTTTTAAGGTTTTCCAATTCACCACTCTTTTTAATTAGCTTGGGTCTAAGTTCAAGAGGGCCTAACATCCCTAACGAACTTTCAGTAGCTCCAGTAGAAGATAAGATTAGAGAGAGTCGCCTTAGATGGTTTGGTGTCATAAAACGGCGGCCTTCCGATGACCTGGTTAGGAGAGTAGAGGTATTAGATTTGACTTATGTTAAGAAAGGTAGGGGTAGACCTAAAAAGACTTGGTTAGAAAATATTAGGAATGACCTTTCTTTATTAGATTTAAACGAGAATTTGACTTTTAATAGGACACAATGGAGAAAAAAGGATTTATGTAGCTGACCCCACGTAGTGGGATAAAGGCTTGATGTTGTTGTTGTTGTTGTTGTTGATGTGTTACATAGAAGGCAGTAGTAAAAGGGTAGGTGTTCGAAGATTTTATCACTGCACATCTTATCCCTTCAGATTCACCACTCAATGATAATATGCATGACGAGTAGATCATGAATGTAAATGAGAAGGAGATTCTATAAGTATGAAAAAGGTACTTCAATAGAGTATCATCAATAAAGCATGCCCAGCCTCCAAATCTAGTAAAAGCTCAAGCTGAAATTGGTCTCATTTTCATATCACCTAAAGGAGCTATAATGAGATTCTCATTCAGCTTGATTGAGCCTCAGAATAATAATGAGGAATAGTATGAAGCCTTAATAGTATGATTGGAGATTACGATCAATGTCACAATTTAAAATCTCTAAATCTTTGGTGATTCTCAAGTTGTTATAAATCAAGTATTATGAGTTAACAAAATCATAAAATTTGAGTTATCCTATTACCATCAGTAAGTTTTTGAGCTTATAAAGGAAATTCCACTCATCAAATTAGCTCAAGTTCCCTTAGCCTAAAATAGCAAATTTGATTGCCTGGCTAATTGGCTAAAGAAAGGGCAAATATGGATGATGAATAGCCTATAATAATTATGGTACATAGTCATCAGGTCTTGGAGCCAGCACTATTATAACTCCTACAGACATAGGGAATTCCAAGCTTAAGCCAGTAGGATACAACTCCAGTTGATCCTCAACCTCCCCAACTAGTTGATCATAATGATAAACCTAAAGAGCACCAAGATCCTAAGAGAAGATACAAGGCTAGTCAAGCTTCAGAATCATGGGGCATTATTTAGATGTCGAAGAAGGAGAAGACTAGAGGAAGCCTTTCGCTGACTACTTCAAAGAAAATAAACTATCAATAGATAAGTCATTAGTTGCTCAAATAAAAAAGAGAGCATTATGATATGCAATTTTTAATAACATGTTGTATCAGCATGCTTTCGATCAAATGTGGCTAAGGTGCTTAGGGACCAAAGAAGCTGATAAGGTGGTGGTAGAAGTTCATGAAGGAATTTATGGGGCACACTAATTAGGTCCCAATATGGTAATTAAAACCAAAATAATGGGCTACGTTTGGACAGGAATGGTGAAGAACTGTATCAATCACCTAAAAGGTGACATAAATATCAAATTCACTGTGATGTTATACATCAACTGCCAAATCCAATTCACCCTATACTAGCATCATGGCCATTCGAATGTTAGGATACTGATGTAATTGGGATGATAAAACTGTCATCATCATAAGGACACTGCTTTATTCTACCAGTAATCGATTACTTCTCTAAATGGACAGAAGAGGCACCATTCAAGAAAATCATATTTGACCAAATGATTAGTTTCTTCACTCTCAACATTATTCATAAATTAGGTGTACCACGCTGCATAATCTCAGATAATGGTATGGCTTTAAAAAGCACTAAGATTAATAAAATTATCAATCAACATAAGGTCAATTGGTAATATTCTTCTATATATTATTTAAGAATAAATGGCTTGATAGAAGCCTTCAATAAAATACTAGTGAAATTCTTGAAGAAGATTCTCACAAAGAATTAAAGAGAGTGGCATATAAAGAAGGCAGAGGCACTGTACGCGTATCGTACAACCTATAAAATACTAACTAAACCCACTCCTTACTCACTAATGTTTGGAGTTGAAGTAGTATGCCACTAGAAGTTGAATTAACATCTCTTTGGGTCACTATCTAGAATGAGCTTACTCAAGAGAAAAATACTTGATTAAGAATGCAGGGGCTCAATGCACTTGACGAAGTCCTATTACAAGCTCAATAGAACCTATAAATATACCAAGCAAGGTTGACAAAGTTTTTTAATTGAATGGTGAACCATCATGCATTTCAGGAAGGGGAATTGGTCTAATACAGAAAAGGCCAATTATCCTGTATCAAAAGATTGGTGGTAAATTCGTATCCAATTGGGAAGGAACTTTTATTATTAAAAAGGTGTACTAGGGAGGAGCTTATCAACTCATCAATATGAATGATAAGAGGCCCATGCCACCGATTAATGGTCGATACCTGAAGAAATACTATACATGAAATTGCCCTATAAAAGTTTAAGCTTAATGCATTATATTTTTGTATATGCTTATTAGAATATACATTTCATATTTTAAATTCCCTTATATTACGAGAATGTATTTCAAAATCCCATATAAGACTGGGGATGTTTTAAATATTTATTCAGGTCAACATCACGCCGTATGTTAAAATCCCAGAATAAATATGTAAAATCCCAAAGTATAATTAATCTGAAACATCCTTACAAGATAAGGGCAGTTTAAATATTTATTTTGGTCGACATCACACCACGTGCCAAAATTTCCAAATAAATATTTAAAACTATGAAATACATAATTTGAATGGTTCTCTTCTACAAGACAAAAGGAGATTTTAGTATTTATTTGGGTCGACATCTTGCTTTGTGTCGAAATCCTTAAATAAATATTCAAAAAATTAATTAAATTATAAACTACAAAACTTATCTTATCCTCTCCTATAAAATAAGGAAGATTCTAATATTTATTTGGGTCAACATTATGATTCATGCTGAAATTCCAAAAAAAAATATTTAAAATTAAAAAAAAAATATCTTACCCATTATTGCAGGATAGCAGGATTCTCATATTTATCAAAGTTGATATCATGCTTCTTATTGAAATCCATAAATAAAGGTCTAGAACTATTAGCTAACACAAGGTTCTTCAAGAATGCAAAAATAACAGCTTTAGTTTCAACATGTACGGGTGATTCTCCAAAATATATGGGACATCACCTTCTCTAATATCTCAAACTTAGAAGGTAAGAAAAGAAGGCTTTCATGGCTATGCACTCTAACAAATTGAGTTAGAGTGGCATAAGTTCTTTTATAGCCTAAAGCTTAAGGTTTGAATGGGTGTAAAACGATAAACTCAATAAGCCATGATGTGGTCGAGTTGCTAGCAACTCCGTTTACTCAACAAGCCATAAGAAAATCTATAGTTATGGAACCCCCACTTCGTCAACCCAACTGTGGGGATTGCAAGAAATACGGAGGATTATTTTACTCGACAAGCATCAGTAGTAGTAGTCCACAAGATTCTTCTAATTGACCGAAGTGTCAAAGTTATAATGGGAATGATGTATTCACAATCAATATTACTATCAAATGTGCATATGTTCTGAAACCGACAACCACAAAGTTGACTTCAAATCTATAAACTTCAGTAAATTTAACATAGAGAGGGCATTTCTCTGTACCTCAAAGTCTGAAGCCTGAACAAGCACATGAAGTCAAACTCAACAAGCTAAAATATAGCTGTGTCGCTGGCAGCTTCATTTGATTAACAAGCCATAAGAAAGGCCATAATAGCGGAACCCCAATTTCAACAACCGGATGACAAAGATGTTGTTAATCAAATGTCAAGATTGAGATTGAGATTTCTTATGAGAATAAAATATTATTGTTATGATTTTATTATTTCTCCTAGCATATATTGGATATTATTATTTATTTTTGTGTGCACTAACATTTCAAAGAAATCATATATTACTCTAGATTGCTAAAGACTTCAAGACAAGATAGAATAGGATTTTATGTAATAGAGTTTGTAAATCTCTATTTTTATTTCTTGAGTCTGAATAAGTATGACAGTAATTAGGTAACTGCATAGGGGAGTGTGAATTTTTTTTTTAAAATGGATTGTATTATATGATATTTAATCATATTGTATGATTTGACATATATTTTCCTTCAGAATACAGTTAATCAAATCATGGCTTAAAATTTTGAACTACTTGTACCATACGATGTAAAGTCATACAGGCAACTGATAGAGTACTAAATAAGGTTCATACTAGATTTTACCAAATGAACATATTCTTTTTCAAACTATTTGTACAGTGTAATATAAATTCATACATACGACAGGCATATTATGAAATTAGGTTAGTACCAGGTAATACCAAAAGAATGCATTCATTTTTTAATTGTTCATACAGTATAATATAACTTTGTACATATGACTAATACAGTACAAAATTAGATTTGAACCAGATCATACTGAATAAACACATTTATTTTTGAACTATTCATGTAGTATGATCTTAATTCATACATACAACTGACAGTGTTTGAAACTGAGTTCATCCAAGGTCGTATAAAATGAAGCCCTTATTTTTGAATTGTTTGAAAGTTCAAATTGGTTGTTAGACAAATTACAACTGTCTCAAGACTAACCAAGAGGAGGGAGGGGGGGGGGGGGGGGGGGGGTGAATTGGTTATTTAAAAAACCTCTTGAAATTTTAGAAAATTGAATTAAGTTCTTTTATATAATGATATTTTTTTGTTAAATAACTTTTCAACCACTATAAGTAAATGTGTAGAAAATAAAAATACAATAAAAAATAAAGATAAAAGAACACTTAATTTTTATAGTGGTTCGGTCCAACTAGACCTACGTCCACTCCCTGAAGACTCCTTCAGGTATTACACTATCCTGAAGTGACTCTCCTTTTGCTTCATAGCAAGGCGGAGAAGCTCTTATAATAACCTCTCTTCTACCAACCCCTATGCTGCAGAGTGCCATCTTTCTTTCTCACCTTTCTAGTGATGGAAGAGTACCAATATCCTTTCTCACCCTCCTGGTGATGGCAGAGTATCGGCATCCTTTCTCACCCTAATTATGACGGTAGAGTACCAGCATCCTTTTTCACCCTTCAAGTGATGGAAGAATACTTATTCTTCTACAATGAACTTCTCTTATGAGCCTTTAAATAAGCAGTGCAGAGATTTGAAGAACATCTTGAAATGAAAAGTTTTTATAGATAAATCAAAATAGTTGATGAATACAAAGATTTTAAACTAATTGCAAATACAATATTATTTTCATAATGCAAAAAGGAAAATCTCAAATTTTAAATCAAAGAATAATTAAGATAAGAAAAGTCAACTATGTTCACTTTTCATTCTAGACAAATCAAATAGAAATAATTACTAAAAAATGATGAAATAAAGATTAATTAGTTTATAATTCAATAGTGAAGATTATTGTCGATTATATGAATTTGTATAAGTGATAGAATGCTAAAGGAAAGAGTAGTATGAATTTTTTAATTAGAGACATTGTGCATCTTTTCAATTATTTATAACACACTTTGTGCATCTTTGTAGTTTGGGCTAATTTAGTGCCTCCTTTCACTTTGACAAACATTGTGCATCTTTTTAAACAAGTGACACATTTTGTGCACCTATTCAAGTTTGGCATACTTTATGCATCTTTTTATACTTTTGGTCTTTCCAATATCACTAAATCTTAACATAAATTTTAATAAATAACAAAAAAAATACATTGAAAAAAAAAATAAAATAAAAAATAAGACATCTATCTTGCAAAAATTTTAGCTAAGTAATGCTTGTCTATAATTAATCTTCTAGTCTACATCCAATCATAATATAATTTAAAATTTTGAGAGATTAAATTTTGCAAGGAAATTAATCTGTAGAACAAAGTAATTCAAAATTTCATTTTAGAGATCAACTATAAATGATTTGTCTTAAAAAATATAAACATTTCAACAAGAGTAATTTCAATGTCATAAAAACATTATTCCAACATTCCATTCATCATTTAAAACATATACAAATATTACATCATACTAGAAACTAAAAAACCACAACAAGAACACATGAAATCACAAACAAACAAAACATCTCAAGAACTAGTACAAAAGTATCATCAATAAGTACAACACATGAAGTACAACTAAAATCGAAAGGGGCCTTAATATGGAGGTGGTTGAGAGTTAAACATTATAAAGTAGCTATTGATCATAGCTACATTAGTGTTGACTAAGTCGAATTGCCCTCGGATCCACCCCATGCCCTCATTATACCTAGCATCCTATTGGTTCAGGTGATTCTCGATTTGATCAAAATGTTGATCAAAATGAGATTCTAGTCTATCCAAATACTCGACCATTTCTTGATAGAAATTTTGATCGGGTCCAAGTGCAAGTGCTAGAACTAGGGCTCCTTCTTCTCCTTCTAAATCTTCTCCCTCAAAACTTTGATCTCGACCAAAAAATGCATGAAAGAGGCATCCATAAAGAAAATGGAAAGTTGAGTGGGAGGATCAGGATGAATTAAATTATACTTTTTCTCTAAAATGTTGGCAACCAAGTGTCATAAGGTAACTTTTTTCTTCCTTCTATTGTGAGGACGTCCAATATCAACAAGTTTGTAGATGTATTCTATGATAAGTTGGGCTTGTTCAATAGGAGTTTCAATCATTATTAAGTATGTGATAGTGAAAAAAAGAGGAGTCAAATTTATATGATCCCCAACTTTAGGACTAATAGAAGTTCTCAAGACATGTTGGATGATTCTGGCATTCTAGTTAAGCGTATACACACAAGAAAGATGGCTTACTTGTGCAACACCTCTAGAAGTTTGGTTTATTTTTGACCAATCAAAATTTCTCTAGTGGTCATGGTGTGTCCTTTAACTCCTTGGGTTCTAAGGTGAAAGAAGTTGCCTAGATATTCCTTAGTTATTTCAACATGCTGCTTAAAGACATAAGAGGTAATCCAAGTGTGATCTTGGTTCACCTTCATGTTTGCAACAAAAAATTTGGAAAGTTTCTTGATGGTAGGCATAGATCAAGGTGAGGATAAAATAAAACTTGGTTGAGGCAAAAAGTGCCATAATAGAAAGTTTATGTCACTTTGAATGAGGAGTCGAGAAGGGGTAATTTTGGCTGCAACGTACTAATCAAAAGCTTCCTCATTGTTCTTAGAAAGGAAGTTCTTGTCTCTACTAGATTGAGAGGTTGAACCCTTAGAAGTAAGAGGACATTTGATACTGGTAGCCATTCCTATGTTTGGACTCGAGATGGTTTGGTATCGAATGAAAAAGTGAAGAAAAAACCATCCATTAGCATTAAATTTAAAGAAAAATGACCTATCGTACAGTAAGAAATTTTGATCATACCTATGATTTTAAAATTTTATGGGATGAAAAACATTTCATACATAAGAGTAGAAATGGACAAAAATGAAATAGCTTTTCATTAAATGCCATTCCCAAGGTGTCATTTTATACAGGCTTTTTTACCAAATGATTGTACAGATAAACATCTATTCGTCTGAGATGATAAGAATATTAAAGATCATTTTATGATGGTTAGATTCATCCACATGAGAAATTGACAAAAGGATCAAATAGATGAAATGAGATATTGTACATCAATAAGGAAAATCGCTCCCAATCATAGACAAAAAAATATCAATCATACTGATGATGATGAAATCGTACAGTATGATATGCAATAAAAATTTGTCTTGCATGTTCAACTCAAAATGTATCATGTACATGCTACAGAATTCGTATAGTACAAAAAAAAACATTTATATAGTACAAAGAGAACAATTAAAAACAAGACATGATAAATAGAAAATCTTTTCAAAAACCAATCACTCAAGATCTGATGACATTCAACCATGAAAAATAAAACTAAAAACTCAATACTAAGAAAAGTAAACAAACACATCTAATGAAACAAAATAAACCCTAACAAATAAAGAAAGTAACAAATAAACAATGAAAATAAATAAACACATCATTACATTACAAATTAAATTTGTAGAAATTCAATTTAAGCATTAAGATCAATCTCACCTAATCTGGTTCTTAAAGCACTAAATGTTTCAAAAGCCATTGATTTTATGAAAATGTCTGCAATTTGATTTTCTATAGCAACATGGTGCAATTCAGTTTTACCCTTAGCAATATGATCTTTAAAGAAGTGATGCCTAAAATCAATACTTGGTTCTAGAATATTGAATAGGATTCTTTGAAATACATATGACAGTTATATTATCACAAAAAAATTAAAAATCCGAAGTCAATCAATGATTATTTTTACCAAAGAACCTATGTCACATAGTCTACTGCAATACTAGAAAGGACTACTAAATTTTATTTTCTGCTAGACAAAGAAACTAATGAATTTCCTATGAATTGACAAGTTTTAAAAGTACTTTCTCAATGAACCCTACATCTTACAAAATTTGAATCAAAATATCCAATAATTTTAAAAGAAAAGTTATGCTTAGGATACCAAATTCCTAAGTTTTGAGTTCCAAAAGATATCTCAGAATTCTCTTAATAGCGGTTAGATGTGATTCCTTTTAATTAGCTTAAAATATAGCACACAAATAAATACTAAACATGATATTTGGTCTACTAGCAGTCAAGTAAAGCAATGATCCAATTGTTCCTCTAAATTTCTTTTGATTAATAGATTTCTCTTATGATCCTTATCTTACTACACTAAGGAACTCATTGGTATATTCACTGGTTTAGCTTTATCCATTTCATATTTCTTGAGGATGTCCTTAATATACTTCGACTAGCTAAGAAATATTTCATCCTCATTTTGTTTTATGCTAAAACCAAAAAAGTAACTCAAGTCACCTATCAAACTCATTTCAAATTCACTACTCATTATTTTCAAAAAATTATCACAAAGATTTTTATTAGTAGATCCAAACAAGATATCAGAAATATATATTTGAACAATGGGTATGTCATATCCTATCCTTTTCAAGAATAGAGTGGTGTCCACGCACTTCCTTTAACAAATAATCTTTCTAATAATAAAGTGCTTAACCTCTCATATCAAGCTCTAGGTGCCTATTTTAATCCATATAATATCTTTTTCAATTTAAACACATGATTTGGAATTTTAAATTTTCAAAACTTGGAGGTTACTCGACATAAACATCCTCTTATATCACCCCATTAAAGAGATACTCTTAACATCCATTTAATATAATTTAAAACCTTTAAAATTGGCAAAGACTAGCAAAACAATTATAACTTCAAGTCTGGATATAGGGGTAAAATTTTCTTCAAAATCAATTCCTTCAATTTTACTATACCCCTTGGCCACTATTCTTACCTTATTTCTAATCAAAACACCTCAATCATTCATTTTATTTTTGAACACTAAGTTAATATCAATACACTTTGATCTTTAGGCCTTTCAATTAATTCTCGAACATCATTTCTAACGAATTGATTCAATTCTTCTTGCATGGTCAAAAATAAAAAAATTCATCTGTAAGTGCTTGATTTATATCAGTGGGTTCAATCATTAATATAAAGATAAAATGGTTCACTTCTTTTTTAAGTCTATGTCTAGTTCTAACACTCTCATTAAGTTCACCATAAAATAATTCTTTAGGGTGACTCATAGAAAATTTTCATTCTCTATACAAAGTATTTTCTGCTCCAAAATTCTCTTCCAAACTTGTCTTTTTAATTCCTTAGGAGATATTTTCAATATGATCTTCTTCCAACCTTGCCTCTTTCGAAATGCCAGATTCATCAAAAATTACATATGTGGTCTCCTCAACTACCAAAGTTCTCTTATTCAAAACCCTATAGGATTTGCCAATACTAAAATATCCTAGAAAAATTACTTCATCATATTTAGGATCAAATTTTCTTAAAGTAGTTTTTCCATTATTATGTATGAACACCTTGCATCCAAAAATATGCATATGTAAAAGATTAAGTATTCTCCCCTTAAGAAGTTCATAAGGTGTTTTGTTCAATTTGGATCTAATGTTCACCATACTCAAAACATAATAAGCGATACTAACTACTTCAGCCCAAAAATATTTTGGAAGAGAGTATTCTGCCAATGTAGCTCTAGCGGCTTCTATCAGTGTTTTGTTCATTCTTTGAACTACCCCATTCAACTGAGGGGTCCTAGATGCTAAAAAATTGTGATTAATTCCTTGCTCTCTAAATAAATCTTCAAAATTTTTATTTTTAAACTCTCCTCCATCATCTCTTTGAATTGATAAAATTTCACACCCTAGTTTCCTCTAAATCCAAGAATAAAAACTTCTAAATTCTTCAAATGATTCATTCTTATGAAATAAGAATTTAACCTAAGTGAATCTTAAAAAATCATCAACTATTACAACCCCCAAAACTTTACCTCCTGGACTTACAGTGCCAATTGGTCCAAAAAGATCCATGTGTAGGACATCGAACTGTTTGCTAGTTTTAAGATCTTTAATTGAATGAAAGGAGGACTTCACCTATTTTTCTAATTGACATGCATCACACAAGTGATCCTTAGTGAAGTCTAGTTTGGGTATCCCTCTTACCAAATCTTTTTGGGTAATCTTCTTAAGATTTTTAATGTTTGCATGACAAAGTCTTCTATGCCATAATTATGATTTATTAGCAATTATTTTAAGATAACAAGCATTAGAAGATTTAACAAAATTCAAATCAAGCATGTACACATTATTTACCCGATTTCCATACAACATATGAATTTCATTTTAGCTTATAATGCAGATAGTGGGAAAAAAAATAACATTATAACCTTTATCACAAAGCTGACTAATATACAACAAGTTATATTTTAAGCCTTCTATCAATAATATATTTTCAATGAAAAAATTGTTCATATTTCTAATCATACTTATACCTACCACTTTCCTTATGATATTATCTCCAGTGTCACTTTGCCTCCATTCATGGCTTCTAGTCATATAAATTATGTTGTGTCTTT
Organism: Dendrobium nobile; assembly: GCA_022539455.1. Classification (NCBI taxonomy): domain Eukaryota; kingdom Viridiplantae; phylum Streptophyta; class Magnoliopsida; order Asparagales; family Orchidaceae; genus Dendrobium; species Dendrobium nobile. Next base: position 25,536,740 of record CM039733.1, read on the forward strand.
AGTCATATGCTTCAAACATCTGTTGTCCAGGTACCAAATGCTCTCATGAAAACTTGTATGAGAGGATTTCTACAAAATGATTAAATGTTAGACTTGGGAACCCAAATAAGATTGGGTTCTCTTCTTGGTAATAATAATATAGATGCATATTCAATATACTATATTTTTTGCATCTTAGGTCTTCACACTTGATGTGTTTAATTATGAATTATGCAAGTGTGAGAGATACAACCAATAATTTTCCACGAAAAAAAATTTATACTCCAGGAAAAGCATTTATCAATCTACATGAGTTATATTGTCTTTTCTTAGGTTTTAAAATTTTAAGCTCATAATCTAGATTATAAAATTGTTCAAGTGTTGGGGGTATCCTGTTTTCCACAAGAGGTTTAAGTTTCACTTTAAGATATGAGTTAGCACTTTCTAAAACAACATTGTCAACTCTTAACTAATGCTCTCTTTTGATTGTTTCATCTATTAACATGTTACATCCATTTTCAAGATTAGTATAAGATGTTTTTAAAAATTCATGTTTCTTGTTCAAATCATCAAATTGATCCAATAATTTTATGTGGTTTCTATCAATTTATGTGTGATCATTCTTAAGGATTTCATGCTCTTTTTGTAAATTAGAATTCTCTATGTTCAATTTGGCATGCAATTTTTTAAATTTTTTATGGATTTTCTCAGAAACTTTAAATAACTCATCATAAGATAAATCACATACCACCTATTGATCCGAGTGATCAAGATTATCTACCATTAAGCACAAGTTTGTGACTTCCTCCTCTACTTCTGTTCTATAGAATCAGATGTTAAGTCCACCAAGAATACTCTCTATAATCTTTTCTTTCCCTTCCTAACTTTGGTTTTCTCTTCAACTTTCTCCTTACTAGAATTAGCTTTGAAATTCGAGTAATCAGATATGATGTGTATATGCTTCCTGCATTCATAACAAATTACATCATTAGAAGCTTTTGAAATTTTGTGTAACTAACCCTTATTCCACTGCTCACATCTCCATTGCTTTCTTCTCAAAAAAGTTTTGAATTACCTCATCAAGAGTGCAATATCATCTTCATATTTAGATTGTAACTGATCACTTTTTTAGTCATCCACTTTCAACGTAATGTTTTTCTCCTTCTACTTATCACCTATATCAATCTATCTTTGAGTCACTCCTTGCTCGTAAGCAATCAGTGATCCAAGTAGATTATTAATATAATAAATAGTTAGGCCTTTTGATTAAGTTATTGCATTAATCTTTACATCATAAGTAGTAGGTAAATAATGAATAATTTTATTAACTTTCTTAGAATTAGTTAGTTCCCTACCTAAAGTATGCAATGGAGTGACTATCTGTGTAAAACGAGTATACATGTTAGTGATTAATTCATTCAATTTCATGCAAAAAAGTTTGTAATCATGTAAAAGAATGTTCAATCTAGACTAATTCACTTTATTTGTTCCTTCATACGTTATGAAAAGTCTATCCTAATATTCTTTTCCTATTTTACAAGTTGAAACACACATACAATCCTCAAATTTAAGAGCATAGAAAAAACTATTTAATTATTTAGCATTTAACTGAACTAATTTTTTTCCTCTACTGTCCAATCAGTAAATAGTGTTTCAGTCCTAACACCATCAACATGTCTAGTTGGTCTAATGTAACCTTCCAGTACAAAAATTCAAATGCGATAGTCAAGAGATTGAAGAAAAGTAGATATACAAGTTTTCCTAAAGTCAAAAGGGATGTTATCAAATAGTTGTGTTCTAGTGATCGAATATCCTTCAAGAGTATTACGAGTTCTAAAAGTAATCATGATCATTTTAAAAAGGTTGTCTAAACCTTAATTTTTGAAAATAGAATTTGACACCACTTAAAAATTTGAATTGGTTGTTAGACCAAATAAAAGTATCCTAGGTTAATCAAGAGGGGGGTGAATTAGTTATTTAAAAAATATCTTGGTAAAATAGAAAACTAATTTAAGTTCTTTTGTACAATGATAAATTTTTTAAACTAATTTTTCAACCATTGAAAGGAAATGAGCATAAAATAAAAATGCAGTAAAAATAACGATAGAAGAACACATAATTTTTATAGTGGTTCAGTCCAGCTAGACCTACGTCCACTCTTTGAAGACTCCTTCTTCAGGTATTGCACTATATCAAAGTGACTCTCATTTTGCTCCCGCAGAAAGGTGGAGAATCCCTTACAATAACCTCTCTTCCACCAATCCCTGTGTAGCATAGTATCAATGTCCTTTCTTAACTTCCTAGTGATGGAAGAGTGCCAACGTCCTTTCTCAACCACATGGTGATGACATTGTATCGACATCCTTTCTCACCCTCCTGATGATTACAAATATTAGCATCCTTTCTCACCTTCCTGGTGATGGCAGAGTACTAAATCTTCTCCATTAAGAGTCTTCAAAGAAGTAGGGAAAAGATTTGAAGAACATACAAAGAGATCCTCATTTTTGGACAACCTTGTGAACCCTTCAAAAGTTTCACTTACTAGATCTCTTAATCCTCACTCCCACACACTCTCCCAAAACACTCTCACTCTCACTCCCAAGAGAAAATTCATAGAAGTCATTGATAGTTAAATTTTAGAACCCTTATATAGAAAGGACAATAAAAATCATACATAAAACTAATTTCAAGTTTGACGTACCTGGATCATACAGTATGATCATACTTTATACGTATGAACATTTCAAAAATCCATGTACGATCCTATATGAACTTGATTTCATACTCTATCAGTCATATGTATGAATAGACATCAAATAGTATGAATAGTTCAAAACTGAACAAGTTCGTCTAGTACGATTTCATACAAACCTATTTCATACTCTGAGCATCGCTTGTATGAACCATTTATCATATAGTATGAATTGTTAAATCAAATAATGCTTTGTATGGTACAAATATGGATAATCCCATTTTGTACTACAGATGTCTTTTGTACGAAACTAATTTTGTACAATATAAATAGTTCAAAAAATTTACCTATTTATATGGTACGAATTAGTACACACCCATTTTGTACTCTAGACATTGTCTGTATGAATTCCACTTCATACAATAAGATCAGTTCAAAAATGATGAATTCATTCAGAACAAACTAGTGCGTATCCATTTTGTATTCTAGATGTTGTCTTTACAAACAAAGTTCATACACTATGAACTGTTCAAAAGAAATTGCCAAGGAATAATTTGATAAACTTAGTTTTGGAGGAATATTTTGGTCAAACCATCTAGTACAATTCAATAATCATACAGGATGATTAGTTTTAAAAATATAAGTTCTAACTCACTCCCTAGTGTGCATGCGCATGATTACCCAATTAAGATCACACTCTCTCAGACTCAAGAAAAATAGAAAAACTACATACTTCAATTACAAGAAACCTTAATCTATCTGTCTTGAAGTCTTCGACAGTCTTGAGTATGATTTCCTTGAAATGTTGTTACACACAAACAACACAAACACAGTTTTTCCAATATGTGTTAGGAGAAAGAGTAATCAACACAATAATATTTTGTTATCATAAAAAACTCACATGATATAAAAGCATAGTTTTGAAAACTAAGTTGCAACACTGTACGTACTAGATGTTCCATGATCGTAGGATGGTTCTCTTGGAAAAAATTAGTTTTTGGAAAACTTTTAAACATTTTATGTATAAAAAGATCTAAATTTCTCTTGAGAGGGACCTTTTGAGAGTGTGTTTGGGAAAGATTTTGTGAGTCAAAAATGATAGATATACTGAAGGGCAGTTGTGAGGGATTCATAAGGTTGCCCAAAGTGAGGAGCTCTTTGTCTTCTTCATGTTTCTACTCAACTTCTTTGGAGGCTATTGAGAGAAGATCTTGAAGAATGGATCAATGTTCTTTGCCTTCATCATGAGGGTGAAAAAGGATGTGATGATTCTTTTCCTTCACTAGGAGGGTGAAAAAGGACGTGTAGGTACTCGAACATCACCAAGAGGGTTAAAAGGCTGAGAAGATATGCTTCCATCACTTGGAGAATATAAAAGGCAACGATTCTTAGTCACACCAGGTTGGTGGAAGAGAGTTTGTAAAGGCTTATTCGCCTTACTGTGGGGGCAAAAGGAGAGTCACTTTTATTTAGTGTAATACCTGGAGAAGATGTCTCCAGGGAGTGGATATAGGTCTAGTTGGACCAAACTACTATAAAATTTGGTATTCTTATATTACCTTTAATTTCTCCCGCTTTATTTATTTTACTGCATTTATAATTTTATGGTTGAAAAATCATTTGTGGTAATCATTTCTATGAAAACTTGAATGTTTTAAGATTAGTGATTTAACTTTCTAAAAAGACTTTTAAAAAGTTTTTAAATATCCTAGTGGGACAGTTCTATAAGGTCTAATAACATACATGAACTTTCAAGTGGTATCAGAGAAAATTTCAAAAATTAAGGTTTATACTACTTTTTTAAAAAAGATCATGGATAATTTTAGAAACTATAATACTACTGAAGGATATTCAATTACTAGACCACCTTTATTTGATAACATTCTTTTTTATTTTTATAAAACTTGCATGATTACTTTTCTACAATCACTTGACTATCGCATATGGATGTTAGTATGTGATGGTTATACTAGACCTACTAGAATTGCTGATGGCATTAGAACTAAAGCACCTTTTATTTAATGGACTTTAGAAGAAAGAGAATTAGTATAGTTAAATGCAAAATATTTAAACATTTTTTCTTTGTTTTGAAATTTGAGGATTATATGTGTGTTTATACTTACAAAACTAGAAAGGAAATTTAGGATAGACTTTACATAACTTATGAAGGAATAAATGAGGTAAAATAATTGAGAGTGAACATCTTATTACATCACTATGAACTATTTTACATAAAACCAAATGAGTCGATGCATGTAACAAAGATAGATCGATGCATGTAACAACATGATAGAAAGAAATATAGTGTTGAAAATTGATTATTCATAGAGTAATCAATCAATGCCTAAGGAAGAAGATATTGCACTTATGACTAAGCAATTCAAAACTTTTCTTAAGAGAAAGCAATGATGATGTCAATATTAGAACAAATGTAAGTTCAATAAAACATCAAAAGTTTTTAATGAAGTCATTTGTTATGAATACAGAAAGACTGAATATATAAAGAGTGACTGCCTAGATCTTAAAGCTAATCCTAACAAGGAGAAAATTGAGAAGAAAATTAATGTTAGAAAGGGAAAGAAAAGAATGCAAAGAGCTTTTTGGGCTAACTAAGCTTCAGATCTTCAAAAATAGAAGCAAAAGAGGAGGCTACAAATTTATGCTTAATGGTAGATAAACTTGATCATTCATATCAAGAGGATGTATGTGACCTATGCTATGATGAATTATTTTAAGTTTCTAAGTAAATTTATATTGCATATAGGAAACTTAAGAATTGCATACTAATCTTAATATCTAGTATTTGAATTTATAAAAAGAGCATGAAAATATGATGAATGATCATGCAGACTTAGATAGCAATCACATGGCTTTGCTAGCTAAATTTGATGATTTGAATAAGAAGAATGAACCATTAAAAACATCTTATAGTGAGCTTGAAAATGATTTTAAAGTGTTTATGGGTGAATTTGATCAAAGAGAACATGATTTAAAGATTAAAAATTTTATTTTGGAAAATACAAATTCATATCTTCAAATCAAAGTGAAAGCTTTTAAGAAAAATAAGTCTTCTCCCACACTTGAACAATTTTACAATCCTAACCAAAAGCATACAAGTTCAAAACTTAGAAAAAGATAATATAATTCATATAGATTAGTAAATCATTTTCCTTGTATTAAATGCTTTTTATGTGGAATATTGGAGCATTTTTTGCACACTCACACAATTTATAATAGAAGACATTTAATGTGGAGACATATGATGAATCAATCACATCATATTAAACATACATCTAGATTATCATTGTTAAGAGGTGAACCAAAATTTATTTGGTTCCTAAGTCTAATGTTTGATTATTTTGTAGAAATACTCTCATATAAGTCCACGTGAGAGTATTTTATACTTGGATAGTGGATATTCAAAATATATGACTAAAGATACATTTTAATTTATATTTTTGTAGGTCAAGACTAGAGGCAAAGTGACACTTGGAGATAACACCACTAGGAGAGTGGTTAGATCATGTATGATTGGTAACCTGAAGAATTTTCTAAATGAGAATGTATTATTGGTAGAATGTTTAAAACATAATTTGTTAAGTATTAGTCAACTTTATGATAAAGGTTTTAATATAAAATTTGTACCTACAAGCTGCATTATAAGCCAAAATGGAGTTGATGTGTTGCACCCCAGCTCTTTATTTGTTGCCATTTCATTCTCTCACTAGAGTGGTTTAGTGAGAGAAGCTCTAGGATGGCTATAGGGGGTGGCTCTAGGTCACATCCTCCAAATGTGGTAAGAAGATGGAAAGTGGTGGTAAGAAGGTGGAGAAGCAACATGGTAATTGATAGAAGGTCCTAGCTTTCGATGAGCCGATCGGTGGTGCTCATGTATTGGAAGTATTTGGAGCAGCAAACTCCATTAGACCTACTGGCTAGGGATGAAATGAAGCTTTTTTCACCTCCTGGGATTATCTCACAGCTTAGACCCAATCCTTTCTCTGTCGAGTTTAAGAAGGAGGATAATAAGTCAAACACTAAGTTTGTCCAGCTAGTGTTGAGATTATTGCAACTTAGTTTTTTTATTATTGATATTCTTGCAACATGTTTATTTTTTATGATTCATAATATTATTTTTTTAATTATTATTTCTCCTAACATATTTTACATGCACTACTTTGTTGTTTGTGTGTACTAACGTTTCAGGAAAATCATATTCTAGATTATTAAAGACTTTAAATTAGATCATTTTCTAAGTTTATCATATATGAAGTCTATATTTTTATTTTATTCAATTTGAGAGAGCGTGATTGTAATTGAGTAACTATACGCACACAGGGGGTGAGATAAAAACTTGAATTTTTGAAACTAATCGTATTGTATGATTAACTTCATACGAGATGATTTGTTCAGCTATTTTCCCAGATGAGCAGTCATATGAATAGAAATAAATTTTTTTTAAATGTATAAATCATACTGTACTAACATAGTTCATATATGCCTTCACGTGTATGAAATGGACATGTTTCTGGTCATGTAAAAAAAAAATTCTAAGTATGGATCATACTGTACAAACACAATTCGTACATGCCTTCTAGAGTATGAAATAGACAGGTTCCTGAATGCATAAAAAGAATTTTTCTAAGTATAGATCATACTATATGAACACAGTTCGTACATGCATTACAGAGTATGAAATGGATGGGTTCCTAAATGCGTAAAAAGAATTTTTTTAAGTATAGATTGTACTGTACGAACATAATTTGTACATGCATTCCAAAGTACAAAATTGTGAGGTCCATTTTCATCCCAACCTTTCATCCCGATAAACTTGAAATTTTTATAACTGATCATAACGGAGGATGACACCATCATATGTACGCCATCTAGAGTCTGAAATATTGGGGTTCCTTTTCGTACAGACAAAATTTGAAAATTTCCTAACTATTCATCCTGAACGAATTGGGTTCGTATCAGATGATGATCGGGTATGACATGATTTCATACCGATTCACAATAGGTTTATATGCAATAGTTTTTGAACTGCTCATATGTATGAAATTCGATCGTACTGTATAATCGTGTACGCTCTAAATTTTAATTTTTAGTTTTCTGGATGGTTTTTCATATATTGATTATAAAAAGTCCACTAAAACTGACATAAAAAAAATGTGTCTTCATGATTTTTCAAGGGAAATTGAAAGAGAGAGTATTTGAGAGAGATTTATTGCTAGTTGCATGTGAAGAGTTAACAATGTTACTCAAAGGTAAGAATCACTATGTGATTTGTGTTTTTTACTCTTCCTCTTGTCTTTCTAGATTACAAATGAGAAAATCTTTGAAGAAGATTCAGTTCTCTACCGACACATGAAGGGTGTGAAAGGGTGATGGTTCTCTACCGACACTTGGAGAGTGTGAACAAGCCAATAGTTCTCTGCTAACACTTGGAGAGTGTGAAAGGATGAAGGTTCTCTGGCGACACTTTGAGAGCGTGAACAACCGATGGTTCTCTACCGACACTTGGAGAGTGTGAAAGGATGACAGCTCTCTACCAATAATTGGAGAGTGTGAACAGCCGACAATTCTCTCCCAACACTTGGAGAGTGTGAAAGATGATGTTTCTCTGCCTACACTTGGAAAGTGTGAAAGGATGACGGTTCTCTACCGCACCGGGGATTGGTGGAAGAGAGTTTTGTAAAGGCTTCTTTGCCTTGCTGTGGGGGAAAGAGAGACAATTTTAGTAATAGTGCAATACCTATAGAGGGAGTCTTCAGGGAGTGGATGTAGGTCTTATTTTATCAAACCACTATAAATCTTTATGTTATTTGAATTTCCACATTTTATTTACTGCAAGTTTTTATTCAATGGTTGAAAATTTTACTTTCAAATATTATCTTTAAAGGTTTTCAATTTTAAAATCCAAGAGTAATTTTTGAAATTATCAATTCACCCCCCCCCCCTACTTGGTTAGCCTTGGGACATTAGCTTAGGTTTAACAACCTAATCAAGTATTCAACAAGTGATATTAGAGCTTTGTTTCAAATCCATAAGTTTAAAATACTTTTTGAAACATAAGCATAGCTACTTTTGGAAACTGAAACACACCCAAAGGGTACTCGATCACTAGACCTCCATTATTTGACAATATCCCTTTCGATTTTTGGAAAACACGCATGACTACATTTTTACATTCACTAGATTTTTGTATGTGGATTTTAGTTCAAGAATGGTATATAAAACCAACTAGATTGGTTAATGGCGTTAGAGTTGAAATACCCTTTACCAACTAGACTGTAGAACAATATGACTTAGCACAGTTAAATGCTAATTGCTTAAACAGTTTCTTTTGTGCACTTAAGTTAGAAGATTATATGCAGGTTTCCACTTGCAAAAGTGGAAAGGATATATGGGATAGACTTTGTATTACTTATAAAGGAACTAATGAAGAAAAGAAATCTAGACTAAACATCTTATTACATGACTATGAATTGTTTTGCAAGAAACCAAATGAATCCATTTCTAAAATGTATACAAGATTCACTCATATAGTCATTTATTTGCATGCATTCGGTAGGGAGTTAACAAATGTTGAATTAGTCAATAAAATATTTTGTTGTTTTCCTACGGCTTATGCTGCTAAAGTAACAGTGATTATAGAGTCTAAAGATTTTAATGTTTATTCTATTGACAATCTTCTTGGATCACTAATTCCTTAAGAATAAGGAGTGAGTCAAAGAAAAATTGATGTAGGAGAATACCGAAAGGAAAAGAACATAACATTGAAAGTGGAGAAATTAGAGAGTGATCATTCATAACCTGAGATGAAGATGACATTGCTTTGATGACTCGGGAATTCAGGAGCTTTCTTAAAGGAAGCAGAGAAGACATTAGTAGTGGAATAGAGGTAAGTTTTATAAGAATGTTAAGGTTTCTAATGAAAGTGCTCTGATGGCACTAGAAAGTTCATTAGGGATGTTAAGCCCTATAGAACTGGCCCAAGGCTAAATAAAGAGAGAGGTGAATTGGAAAAGAAGAATCTTTAAATCAAAACACAAACCAAAATCACCACAGAAATCAAAGTGCAGAAATTAAAATGCGGAAGCAGTAAAAAGAAACAACACACCGGATTTATAGTGGTTCGGTCAAACCTTGACCTACGTCCACTCCTTGGAGGCACCCTCCAAGTATTGCACTAAAAACAACTGTCTCTCCTTTAGCCCCCACAGCTAGGCGGAGAAACCCTTACAAAATCATTTCCACCTTCCCCGGTGCGGCGGTGTCGCCGGGTCCTTTGACACCAAAGAGATCTTCTTCTTTGGTGAACTTACCTCGAGACAAGCCTTGAATCCGATGGTACTAAGGTGCGAGTTCACCAGAGCAACAGTGTTGAATCCCCTCCACACTCTTTTGAGTTCCCCCCCTCACAGGATCTTCTCCCTCTCAAACTCCACCCTTTCCTCTCTCCCTTTCAAGCTCTCTCTTCAAGTTTCCCTCATAAGAACGAAGCTATAATGGCTGCCAAAGACACTTACAAAGTGCCTTGTCATAGCTTAAATAGAAGTGCTCAAAACGAGCCCATTAATGCAAGTTGTCGACATTATCGTCCAGGACGATAGGTATGTCATCCTGGCAGATCAGTACAAATTCAGCTCATTAGTCCGGGATAATTTGGGATGATCAGAAGAAAATTGGTTACATCGTCTTGGCCGATATCACGATTGTCCAAGCCGATTAGTTTAAAACTGATTTTAATCATCCTGATCATCACCCTGAATTCAAGCTGTCCGATGTAGATCATCCAGGACATCGTCCTGGCTGATCAGGAGATCATCCCGGACGATGTGATCGTATCAATCAACCATTAATGATTTCTAAAGATACCAGATCAATTTAGGCATAATTGAGTTAGATCATCCTGGACAATAAAAATATCGTCCTGGCCAATTTCCTAAAACAAAGAATTCCTAAACTGATTATGGCGGTTGATTCTTTCTGAATTGAGATTATCGTCCTGGCCGATGCAGGTATCATCCAGGCCGATCTGTTAATGACGGCTGCCTTAATAAGGATGCCCTAATTAGGGTTTCTGATTTTAGACATATCATCCCCGTCGATATTACCAAAAATAGAAATCTTATAGGGAACAACAGGAAATCTTCCAAGTTACAAAACAACAGATCCCACACCAAATACAACAGTCCCAAGAAAGGAAAAAGATTACAAACTAACTTAGACCTAGTCTACCCAATCTTGAGCTGATTTCAAATTGCAGTCCGATCGTGTGAACCTAAAATATTAGTACATAAGGAAGTTGTAGAGAAATAAAAATGTTTGCTATCATCAAAATCATAAACCATTGATCCGCAACAATCTCCCCTTTTTTGATGATGGCAAACAATTCAATTTGAATTTTCAAAAAAAAAAAATTCCTAATCTCCCCCTCACTAGAATAACACTTTTTTTAAAAAAATAGGGGAGATAAAAATATTTTTGTTGTTTTAAATTTTTGAAAAGAAAAAAATACAAATTCAATAGTACGTTCTCCCCCTTTGACATTATCAAAAAGAGAGGAGGTACAAACAAAATAACAAGATGAATAGAAGACAAAAACGTTCCCTGATCTAGTGAAAAAAATTCTTAAAATGAGAAAGTTACCTCTTGGTTTTAATCAAAAACTTAGTAGAATTGGATTGACAACGCATAGTCCAGAAAAGGTTAGAAATTCAAAATTTGATAATCCAAACTCAAGTTCCTTAAAAAGGCTCAAAAACTTTTTAATTTAATATCAAAATCAAGGAATAAATTAGAGAAAAAACAGTCATTTTTTAAAAACTCCTTCCATAAAATATATCTAATAGAAGATCAATGCACGAATAATTGAATCAGGAATCATGATTTTCAAATTCAAGTATCGAAAGTATCAAGGGTTTTCTTAAGCTTTCAAGAAGTATAAGAATGGTAAGCATTAAACTTTTGTGGGCTCATTTTATGCCTCTTGACAATTGGTTGGCGCACTGCGCATCTTTTGATACACTTTGTGTATTCAATTTTTTTTTAAATTTGATGTCTTTGTGCATCTTTTATATTTGGCATCATTGGCCAATTTTTGAATATACTCCCTTTCTTAAATCTTAAAAACAAAGGAAAACCCATCTTAGTGACAAAGCGAATTTCTTAATTAAGAAAATTATGAGTTAGATTCAATAACTTGCAAAAGATTCCTATGCGATAAATAAAATATAGGGAGATAAAAAATTTGTTTCAAAAACCAATTTAAAAGATGAAAAAGATTTAAAATCAAAAGTAGAATAACCTCTTTTAGGAAACAGAGATTGAGAGTCAAAAACATGACTTTCCTTCCTTTGATTGTTTTTAGAGAAGTCAATCGCAAATTACCAAAGATTTCAAGAAAAAATAGGAAGTAGATTTTTCATTTTTAGAAAAGTGAATGTGTTTGTTGATCAGAGAAAAAATTTCACGAAAAAAAAATTTTACATAAAAAAAAATTCAAAGAATAAACAACACAAAATAAAAATAAAAAAAACATAAAAACACAACACAAAAACATGAAAGGCTTTTAACCATTATCTCTCTCCTGGTCCGATGCTTTAGAAACCAGATCTGCCCATGAGATTTTTTGCCTTTCATTATTTCCCCAATTTAAATTTTGCTTCGCCTTGCCCTTTTCTTTCGTAGGAAGAATTTTTAAATTAGGGCACTGATTTTTCATATGTCCAGGTTTCCTACATCAAAAACAAATAATGTCAGAAGGAATATGAACATCCTTACCATTTTTATTTTTTTTCCACTTTTGCTTATGCTTTGGTGAACTTTGTGATTTGCTTGACAAGTCATTGCATTCGTCACCAACTAAGCTATTTCTTTCTGTATCTTCATCTTTTAGAACAATCGTTTCACCTGCATCCAAAAGTCTTTGACCCAAACCTTACTCGTAGGCAATGAGTGAGCCAATCAATATATCAATAGAATATTCATTCAAATCTTTTGATTCACAAATAGCAACTACTTTAGCATTGAACTTATCCAGTAGACAACGAAGAATTTTGTTAACTTTTTCAAAATTTAAAAATTCTCTTCCTAGGGCATGCAATGAAGTAACAATTTGAGTAAACCTTGTGTACATGTCAAAAATAGATTCATGAGGTTTCATACGAAAAAGTTCGTAGTCATGCAAGAGAATGTTTAAAAGAGATTGTTTAACTTCATTAGTGCCTTCATAAGTTATACAAAATTTATCCCAAATTTCTTTACCAGTAGTGCACGTGGATACTAACATAAAATTTTCATAATTTAAAGCATAGAAAAAGCAGTTTAAAGATTTTGCATTCAGTTGAGCATCAATTCGTTCATCTATATTCCATTGACTAAAAGGAATGTCAGTTTTAATTTCATCTAAAATACGTGACGGTAATGAATAACCAGTTAAAATCATATGCCACATGCGAAAATCAATCTATTGCAAAAAATAGACATGCGAATTTTCCAAAAATCAAATATAATATTTTCAAACAAAGGGGGTATGGTGATTGAATAACCTTCCGCAATATTATAATTTGAAAAATTAGCCATGGATCAAAAAATTCAAAAGCTTTTAAAAACTTATTTTATGAATACGGCTCTGATACCACTTGAAAGTGCTCTGATGGCACTAGAAAGTTCATTAGGGATGTTAAGCCTTATAGAACTGGCCCAAGGCTAAATAAAGAGAGAGATGAATTGGAAAAGAAGAATCTTTAAATCAAAACACAAACCAAAATCACCATAGAAATCAAAGTGCAGAAATTAAAATGCGGAAGCAGTAAAAAGAAAGAACACATAGGATTTATAGTGGTTTGGTCAAACCTTGACCTACGTCCACTCCTTGGAGGCACCCTCCAAGTATTGCACTAAAAACAAGTGTCTCTCCTTTAGCCCCCACAGCTAGGCGAAGAAGCCCTTACAAAATCACTTCCAACTTCCCCGGTGCGGCGGAGTCGTCAGGTCCTTTGACACCAAAGAGATCTTCTTCTTTGGTGAACTTACCTCGAGACAAGCCTTGAATCTGATGGTACTAAGGTGAGAGTTCACCGGAGCAATAGTGTGGAATCCCCTCCATACTCCCTTGAGTTCCCCCCCTCACAGAATCTTCTCCCTCTCAAACTCCACCCTTTCCTCTCTCCCTTTCAAGCTCTCTCTTCAAGTTTCCCCCACAAGAATGAAGCTATAATGGCTGCCAAAGACACTTACAAAGTGCCTTGTCATAGCTTAAACAGAAGTGCTCAAAAGGAGCTCATTAATTCAAGTTGTCGACATTATCATCCAGGATGATAGGTATATCGTCCTGGCCGATCAGTACAAATTTAGCTCATCAGCCCAGGACGATTTAGGATGATCAGAAGAAAATTGGTTACATCGTTCTGGCCGATATCACGATCGTCCAGGCCGATTAGTTTAAAACCGATTTCAATCGTCCTGATCATCACCTTGAATTCAAGCTGTCTGATATAGATCATCCAGGACATCGTCCTGGCCGATCAGGAGATCGTCCCGGATGATGTGATCGTATCAATCAACCATTAATGCTTTCCAAAGATACAAGATCAATTTAGGCATAATTGAGTTAGATCGTCCTGGACGATAAGAATATCGTCTTATCCAATTTCCTAAAACAAAGAATTCCTAAACTGATTATGGCGGTTGATTCTTTCTGAATTGAGATTATTGTCCTAGCCGATACAGGTATCGTCCAGTCCGATCCGTTAATGACAACTGCCTTAATGAGGATGCCCTAATTAGGGTTTCTAATTTTGGACATATAGTCGAGGACGATATAAATATCATCCCGGCCAATATTACCAAAAATAAAAATCTTATAGGGAATAACAAGAAATCTTCCAAGTTATTAAATAACAGATCCCACACCAAATACAACAGTCCCAAGAAAGGAAAAAGATTACAAACTGACTCAGACCTAGTCTACCCAATCTTGAGCTGATTCCAAATTGCAGTCCGATCGTGTGAACCTGAAATATTAGTACATAAGGCAGTTGTAGAGAAATAAAAATATTTGCTATCATCGAAATCTTAAACCATTGATCCGCAACATCTAATGACATGATTTGCTATGAATGTAGAAAACTTAGACAGATAAAATTGGATTGTCTCAATCTCAAAGCCACTCCTAGCAAGGAGAAGATAGAGGAAAGAGCAAATATGAAGAAGGGCAAGAAGAGATTTTAGAAAGATTTTTGGATGGACTCAACTTCAGATTCATCAAAAATAGAAAAGGAGGATGAAGTCACCAATTTATACTTAATGACTAATAATCTTGATCAGTCAGATCAAAAAGAGGTATGTGACTTGACTTATAATGAATTGTTAGAAGTTCCTGAAAGAATTCATGATGCATATAGAAAGCTTAAGAAAATGCATGCTAGTTTAAATCTTGAAATGCTATAATTGCAAAGAGAGCATGAAATCCTTAGGAAAGATCGCGTATTGATAGATAACAACCACATGAGTTTACTTGATTAATTTGATGACTTTAATAAAAAGAATGATCTTTTAAAATCATCCTATGCTCAATTGGAAAAATAATTTAAGAATTTTAAGTGTGAATTAGAGAGTAGAGAGCGTTATTTGAATTATAGTAAGAATGTGTTAAAAGATTTAAACATATTTCTTAAATTAAAAGTAAAAGCTCTTGAGGAAAATAGGATACCATCAACACTTGAAGATTTTACTAATCTTATTTTGTGGCCAAAATTTTTAAAACCCAGTAAGAAATAGATTTACTATAAAAATTTGAGAAACCCATTTCCTAGAGTAAAATATAACTCTTGTGGCATATTTGGACATATAGCACACACTTGTACCTTGGATAGAAAAATTGATTTAGTGTGAAAACCTAAGATACATAAACCTAGATATATCATACATATATCTAGTTTTATTTTGTCAAAAGAAGAACCCAAACTTATTTGGGTTTTGAAGTCTAATATTTGATAGTTTTGTAGGCACGCTCTCATACAAGGCCTCATAAGAGCATTTGGTACCTAGATAGCGGTTGCTCAAAGTATATGATAGGAGACACTACATAATTTATAATGCTAGAAGCTAGCAATGGAGGCAGGGTTACACTAGGAGATAACACCAGTAGGAAAGTGGTTTTAATAAGTATGATCGAAAACTTACAAATTCTTTTCATTGAAAATGTGTTACTTGTAGAAGGCTTAAAGCATAATCTATTTAGTCAGCTATGTGATAAAGAATATAGTATAAACTTTTTTCCTACTAGCTATATATTAAGCCTAAATGGAAATAATATTTTGCATGCATTAGGGGTAAATAATATTTATATGCTAGATTTAAATTGTATTAACACTTCTAATGCTTTCTATTTGAAAACTATTTCTGATGAATCATGGTTATAACATAGGAGACTTTGTTACTCTAGCATGAAACCTTAGAAAATTACCCAAATGAATTTGGTGAGAGATATATCAAAACTAGACTTTACTAAGGATCACCTTTGCAATGCATGTAAATTAGAAAAATAGGTGAAGTCCTCTTTTCATTCCAATAAGGATCTTATAACTAGTAAACCTTTAGAGATTTTACATATGGATCTTTTTGGACTGATTGGAATTGTGAGTATAGGAGGGAAAGTATACAGATTTGTGATTGTAGATGATTTTTATATATTAATTTGGGTTAAATTCTTATATCATAAGAGTGAATCATTTGAGGAGTTTAGATATTTTTCAACTTGGAATAAGTGGAAATTAGGTTGTGAGATTTTGACAATCTAAAGTATCAATTGAGGATAATTTAAAAATGAGATATTTGAGGGTTTTGTATAGAAAAGAGAATTGATCACAATTTTTCTACACTTAGAATTCCTCAGAAAAATAGGGTAGCTGAAAGGAAGAACAGAACATTAATTGAAGCCGCTCGAGCCATATTGGCAGAATATTCACTTCCTAAATATTTTTGGGCTGAAGCTGTTAGCACTACATGTTATGTTCTAAATAGGGTGAATATTAGATCAAAATTAAACAAAATACCTTATGAGCTTTTTAGGGGAGAACACCTAATTTATACATTTGCATGTTTTTGGATGCAATATATTCATTCATAATAATGAAAAATCTACCTTAGAAAAATTTGATCCAAAATTAGAAGGAGGAATTTTTCTTGGATACTCTAGTGTTGGAAAATCTTATGGAGTATTTAATAAAAGAACTTTGGTAGTTGAGGATATCACACATATTGTATTTGATGAATCTAGAATTTTAAAAGAGCCCAATTTGAAAGAGGATGAAATAAAAAAAAAACTCCCAAAAGATTGAAAAGATTGTTTGGATGAAAATTTGAAGATAAAAAATACTTTGCCTAAAGATTCAAAATTTTCTAAAAACTACCCTAATGATTAATTTTAGGAGAACCAAGTGAGGGTGTTAGGACTAGGCTTGAATTAAGCAAAGAAGTCAATCATTCTACCTTTATTTTAATAATAGAACCCATAAGAATTTTGGATTTTGGCAATATAAGAAGAATTCAATTCAATTAATTGCAAGGCCAAAGGATCAAAGTGTAGTTAGAACTAAGTGGGTATTTAAGAACAAAATGAATGACTCAGGAGTTGTTAGAAATAAGGATAGGTTAGTTACTAAGGGGTATAATCAAATTGAAGGGATTGATTTTGAGGAGACTTTTTCCCCTATAGCGAGACTTGAAGTAATCAGGGTTTTATTAGCCTTTGCCAATTTTAAAGGATTTAAATTATTTCAAATTGATATAAAAAGTGCCTTTTTGAATGGGGTGATTCAAGAGGATGTTTATGTTGAATAACCTCCAGGTTTTGAAAATTCAAAATTCCTAAATCATATTTTTAAATTGAAAAATGCATTATATGGATTGAAATAGGCACCTAGGGCATGGTATGAAATGTTGAGCACTTTCTAACTTCATAGTTCTTTTGAAAAAAGAAGTGTGGAAACCACTCTCTTTTTGAGGAAATTGGGAGATGGCATACTCATTGTACAAATTTATGTTGATGATATCATCTTTGGATCTATAAATAAAAATCTTTGTGATGAGTTTTCCAAAATAATGAGTAGTGAATTTGAGATGAGCCTAATGGGAGATCTGAGTTACTTTCTAGGTTTTAGCATTAAGCAAATTGAGGAGAAAATATTTCTTAATCTATCGAAGTATGTTAAGGATATCCTCAAGAAGTATGAAATGGATAATGTTAAACCAGTTAGTATATCTATGAGTTTCTTAATTCAATTGGATAAGGACCCAAAGGAAAAATTTATTGATCAAAGAAATTTAGAGAAATTATTAGATCTTTGCTTTATTTGATTGCTAGTAGACTTGATATTATGTTTAGTGTTTATTTGTGTGCTATATTTCAATCAGATCCAAAAGAATCCTATTTGATAGCAGTAAAAAAGATTTTAAGATATCTCTTGGGAACTCAAAACATAGGAATTTGGTATCCTAAATACAGCTCTTTATTTGAAATTATTGGATATTAAGATTTAAACTTTACAGGTTATAGGGTTGATCAAAAGAGTATATCTGGAACTTATCAATTTATTGGAAATTCTTTAGTTTCTTGGTTTAGTAGAAAATAGAATTCCATAGCCCTATCTACTATTAAAGCTTAATACATTATCTTAGGAAGTTGTGTGGCACAAGTTCTTTGGTTGAAATAATAGTTGATTGATTTAGGATTTATAATAAATATAATTCCAATTTATTGTGATAACATTAGTTCCATTTGCATTTCAAAATATCCTATTCAACATTCTAGAACTAAACATATAGACATAAGGCATCATTTCATAAGGGATCATGTATCCAAAGGAGAGATTAAATTAAACTATATTTCTACTAAAAATCAACTTGAAGATATTTTTACAAAACCACTAGCCTTTAATACTTTTAGCACATTAAGAACAAGGCTAGGTATGATCGATCTTAATGCTTAATTACAAAATTTTCTACAAACTTGATATGTGTTTTTGTGTGTTTTTTTCTTTTTTTTAATGTGATTATTTTTGTTTTATTTTTATGTGTTTGTTTGTATTTTTGCTTTTTATATTTTTATGTTTTAGACATGTTATTAAAACATCAAAATTCTTATTTCTAAATGATCGTGATGATTTTCTAAGTGTTCTATTCGTACTATACGAAATTATTTTTATCATGTATGAATTTTGTAGCATATCGATCGTTGTTTTGAACTGATTGAATAAAGTTTTAATTTTCTAATACATATTATACTGTATGATATTTATATCGTCTCGGATTAACTGTATTATTTTATCTATACACATGTAGATGGTTATACAAGTAGAATCAGTTATTATAATTGATCTTACGTATGTACATATGATCCATGTGTCATTCGATGTGAGGGATGAACCTAACTATCATTAAAATAATCTTAAATAACCAATCATCCCAGATGAACACATATTTGTCTGTACAATTGTCTGGTCAAAAGCCTGTACAAAAGGATGAATCGTTGTTGCAATCCATGACCCCGAGTTTGAGATTTTGATGATGACAAATAATGTCACCTGAACTACTATTCTTTGAATATCTTTGATTTTTGATATTGTCTATGAGTACTAATATTTCAAGAAGATCACAAGTTACTCAGGACAACAGGAAGACTCAAGATTGGGAAGAGTAGGAGTGTGAGTATGTATCACTATATTTTTTATTTATTTTATTTTCTTTTTTCTTGAGTCTGGCCATAAACTGCATGTAAGTCTGAGCAACCATGCACACACACAGGCGAGAGGGTTTTAAAAGAAAAAGTAGACTTTTTTATGTTGATCATACTATACAAATTTATATCGTACTGTACGATCTGATCTGGTTGAATCATATTTTTGTAAGCACGTCGTACTATACAATTTGTATCATACTATACGATGTGTTACTAATCAAAAACCCTAGCCGTCAGATTAGTTTAAGTATGTTTATTAGTCATTCATATTGTACGATGTAATTTGTGCTATACGATTTATCTTGAATACTTACTTAAAATAACCTGTGATTAGCGGAATAAATCAAGGTTGTAATCACTGATTGGTACTCGTACTGTATGAACATGTTTGTACTATATGATGATCAGAGATGAGTTTTGATCATCCGGGCTATCGTCTTGGACGATCTCTTATTTTTTTCCTAATCATACTGTACGATGTATATCATACCATATGATGTACAAAGATGAGTTTTGATCTCCCGGAACTTCATCCTAGATGATGCCTTAATCTTGACTATTCATACTGTACGAAGTAGGTTGTACCCTACGATGTATAGAGATGAGTTTTGATCATCCCGACTATCATCCTGTATAAATAAAAGAGTTGATAATCGTACTGTACGATTGTAAATATTAATGACTACTTTGAAAATTTTAGGGATTTTGGAGACCGTTTTTAAGTATCAAAATAGTTATGTTTTGAGTGCATGGTAGAAAGAGGGGAACGTGATTAGAGAGGGAATACTTGGGAGAGAGCTCTTTAGAAGTTTTTGGGATTTGAGAGAGGAAGGAGATGGTGAGCTTGGTGAGGGAGAAGTAGTGTGAGGGAGATCACACGGTTGCTCTATTCTTGCTGCATCTTGCTCCTCCTGTGGCCCGAGAAGAACTTGTGGGAGGCTCTCTAAGGGGAAGACACTTCTACATCTGTGTCCTTGAAGTTACTCTACCTTCTCCAGGAGGGAGAAAAATGAGAAGGTACGCTGCCATCACCAAGAGGGTGAGAAAAGTGCTTGGCACTCTGCCATGCCAGGTTGGTGAAAGTGAGTATTGTAAGGGCTTCTACACCTTGCCGTGGGGGAAAAAGGAGAACTATAGTTTAGTAGTAAAATTCTCGGAGTGGAGGACTCCGGGGAGTGGACGTAGGTCATGGTTTGACTGAACCACTATAAAACTCTAGCGTGCTTTTTTCCTTATTGCTTTTTATTTTTGCTTGCACTTTATTTTCATTATATTTGCTTAGTGATAATTGTGAAAGAAAAAGAATTTCATTGTTGTTAATTATGTTCAAATAATTTCTTCAGCATTAGTTAAATTTTTCTTATTAAAATTTTAAAAATTAAAAAAATATTAGAATTCTTATTTAGGATTTGTGTTGCAACAAGTTTTTCGCAATTCACCCCCCCCCCCCCCCCCCACTCTTGGCGCATCTAGTAACTTCAATTGGTATCAGAGCAGGGTTTCAAAATAGTGTTTTAGAAAACCTTGAAAAATAATCATGTCACATGTTAGTAATCATAATACCGCGGAGGGTTATTCAATAGCCCGTCCACCTCTTTTTGACAATATCCCATTTGATTTCTGGAAAAATAAAATGTCTACATTTTTACAGACTATTGATTACCGTATGTGGATGTTAGTCAATGATGGTTACGTTGCACCTTTTAAAACTTTGAATGGAGTGAAAACTCAAGTACCTTTTAATGAACGGAGTAATGAGGATAGAGAATTAGCTCAATTGAATGCGAAGTGTTTAGACTGTTTCTTTTATACTTTAAAGTCTGAGGATTATATGAGAGTTTCTACCTGTGCTAATGGTAAGGACATTTGGGATAGACTGTGCATCACGTATGAAGAAATTAGTGAAGTTAAATAGTCTAGGCTTAATATTCTGTTGCATGATTATGAACTCTTCCATATGGAACCTAACAAAATAATATATGACATGTATACTAGGTTTACCCAAATTGTGACATCCTTGCATGCATTAGGTAGAGAAATTTCAAATTCTAAAACAGTTAACAAAATTCTTAGATGCTTACCTAGCTCCTACAATGCAAAAATTACTGCCATCACAGAATCTAATGATCTAAACATTTATTCTATTGACAACTTACTTGGTTCACTTATTGCATACGAGTAGGGGGTGAGTCAAAGGCAAAGTGATGCAGGTGAAAAGAAGAAGGAGCAGACAGTGGCATTAAAAGCGAATAATTCATAAAGTGAAAGCTCTACAGGGGAGGAAGAAGATGACATAGCCTTGATGACCCAACAGTTCAAGAACTTTTTGAAAAGAAAACAAAGGCGTCATTAGAACAGCTAAAATAAAGGTAAAAGCTCGAGGTTTACTAAAGT
Source organism: Dendrobium nobile (assembly GCA_022539455.1). Taxonomy (NCBI): domain Eukaryota; kingdom Viridiplantae; phylum Streptophyta; class Magnoliopsida; order Asparagales; family Orchidaceae; genus Dendrobium; species Dendrobium nobile. Next base: position 25,558,555 of record CM039733.1, read on the forward strand.
TTCATCTGATATAATCTGGTTTGAGTATAGGAAGTAAGGTCACCTTCGAGCTGATTACCCCAACCTAAAGAGCCAACCTGCTAAGGAAAAAGGTGAGGACGAAGCCAAGTATAAGAAAGGAAAGATGAAGATACAAAAAGCTTTTTGGGCCGACTCTTCCTTAGAATCGTCAGAAGAAGAAGTAGAGGAGGAGGTAATAAATTTGTGTCTTATGGCTAACGATAATCTTGATCAATCGGATCAAGATGAGGTATGTCAGCTTTTATACGAGGATTTATTACTTATTTCTAAAAAAATTCATGACTTGTATAGGAAATTGAAAAAGATGCATGCTAGTCTTAATATTAATTTTAGTACTTTACAAATTGAGCATGGTAACTTAGTTAAAGAAAATTCTTATTTAGATAGAGATCATATGATGCTTCTTCTTGAGTATGATGCATTAAATAAGAAGCATATTGAACTAATAGAAGAGTATGAATCCTTGAAAACCACTCATGTTGAACTAGAAGAAGCTTTCACAGACTAGACAAACTTGCATTAGAAGTAGATCAAAGTAAGCATTTATTAAAAATAGAAGTTCATGGATTGACATATCAAAACAACACTTTTAAAGAAAAATCAAGGAACTAGAAAAAGAAAATGCATCAGTCACATTAGCCCAACCTAGCAAACCCCCAGCACTGCATGCAACACAAAACTTTAGGAAGAGGCAACACCACTCATATAGGTTAGTAAACTCATTTCCTGGTGTTATGTGCTTCTCTTGCGGCATGCTATGTCACATATCGTGCACATATATAATTCACCGTAGGACACACCTAGTATGGAGACCTAAAATGCATCCATCACAGCATAGCATGCATATATCTCATTCATGCAAGCATAAGGAGGAACCCAAACTCACTTGGGTTCCTAAATCTAAACCTTGAATGAAATTGTAGGAATGCTTTCATAAAAGATCTAGTGAGAGCATGTGGTACCTAGATAGTGGCTGCTCATGACACATGACTGGAGATATGAAGAAGTTCATTTTATTAGACACCAGAATCAGAGGCAAAGTAACATTGGGAGATAACACTACCAGAAAAGTGATAGGCTCAGGTATTGTTAGTAATGCTAAGAATTTTTTAATTGAAAATGTTTTATTAGTTGTTGGTTTAAAGCATAACTTACCTAGCATTAGTCAATTATGTGATAAAGGTTTTGACATTAAATTTCTGTCTGACAAATGCCTGATTAGTATAAATGACATACTTGTTTTAGAAGGAAAACAAATGAATAATGTTTACATGTTAGACCTTAATTGCAATGATAGTTCAAATTCTTTTTGCTTAAAAATAATAGTAGATGACTCGTGGCTATGGCATAAGAAACTATGCCATGCTAGTATAAAAATACTTAGAAACATCACTCAGAAAAACCTAGTTAGAGGCGTACCTAAGTTAGACTTCACTAAGGATCATTTATGTGATGCTTGCCAACTAGGAAAATAAGTCAAATCATCCTTTAATTCAATTAAAGAAGTGATCACCTCTAGGCCATTAGAAATCCTACAAATTGACTTATTTAAACCTGTTAGCACAGCCAGCCTAGGTGGAAACAATTATGGATTTGTAATTGTAGATGACTTCACTAGATTCACTTTGGTAAGATTCCTAGCACATAAGAATGAGTCGTTTGAGGAATTCAAGGAATTCTCCATTTAGATTCAATGAAAATTAGTATGTGAAATCTCAACAATCCATAGTGATCACGGTGGAGAGTTTCAAAATGAAAATTTTGAATTATTCTGTCAAGAGATAAAAATAGAGCATAATTTCTCAGCCCCTAGAACACCTCAGCAAAATGGTATAGTAGAAAGAAAGAATAGAACCTTAGTAGAAGCTGCTAGGGCAATGTTAGCAGAGTACATCCTTCCTAGAAATTTTTGGGTAGAAGCAGTAAACACGACGTATTATGTATTAAATAGGGTGAATATTAGATCTAAGCCGAATAAAACTCCTTATGAACTCTTTAAGGGTCAAACACCGAATCTTTCACACTTACATGTCTTTGGGTGTAAGTGCTTCATCTTGATTAATGGCAAACTACCTTTAGGAAAATTTGATCCCTAGTATGATGAGGGTGTCTTCTTAGGTTATTCATCTATAGGTAAGGCCTACAGAATCTTTAATAAGATAACCCTAGTAGTAGAAGAGTCCACCCATGTAGTATTTGATGAATCAGATAAGCCCTCTGAGTATAATATTGAAGAAGATGAAATAGAGGCAATTTAAGGAGTAGAGACTATGACCTTAAGAGAAAGGGTAGAACCTTAGGAAGATTTGCCTAGAATGGAGATATTCTTCTAGTCATCCTAAAGAGTTAATTTTAGTAGACCCTTCAGAAGGTGTAAGAATTAGGCATGGACTTAGGAAAGAGGTTAGTCATTCAGCATTAATCTCTATGAAAGAACCTACAAGTATACATCAAGCTCTAGGAGATGAATTCTAGATCCTAGCAATACAAGAAGAATTGAACCAATTCACTAGGAATGATGTTTGGGAGTTAGTCAAGAGACCTAAAGAACAAAGTGTTGTTGGAACAAAATGGGTCTTTAAAAATAAGGTGAATAATTTAGGAACCATAATAAGAAATAAAGTCAGACTAGTAGCTAAGGGGTACAACCAAATTGAGGGAATAAACTTTGAATAAACCTTTGCCCCAGTTACTAGATTAGAAGTCATAAGAGTTCTCTTAGCTTTTGCTTGCTTCAAGAATTTCAAAAAGGGTAGTGTGGACACTACACACATTTTATAAAAAGTTAAAGAAGAAATTCTCATTGTTCATATTTATGTGGATGACATTCTATTTGGTTCTTCAGATAAAATTTTATGTGATGAATTTTCAAAAATAATGAGTAATGAGTTTGAAATGAGCATGATGGGAGAGTTAAACTACCTTCTTGGCTTTAATGTGAAACAAATGGATAATGGAACATTCTTTAGCCAAACGAAATACATTAAAGATGTTCTGAAAAAATATGAAATGGATAGTGCTAAGCTCATGAACACTCCAATGAGCTCAACAATTCAATTAAACAAATATCATAATGGAAAATCAATAGACCAAAAAAAATATAGAGGAATGATAAGATCTCTCCTTTACCTGACTATAGTAGACCGAACATAATATTTAGTGTGTGCCTCTATGCCCATTTTCAAGATGATTCTAAAGAGTGTCACATAACTATAGTCAAGAGAATCCTTAGATATCTATTAGGCACCCTGAACTTAAAATTTTGGTATCCTAGGCACAACACTTCCTTTGAAATAATAGGCTACTCAGATTCTGCTTTTATAGGATATATGATAGATAGAAAAAGCACCTCTGGTACCTGCCAATTTATAGGACAATCTTTAGTTTCTTGGTCCAGTAGAAAGCAAAATTTAGTAGCCCTTTCCACAGCCGAGGCAGAATATATTGCAGTAGGTAGTTGCGTTGCCCAAGTACTATGGTTAAAGCAACAAATTCTTGACCTTAGCTTACCTGTAGGAACCATCTCAATCATGTGTGACAACACAAGTGCAATTTGCATCTCTAAAAATCTAATTCAGCACTCTTGAATGAAACATATAGACATTAGACACCATTTCATAAGAGATCATGTTGCTAAGGGAGATATAGAATTGCATCACATCGCTACAGGAGATAAATTGGAAGACATATTCATAAAACCACTATCATTCGACACCTTTAAAGCTTTGAGGACTAGACTGGGTTTCATAGACATTAATGCATAAACCAAAAAAAAAAAAAATTAAGGATGTTCTTGATCATCACACACAAAACTTCACAATTAAATTTTTTCTTATCGTACTATACGATCCACAATCATACTGTATGATGTATCTAATGCTACACAAACCACAACACAGACTCAAGTTTCATCTCTGTTCATCGTACTGTATGAAGTATTTCGTACTATATGATACGGTGATAGTTCATTCAATTCATTGGTATGACATTATTGATCATCGTACGATACGATATCCTCTCTTCGTAATGTACGATCTACGTTAACGAATGGATTGGGATGAATTTAATTAGTTTGGTATGATATTATTGGTGTTTGTACTGTATGATACACCTGTTCATACTGTACAAAACTTTTTGTCAAGGGTCGTACTGACGACCCTCGGGGTGATCAAAATCCTTCTGATCATATTGTATGATAAACATCGTACTTACGCATTGACCACCTTTTCACAAACCAAACTATCAGAATAATTATTGCCACATCATACTGTATAATACCATATCGTATTGTACAATTTATGAAAAATTTTATAAATAGGATTCATTAGCAGATCACTTCACTCACACTCACTTCCTCACCTTCACTCGGCCTTTACACAATGTCAAGCTCTAGCAAGCACGGTTGTCTCGTCATGGGAAGCTCGTCTTCCTCTCACCGCCACAGCGCTCATTTCCTAAAAGCTAAAAATGAAGATGCCTATCACAAGTTCAAAGCCTGCAAGATTACACCGTCCAAGATGCTCAATCAGGCAGCTTTAAATTTTGAGGTACTGAACCTCTTCTCTTCCACCACTTTCCAGTTTCTTTTTATTCTGCCTTTCCCCTACACTTCAGAACTCCTATTCGAAGTTCTAGCCAACCTTACCTACACCATTGGCACATTGACTTTCTACTCTTTTGTCTGTCACCAAAACATAGAAATCACTAAGGCTGACATCGCCCAATACATTAAGCTACCCACTGAAGGGCCTAGGGTTTGTTCCTTTCTCACAAATGAATTCTACTGGAGTGATGTCAATCATGTCCTTAGGAATGTAGACTTCTATCAACACCATCCACTCATCCAATCCCTCAATTGAAATGCCAGAATCATTCAATATGTACTTAGAACCTCAATCATACCCAAAGCTGGCGACCGAATCCGCATGACCCTGAACCTATCAGTTGCTACCTATCTTATAATGTCAAACACAAAATTTGATGAGGCTGATTTAGTGATTGACTATATCTGAAATATAACTTTAGTTTGCCTCCCTACTACCCGCAGGAAATAAAATCTAGCCCTTGGCCACCTTATAGAATACATCCTTCAAAATAAATACCAATTAACCTATCCTGGTGAACCCGATAATTTACCAATCTTTTACACGGATGCCTCTTTTTGTATTCACTTTCATCTAGGATAAGAGTCTGAAGAACCAGACTTTGAAGATGAAGAAGGAGAAGCCGTCCTAGCAGCAGCTCTTGATTGACCATGATGGCAAGCACCTCCATGAGCACCTGCATCAGCCTACCCTCATGATTATTTGGTCGAACGCTTCGGCCAACTTTAGAGTCATCTTGACATACACATTCATGAATAGCATCAATAGCACGAGGATGACATGCGGTGGTTTGCGGAACGCTTCACTTTGATTGATTACCATTTTGACACAATCCTTCAATATTTCCAACCACACCAACCTCCACCTCCAAGTGATCAGGATCCTCCTTTTTGAAGTGTATCTATTTTGTTCTTTCTTTCTTAGTGTTGTTTGTGTCTTTCCTTTTTAGTGATGTCAAAAGGGGGAGAAGTCTGTTTATAGTTTGCTTATGTTTATGTAGTTTGCTCATGTTTCCCTATATTTCAATGAAATGAAAATTTCTTTTTTCTCTTTTCATGCTTTATTTTCTTGTCTATGTTGTGTTGTTTTTAATTAATAAAAAAAATGTCTTGCAAAAATATTATTTGACATTATCAAAAAGGAAGAGATTGTTGCAATCCATGATCCCGAGTTTGAGATTTTGGTGATGAGAAATAATGTTGCCTGAACTACTATTCATTGAATACCTTTGATTTCTTCTATTATGTGTGAGTAATAACATTTCAGGAAGATCACAAGTTACTCAGGACAATAGGAAGACTCAAGACTGGGTAGAGTTGGAGTGTGAGTCTGTATCATTATAAATTTTAATTTATTTTATTTTCTCTTTTCTTGAGTTTGGACACAAACTGCTTGTAAGTCTGAGCAACTATGCACACACACAGGAGAGAGGGTTTTAAAAGAAAATTGTATATTTTAATATGTTGATCGTATTGTATGAATTTATATCATACTGTATGATCTGATCTAGTTGAATCGTATTTCTATAAGCAGTTCATACTGTACGATTTTTTATCATACTGTATGATGAGTTACTAATCCAAAACCCTAGCCGCCAGATTAGTTTAAGTTAGTTTATTAATCGTTCATACTGTACAACATAATTCATACTGTACTATTTATTTTGAATACTTACTTAAATTAACTTGTGATTAGTCGAATAAATCAAGGTTTTAATCACTAATTGGTACTCATACTATACGAACATGTTCGTACTATACGATGAACAGAGACAAGTTTTGATCGTCCCGATTATCATCCTGAATGATCTCTTATTTTTGCCTAATCGTACTGTATAATATATATCATACCATATAATGTATAGAGATGAGTTTTGATCGTCCCTAACTTTGTCCTAGACAATGCCTTGATTTTGACTATTCATACTGTACGAAGTAGGTCGTACCCTATGATGTATAGAGACGAGTTTTGATCGTCCCGACTATTGTCCTGTACGAATAGAAGAGTTGATGATCATATCGTACGATTGTAAATCGTACTGTATGACTATATTTAGAAGTTTTTGAACTGTTCGTAAACCTTCATACCAGGACAAAGCCTATTATACCAATCATATTATACGATGGTAAATCATACTATACGATAGTAACGGCTACTTTGAAAATTTTAGGGATTTTGGAGCCCATTTGTAAGTATCAAAATAGTTATATTTTGAGTGCATGATAGAAAGAGTGGAACATGATTAGAGAGGGAATGCTTGGGAGAGAGCTTTTGAGAAGTTTTTGGGGTTTGAGAGAGGAAGGAGAGGGTAAGCTTGGTGAGGGAGAAGTAGTGTGAGGGAAATCATACTGTTGCTCCGTTCTTGCTGCATCTTATTCCTCCTGTGGTCTGAGAAGAACTTATGGGAGGCTCTCTGAGGGGGGAACTCTTCTATATTTATGTCCTCAAAGGTACTCTACCTTTTCTAGGAGGGAGAAAAATAAGAAGGTACGCTGCCGTCACCAGGAGGGTGAGAAAAGAGCTTGGCACTGCGCCACGTCGGGTTGGTGAAAGCGAGTCTTGTAAGGGGCTCTCCACCTTGCCGAGGGGGCAAAAGGAGTACTATAATTTTATTGTGAAATTCTCGGAGTGGAGGACTCTAGGGAGTGGACGTTGGTCATGGTTTAATCGAACCACTATAAAACTCTGGAGTGCTTTTTCCTTATCGTTTTTTATTTTTTCTTGCACTTTATTTTCATTATATTTTCTTGGTGATAATTGTGAAAGAAAAAGAATTTCATTGTTGCAAATTGTGTTCAAATAATTTCTTACGCATTAGTTAAAATTTTCTTATTAAAATTTTAAAAACAAAAAAAAATTATTAGAATTCTTATTTAGGATTTTTATTGCAACAAGTTTTTCGCAATTCACCCCCCCCCCCCCCCCCCTCTTCGCGCATCTAGTAACTTCAATCCTAACTTGCTTGATTATGAAAAGTCATTTCATTTTGAACGTATTTGTTCAAACATACAAAATTCATTTTGTCATGTACGAACCATCAATTATACAGTACGAACCATTTTTCATATGTATGAAAGATCATTTTTCTTTAAATAGGAGGGCTTCATAATTTATTTTCATTCACTTTAATAGCCTCCTCCAATCCTTCTAAACTTAGTAATGGCCAGTTCCAGCAAGCACACTAAACTCACTAAGGGGTCGTCTTCCAGGAGTGGAGACGACAACTTTTTTATCTAGGGTAAATGAGGATTCTATCCTTAGATTTGTCTCTGCAAAAATTACTCCTTCTAGAATCCTACTTCAAGAGGATATCAACTTTCAAGTGATGCCTCTTTTCGCCACCACTTAATTTTCTTTTATCCTAACTATTATTCATGCCTACAGCAAAGAAACCTTTCACTATTTTCTGGCAAACATGTCTTTTAGTTCTGATGAGAATATGATAAGATCTTATGTCCTGAATAGAAGGGTAGACATCATTGAGGAAGATTTGGGAATCATTTTGCATTTAAGAACTCAAGGAGTTAGAGCCCACATAATAACTTCAAAATCTGATTTTTGACTAGTCCAAAATAAACAAAGTTCTTATAGGGATTGAGCAAGTAAGTCAATTTGCTAGGGTCTATACTTTAAATCAAAATAAAAGGGTCATTCAGCATGTCCTTAGAACTTCCATAATTCCTAAAGTTGGTGACCATATTAACATTACTCCTCTTCAGTCCACTGTTACTTATCTTATCATGACTGGCAGCCAATTGTTGAAGCCCAGCTTATTATTGATTATATTTATGGATTTTCTAAAATTTGTCATATATCTCATAGAAGGAAGAAGAATATTACCTTAGGATATCTTATGACCTATATTTTAGAGAAGAAGTACAATCTTGTTCATCCTGACCTACAACTTGAATTGCCAATCTACTTTATTAGTGCTTCATTTCGAGTACTTTTTGGGAAAGATGGCAATGCAAGTGAGGATTTTGAGGAAGAAGGGGGAGCTCCAGCACCTGCACCTACGCCTACTCAGGGACCTGATTTTTAGGAGATGGTGTAGCACTTTGACCGACTGAAGAGTTATTTTGATCAGTTCTTTAATCAAATTCAAGCTCATCTACACCGGCAGGATGCTTAGTACTAGCAAGACATGGGCTGGATTCAAGGACAATTGGAATCCATCAACACTAATGTAGCTATGATGAATAGCTATTTTCTATCTTCAACTAGCCTTCTTCTCCAAACTAGGGCCCCTCAGATTTTTAGATGTACTTCTTATGTGATGTCTTTGTTAGTCATTTGAGATATGTTTATCTTTGTGATGCTTTTTAATGCTTTGAGCACTTGTCTTGTTTTTAGATATTTGATGATGATGTTGTTATGTTATCTTCTTTTGAGATATATGATATTGATATTAGTTGTGCTTTATTGTATTAGATCTTTATATTGATATCAATAAAAATTATCTTATTTTGTTTAGTTTATTTTGTTCCTTATTTGAAATGTTAGTTTCCCTATACATTAATCCTATCTTAATTGATCTAAAAAGTATTATAAATTAAACAACAATATAAAAATTAATTTCATTATGAAATCTAATTTTTTAAAATTTTTAAGTTAATTTATAACTTGATCAAGTTAAGGCAATCAATCTTATGTTCTTTTTAGGAAAATATAATTCACAATATTATTATTGAAATTTTGATGTCTTACTACTTTTTATTTCTCTTTTTAATATAATTATTCTTGTGATAAGATAAAATTGATGTTTTAGATTATTGATTTTGAAAAGATTAATTAAAAAAGGAGGGAAATGTATAATGTGTATAAAAATCAAAAGAATGCGCAATAGTTCACAAATTGAAAAGAGGCACAAAATTAGTCCAAATACAAAAAGATGCACAAAATGTGCCAAAAAATATTTGAAAAGATATGCAATGTCGCATATTGATAATGTTCTTTCCTCTATCTTTTAATCTTCAAAATTAAATCATTCTAATTTTCAATTATGTTTTATATTAAAAATTGAAATTATCTAATTTTTATTTCATCACTTTTGCAATAATTCTCTTTATCTAAATTATCTAGAATACTTCATGACTTTGGTTAACTTTTCTTGTCTATGTTATTCCTTAATTTAAATTTTTTTGAATCTTTCTTTTTCAACTAATGAACATTAACTTTGTTATTGTAATTATAGTTCAATCTCTTTCAAGATCAATTTTTAAGGTTTCATATATGACTTCTTTCTTTTCAAACTATTCTTCTTCCTTTTTTATTGTTGTCAAAAGGGGAAGAAATATTATTTGCTTGTTTGCATTTGATTGTTTTTAGTATATTAGTATTATTTTGAATGTTGTTGTGTGTTTTAAAATTTAAAAATAAAAAATTAATTTGTTCTTAAAAGAATTCCCTTATATTCATATATTTATTCATTTAGGGGGAGTTAAGAAGAAATTTAGGGTATTCAATTTTATTTCAAACAATACTTATTTTGCCATTATAAAAAAGGGAGAGATTGTTGAGATTGTTACAACTTAGTTCTTTATTGTTGATAATATTGCAACATGTTTGTTTTTTATGATTCTAAATATTATTATTTTAATTATTACTTCTCCTAACATATTTTGGATGCACTGCTTTATTGTTTGAGTGTACTAACGTTTCAAAGAAATCATACTCTGGATTGTTAAAGACTTCAAATCCGATTAGTTTAAAAGTTTATCATATATGACGTATGTATTTTTTATTTTATTGAGTCTGAGAGAGTGTGATTGTAATGGAGTAACTGTGCACACACACACAGAGGGTGAGATAAAAACTTGAATTTTTTAAACTATTCATACTGTATGAATTAACTTCGTACGAGATAATTTATTCAGTTATTTTCTCAGACGAGCACTCATACGAACATAAATGAAAATTTTTCTTAAGTATAAATCATACTATACGAACATAGTTCGTACATGACTTCACGAGTACAAAATGGATGGGTTTCTGGTCACGTAAAAATAATTTTTTAAGTATGGATCGTACTATACGAAAACAGTTCATACATGCCTTCCAGAGTATGAAATGGACGAGTTCCTGAACACGTAAAAAGAATTTTTCTAAGTATGGATTGTACTGTACGACCACAGTTCGTACATGCCTTCCAGAGTATGAAATAGATGGGTTCCTAAAAGTGTAAAAAGAATTTTTCTAAGTATGGATCATACTATATGAACATAGTTCGTACATGCATTCCATAGTACAAAACTGTGAGGTCCATTTTCAACCCAACCTTTAGTCCCTACCAACTTGACATTTTTATATTTGATCGTATTGGACGATGACATCAACGTACCTATACCATCCATAGTATAAAATATTTGGCTTCCTTCTCGTACAGACAAAATTTGAAAATTTTCTAATTGTTTGTCCTGAATGAACTTGGTACGTATCAGATGATGATCGGGTATGAAATGATTTCATATCGATTTATAATATGTTCGTACACAATAATTTTTGAATTATTTATACGTATAAAATTTGATCGAACTATATGATTGTATATGCTATAAATTGAAATTTTTAGTTTTCTGGATGGTTTTTTGCGTCTTAAGTAAAAAAAGTCCACAAAAATTGATGTGAAAAAATTTTATCTTCATGATTTTTCAAGTGTAATTGAAAGAGAGAGTGAGAGAGAGTGTTTGAAAGATATTTCTTGCTAGTGGAGTGTGAAGAGTTCATAAGGTTACTCAAAGGTAAGAATCTCTATGTGATTTATATTTTTCACTCTTCATCTTATCTTTCTAAATTGCTCGTGAGAATATCTTTGAAGAAGATTCAGTTCTCTGTCAACACTTGGAGGGTGTAAAAGGATGACGGTTCTCTACCAACACTTGGAGAGTGTGGACAGCCGACGGTTCTCTAGCAACACTTGGAGAGTGTGAAAGGATGATGGTTCTCTGCCAACACTTGGAGAGTGTGAACAGCCGACGGTTCTCTGCTGACACTTCGAGAGTGTGAAAGGACAGTGGTTCTCTACCAATACTTGGAGAGTATGAAAAGCTGATGATTCTCTACCGACACTTGGAGAGTGTGAAAAGATGACAGTTCTCTTCCTATACTTGGAGAGTGTGAAAGGATGACGGTTCTCTACCGCACCAGGGATTGGTGGAAGAGAGTTTTGTAAAGGCTTCTCCACCTTGAGTTTTGGTAATAATGCAATACCTGAAGAGGGAGTCTTTAGGGAATGGATGTAGGTCATGTTTAACCGAACCACTATAAATCATTGTGTCATTTAAATTTTCGCATTTTATTTACTACAAGTTTTTATTCAGTGGTTGAAATATTTATTTTAAAATATTATCAATTAACTTGCTACTAATCTTTATAGGTTTTAACTTTAAAATCTAAGAGTAATTTTTAAAATTACCAATCCCCCCCCCCCCCCCCTCTTGGTTAAGCTTGGGACATTAGCTTAGGTTTAATAACCTAATCAAGATTCAACAGCTAGCTCCATCTAGCTCTAATGGTAAGGATGAGGGTATGCAAACTATGAGCTTTATATACTCAGATGGGAAGTTTACTTATAGTGTTCCTTCTACGATTGATAGGTCTTCTCCTCCAACTGCTTAAAGGGAATTCATTTTGAGTTGTATTGCCCAGCTTAATGGAACTGCTCAGCTAGATAGGTCCTTTTTCCCTCAAGCTTTGCATTCCTGTAATAATAGTGGATCAGATAATGAAATAGAGCATTTTGAGGAGGAGATGGAAGCATCGAAGGATCACTCTAACTCCCACATCTATATGGAGGATGACAAGCTATCAAGTGACCACACCCAGCCAGCCCAGCACCTTGAATCGTTAGGGCAGGTCATTCCCTCTAAGGGTATAATGGATTCAAGCAGCAATTTAGTCAACAACTGCTCAGATGACTCTATGGGCTTTCACAAAAAGCAGGTCCAAGCTCTTGATAGGCCTATCCCTCACCCCAAATTTCTTGGTCGTGGACTAGTCAAGTCCTCCCATGTATGTCACTCAGTTTCTTCCATCATTTATAAGGACATCAATCCTTGTGTGAGGGAGCTCTCTAATTTTGGATGTGGCTCGTGCAGCTTTGCCTAAGAGGTGTTCCCTTAAATGTAGGTGTGACCAACTGCATTATTCAATAGCCTCCCAATCAATTGCTATAGGCCCATACCCACAAGATGTTCATTGAATTGCCTCCAAGGCCAAGGAATCAACTTGGCTGTCAGCACAGCCCACACCAGTCCCCTCATTGCCAGCTGAGGGTTTGTCTAATGGTCCCTTTGCTTGGAACAAGCTATAGTATGTTTCTTTAGATAAGATGTGCTGGGAGACCTTCATTGTCTTGGATGGAGTATCTATGGAGCCCAAAAAAATTTTTGTCCAAGAGAAATTAATTACTCTTGATAAAGCTCTTATGGCTAAGCTTATTTGGAGGCAAATTTCTTTCCTTACATTCTTAGTAAACATAAATATTATTGGTACCACTTTGGGAACTGCCAAGTCTTCACCACCGCACTAAATTCATTCATTTACACTTTCCTAAGTGTGTAAGTTAACAATGCAATTTTAATGAGTGGCCCCTGGATCATTATCGGTAATATCATTGGCATGGATAAATTGACTCCTAGCTTCTTACCAAACTCCCTCCATGGCCTCTATTCTCCTATTTAGAATTGTTTCCCTTAACTCCCACTTATGTATTGGGATAAGTCCAACATAACCCATCTAGCCAACATGTTAGGTGAGTCTTAATGAATGGATTCTCAAACAAGCACTTGAGGCAGATCTTCTCATGCCAAAATTAGCATGTAAATCGACCCCTCACAGTAGCTACAGCCAGCTGTTTGTATCAATGGGCTCCATGGCCACTTTTTTTGCAGAGTGGAATATGATGGCCTTTCTAATTTTTACTTTGCATTTGGTTTCATTGGCCACATAAGTGACAAGTGCTCTTATAAGGTAGCAACACAGAATTCTTCATCCCCTTCTCCATCGCAACAAGCCACCAATAAGCTGGCCACTATAACCAAGGCTGTCAGTTCTTCTCCAAAGCCTCCCCCATCCTAAGCACACTCCCAGCCTTCTAAAATGCCTAACCATGAGCTATGACCTTGCCTGGATCAGGATGAGGCCTCTTTAGGCACTTAGAAGCTAGTGACTAGAAATTGTAGAGGCAAACCCAAAGCCAAGAAGGAGAAACCTATCACCCATAAGCCATCCCAGCCATCCTTTTTGTTCTCGATAGCCAAGGTACAATAAATAAAAGACACTTCAGCATGGATCCTCAATCACTGAAAGCAGATGCCCAGGGTATGTAGAGCCCATTTCACCTAAGACATTATCCAGCTCGGGCCTTTAGCCACCTCCTCTCGAAAGAGGAAGAAGGGCTCCACAGGTTTCATAGGTGGGGACTTGGTCCCCTCAAGTGCTCAAGAGCTTCCCTCTTCTTTTAGTTTTCCATGGGTATTAGGGGATCATTAGACCCCTGCTGGAGTAATAGGACACCATTCAGCCCTTATGGTTGTTATTAAATCTTCCCTAGTGTCTCCCCCCTCTAGAAGGGCTCTCTTTTTATCCTTCTAGTACACATTGCAAACCAATGAAGGGGCTCTCCTTCTCACTTGAGGGGGTCCTTTTTTGTTTCCTTTTGGTTATTCCTTTTATTGTAGTGTTGTATGGAATGGTATTATTATTGTAATCTTGTCCCTCTTTATTTTTGTGTTGGGAGGAGTTGGCTTCTTTTCTTATAGCATGAAATTTTATTTTCATATTAATATATGCCAAGTTCAACTTTTAAGGAGATAGGATAAATAATGTTTACATGCTTGATTTAAATTATGTTAAATATTCTAATGCTTTTTGTATAAAAACTACTATTGATGAATCTTAATTATGACATAGAATACTTTATCATGCAAGCATAAAAAAATCTTAGGAAGATTACTCATAAGAAATTGGTAAGAGGCATACCCAAATTAGACTTCACTAAGAATCACCTGTGTGATGCATGTCAATTAGAAAAATAATTCATGTCCTCCTTTCATTCAATTAATGATCTTAGAACTAGCAAACCCTTAGAAGTCCTTTACATTGATCTTTTTGGACATGTTAGCACTGTAAGTCTACGAGTGAAAGTTTTTGGGTATGTAATTATTGATGATTATTCAAGATTCACTTGGATTAGATTCTTATCACATAATAGTGAATTATTTGATATGTTTCAAAAAATTTCTACTTGGATTTAGAGGAAGCTAGGTTGTGAAATTCTTGTAATTCATAGTGACCACCATGGAGAATTTGAAAATGAAAATTTTTAGATTTTCTATAAAGAGTAAAGGATATGTCACAACTTTTTAGCTTAAAGGATTCCTCAACAAAATGGTGTTGTTGAAAGACAAAACAAAACTTTGGTAAAAGCAGCTAGAACCATGTTGGCTGAGTATTCACTTCTTAAATTTTTTTGAGTTGAAGTGGTTAATACAGCTTGTTATGTTCTGAATGAAGTGAACCTTAGAACAAAGTAGAATAAGATACCATATAAACTTCTTAAGGGTAGGACACCCAACTTCTCACATCTACATGTATAATGGTAAAACTCTTTTATGAAAATTTGATCCTAAATTTGATGAGGGAATTTTTCTAAGATATTCAAGTGTTGGTAAGTCCTATAGAGTTTTTAACAAAAGGATATTAGTAGTAGAGAAAAGACCACACATGTTGTTTTTGATGAATCTGATATTTCTGAAAAGTCTAGGTTGGAAGAATAACATATTGAGGAAATTACCCAAGGCGTTGAAAATGCAAATCTTGAAGAAAAGGTTGGAATAAAAAATAAATTGCATAGAGAATGGAAATATTCTAAAATTCATTCTAAAAATTAATTTTAGGAGACCCAAATAAAGGGGTTAGAACTAGGCATGGACTTAACAAAGAAGTGAACCACTCAGCATTTATTTTAATGATTGAACCAACTAATATAAATCAAACACTTTATGATGAATTTTGGATTCTAGCTATGCAAATAGAGTTGAATCAATTTGTTAGAAATGATGTTTAGGAGTTTGTCAAAAAACCTAAGAATCAAAATGTGTTGGAACTATGTGGGTTTTTAAAAATAAGATGAATGATTCAGGTGTAGTTGTTAAAAATAAGGCAAGATTAAAGCAATAAGGATGCTCCTAGTCTTTTCCTTCTTTAAAGGATTTAAATTATTTCAAATGAATATTAAAAGTGTCTTTCTTAATGAGTTGACTAAAAAGGATATTTATGTTGAGCAACCTTTAGGTTTTAAAAATTCACAATTTCCTAATTAAGTGTTTAAATTGAAAAAGGCACTATGTGGACTAAAACAGACACTTAGGGCATGGTATGAGAAGCTAAGTATAATCCTACTAGAAAGATCTTTTATTAAAGGGAGTGTGAACACCAATATCTTCTTAAAAAGAGTAGGAGATGAAATTATCATTATTCAAATATATGTTGATGTTATCTTATTTGCATCCATTAATAAAAATCTTTGTGATGATATTTAAAAAATAATGAGTAATGAATTTAAAATGAGTTTGATGGGAGACTTAATTTATTTTTTTGGTTTTAGCATAAAGCAGAAAAAGGATTATGTATTTCTTATTCAGTTAAATTTTATTAAGAATACCCTTAAAAGTATGAATTTGATAAACCTAAACTAATAAGTACACTAATGTATTCCTCAATTTAGTTAGATAAGGACTCTAAAGGTAAATCTATTGATAAAAAAAATTTAGAAAGATAATTAGATCTAGAAGAATGAGAAATCCATTGTTCCAAATTTGCTCTTACTATTATTGAAACAGAGAGGATGGGTAAAAGTAAAGGTAAGCTTCTTAAAGAGCTTAACTCATTGGGTAAAGACAACATTTTACTTCAAAAAAGGAATGGAGAAGGTACTAAGAAGATTAAAAATGGGAGCAATCCCATTTTTATATCCAAATGACGTCTCTCTCATTTTGGAATTGTAGAGGGGCTAGAAAGATTGAAGCCTCTCGATACTTAACAGAGTTTGTCAAAGATCTTGATGTTTTTTATGTTGGGCTAGTAGAAACAAAAGTTCAATCTTTTGGAAGACAAGAAGTTAACAAATTAGTTGGCAGCAATTGGGATTTCTTCAATGTCCCATCCAAAGGTTTGTCTGGAGGAATTCTAATATGTTGGATGTCCATCTTTTGCTCTTTTTCTATTATTCATGCTTCTCCTCAAGTGGTTATTGGTTTTTTTAAAATTCAAAATAAAGGTGAGTGGCTTATTGCTACTTTTTATGGCAGCAAAGACATTTATAAGAGAAGACAACTTTGGGAAAATCTCCAAGCTTTTTCTAATTCAAATATTTCGTTCATCATAGGAGGAGATTTCAATTGCATTCTTTCTCAAAAGGAGAAGAGAGATGGGAAGAGGTTTGTTTTCTCTCAAGTGCCTCAAGATATGCAAATGTTTATGAAGAGGGTTGCTTTTCATGACATTGGGATAATAGGTCCTAAATACACTTGGTGTAACAATAAGAAAGGAGGAGCACGCATTCTTGAAAGGCTATATCGTTACTTATTGAATTCTGTAGCTTTGAGGATCATTCAACCTACAGCAGTTCGACATCTTGGTAGAATTGCATCAGACCATTTCCCAATAGCCATCAATTTATTCAGATCGGGGTAAGAAGATCCAAGAGATTGCAGTTTGAAGAGGTTTGGTCTTCTTTTCCAGCATCTAGAGGAATTGTTGCCAATTCATGGAAGAAATTAGCTGGTGGGGATGATGTACAAAAACTTAATCTTAAATTCAAGAGAGTTCTTAAAGCTTTATTTCATTGGAGTAGAGCCAAACATGTAAACCTCAATAATCTGAAAGAAAAACGGAAGGCTGAGATCATTGCTTTGCAAGAGGAGGAAGCCAGTTCTGGAAGTCTCTCGAAAGAGAAAATTCCTCTGTTAAGATTTAAAGTAAAGGCATTGAACTCTACTTTGGGAAGGCTAAGCTCTTCGTGGAGACAAAGAGCAAAAGTGAAGTGGTATAAAGAGTGTGACTCCAACACTGAATACTTCCACTAGGTTGCATCTGCTAGACGTAACAGTAACTTTGTTAAGCAAATTAAAAATACTGAAGGTACTCTGACTGAGGATCAAAACTGCATTGAAGAAATCTTTTCAAATTATTTCCATGAGAAGTGGAGGTTCAAGAGAAGTTCTCTCTCCAATTGGCCAAAACTTTCCAGAATTCTTGATGAAGTAGACAGGGACGACCGGCTCAAGGCAGAATTTACTGAGGAAGAGTTGGAGATTGTTATTTCTTAGTTGGAGAGCAATATTTCACCAGGAACAGATGGTATTTCTTATACTTTTTTTAAATTCTATTCGCCCATTATAAAGCTTGATGTTTGGAAGGCTATTTGCCTTTTATTTAATTCCGGATTGATGTGTGATGAATGGAGAGAAACTGTTGTGGTTCTTATTTCAAAACTTAAGAATCCTTTGACACCTTCAAATTATAGACCTATTAGTCTATGTAATTCTATATAAAAGATAGTGGCAAGAATGTTATTGAACAGGATTGTCAATTGTATTCCTAAAATTATTTCAGAAAATCTAGTAGCATTTATCAAGGGGAGATCAATTTCTGAGAACATCTTGCTCACACAAGAAATCTTCCATAAATTCAGAAATTCTAAAGCTAAGAAAGTTTTGATGGCCATTAAGGTGGACATGGAGCAAGCATACGATAGTATGGGGTGGAAAACCTTCAAACAGGTATTGGAACTTTATGGTTTTCCATGGTCTTTTATGAATCTCCTTCTGCAATGTGTGGTGGACACTAAGCATTCTATTATTGTTAATGGTATTAATACCAATTGGATTAGGGCTGAATGTGGGTTTAGGCGGGGATGTCCTCTATCCCTATATTTGTTTATCATGTGTTCCCAATTGCTCACTGAAGCATTCAACAAAAATGGAGCTAAGATAGGAGTAAAGGTGGCCCCAAATGTAGAGAAAGTTTCCCATCTTCAATATGCAGATGACATCATTGTATTTGCGAAAGCAAACCAAAGAAATTCTAATAAAATTAAGAAGATCTTGAAGGAGTATAGCAGCTGGACAGGGCAAAAAATTAATGATCAGAAATCCTCTCTAGTTTTCGGAAAGGCGGTTCACAGAGATAAGTCCAAAGTGCTGTCTAAAATCCTTGGCTTTAAAACAGTTGATGAAATGAATTATCTTGGCATTAAGATGACAATGAGAAGACTCAAAGATTCAGACTTCCAAGATGTATTGGAGAAAGCATTTGATAAGCTCAACGTATGGGGTAATCTTTCCCTCACTTTAGCTGGCAAACTTCAATTAATTAAAACCTCACTTCTATCTATTCCAAAATTTATTTCTACACACTCTCTTGTGCCGATGGGGGTGTTGAGAGATCTTGATAAGCTGTGTAGGAATTTTCTCTAGACTAAGCAAGATAAGAGTACTGGAATTCATTTTGTGGAATGGAAAATTCTTTGTAAACAGATCAAGTTTGGAGGGCAAGGTGTCATGTCAGTAGTAGAAAAAGTCGGTTCTTTGAGAACCAAGTTTGCTTGGATTTTGTTTTCTAATCCTACTTCTTTGTTGAATAGAATCCTAATTGCTAAGTATGGAAGAAATTTTAGTTTTTTCTGAAACTAAGTTTGGGAGTTCTCCTACTTGGAAAATCATTAATAATGGAAGTAAACTTCTTCAACAAATTATTAGATGGAAGGTATCTGATGGTGAGAGCATCAACACTACTAAGGATATTTGGATCCTTGATAAGTGTATAAACAAATGGCATACTTTTGTCTCTAATTTACATGAAGATCAATGTTATTTGAAGTTCTTCTTACATGAAGGTAGCTGGAACTTCCAAAAACTAAATCAAGCTTTTGGTAAGGAGTTAGCTGAATTGATTTCTTCGGTCCCTATAAATGTTGGAATTCAAGGAGATGATGTGGAAATCTTATACAAGAATTCTGGGAAGTCTCTAGCAGCTTTGATTTCTGATCAAAGCAACATACATGAAGAAAAGGACATTAGTTGGAGATGGTTAAAGAAGCTGAAATTGAGACCAAGAGTAAGAATTTTCTGGTGGAGATTAATCCACAAAGCTATTCCTTCTAATGAATTCTTAATGTATAGAAGAATCATCAATCATAATGGCTGCCCAAGAGGATGTTGTGCTGTGGAGGACACCAATCACTTAGCAGTTCAATGTTTTTTTCTTAAAGAAGTCATCTATATCATTAAAAAATGGGGATATGATATCCTTTTTTTAACAAATATGGATGATTGTTACAAATGACTTTCTTAATTTTCTATTTACAATCCTTTCATGGGAAATTTGTATTGTTCTGCTGTTTTCTTCTCATGGAAAAGTAGAAATAAGCTTGTTCATGGGGCAAAAGAAGATAGTCTATATGTTAATGTAGCCAACGCAATCAGCTTTGCTTCATTATCTTTCAGCCATGATCTTATTTCGGTAAACTGGGTTTCTAATCAGCATTTGCTGTTTCCAATCACTTGGAAACCCCCTCCAACCGAATGGATTAAACTCAATGTGGATGCTTCTCTTGGTGAAAATTATATTGCTGGAATCGGAGGTGTAATTAGAGATAGCAAAGGTAGATTTTTGTTTGCCTTTGGTTTCAAACGTACTCATTGGGATATCTCGGCACTTGAGATGGAGGCTTTATTGTCTTTAAAGAAGGTAATACAAGAATGGATGTATGATGCTAAAGGAATCATAATTGAAGGTGATAATTACAATGTTATGAAGAATATCCAGAAGATCTTTAATGATGGTTCAACTGTAGGTAACAATCCACAATTTCTTAATTTTTTTCTTTCTAAGAAATTTCTATCAAGTTATTATTCAATATGTGAATAGAAGATGTAATAAGTTAGCCAATTGTTGTGCTAATCATGCTAGGTTTGGTGCTTTTATTTGGGATAATTTGGTTACCAATAACATTCCTCCTTTCTTCTACAATGTGTTGAATGAGGGATGTGATGCTATTTACTTTGTTTAGAACTCTTTATTTTTCTCTTGATTAATAATATTGCTTAGTGCATCTTCTAAAAAGAGAGAGAGAGAGAGAGAGAGAGAGAGAGAGAGAGATAATTGGATTATTACTTTATTTAACTACTAGCATACCTAATATAATATTTAGTGTTTATCTTTGTGCTATATTTCAAGCTAATCCAAAAGAATCTCATTTAACCACTGTTAAAAGAATTATGAGATATCTTTTGGGAACTCAAAACATATAGATTTGGTATCCTAGGAATAGCACTTCTTTTGAAATCATTGAATATTCTAATTCAGATTTTACATGATGTAGGGTTAATCAAAAAAGTACTTCTAGAACATGTCAGTTCATAGGAAACTCTTTTGTTTCATGGTCTAGTAGAAAATAGAACTCGATAGCCCTTTCTATTATTGAAGCAGAATATATAGCCCTAGGAAGTTTTATGGCACATGTTCTTTGGTTAAAATAATAAATTATATATTTAGGTTTTTTGATTGGTACTATTCTAATTTTTTTATAATATAAGTGTCATTTACATTTCAAAGAATCCCAATCCAACACTTTAGAACTAAGCATATAGACACAAGGCATCACTTCATTAGGGACCATATCACTAAAAGAGAATTTGAGCTATATTATGTAGCTACTGAAAATCAACTTGCAGATATTTTCACAAAATAATTAGTTTTTAAAACTTTTAGTACCTTAAGAACCAGATTTGGTGTTATAGATATTCATGCTTAAAAGTTGTAAGTCTACAAATTGTATTTGTGTTATATTTCTTTGGTGTTTATGATTGTGTTTTGTTCCTATTTTTTGGTTTATTTTTTATTTGTACTTCTCTATTTTGTATTTTATTTTATTTTTTTTCATTGATCTTGTTTGATTTATTTTAGAAAAGTATCTTGATCATTATGTATAAATCTAAAATTCCTTTTCCATTCGTACTATACAAACCACCTTTTATATTGTACAAATTCTCCAAATTTTACATGATTTCTTTTATAAGTTGGAAAGACAAAAATGGTTTTATGGCGACCGTATAACACGAACACCTCATCATCTGTATAATCATTCAACTACTCATCTATACGAACATGGCAGGCATCCCAAATGAAGACATGTTCATCTGTAGAATACTGTTTTAAGTTTACATGTGGATGAATTCAATCAGTAGGTTCGATCATTATTAATAAATCATCTTGTATGAACACTTGCTCATCTGTATGACCAGGTTCGGTTAAAAGTCATATGAAATGACTCATCGAAAAGGCAAATTTAGGAAAAGATGTTTCACTGTAATAACTATTCTTGTCCATTTTCATTCATAAGTATGAACTCAATTTCATATTGTACAAAATCATCTAATATAAAGAAATGGGAAGTTGCTCTTTGAATTTATTCAATCTATTTCACTTTCAGTCCCTTTCAATCATTGTGCTCAATCCTTCTCCAATGGAAAGTGGCAACAAACAATTACATCCTTCTAAGGGAAGTTCATCTCATTCTGAATGAGATAATAATTTTCTTTCAACGGAAAATGAACAAGAATATGATCGGTTTGTTCAAGCAAAGATTATCCAGTCTCATCTTCTTATTCAAGAAGATATCAATTTTCTAATTATGCCCCTCTTTAACTCTACCCAATTTTCATTCATTTTTACTTTGATCTACACTTTTCATTCTGAAAACTTTTATTATTTTCTAGCCAATTTGATAATGAGAGAAAATAACACCATTATGTCCTCATATGTCTTTCATCAATGTGTTGAAATCACTAAACTTTTATTATTTTCTAAGATTTGAAGAAATTATGGCTCATTATATGACTTAAAGAAGTGATTTTGATTGAACTACTATTAATCAAACTCTTAGGAGAATACCATCAATCCAACACTTAGCCCTTGTTCAGACTTTGAATCAAAATGCTAGGATCATCCTGAATGTTTTAAGAACCTCTATTATTTCTAAAGCTGGTGATTGAATCAATATTAGTCCTTTGCTTAGTATAGTCACATACTATATTTTGTTAAACACTCCATTTGATGAAGCCTAGTTGATTCTGGAGTACATCCATAACCTTACTAGCATTAGACTTCCCGCCACTAGAAGGAAGAAGAATGTGGCTTTAGGATACTTGATTGCCTATATTCTTGAGAAGAATTATAATATTAATCATCCTGATCTCCCAAATAATCTACCTATCCATTTTATTGATGCTTCATTTTGTATCCTTTCCCAGTGGGATCAAGGGGACGAGGAAGATGAGTTTGATGAAGGACCTACTCCAGCACCTGCACCTACTCTTAAACCTGAGTATCAATACTATCAAGAAATGATCCAGAGATTTAATCATCTTGAATATCATTTTAATAAATGATTTGATCATATTGAGACTCGCTTAAACTAGCATGATTTTAGATACAATGAGGATATGATTTGGGCGAAAGGACATGATGATTCAATTAAAACTCAAGTAGCTATCATCAATAACTACTTTACCCAATTTACTCCTCTATAGCCTCCTCCAGATCAAGATCCCTTGGACTACTAATGTCATTATTATATTAGTTTTTAGATGTTTTTAGTTTGATTATAGTCTTTATGATGTTCAAATTAGATGTTTTTATATTTGAATTTGCTGTATTTTCTTTACATTTGAGTTTGAGTCTGTGTTTCTTAAAAAAAGGGGAGAGTTTGGTTATTGTCTTTCCTTCTTTCTTTCCCTCTCTTAAATTCTCTATGAGTTATTATTGATTAATTGAGAATATTGATCTAAAGGATAAAGATTTTAAATTTTTGTATTACAATGTTAATTCCTTAGAATTTTTTTTCTATCTCAAACTTTAAATTAAATTATAATTAGATTTAGATGAGGATATCATCTTCATGTTCAAATAGATATTTATCTTATAATTATAATTATTACAAAAATTGTGACTTACCTTTCTTTTATTTTCTTATTCAATTTGTTGATTTTATTGTTATCTATTGAATTTTATTTTGTTATTTAATCTTTCTTTTACGAGAAAGTTTTTTTTTTAATTTAGAAGATAATAACACAAGCTAAGATTTATTGATTTAGGTTGTGGAAAGAACAAAATATCAAAAGATGTATAAAGTGTGCCAAATTAAAAAAGAGGCATAAAATGAGCCCAACCATAAAGGATGCACAAAGCCTGCCAAATTTAAAAAGTGGTATAACATGTGCTCAATTAGAAAAAATGTGCAATGTTCACAATTCTAGTTGATAAACAAGCATAAAAAGAACCCACACTACATTTGGTTTTTTCCTCTATATCTACAATTCTTAGAAAAATCTATACATTAACTAATAATTTTAACGATTGAATTTGAAACTATTTGATCAATAATTATTCTTTTTGATATTTCTAATTTCTAAAATGAATGTGAACCTGATCACTTATTCTTGTCTTATTTATTATTTAATTTAAAGAAAAATGAGTTTAAAAAGTGTTTTTTTAGAAGGAATTTAATTTTTTTCTTGCAAATTTTAAAATTCTTTTTCTTATCGACTTTTAAATTCATCCCTAATATCATACTTTTTAAGGGGATTTCTATATTTTTTTTTTTTTTTTTTCTCTCCTCTTTTTGCTGATTTCGAAAGGGGGAGGAAGTTTATAGTTTATGATTATTTGATGTCTTCTAGTCATGTGATTGTTTGCCTTATATATTTCATTCGATCGAGTTTTGTGTTTGTTTTATAAAAATTAAATTTAAAAAAAAAAGGAGGATGAATTTTTTCTATTCCCCGTGATTTTTAATTTTCATTCATTGAGGGGGAGCTTAGGAGAAAAGAATTTTAATTTGTAGTTCAAACAATAATTATTTTTACCATCATCAAAAAGGGGAAGATTGTTGTAAATCTGTAATCAAGATTGAGACTGTTATTTTTAATGATAACAAAATATTACTGATATGATTTTATTATTTCTCCTACTATATATTGGATATTCGTTTTTGTTTCTGTGTGTACTAATATTTTTGGGAAATCAATTACGACTCTATATTACTAAAAATTTCAAGACAAGGGGAATGTGATTTTTTTTAAAAACTGATAGTATTGTATGATATCTAATCGTATTATATTATTTGACATATATTCTCCTTCCAAAATGAAGTTAATCAAATCATGGCTTTAATTTTGAATTGTTCATGCTGTATGATGTAAAGTCATACAGACGATTAATATAGTACAAAATTAGATTTGTATTAGATCGTACTGAATTAACACATTCATTTTCAAACATTTTATATAGTATGATGTGAATTCATATAGATGAGTGACAAAATATGAAATTAGATTAGTACTAGATCGTACAAAATGAACACATTCATTTTTGAAATGCTCGTACATTATGTTGTAACATCATACAAACCATTGATAGAGTACAAAATTAGGTTCGTACCAAATTATACTGAATGAACATATTTATTTTTGAACTATTCATACAGTATGATCTTAATTTGTACAAAAGACTGATAGTGTATGAGACTAAGTTCATCCAAGGTCGCACCAAATGAAGCCCTAATTTTTGAACTATTCATTCCAAATGATTCACAATTGTATAATATGATAGTAGGATGGTTCTCTTGTAAAATTTTAGTTTTTGCACAATTTTCACATATTTCTATATAAAGATTACTAAAAACTATTTAATTATCTATTTTCTTCAAATTACACTTGATAGGGACCTTTTGAGAGTGTATTGGGAGAGATTTTGTGAGTGAAGAGTGAGAGATCTAGTGAAGGGAAGTTATAAGGGTTTCATAAGGTTGCCCAAAGTGATGATCTCTTTGTCTTATTCAAGTTTCTACCCAATTTCTTTGGAGGCTCTTGAGAAAAGATCTTAAAAATTGGATCAAGGTTTTCTACCTTCACCAGGAGGGTGAAAAATGATGTGATGGTTCTCTACCTTCACTAGGAGGATGAAAAAGGATATGACGATTCTATGCCTTCATTATGAGGGTGAAAAATGATGTGTAGCTATTCTTCCTTTACAATGGTGGTGAAAGAGGATGATAAAGTACGCTTCCATCACTAGTGTAAAAGGTGATGGTTCTGTGCTGCACCGGGTTGGTGGAAGAGAGTTTGTAAGGGCATCTCTGCCTTGCTATGGGGGAAAAAGGAGAGTTACTTTTGTTTAGTGCAATACTTGGAGAAGGAGTCTTCAAGGAGTGGATGTACATCTAGTTGGGCAGAACCACTATAAAAATTTGGTTCTTCTATTACCTTTAATTTCTCTCGCTTTTTTATTTTACTGCATTTATAATTTTATCGTTGAAAAATCATCTATGGTAATCATTTTTATTAACAAATGCATATTTTAGGATCAGTGGTTTAACTTTCTAAAAAGATCTTTAAAAGGTTTTGAAATATCCAAGAATTATTTTTAATAACCAATTTACCCCGCCCCCCTCTTGGTTAGCCTTGAGACAATTACATAAGGTTTAACAACCTACACGAACTTCTAGAAGAGCTATTAAGTCCTAGCTCTTCTAGTCTGATAAAGTTAAGTAACCCAGATTAAAGTCTCACTGATTGGTTAAGGGTCAAAATACTACCTATATATGGTATTATTAATTCAACTCAAAACCTATAAATCCTTTAATAAATCTATAAAGTATATATAAAGTGAGAATCGAATGAGTTCTTCTTCAAATAATCCACCAATGTATAAAGCAAAATGAAAGTTCATTAGGGATGTTAAGCCCTATAGAACTGACCCAAGCTAACCAAGAGGGGAATGAATTGGTATTTAAAAAAATTTCTTTTCACAAAGAACAAAAATCACATAAACCAAAATCACATCACGAGAAAAATAAATGCGAAAATTAAAAGTGCGGAAGCAAGAAACAAGAACACAAAAATTTATAGTGGTTCGGTCAACTCGACCTACGTCCACTCCCTGGAGGCGCCCTCCGAGTATTGCACTACAATCGTGACTCTCCTTTAGCCCCCACAGCTAGGCGGAGAAGCCTTTAGAACGAACCTCCTTTTCGCCACCCTGGCAAGGCAGAGAACCTTTCTCCTTTTGCTTCCTCTTGAAGCTGGCAGAGAACCACAACCAGATGCTGACTCCTTACCTCTACCGACCCTTCCACGGACGAGAAACTCTAGACGAAGAAAAAGTAGAGCGATCCTTGAAGCAACCCTTGTGAATCCCCTCACAAGCTCCCCCTCACAAGATCTTCTCTCTCTCCCTCTCTCTCTTTATCTCCTCAAGGCCTTCTCAGGTCAAGGCAGCAGCACAAAGGTTGTTCAAAACGTTGAACAAGAGTTCTTAAATATAAGAGCTTCAAAGGAGTTCATTAATTACAAGTTGCCGACAATGTCGTCCAGGCTGATATGGACATCGGCCTGGCCGATCAGTACATATCTCAGAAGATCGGCCAAAGCATCGACCTGAATGCAAACTGGACGATTTAAAATTGGCTTGATCATCTAGGCCGATCTCATGATCGTCCCGGTCAATCAGTTCAAATTAGAGGAAAATCGTCCAGAGCATCGCCCTGAATTTGAGCTGGCCGATATTTATCGTCCTGAAGTAACTAAGGTTTTTGAATAGATCGTCCTAGCATATCCTGCGATTGTCCAGGATGATATGATCGTATCAAGCATCCTTAATTACCCCCTTGATTTCCTGAAGGCATAATTTGAGAATATCGTCCAGGCCGATCAATGATCGTCCTGGCCGATTATTTAAAAATACAGTATACCTTAATTGTCTATGGCGGCAACTTCTTTCTATTTTGAGCTTATCGTCCTGGCCGATACACGTATCATCCAGGATGTTCTGTTAATGATGGCTGCCTTAATTAAGAATCCTTATTTAGACTTTCTGTTTTAAGCTTGATCGTCTAGGACGATGTAAATATCGTCCTGGCCGATATGAGTAAAAAACAGAATTTCTAAGTCTCTCAAGTGTGTGTGTGTGTGTAGGGTTACTTAGCATCAGTCTCTTGACCATTACAAGTAGACTCAAGAAGAGAAAAAACAAAGTACAGACTGACTCAACCCTAGACCTACGCAATCTTGAACTGGCTATGTTTGTTCATCCGATCTTCGATTCCTGAAAAGTTAGAAGTAACAAGCAATCCAAGAGAATCAATAGTGTTTGTCAATCATCAAAACATAAGTCATGAAAATTGATTTGCAATAATCTCTCCCTTTTTGATGATGGCAAAACACTATGAAGATAATTAGCAGTAAAATTTCAGGTTTGGTAATTGTAAAAGCATCATAAACTTCTCCCCCTTTTGACATATCAAAAAGGAAGAGGGAACATAGAAGAACAATAGCACATCACAACAATTTTTTTTTAAACAAGGCATGAAGATGATGTAGTATTCCATGTAATTGATTTAAAAACTTGTAGGTTAATGAGTTAACAATCTCAACAATCCATAGAATAGCAGAATATCTGATCATGGTTACCCTTAGCTCAGACATTTTCTTAGGGTAGAATCGTCTTTTAAAATCAATGATCTAACTCAAAGAATTAATTGAATATGAGAAAAAGGATCCATCCATTACTTGGTTTAAGAAAAAACTATATTTATAAAATAATTAACCAAAGTAAATTTGTCACGATCGCAAAACAATCGAAATCTAGTCTTTGAGAACCAAAACTTCTAAGTTCTAAAAGATTTAAAAAGAGAGAATAGCTTGCTTTTGAGTGGGCTCATTTTATGCCTCTTATCAATTTGAGTGGCGCTTTGCGCATCTTTTTTATTTTCGATACACTTTTGTGTATATTTTTCAATTTGGCGTCATTGCGCTTCTTTTGTTGGCATCATTGGCCAAAAAAAATTTTTATTATTTTTGCAAGCTACATTCTCTTGTATAACCTCTTAAAAAATTCTTAGTTGTGAATATATCTTCTCAGATATTAGAGAATAGGAGCTCTCTCTCTAACATAGGGAAGAATTACCACAAATAGAATCAATAATCAAAGACAAGGATAACGAGGGATCTTGATGTGACAAAAAGACTTTAAACATTATAAATATAAGATAGATTTGCTTAAGCAAGTTTAAGAAAAGAACTTAATTTCATACACAATTTTTAATTTGAAATAGATTTTTTATTAGAAAAGAAAACTATGCCACTAAAATAGGTTAGAGAAAGAGACACAATCACAAAATATTTTTACCATCTAAGAGATTGAGAGATGAAAAATACATTGACTACAAATTTTCAAAAATAAGGGCATGGAATATGTTATCATTTTAGCGATGATTTTGAAAACAAAAAACAAAAAAAAAAGGAAAGTTAAACGCAAAAGTAAACTAAACATAAAAACAAAAGCAAAAGAAAGTAACTAAAAGATTAAGTTTCATGCATTTATGTCAATCACACCCAATCTGGTCCTTAAGGAACTGAAAGTGTCGAAGGCCAGTGGTTTAGTAAAGATGTCAGCCAATTGATTTTCAGTGATGCCTAATGAAGTCAATGTCTCCCTTAGTCACATGATCTCTAAGTGTAACTCAATGTCTCCCTTAGTCACATGATCTCTAATGAAGTGATGCCTAATGTCAATGTGCTTAGTCCTTAAATATTGGATAGGATTCTTAGAGATGCATATGGCACTAGTGTTGTCACAAAAGATTGAGATGGTGCCTACCGGTAATCCTAAATCCAGTACCTGTTGTTTCAACCAAAGGACTTGGGCCACACAACTTTCAAGAGCAATGTATTCAGCTTCAGCAGTGAAAAGTGCAACAGAGTTTTGCTTCCTACTAGACCAAGAGACCAAAGATTGTCCAATGAATTGACAAGTTCCTAAAGTGCTTTTTCTATCCACCTTGCATCCTGCAAAATCAGAGTCAGAAAATCTAATAATCTTAAAAGAAGTGCTGTGTCTAGGGTACCAAATCCCTTGTGTCCCCAAAAGGTATCTAAAAATTCTCTTGACAGCAGTCATATGGGACTCCTTAGGGTCACCTTGAAATCTAGCACAAAGGCAAACACTAAACATAATATCAGGTCGGCTCGCAGTCAAGTAAAGTAAAGATCCAATCATGCCTCTATACTTCTTCTGATCAACAGACTTACCACTTGGGTCCTTGTCCAATGGAGCACTAGAAGTCATGGGAGTGTTAATTGGCTTGGCTTTGTCCATCTCATATTTCTTCAAAATATCTTTTATGTATTTTGTTTGATTTAAAAAGGTTCCATCCTCCAATTATTTTATGCTAAACCTCAAAAAGTAGGACAATTCTCCCATCAAGCTCATCTCAAACTCTCTACTCGTTATTTTAGAAAAATCATCACATAATTTCTTATTAGAAGATCCAAAGAGTATATCATCCACATAAATTTGAACAATGAGTAAATCATCTCCAACTCTCCTAAGAAAAAGGGTGGTGTCTACACTCCCCTTGACAAACTCCCTCTCTAGTAAGAATGTGCTAAGCCTCTCATACCAAGCTCTTGGTGCCTGCTTTAAACCATACAAAGCCTTTTTTAATTTAAAAATATGATTTGGAAATTGGGAGCTCTCAAAACCTGGGGGTTGTTCTACAAACACATCTTCTTTTATTTCCCCATTTAGAAAGGCACTCTTGACATCCATTTGAAAAAGCTTAAATCCTTTATAACAGGCAAAGGCTAATAGCACTCTAATGGCTTCCAATCTCGCTACAGGGGCAAAAGTCTCCTCAAAGTCTATTCCTTCTATTTGGTTATACCCCTTAGCCACTAATCTTGCTTTATTCCTAACCACCACTCTTGAATCATTCACCTTGTTCTTAAAGACCCACTTTGTCCCTTAGGTCTTTCTACAAGCTCTCAAACATCATTCCTAACAAATTGATTCAATTCTTCTTGCATTGCTAGAATCCAAAACTCATCAGTAAGGGCTTGGTTAATGGTGGTGGGTTCAGTCATTGAGATAAAGGCAGAGTGGTTCACCTCCTTCCTAAGTCCATGTCTAGTCTTAATTCCACTAGAAGAGTCTCCTAAGATCAAATCCTTGGGGTGACTTGTAGAGTATCTCCAATCTCTAGGAAAAGTGTGTGAAGGTCTAACCATTTCATCCAAATCAAAATTTTCTACACCTTGGGTGACTTCTCCTACTCCTTCATTATTTAGGTGTTCTATCTCCTTCCCCAAATTTTCTACTCCACTTGTAATCTCTCCAACATCATCATCTTCTACTCCATGTTTCTTAGAATTAGACTAACCAAATACTACATGGGTTATCTCTTCCACCATCAAAGTTCTCTTGTTAAACACCCTAAAAGACTTTCCAACACTAGAATATTCCAAGAATACTCCTTCATCAGATTTAGGATCAAATTTTCCCAAGTGAGACTTCCCATTGTTGTGAATAAAAACCTTACAACCAAAGACATGAAGGTGGGAAAGATTGGGTGTCCTACCCTTAAGGATCTCATAGGGTGTCTTTTCTAATTTGGCTCTCACATTCATCCTATTCAACACATAACAAGCTGTGTTAACCGCTTCAGCCCAAAAGTATTTTGGAAGTGAATACTCAGCAAGCATGGCTCTAGCGGCTTCCAACAAGGTCTGATTCTTTCTTTCAGCTACCCCATTCTACTGAGGGGTCCTAGGAGCTGAAAAATTATGGCTAATCCCCTTATCCTCACAAAAATCTCCAAATCTCTCATTTTCAAACTCTCCCCCATGGTCACTATGGATGGTCAAAATCTCACAACCTAGCTTTTTCTGAATCCAAGTAGAAAATGTTTTAAACTCCTCAAAAGACTCATTTTTAAGTGAAAGAAATCTAGTCCAAGTGAACCTCGAGTAGTCATCAATAATCACAAATCCATAGACTTTTCCTCCCAGGCTGGCAGTGCTAATGGGTTCAAACAAATTCATGTGAAGGACTTCTAAAGGTCTAGAGGTACTAATGTCCTTAATGGGGTGAAAGGTGGAGTGGACTTGCTTTCCTAGTTGACAGGCATCACAAAGGTGGTCTTTTGAAAACTTGAGTTTGGGGACACCTCTAACTAGATCTTTTTGGGTCACTTTCCTAAGTGTTTTCATACTTGCATGACAAAGTCTCCGGTGCCACAACCAAGAATCATCAATCATAGTTTTTAAGCAAAATGAAGCAGCACATTCAATGTTATTTAAATCAAGCATGTAGACGTTGTTGATCCTCTTTCCCTGCAAAATAGTGTTGTTACTTAAACTTACAATGCATGAATTTGCAAAGAATTGCACGATGAAGCCTTTGTCACAGAATTGACTGATGCTGAGCAAGTTGTTCTTCAATCCATCTACAAGCAAAACATTTTCAATCATAAGGTTCTTGGAATTACCAATTATACATGCGCCTATCACCTTCTTGGTGGTGTTGACTCCAAGAGTAACCTTTCCTCTAGTCCTGGACTCTAGTACCATAAACTGATTGACATCACCAGTCATATGTCGAGAGCATCCACTATCCAGGTACCACATACTCTCACGAGGCCTTTTGTGAGAGCCCTCCTACAAAATTACCAATTGTTAGATTTAGGAACCCAAGCAGGTTTGGGTTCCATCTTATGAAGAGTAGAATGCAATGCATGTGTGATATGTTGTGGATCATGCACCTTAGGTCTCCACACCCAATGTGTACTATGGTGAACTGTGCAAGTGTGTGAGATGTGTCCTAGCATGCTACATGAAAAACATCTAACTCCA
Organism: Dendrobium nobile; assembly: GCA_022539455.1. Taxonomy (NCBI): domain Eukaryota; kingdom Viridiplantae; phylum Streptophyta; class Magnoliopsida; order Asparagales; family Orchidaceae; genus Dendrobium; species Dendrobium nobile. Next base: position 25,590,935 of record CM039733.1, read on the forward strand.
GGAAAGAGATTTCTTAAGTGGTTTGAGTTATAATGCCTCTTCCTAGGTTTTGGCAATTGATCAAAAGTGGATGTCATCCTAGTTTTCTTACATTCTTCTAATTCATTTTGAATCTTCAAATTAGTGCTCTTTAAGACTTCATTTTCAATCCTCAAATTTTTCTCCATCTCCTTAGACTTCTTAAATTCAGATTCAAGTGATGTGTGTGAAACTTTTAATGCATCATGCTTTTCAACTAGTTCACAATGATGTTTATTTAACTCATCAAATTCATCAAGTAAAGTCATATGATTTGAATCAATCGTTTGATGGTCTTTAATCAAAATTTTATGCTCTTTTTATAGATTTAAAAATTCTAATTTCAAGCTAGCATGTGTTTTCTTTAATTTCCTATATGATGCATGAATTTTTTTTTAAACTTTAAGGAGTTGATCGTAGGAAAGTTCACATACCTCTTCTTGATCAGGATTGTCGTATGCCATCAAGCACAATTTTGATGTCTCATCTTTTGGTTCCGTCTCCGATGAGTCTGATGCCGAATCCTCCCAAAATACTTTTGTATTCTCATCTTGTCCTTCCTTTGCTTAGGTTTTTCCTCGCCCTTTTCTTTGCTTGAATGATCTTTAAGTGTAGGGAAATCAGTTCTTACGTTTCCTGGTTTTCTGCATTCATAGCAAACAACATCAGAAGATCCTTTAGAATTTTTATGATCCCTACCTTTTCTCCAATGATGCTTTTGTTACTTCCTTAGAAAGCTTTTGAATTGCCTTGTGATAAAGGCAACTTCATCGCTTTTAGACTCGGATGATTCAGAATCTAATTTGTCTGCCTTCAATGCAACTGTTTTCTCCTTCTTCTTCTCACCTGCATCAAGATTTCTTTGATTCACCCCTTGCTCGTAAGAAATGAGTGAGCCAAGTAAGTTATCAATAGAATAAGTGTTCAAATCCTTAGATTCGGTGATTGCAATAATTTTAGCATCGTATGATGAAGGCAAGCATCTCAAAATCTTGTTTACTTTCTCATAGTTAGAAAGTTCTTTTCCTAATACATGCAGTGAAATGACTATCTGAGTAAACCTAGCGTACATATCAGAAATAGATTCATGTGGTTTCATACAAAAAAGTTTATAATCATGCAAGAGAATATTCAAACGGGATTGTTTAATCTCATTAGTGCCTTCATAGGTGATACACAATTTATCCCAAATTTCTTTACCAGTTTTGCAAGTGGAGACATGCATATAATCCTCAGATTTTAAAGCACAGAAAAAACAGTTTAAACATTTTGCATTCAATTGAGCTAAATCTCATTCATCGAAAGTCCATTTAGTAAAAGCAACTTCAGTTTTAACACCATTAATTTCACGAGAAGGTGGAGAGTAACCTTCTTTGATAAGCATCCACATGCGATAATCAGTAGATTGTAAAAACATTGACATGCGGGTTTTCCAGAAATCAAAGGGTACGTTGTCAAACAAGGGAGGTCGTGTAATTGAATAACCTTCCGTAGTGTTATGATTCCCAAGGTTAGCCATGGATCAAAATTCAAAAAGTTTTCAAACTCAGTTTTTATGAATCCCGCTCTGATACCACTTGAAAGTTCGTTAGGGATGTTAAGCCCTATAAAATTGGGCCAAGCTAACCAAGAGGGGGGTGAATTGGTATTTAAAAAAATTTCTTTTCACAAAGAACAAAAATCACATAAACCAAAATCACACCACGAGAAAAATAAATGCGGAAATTAAAAGTGCAGAAGCAAGAAACAAGAATACAGAAATTTATAGTGGTTCGGTCAACTCGATCTACGTCCACTCCCCGAAGGTACCCTCCAAGTATTGCACTACAATCGTGACTCTCCTTTAGCCTCCTCAGCTAGGCGGAGAAGCTTTTACAACAAACCTCCTTTTTGCCACCCCGGCAAGGCAGAGAACCTTTCTCCTTTTGCTTCCTCCTGAAGCTGGCAGAGAACCAAAACCAGATGCTTACTCCTTACCTCTACCAACCCTTCCACGAATGAGAAACTCTAGATGAAAAAGAAGCAGAGCGATCCTTGAAGCAACCCTTGTGAATCCCCTCACAAGCTCCCCCTCACAAGATCCTCTTTCTCTCCCTCTCTCTCTTTCTCTCCTCAAGGCCTTCTCAGGTCAAGGCAGCAGCACAAAGGTTGTTCAAAACATTAAACAAGAGCTCTTAAATAGAAGAGCTTCAAACGAGCTCATTAATTGCAAGTTGCCGACAATATCGTCCAGGCCGATATGGACATCGGCCTGGCTGATCAGAACAAATCTCAGAAGATCGACCAGAGCATCGCCCTGAATGCAAACTGGATGATTTAAAATTGGCTTGATGGTTCAGGCCGATCTCACGATCGTCCCAACCGATCAGTTCAAATCAGAGGAAAATCGTCCAGAGCATCGCCCTGAATTCGAGCTGACCGATATTTATCGTCCTGAAGTAACTAAGGTTTTTGAATAGATCGTCCTGGCCGATCCTGCGATCGTCCAGGACGATATGATCGTATCAATCATCCTTAATTACCCCCTTGATTTCTTGATCAATTAAGGCATAATTTGAGAATATCGTCCAGGCCGATCAATGATCTCCTGGCCAATTATTTAAAAATACAGTATACCTTAATTATCTATGGCGGCAACTTCTTTCTGTTTTGAGCTTATCGTCCTGGCCAATACACGTATCGTCTAGGACGTTCTGTTAATGACGGCTGCCTTAATTAAGAATCCTTATTTAGACTTTATGTTTTAAGCCTGATCGTCCAGGATGATATAAATGGCCGATATGAGTAAAAATAGAATTTCTAAGTCTCTCAAGTGTGTGTGTGTGTATAGGGTTACTTAGCATCAATCTCTTGACCATTACAAGTAGACTCAAGAAGAGAAAAAACAAAGTACAGACTGACTCAACCTTAGACCTACGCAATCTTGAACTGGCAACATTTGTTCGTCCGATCTTCGATTCCTGAAAAGTTAGAAGTAACAAGAAGTCCAAGAGAATCAATAGTGTTTGTCAATCATCAAAACATAAGTCATGAAAATAGATTTGCAACATAAAAGACCGAAGAAATCATCCTAAAGTTCATATAAAGCCTTAAAGCTTAACTAAAAGGATTTTATCATTGACAAGTCTACAAGAAAGCTCAAGGCTAAAGAACTTTTTTCTCTGACTTAGTGAGTGAAGGTTATCGACATTTACTCCTTCATCAAGCCTGCCAAATCAAGAAGCATAGGACAAAAGACATATAAATATCTCGATAAGTCAATATAGACAAATCAAGTTATTCTTCATCAAGTCTATCGCACAAAGCATAGGGCAGAAGGACCCAAACTCTTAGGACTCAAGTTAAAGCTATAAAAAGAGTACCCTAAATGAGGCCTACAAGTGTTCCAAAAAACTGCGAGCATTTTAAATATTTATTTTGGTCGACATGACACTGCATGCAAAGATCTCTAAATAAATATTTAAAATTTTTTTACTTAAGATAAAATCAGAGGAGAGAAGAATGAAAGATCCTCTATAAATGAATGTGCTTTCAGGATAAAGTAAACTCTCGGCAAAATACAATCGAGGTAGCATAATCCCACTAATTAATTATAAAGTTCAAGAAAATTTTGAATGATATCAACAATCATATATTAGAAATATCACATTCATACATGATTGCAATGAAGAAAAATGTTGAGCAATTATGAAAGTGCTAAGAATTAAAGTGACAGTGGTATCAGAAGAAGATGACGAATTGGAAATGATAACTTTCAATGACAATCAACAAAGCCATGCTCTAAGGGATCTCAATACAGAAGCTAGCATATCAATATGTCTATAGATTTATCTAACGATCTATGAAAACTCAAAGATAAACACTTAGAATGCTGTAAAATAGAATTTTCAGTGTGACATCCAAATAAGCTATTAGAGATCGGCTAAATAAAAACTTGAGTGTGACATCCAGAATAAAATATCTAGAGATTCATAATGTCAATCAGTATGCAACAAATGTAGTCCACTCTAGATGCACACCACATTTATAGGGGGTGCAATTACTAACATATATGTCGTACGCAAAAAAAAATATGTTAGGTCGTTGTACCTATTCGAGACCAAATCACACATTGTCTCTACTCAAATCCCGTAAATCTAGCAACCAGGATGTCTAAACATCAGTCTTATATGTTGATGTTGCCTCCCCTCCACGATCTCTCTTGGAGTTAAAATGAGATTGAAGTCTCTGCTCTTCGGTTCACCTACCCAATATAAAATCTTCCCCAACCTCTTCGCTCTCATTTCTTTCCCCCTTTTGCTTGCCTCTTCACCTCCCTCGTTGCTGGTTGACTTTGCTCCTCCAACGATGTTCCTTCATGTCAAATCAGAAGCCATAGCATTTTTATTGGAAGTAGCGATAGGAGTTTACTAGCCGTGAAGGTAACTTTCTCCCTGTCGCATACTTCTTCGGCCCCTTCATTGTTGTTCGACTTCACCCCATTAACAACATTCCATTTTGATTGGATCGAAAGTCACGATATTTTGATCGGAAGCAAGGAGGGAAGCTTGCCAACTGTGAAGGTAACTTTCTTCCTTTCGTTTATACCTTCAGCCAAATCCCATAACCCATCGAGCTAAATGAGGGAGGAAGATTTATTTAATTAATAATAATTAATTAATTAATCAATCAATTTTAATTATTAAACATAATTAATTATAATGAATTATTATAACTAATTCTTAATTAAAATTAGTTATTATTAATTATTATTAATCATAATTAAACATTAATAGAGTAATTATAATTAACTAATTAATTATTTATAATTATAATTGATTAATTCATTAGTTTTAATTATAATTGATTATAATCAAATATTTTTAATTATTAATTATAGGTAATCATTATTATTTATAATTAATAAAATAATTATAATGAGTTAATTAATTTTAATTAATTATTTAAGTATTATTAATTATAATAAATTATATTTAATTATTGTTAATTATGATTCATTATAATTAATAGTTAAAAAACGAAAAACAAAGAAAAAAATATAAAAAAAGAAAAAAAAGAAAAAAAAAAGAAAGAAAATATAAGAAAAAGAAAGAAAAAAAGAAAAAGAAAAGAAAAAAAGAAGAAAAAAAAAAGAAAAGAAAACTTACCTTGCCCATACATTATCACTGATGACTCTTGCGTAGGTATAATGTTCCAAATCCCGTCATCAGCATGCATGACGTGCCGATGGACCCCCTATACCCACTATGTTGCAACTCGAGCTTATGAGTTTATGTTTTTTATGAAAATAAATATTATGGCTCACATTCTATTGTCTACTTGTATTTGTAATATATGTTTTTTTTTGTGTATGCTAACTTTTCAGAATTACGATGCACCATTCAAGACTCAAGTTTAGGTAGAACATGTTTTATTTGTAATAGATGTATTTTTAATTTCTTGAGTCAAGTCTTGTAAGGAAGTATGGTTGCTTGGTGACCATGCACACACACTTTCAGGGGAGTGAGGTCTAGTCAAATCTAGAAGATCGAGTTTTGAACTAATCGTATTGGATGATTGTGGATCATCCAAGATGATCCTTTATGATCTTGGAAAACTACCGCCAATAATAATTTAGGCAAAGTTTTAAGATTCAATTTTTGTTCTAAACATCCTGGATGATCTAGATCATCTTAGACGATCAATACAAATCATGTCTAAATTGATCATGTGATTAGGGGATTAATTATGGTTAAATTTTTTAATCTGATTGTCCTAGACGATCTGTATATCATACAAGATGATGTTTACTAACATACTTGATTTTCCTAAATCGTCTAAGATGGAATACCATAATTTTTCTTCTAATCATCCCGGATGATCCATAATATCATTATGGATGATCTGTACAAATTTACACTGATCGTTCTGGACTATCCTGATATCGTTTGGGACTATCAGGTCAAATACTGTACATCATACTGGACGATCCTGCGATCATCTAGGATGATTTTTGGCGCCAAAATTGAGTTTTTAGGGTTTTCTGAAGCCCTCTTTTTAAGAGCATCAAATGGAACAATCCTGTGATCATCCTGGATGATAATGTTAGTTTGGTTCATTTAAGAGCCTTTTTAGAGCTCTTTTATTTAAGCTTTGTCAAAAAATTTAAAAGTATCTTTTGCAGCCATTGAAGCTTCATTCTTCTGGAGGAAACTTGAAAGATAAAGAGGAAAGCGTGGAGTTTGAGAGAGGGAGAAGATCCTTGAAGGGGCTTTGAAGGGAGTGTGGAGGGGGTTTCAAACGGTTGCTCCAACAAGCTCGCACCTTAGTACCATCGAATTCAAGGGTTGTCTTGAGGGAAGTTTTGGGAAGAAAATTATCTCTTTGGTGTCAAAGGACCCGGTTACTCTGCCGAACCGGGGAAGGTGAAAGTGATTTTGAAAGGGCTTCTCCTCCTATTTGTGGGGGCTAAAGGAGAGACACTGAGTTTAGTGCAATACTCAGAGGGCACCTCTGAGGAGTAGACGTAGGTCATGATTTTATTGAATCACTATAAATATGGTGTGTTCTTTCTTTTATTATTTTCACACTTTATTTTATTTGTGATTAATTGCTTGGGTGAAATCTTTGATTGATCTTTTTATTATTGATTTAATTCGTTTACACTGTGAGACATAAAAAGATTTCTCTTTTATTTAAAGAAGTTTTTCACCACCACCCACCACGCCCCCCCCCCCCCCCCCCCCCCCCCCTCTTGGTTAGCCTCAGGACTAGTTCATAAGGGCTTAACATCCCTGACAAACCTTCAAGTGGTATCAAAGCGGGATTCATAAAAATGAGTTTTTGAAAACTTTTGAATTTTGATTCATGGCTAATTTTTATACATAATATAGTGAAAGGATATTCAATCACCCGACCACCTTTATTTGAAAATATTACTTTTGATTTTTGAAAAATTCGCATGTATACTTTCTTGCAATCAATTTATTACCAAATGTGGCAAAATAATTTTAACAGGTTATTATGCTCTATCACATGTTAAAGATGGAATTAAAACTGATGATGCTTTTAATCAATGGAGTATGAAAGAATAAATCAATGCTCAATTGAATACTAAATCAGTAAACTATTTTTTCTGTGCTTTAAATTTGGAAGATTGTATGTTTGTATCCACGTGCACTACTAGCAAGGAAATTTAGGATAAATTACACATTATATATGAAGGCACTAGTGAAATCAAGCAATCCATGTTGAATACTTTAATGCATGATTATGAACTATTTTGCATGAAATCTTATGAGATGATTTTAGACATGTATACTAAGTTTATTCAAATTATGACATCATTACATGCTTTAGGTAAATAATTTTCAAACTTTTAAAATGATAATAAAATTCTACGTTGTCTACTTATAAGTTTGATTCTAAAGTTGTTGCTATTTATGAATCGAAAAATTTAAATGAATATTCTATTAATAATTTGATTGACTCACTCAATGCCTACAAGTAAAGTTTGGGCCAAATACTTTTGGATGCAGGAGAGATGATAGTACTAAATGCTGAAAACATAAAGAAAAGTGGCTTAGTTGATGACGAAAGCGATGACTTATCAAGAAAATTAAAAAGCTCACTAAAGTATAAGTATCAATAAAAGTGGAATAAATGTAAAAATGGTAAGAATGTTAAGATTTCTTCTGACATTGTTTGCTTTGGATGTAGAAAGTCTGAACATATGAAAAATCAGTGCCCTAATTTGAGAACTCTTCCCACAAAAGAAAATGGTAAAGCTAAGCAAATTGTAAGAAGGGCAAATAATAAAAAATAAAAAATCTCCTAGGCAGACCTTGCTTCTAAATCATCAGACCAGGAGCAAGATGATGTTTAAACCCTTGTTTGTGTGTTTATTTATTTGTGTATGCACGTTTTTATTTGTTGTATTTTCCTTTGTTTTATGTGTTTTCTTTGGATTTATTTATTTATTTCTTATTTTATTTCTTTTTCTTTTACATTATAATTTTAAATTTGTCTTTATTTTTTCTTTTTATTAAGTTCTATCTAATCAACACATACATTCACTTTTCTAAAAATGAAAATTTACCTTCTATTTTTCTTGAATTTTTATATAAGTTGTGGTTGACTTCTCTAAAAATAGGTAAAGGAAGGAAACTTATTATTTTGTCTCTCTATATCTTTTCTTAAAGAGGTTATTTTACTTTTGATTCAAAATCTTCATCATATTATAAATTAGATTTTGAAACTAAACTTTTTGATCTCCCTATACTTTGGCTATCGCATAAAGATCTTTTACAAGTTGTTAAATCTATCTCATAATTTTTTAATCAAGTAGTTTATTTTGTCAATAAAATGGGTTTGCTTTTATTTTTAAAATTTTAGAAATGTAGAATATTTGAAAAAAAAAGTGACAAATGATACCAAATTAAAAGATACGCAATCACGCCAAAATTGAGAAAGATATACAAAGTGTATCAAAAATTAAAAGATGTGCAAAGTGCACCAAAAACTGACAAGATGAAAAAAATGAGCCCATAAAATATAAACTTACATTTCTTGTACTTCTTAAAGCTTAAGAAATCCCTTGATATTTTTGATACTTGAGCTTAAAAATCATGATTCATGATTCACCAATTTTTGCATTAATATTCTATTAGATATATTTTATGAAAGGAGTTTTGAAACATTAGTATTTCTTTTTCTAATTTGTTCCTTGATTTAGATATTGGATTAAAAAGTTTTTGAGCCTTTAAAAGAACTTGTGCTTGGATTAATAATTTCTAAATTTCTAACATTTCTGGGTTATATGTTGTCAATACATTTCTTACTAAGTTTTTGAATAAAATCAAGAGGTAACTTTCTCATTTTAAGAATATTAGTTTTTTCTTCTTTCACTTAATCACGAATCATTTTGTTTTTTAATCATTTTTATTATTCTGATTGTTTGTGCCCCTCCTTTTTTTGATAATGTCAAAAGGGAAGAATGTACTGTTGTATTTGTATATATTTTAATTTAAAAAAAAAAAAACAACAAAAATTTTGTCTTCCCCTATTTTTAAATTTTTATTCTAGTGAGGGGGGGATTAGGAAAAAATATTTTTAATTTTATAAATTTAACCAGTAATATTTATTATTATCAAAAAGGGGAAGATTGTTACAACTCGAGCTTATGACTTTATATTTTTTATGATAATAAATATTATGGCTCACTTTCTGTTGTCTACTTGTATTTGCAATATATGTTTATTTTGTGTATACTAACTTTTTAGGATTACGATGCACCATTTAAGACTCAAGTTTTTATAGAACATGTTTTATTTGTAATATTCATTGATGTATTTTTAATTTCTTGAGTCAAGTCTTGTAAGGGAGTATGCTTACTTGGTGACCATGCACACACACTTTATGGGGAGTGAGATCTAGTCAAATCTAGAAGATCAAGTTTTGAACTAATCATACTGGATGATTTTAGATCATCCAAGACGATCCTTTATGATCTTGGAAAACTGCCACCAATGATATTTTAGGTAAGATTTTAAGATTCAATTTTTGTTTTAATCATCCTGAACGATCTAGATCAACCTGGACGATCAATACAAATCATGCCTAAATTGATCATGTGATTAAGGGATTAATTATAATTAAATTTTTCAATCTGATCGTCCTAAACGATTTACATATTATACAAGATGATGTTTATCAACATACTTGATTTTTCTAAATTGTCTAAGATGGAATACCATAATTTTTCTTCTAATCATCCTGAATGATCCACAATATCATCCGGGGAGATCTGTATAATTTTGTACTGATCATCTTGGACTATCCTAATATCATCTGGGACTATTAGGTCAAATTCTGCACATCATAATGAACGATCATGCGATCGTCTAGGATGATTTTTTGCACCGAAATTATATTTTTAGGGTTTTTTAAAGCCCTCTATTTAAGTGCATCGTACGGGATGATCCTACAATCGTCCTGGATGATAATGTCGACTTATTGCATTTAAGAGCCTTTTTAGAGCTCTTTTATTTAAGCTTTGTCAAAGACTTTGAAAGTGTCTTTGGTAGCCATTGAAGCTTCATTCTTTTGGAGGAAACTTGAAGAGAGAACTTTAAAAGGAGAGAGGAAAGGGTGGAGTTTGAGAGTGGGAGAAGATCCTTGGAGGGGGTTTAAAGGGAGTGTGGAGGGGCTTTCACACGATTGCTCAAGCAAGCTCGTACCTTAGTACCATCAGATTCAAGGGTTATCTTGAGGAAAGTTTTGCAAAGAAAAAGATCTCTTTGATGTCATAGGATCCAGCTACTCCGCCGTACTGGGGAAGGTGGAAGTGATTTTGTAAGGGCTTCTTCACCTACTATATGATTTAAAAAAAGTATAGTTTTGAAAAAGTTTAATTTTCTTTGGGAAAGATTAAATTTTTAAAATTTTGAAATTGAACACGTCATTATAAATAATATATCACCTCAAGAGGTAAACATGTCATTCCCTAATGGGTTTGAATTACAAAATTTAAATTCATCCTGATTATCATAGTCAAACTCAGGAAAGAATCACATATAACCCCAAAGGGTCAACATTAAATTCGATTTAGCATTTGACTACATTAATCATGATAAAGGAATCAGTAATTTCATAATCAAAACCATGATAATGATTGATATATCTCTCTGAAGAAAGAAAATATCAATTATTGTTGATCATTTAAAAATGATGATAATAATCATCGGGTTTGATTTTTCTCAAAGATAATTAATTAAAGGTTTTAAAAAAAATTAATTTTGAAAATCTGATCTGGGTTTCTAAATCTCTTATGAGCATAAGCCCTCGTAGTTAATTACCTCATAGGAAATCAAAATTTCCTATGAATACTCTTGATTAAAATAGTGGTAGAAATTTTATTTAAGATTTCAAAATTGATATCAAAGGAGGTAAATGTTGAAAATTTCATGTGGGATTGGTTCAAGGTTGAACACTTATTTCTAGAGTCAAAGGAAGAAGGGTATGACGTGTTTTGAGATTCTAAATTACTTCAGAAACACCTCAGCCTATCCTAAGTGTTGGGCTTGAATTTGATTGAAAGAGATGTTTAATTTAATGGTCAATTTTATTATAATGTTGGGATTCAATTCCTAGAAGTTGAGATCTTATAGCCTGAGCTTGCCTCAGAATCTATGTCTAAATTGGGTACTGAAAAGTAACCCGAACCTAACTAATACAGTGCAAATCTAGACTTATCCCTGTCTAGATAAGGGAGCCAGCTAAACCACCTATGCTCTTTAAGATCATGTGTCTGTTCTTTTAATGTTGAGTGATATAGACATTATTTAAGATAGGTTTAAAGGAATGGGGTCGACATCTAGAGCAGATCCTTACTTGACCCCTTAACTTATATCGGGTATTTGATGTCTAAACAAATTCAATTAAAATTTAGACTATATTTAATTTATATCTAATGTAATTCAAGCTAATTGACTCGATTAAATGCTTAAATTTGAAATGAATAAATTTTTAAATCAGGCTTAAAAAATAAATTTTATCCTAGTAGAATCCACAGATTCCCCTTGGACAGATCTGCACCCTCATAGGCCAGGTGGTCTGCCAAAACCCATAAGCGGGGAGGTGCCTAACAAAGGAAAGAAAAATGTAACGAATATGCATGCAAACTCATAGCGGTATTGAGCTTACTTCTTAAATTTGTTAGAGTTGCTATGTTGTCTTAAAAGTTTTAATTTTAATTAAAGTAAAAAAAAATTATTAAGTCCTTAAGAGCCTACAATCGAATTCCAGGCTAAATTAAATATGGCATGCAAGTAAAAAGACTATAAAAATAACTAGTTATATTGCGTAATCAATTAAACAAATCAACTAAATTAATTACTCAAATTGAATATCCATGTGGCAAGTGCCACTTAATATTACAAACTAGGGTCTGCAGAAAAGTAAAGTGGCCAGGCACCACTGACAATAACCTGGATTCTACTCCTAAGACCCAAGTGACTTTGAGAATGAGATTCTTCTTGCTATCCACTTCTTTGTCTTTTCACGGGCATCTTGATTCGTCAGTTCTGGATATCCAAATGAAAAGAAACTCCCCTTTGAACGGAGTGTTATCTTTCCTATTTGGATATTTGAAAGGTATCCTGACTTGATATTCCAAATGGAAGAAGACTCTCCCCTTTTGGGATCTCTTCTCCTCCTTAAATTTTAAGTTGGATATAAATATCCCAACTCAAAACACTTTAAATATTTACAACCATGATATAATCAAATTACGTTTGAAAAATAAAATTCTATACTCGATCCTATAGAGTTATCCTAATAATCAGTAGTTATATAAATAATTCCAAGTAGTTATAATCAATCTCAAGTAGTTACTATTTAAAATTTAAAATGCTCAATCACTCAACAACATGAAATGCAAAAAAATAAGTAAACAATTACATCAATTCTAAGCTAGCAAGCAACATGCAGTAAAAACAAAAACAACTCAGCACACAATCGCAGGAAAATAAACACCTGCCTAGCCTAAATCTAGAGTTGGTTGTCCTAGCAAACCATCTAAAGTGTGTGTAAAGGCTGTGTGGTTTGGATATGTCCTATGTATGATATTTGATTAAAGTTGCTTAAGGTTTGATTGGTTGAAAGGCTTAAGGGAAAATTTAAGTTTGAATTTAAATATTAATGACTTGAAGTTGATTTTATAATAGATTTTAATGTGTTAAATAAATACCATCTTTGTTTCTCACCGAGGACATTAAGTTTATTTCACCTTCCTTGGGGCTAATTTAATAGCCTCGTAGGCCTGGTTACCTAGTGGTACTCGATATAATTAAGACTTAATTTAATTAAGATTTGATGGTTAATGAATTTTAATTAAGATTGGTTAATTATTGGTTTTAGGGTTGATTAAATGTTTTTGGAGTTTTAAAGTGATTTTTAAGTTTTAAGAATTTTTAAATTATTTTAATCATTTAATTAAGGGGTTAAAATTGACTTTTTAATTAAGGCTAAATTCTAAAAAGTTAGTATTTTATTAAAATATTAGACCTTAAGATGAGCTGTTAGAAACTAAGTTTGTTGTAGTTGGATTTTTCTATATTTAGTTATGTTGGTTTGAAGTTTTAACTTAATTTTGACTTATGTTTGATCGGATTGTTGACTTTTTGACTTTAACTGAATTTTTGAAGGTTTGAAATTTTTGATAAATACTAGATTTAATTATGAGTTGAATGCCTTTGAGTTTGTTCAATCTAGAATTTTTTGAAATTAGTTATGATTTTCCAAAGTTTGATAATTATTTGAATTATTTTAATTATTTTAATTAAGGGGCCTTTGTTGATTTGAATCTAAATGGACTCCAAACTCCTTGAAATCAACTCCAAAGGTCATAAATGACCTAAGGAGAGATTCCCAAGTATTTGGGAATTTTTTGGAATTATAATTTTTTTATTTAATTAAATTAATTAATTATTCATTTTTTTTAAATTAAATTAAAGTTAAATTTGCTGTTAAGTCAAGATGGTGTTAATTTTCATTGATTAAGGATTCAATTCTGGTCAATCAGAGATGTTATTTGTATTTTTTGTGTTTAAATTTTATTTATTAAAATTATTAGAATTTTTAAGCTTAATTAAGGGTTTAATATTAAGAAATTAATTAAAAGGCTTAATGATCTCTAAAACTGGTGAAAAGTTTTCTTAAGGCTGGACATGTCTCTAAGTTCAAGTGATCAAAGTTTTGAGTCAAAAGGAAGTGTATCCTAATTATTAAAAAATTTCTAAGTTCTCTAAACATAGATCCTTAATTATTGTCCTTAATGATGTCATTAAGTTTAAATGGGTTTGAATCAAGGTTTGTCTAACCCTTGGAATTAACATAAATAACATTTAATCATCACCAAACAAATCCTAGATCTAGAAGAGCCTAAATCTAAGTGGGGGTGCACAACCTAAGTATGCAAGGATTAAACCTAAGACATGTAATTAAAGATAAGATTAGTGAATAATCAAGAAATGATTATTCACCAATCATCCCCATTAATTCTATTCAAACATGTTTAATCTAGGTTTAAAATCTCAAGGGATCTCTCAAAGGTAAGGATTTAAATTCATATAGTTTTAAAATTGATTTTAAAAAACATTTATATATGTATATATATAAAGATAAACCTATATATATATATATATATATATATATATATATATATATATATATATATATATATATATATATATATATATATATATATATATATATATATATATATTTAAAATAAGATAATTAAAAATATTCTCTAACTTATTTTAAAATATCAATAAGAGATCCACTGGTTTCCAAATTTATTTGAAAGTAAAATTTTAAATATAAAATAATTAACATAATATTTAATTAAATTTGAATTGAATATTAAGATATTAAAATAACTCAAATTAATAAAAAAAATTAACTTTTAAATTTTGATAACAATTTTAAATCAAAATTCTTAATTTTCTGGAAAGTTTGATATATTACTTAAATTTTTATGATTTAAAAAGAATTTGTTTTGAATTTTTAAATTTTTAAGTTAATTAAGGCATTTAAATTAATTAGTTATTAAAATCAATATTAAATCAAGTTAAATTAAGTCTTAAATATTTTTTATCTTTAAAAATGATTTAAAAATAATTTTAGTTGAATTTTCAAGATAATTTAAACTTAATTCTATTAAAAAAATTTAAAATATATAATATATCTTAATATAATTAAATTTAAAATTAAAATATTTTTGGAATAATATTTTAATTACTTAAAATATCTTAATATAAAACTTTTTTTTTAACATTTAGTGTAAATTTATTTCAACATTAAATAATTATTTAAATATTTATATAATTTAAATCATTTAAATCAAATTAAATGTTTCAACATAAAGTTTAATTTTTGAAATCTTTAAAATATGTTTTATAATTTAATTAAGATATTTAAAATAAAATTTTGGATTTTTGAAAATAAATGGATTATTTCTAATTAAATTTAATTAAAATATCAAATATTTAATATTTTATATAACTCAAAAACAAAAACAAAAAAAATATTCTATGTTAATTTCATTTTTAAAATAAAGTATTTTAAATTATGAATAATTTGATCTTAAAAAATTTTTTGGATTTATATTTAATTTTATATTATTTTTTAAAGAAAATCGGATTTAAGTAATTAAAAAAATTAATCCGTTGATATCCCTCACAGTTGAGTGGGATACGTAGCAGATTCCTACAGGCCAAATCATTCCACGGTAGTGAAGGAGCCACGTGGCGCTCCCGGGTTCGCTAAACCAAACCGCGCCAATGATTGAAATCATTGGACGGCGGTGGCCGATCATTGCGGCGGTGATCAGCCACGCGTCAGTCGCAGACCGCACTCTACGGTTCACTAATCCACATAGGCTTGGGATGTGAATCTTCTGATCTTTCGCTTTCTCAAACTGACCATCCAGATCAGTTTGGATGATGATTTAATCTGGCAAAAGCTTACGTGCAGTCGGAGCAATGCATGAAATGGCTAAATCCATACCGTTGATCATAAGATCAACGATCTAAATTTCATATACCTGGGCCTAAATCAGAACCGAAGCCCTAAACGCAAGTAAGGCTCATTCTCTTGACTGGGTTGATGAAATGGTTTGAAATTTTAAAATCAGATTAAAATCATGAACATAATTAATGGGGAACTAAAATAATTGTTTGAAAAGCACTTTTTAGAATGTTATTTAACCTAGTGTAGCCTAAACAAGGGTTTGAGTTTTAGGAAGATCTTATTGTTGGATTGGAATGATTTTTAAACCTCTGAGCTTGTAGACTATCCACGCTTAATGTTGTAGAAGGATCCATAATGCCTGGATTGAACGGTAGAATGCCTTGAAGGAAAAACACCTCGGTTCACCGGAGATCTTGCCGTCGGTGAGCATTAGATGATGGGGTTTAATCGGGATTCAGTAGAGGGAGATCTAGAAAGCTTAAAAGAGCTGAGTTTTGGATTGGAGGAGCTCAGGATAGTGAGAGAGGGCTAAGGTTAGAATGAGACTAATGCTGAGTCTTTACCCTAATTCAAATGACCCTGGATTGAATTGAGGGTCTTCATTAACTTGGGAAGCTCCCAGATGGATGCCATCTATCCAAGGAGTGGTTAGGAGCAGATGGAACTGAAGACAAGAGGATAGCCTATGTGGAAAGTGTCCCTTGTCCTCTTCCACCCATGTGGAGAGCATATGGATCATTTAATCTTGATACAAGGGCTAGGATGGGCCCTAAGAAGCTTCTAGAACTTGATCAAACAACTGGATGGGTTTAGGAAGGAGGAAATTAAGCTTAAGAGGTCATTTAACCATCTTTGACCCCTTCAAAGCAAGGTTTGATAGTTTGACCAGTCAACTAGGCATGTTGACTTCTTAGGTTGCATATGGGAGAGTGTTTACCTGTTGACTAAGCAAGCCCCTGGGCTCACAAGCAATGAGTTTAAAGCTTAAAGGGGTTTTAACTAGGTTTGACCTAGTCAAATCAAATGTGATTTAACTTCGAATGAGTTTGGATATATTTGAATCATAAGTTGAAATGGGTTTGAGAACTCAAAGGGTTAGATTTGACTAAGTGGGTTGAAATGACCCATTTGAACTCTTAAGGGATTATTAGGTCAACCTAGGTTGATTGGGTCAACCAGGTTGACCTAAGGGGTGGGCCCAAGCTCAAAAGGTTTGATTTGATATTTGAAAATTGCTGGAAGAGGTTCCAAGAAATTTGGAGGTCAATTAGTTTGAAATTGATATTTGAGCCTGTAAGGGGTATTTATGTCAAAAGGGTTGAACTGGTCAACAAGACTTGACCAGGGTCAAGGTTTGAGTCCATTGCACTCCTAAAGCTGATTAGGATGCATTGGAAGAGGTTTTGGGATTTGGTTTAAAAAGGGCATATTGAGGTATGGAGAAAACTTCAAAATTGCCCTTAAGAGGCATTTTAGTCATTTTGACCTCTGGTTGGCTAGGGGTCAAAATGGGTCCACCAAAATGCAGTTTAATTTTCAATGGGTTAAGATTAAGGGTTTGGAAGTGTTTAGAGGCTTTGGAGAAAGCTCTAAAGTCAAATTCCACTAGGGTCTAGAATCTAGAAGGATCCTAAGGTCTAAAGAAAATCCTAGGATCTAGGGTCTAGAGTAGATCCTAATATTTTGAGTCTAGAAGGATCCTATGACCTAGAATTAATTCTAAAGTCTGGATTCTAGGAGGATTTTAGAGTCTAGAATTATTTGAAGAAATCCTAGGTTCTAGATCTAGGAGGATCCTAGAATCTAGAGTGGTTCTGAGGCTAAACTGATCTGGGGTCAGAATTTATCCAAGTGACCTCACACAAAAATTGAAAGTGCATGACACTACTAGAAATTGCTCTGATACCAATTCAAATTGCATGATACTAATAGAAATTTCTCTGATACCAATTGAAATTACTAGATGCGCTAAGAAGGGCGTGAAATGGATGTTTTAAAAACACTTCTTTAATGAAAAGAAATACCTTTTTATAAACTTGATGCGAAAGTGAATTCCAATCACAATAAAAACATAGTTAATCAATTTCATCCATGCAATTAATCGTAATAAAAATGAATGTGGAAATATAAAGTGCGAAAAAAATAAAGGAAAGAATACACCGATTTATAGTGGTTCAGTCAAACCATGACCTACGTCCACTCCTCAGAGGCACCCTGTGAGTATTACACTAAACCTTTAGTGATTCTGCTTTAGCCCCCACATCTAGGCGGAGAAGCACTTAAAAAATCACTTTCACCTTCCCCGGTGCAGTAGAGGAGCCGGGTCCTTTGACACTAACAAGATCATCCTCTTCCAAAACATCCTTCAAGACGAACCTTGAATTCGATGGTACTGAGGTGCAAGCTTCTCGGAGCAACCGTGTGAAATCTCCTTCACACTCGCTTGAAACCCCCTCCAAGGATCTTCTCCCTCTCTCAAACTCCACCCTTTCCTCTCTCCCTTCCAAGTCCTCTCTTCAGGTTTTCTCCAAAAGAATGAAGACACAATGGCTGCCAAAGACTCTTAAGAAGTTTTATAATAGTTCTTAAATAGAGGGCTCAAAAAACACTAAAAACTCAATTCAGCCGTTATTATCGTACAGTACGATTCCATATCATACAGTACGATTAGTATAAATGAGCTTCGTCCTAGTATGAAGGTTTACGAACAGTTTAAAAACTTCTTAATACAATCATACAGTACGATATAAACTCGTACCATATGATCCTCAACTCTTATGTTAGTCAAGCCTTTCAAAAGCTTTTTTATGCCTTCTTCGGCAACAAAGAAATGAGTGATGTAATGCTTGAACTGGATGGAGCGGGTAAGGCAACCATATTGTATAAGCTACACAATGACTCTAATGGAGGTCTACAAGGGGCTTGGTCTATATGACCTTAAAAATCGAATATGGAATATTCAAGAAACCTGTGCTCTTAAAGGTGAAGGCATATATGAAGGTTTGGACTGGTTGGCAAGTTCACTGAAGTAACTACAAGCTACAGAACTGGTTGGCGAAAGGCTTAGTCCATATGACCATAAAAATCAGCTTTTTTTTTTTTAGGGGGGGCACGTGCCCCCCCCCCCCCCCCCCCCCCCCCCCCCCCATGCGTACAGTACAACATGAATCGTATAGTATGACCTGTTCACAGAAAGACGTTCTAACCAGATCAGATTGGATAGTATGACATAAATTCGTACAGTACGATCAACAGAGAAAAAAATCAATATTTTTCTTTTAAAACCCTCTCCCTCTGTGTGTGTGCATGGTCAACAAACTAACATACATCATTACAAGACTTGACTCAAGAAATAAAAATTACATACTCATTTAATATAACCAGTTCTACACAATCTTGAGCCTTGAATCTTCAAAGAATGGTGCATGATGTACCTGAAATATTAGTCAACACACAAACAAATATGCACTACAAATACTAGGAGGAAAAAATATTAATCAATATTATTTGTTATCATCAAAACCATAAACTCGAATGCCCGAGTTACAACAATCTCTCCCTTTTTAATGATGTCAAATAATATTGGTTGACTTTACAAATTAAAAAAAAAATTCTCCTGAACTCCCCCTCACTAAAAGAATTACATTAAAAATTTAGGGGAAAACTTTCTTAAATTTTTTTATTTTTTTTAACAAAAACTAAATAACAGCAAAAATTAAAAAGAAATACAACCAACTGCATTACTTTCTCCCCCTTTGACATTATCAAAAAGGAGAGAAAAAACAAATATAAAATAACAACATAATAGCGAAACAAAAACATATAATTATGATTAAAATATAATTAAAAAAATAAACACACAAAATGATAAACAAACATACAAAACACATAAACGAAACACACAAATAAACCTTAACATATTTATACCTCATCGTCTTGCTCCTATTCTGATGATTCAGAAATTAGGTCTGCCCAATAGACTTTTTCCTTTCTATCTTTTCCCCAACTTACAATCAATTTATTTTTACTCTTTTCCTTTGGAGGAAGAGTTTTTAAGTTGGGGCATTCAGACTTCAATGTCCAGGTTTCCTACACCCAAAGAAAATAACGTTAGTGGAAATCATCGTAGTCTTACCATTTCTACATTTGTCCACTTTTGTTAACATTTTTTCTTGTTCTTTAATAAACTTTCAAATTTATTGGTTATCAAAGCTATCTCCTTGCTCTCGTCATCTACTAATTCACATTCATCTATGTCTTTGGCTTTTAGTACTATTGTCTTCTCATCACCTGCATCCAAAAATCTTTGACTCACACTTTACTCATAAGCAATGAGTGAGCCTATTAAATTGTCTAAAGAATAAGTATTCAAATTTTTTATTCACATAGAGCCGTGACTTTGGCATCAAATTTATCAAGTAAAGAATATAGAATTTTACTCACCTTTTCAAAGTTTGAAAGTTTTCTACCTAAATCATGCAATGATATCACAATTTGATTAAACCTAGTATACATGTCTAAGATCATCTCATATGATTTCATGCTAAAAAGTTCATAATCACGCATTAAAATATTAAATTTAGATTGCTTGACTTCACTAGTACCTTCATATATAATGCATAATCTATCCCAAATTTCTTGGCTAGTAGTACAGGTAGAGATTCTCATACAATCGTCAGAATTTAATACACAAAAAAAAATAATTCAAGCATTTAGCATTTAGTTAAGCATTGACTTGTTCTATTCTACTCCATTCAGTAAAAGGAATATTAATTCTTACTCCATCTATCATACGTGAAGGTACAGAATAGCCAGTTTGAATCATATGGCACATTCGATAATCAATTTATTGCAAAAAAGTTGACATGCGAATTTTCTAAAAATTAAAAGAAATATTTTCAAATAAAGGTGGTCGTGTAATACAATAGCCTTCCACAATGTTACGATTTCCAAGATATGTCATGATCAAATTTTTCAAGGTTTTCTAAAATACTAATTTTGAAACCCTGCTCTGATACCAATTGAAAGTGCATGATACTACTAGATATTGCTCTGATACCAATTAAAATTACGTGATATTACAAGAAATTGCTCTAATACCAATTGAAATTACTAGATGCACTAAGAAGGGTGTGAAATGGATGTTTTAAAAACACTTCTTTAATGAAAAGAAATATCTTTTTATAAACTTGATGCGGAAGCGAATTTTAATCACAATAAAAAGATAGGTAATCAATTTCATCCATGCAATTAATCGCAATAAAAATGAATGCAAAAATAAAGTGCAGAAAAAAATAAAGGAAAGAACACACTGATTTATAGTGGTTTGGTCAAACCATGACCTACGTCCACTTCTCCGAGGCACCCTCCGAGTATTACACTAAACATTTAGTGATTTTTCTTTAGCCCCCACAGCTAAGCGAAGAAGCCCTTACAAAATCACTTCCACCTTCCCCGGTGCGGCGAAGGAGCTGGGTCCTTTGACACCAACGAGATCTTCTTCTTCCCAAAACTTCCTTCAAGATGAACCTTGAATTTGATGGTACTGAGGTGCAAGCTCGCTGGAGCAACCGTGTGAAATCTCCTTCACACACTCTTGAAACCCCCTCCAAGGATCTTCTCCCTCTCTCAAATGCCACCCTTTCCTCTCTCCCGTTAAAGTCCTCTCTTCAAGTTTTCTCTAAAAGAATGAACACACAATGACTGCCAAAGACTCTTACAAAGTCTTATGATAGTTCTTAAATAGAGGGCTCAAAAAACATTAAAAAACTAAATTCAGCTGTTACTATCGTACAGTACGATTCCATATCGTACAGTACGATTAGTATAAACGAGCTTCGTCCTGGTACGAAGGTTTATGAAAAGTTCAAAAACTTCTGAATACAATCATATAGTATGATATAAACTCATATTGTACGATCCTCAACTCTTCCGTTTGTATAGGAAGATAGCCGGGATGATCTAAACTCGTCTTTGTATATCGTAGGCTACGACCTACTTCGTACTATTGATAAAACTTACTTAAACTAATCTGATGGCTAGGGTTTTGGATTAGTAACACATCGTACTGTACGATATGAATTGTACAGTACGACCTTTCCACAGAAAGACATTCTAACCAGATCAGATCGTACAATACGACATAAATTCATATAGTATGATCAACAGAGAAAAAAATCTATATTTTTCTTTTAAAACCCTCTCCCCCTGTGTGTGTGCATGGTCAACAAACTAACATACATCATTACAAGACTTGACTCAAGAAATGAAAATTACAGACTCATTTAATATAACCAGTTCTACACAATCTTGAGCCTTGAATCTTCAAATAATTGTGCATGATGTACCTAAAATATTAGTCAACACACAAACAAATATGCACTACAAACACTAGGAGAAAAAAATATTAATTAATATTATTTGTTATCATCAAAATCATAAACTCAAAAGTCCGAGTTACAACAAAAATGAGGTCAACACCTACCTGTGGGGGCTAAAGGAGACACTGAGTTTAGTGCAATACTCAGAGGGCGCCTCCGAGGAGTGGATGTAGGTCAAGGTTTGACCGAACCACTATAAATCTGGTGTGTTCTTTCCTTTATTATTTTGGCACTTTATTTTTGTTGTGATTAATTTCTTCGGTGAAATCTCTGATTAATCTTTTTATTATTGATTCAATTCACTTCCACTGCAAGATATAAAAAGATTTCTCTATTATTTAAAGAAGTTTTTCAACCCCCCCCCCCCATCTCGTAGTTAGCCTCAGGACTAGTTCATAAGGGCTTAACATCCCTGATGAACTTTTACACTCTTGTAGCATGGTTGGGGGTATCCGATGTGACACATGCGATGAGGTGGGTAGGACTTATACACTCTCTTTTAATGTGGTGAGGACAACCTTAAGTTTCCTTAGGCGCCTTAGTGCCTACGGGGAAAGAAAAATTGTGCATTTTAAACATGTGCCTTGGAAACCCCATATATGCTCTTGTAGCGTGGTTTGATTGAAGACTACAATCATGGTGTGTCACCACACCTACCATACAAGCTCTTGTGGCATGGTGGGGCAGGCCCAGCTCCCCACACTTACCCCAAATAAGGAATATGGCGTGATGCTGTCGAAATTTACAACAAAATGGAGGACTTGTATTGGAGTTCAAACGCATAACTTAAATAAATTAATAGGGAAGTTAAATGAAGTGCAAGAAACCATACCCAAATTGAATAGACAAGTGGATGTGAATGACGGACAACAAATTTCACTCAACTTGCAGAATTACAAATGGATATCATCAGTTGATGCAAATAGAAACAATAATAAAAATTAAAGGGAAGACTTTTAACTTGCAAGTAAACTAATCAACACAACCCATCGCTACAAACAAATACATCATACCACCTATGAATGGTGAAGGTAGAAATGATTCATATGCAATAAATCTCTACATCAATCCCTATGTAATTGAATATAATGTACTTGCAAGTAACATTAACCGACTGAAGAACGCTTAAGTGTCCCATACATGCATTAATGAGAGCCTTAATGTAAGCAATAGTCAATTGTATCTTGTTATAGTTATGCACATAAGCAATAATAGAAGGCCTATCATGTACGTGGAAGATCAAACAAAAGCAATAATAGACAAAATGCACTAAATGTAGCAACGCCTCAAAATCACCTATCAACACCAATGCAAATTAGATGGATGCACTAATTAGAATATGAGACATGATAATCAATATGATATTTATGGATAACAACAGTGAGTATATTGCAAGTACCAAGGATCCCCTATGGACACAAATATATACTCTACTTGCAGACAGATGTAGGAGACATGTCAAACTATAATGACTCACTTGTGAATGATGAGGGTAGATAAGATGCAAGTACAATGGCTCTCCTATAAATATGTCAGGGGGATTGTAGTGAACATTCCCAGCAAGTAGTGATAACTATTATGATATTTGTGGATAACAATGGTGGATATATCGTAAATACAGCAAATTCTCCATGGACCTAAATGCACATAACATCTACAAATAATATAGTAGATATGCTACATATAGTAGTCCATCTACGGATAATGATGAACATGTACAATACCAACAGTAAAAATCATTGAGATACTATGAGTACGTTGGGTATAAAGACAGCTTGATGTACTAAGGAGGTGCATTGGTGCATCATCAAAAGGGAAGATTCCAATTACAATGCGAAGTCATGCAGTCAACAAAAATGATTAGGTGAACAAGAGCGTTGATTCGTCTGCAAGTAATAATAATTGATATCACATTTGTGGATAACAATATTGGGTACATCATAAGTATAGTGAATTTCCTATGGACATAATTACATACAAAATCTATAACAGTGGTGATTGAGAAGCTACAAGCATGATAGGCCTCATACAAGTATAGAAGTACATTCACCTCATCGAGGCTGAGAGCATTGTCAACCGGGTGTTATTAAAAGTCTCATATTTAATGACTTAAGATACTCTAATAGTAAGATATGAAGGCAACCTGATGTGCAGAGGGAATCAATTTATACATCATCAAAGAAAGATTCTGACGATGGTGGGAAAGATACTAAAGACTTCTAGCAACTAGTCAAAGAATGAGCACTTGAAGAAGAAAAGATGTTTCATTCTACTATTTATTCAAGAATGTTGGGCTCCCAAAAACTATGTCATGCCATTCGAGTAAAGACCCAGAGACCAAGCCCCTCAACTCAATATCCTATTCTCATGACTAGATAGAGACAAAGCAATGTAACAATATCCAACCTCCTAGTGAATGGGAAAAGGTAGTCTACATCAAAAAAGTGAGGTGTCTCATGGCAATCATGTGACAACACTATGATTCACCTATAAGCAGAAGCAGGGGACCGGTAGTAAGAGATCAAGGGCCACTAATGCATGATGTCACGCCACCGGATCCTCAATGCTTATAGAAGTAGACATAAGGCGTCAATAAAAGCCAAAATAAAACCTCATGCATCTGGAAGGAATAGCCACCAATGCAGCCGAACACCCCTTTGTATTACATGCAAACATCTTAAAATGCCCCGCATATATACTGTAATATGTATGCAATTAGATACACATATGGGTATGTGAAATCATACGACCCTCATGGGCCCTGACGAGTGTGTTCTAGGAACACGTGATGTTTAAGGATATTGTACGGGTCAATAAATTTGAACTCGCTTTTATTAAATAGGTAAATAGGAGCCAACAAGGTTCAATAAATAATTATAAAATACCCTCAAACAATTGCATGGGCCTCGGTGAGTGCGATGTATGAACACACGTGATGTCTAGGAATGCTGCACTGGTCAATAAATTTGAACTCAATACTCCTAAATAAGTAAATATGAGTCAACAAGGTTCAACAAATAATTATAAAATGCACCCAAACATTTGCATATGCCCTGACAAGTGTGTTTTAGATACACATGTAACGTCTAGAGATATTGTGCAGGTCAATAAATGAACCCTAGTTCGAGCCCGATCCTTTAATATAGATATATAGAAGTCAATAAGGCTCAAACTATCAAACAGATATAAGGTCAAGGTGTCGACCAAAATATCTATTTTATACATTCATATAAGGCCTTTATGGTCTATGACAAAAGAAATTCATTAACAAAAATATAAAGCCTACGGATCAGATCCTCTGTCGAATAATATATATAGTCGACAAGGTCCATTCAATAAAATATAATTGCCCATTAATTCTATGATGATAATCGTGTTGAATGTAAATCTCAACTAGAGGGGATCAAACATTCAAAATGACCTAAAACGCTCAAAAAATCCAAAAATTTAAAAATACTAAAATATAGTTATTTAAAATAAAAATTAAATAATCAAACACTTAAAGTAAATACCCATCCACCCTCCACAGTTTGTTGAGGTGAACAAATCTAAAAAACTATCTCAGCTCACAAAGAGATAATGTTTAATATCACTATGATCCATTCTCAATCTATCTCTTGCTAGTAAGGATGTTGTATGTGTCTTCTAGCCGATCGTTTCATCATTAAATGGCACCACATTTATGGTTTTGCCACCAAATGATGCTGTAGGTAAACGGTTATGACTGGGGATCCTCTAAACCGGGTGGTTCGTCATCAAATAGCATAACTATATTATGTTCATAGTCAATGCTCTTATGCTCCCCAATGACGTTAAATCATTGAGTAATAAATCAATAAGATATAATTGATAGGGACAAAGCCCTCTATTAGCTTAGGTGAATTCAAATTTGCCCCTTTTAACAAACATCCAATCCAGGTCTACAAGATACCCTTGGACGATGTAACCCATGGCTGCTGACAAGGATCTTTCTGTCAGGTTGGGTCGACTACATCCTTTGACTAAGTAGACCAGGGACCACGATGGCCTGAAACAACGGACTAAGAGATCATGACCGAGTTCATCATCCATTCCCCCACCATCCGCTTTAAGTGAAAGACGTTGAAAATTTTAATTTTAAATATCAAACTTTTAAATACACATACCTATGCTGCTACTATATGCCAGATAATGCGTATTTCTACGTATATGATTAATGACTAGCCTTAATCCAAAGTTTTATCTCGTTATTGGGAGGGGTCATTAGCTATAGGGGCTTGAGTCTATAGGAAACCAGAACTCAGATTTAAAGTCCTCGTAAAATGAGGGTGAAATCTCTGGGTAGTGTCTTATCTATAAAACCATCTGCCATCCCAAAATTTCCCCCACAACTTAATCGGTTAAAACTCCCCTCAAAAAGCAATGTGAAGGTAGGGGCCAAATTTTCGAAGCCCATAATCTCAACAAAATATATTTTTGTGTTATGCATAATTACAACAACAACAACAATTAATATTATAATCTTTATTATATGCATAATTTCAAAGTTCTCTTGCAATACAATCGCAAGAAAGTGCCATTATAATTTTTATTATATGCATTGTGTGATGCATCAATTGATATAAATCTTCCTATTATATCAACTATAACAATCTCATTTTCATACACCTCAAATAATCTCTTATAGGAAAATTTCTTAGGTGCAGAGGCCGAACAACATGAAGATACATGATTTTTTCTCTCTTGTATGCAATAAGAAAGAGAGAACCTACGTCTCTTTAATAATCACTCCTCTCTTCTAGATAGTAATCTATTAAAATTATATAATATGCAACAAGTGAATACATTTTTATGTGCAAGTCTTAAGAGGGCACTTGGTTGAGGAAAGAAAATAAACTCCAAAGCATTTTTCAATAATATTTCTCAAAGAAGAATGCCTAAAATTTAAAATTCATGTCTTTGATGTGGAGGTCATCATGATAATCATAATCAAGCAGGATTTTTTTTTTTCAAATATAATGAAACTATTATTATGCCATACTTTAAAAGAATAACATCTTGTTAAAATAAAAATTAGAAGGCCTATTGCTAAAATGGTAACGTTTAATTGACAAATTTTTGGGCACATGAGTGGCCGTAAATGACATAAATTGCACTAATATAAACTAATTCATGTAACATATGAGCAACCATATCAAGCATAAAATAAACAAATTAAGAAAATTCTTCAATTCTTACATGCCTTTAAAAGGATAGTACTTTGGATCATATTGGATTTTAGGAGAAACAATCTCAAATGATGAACAAATATCTTGATTCTCAAATGACAAACAGCCTTTAGAGTCCTAAAATAGAAATAGATTCTCTTATGAATGCTAAAATTGTTCAGTCAATACTCACAAAGACTCATTTTTTTATAAAATTAACAAAAATTGCAGATTGATCTTCAATAATCAACCATTTTAAGTTTTTCCTTTGATATTTATTATTCATCATAATACATACAGCTTTAGTAAGACATGAGGCAGTTCCATACTATAAAACTTCCATTACATCAAGCTGGATGGCCTAAAATTTTACACTACATACTCGTGACCTTATTGACTTCAATTCTATTTTATTCTTTGGTCAAGTAAAGCTTGTTGTACTCATCAACATAAACAAAGGCAACCGATATTCTTCACCAAAATTGCTCTCAAAATCTGGATTTGAACTTATTTCTTCCCACCTGTATAAACAAAAGGTGAATTGGGAATAAAATAAAAAGAGTAGCAAATAAACTCTTCATACAAACATTCAAAATAAGTCAAATAAGTAATGTTGTATATCATAAAACTGCAATCGAAAAAATTGGAAAAAACTTTAACATGAGAAGGAAATATTTTAAAACAGATTGTGGAAGTTCAGTAACTTTATCCAGCTCTATGTAGGCTTTAGTTCTGAAACTGTGCAGTCAAAAGTGTCCTATATGCAGTAGCTGGTGGAAGTTCAGTAGCAATATACAGCAGAAAACGGAGAGATGCAAGTTGCAGGAGGTTACTGGTTTCAGCTTTCAGACAGTTTATGCATTAAAATTTTAAATAAAATAAGAATTCAACAAAATAGTAGATTTATAGGATTGATCACATTTAACAACAGCAATCATCCAAAACAAACAATAACTGCCATTACTGCGTCTTGCTTATCTTAACAAACAAGAGCTCCCAAACTACCACAAAAAAAAAAAAAAAAAAACAGGCACTATACTCCATGAAAACTGTTTCTCACTATTTAATGGATGAGAGAAGAAAGTAAACATGCTCAAACTTCAGAATAAAGTTACCCAGTTCGACCATTTCATGTCTTTCATTTTACCAATCAATGGTGCAGGTGAACAGCAAAAAGACATAACTACAGCCAAATAGTGAAGGCATTCTATTTCATCCTTAGAAATTTATACCGTTACAAACAGTACACCCTAAGAAATTAGAAAAATCCATAGCTTACAGAGAATTGCCGTTGACTGCCTGTCGGAGACACCATACTAGCAAACAACAAATGAAAACAAGAGCATTACTACTTATACACATTCACATCCATATCCACATCCACGGATGGTAACAAGATTATTGACACAAGAATCCAGATTTACAACCAGTGTGTAGAATCTTGCATTAATTCGAATTTCATTTTTAATTGCTCAAGGCTCTCATAAAACAACAGCAATAATGTTCCTTCCATTCAAAAAGATACTTTATGTCATCACCTATTAGATATGGCATAGTTCTGTCTAATAAAAAGTTACCAATAACCAGGCCCATAAGTCTCTAGACAACTTGCTTTATTTCCCAATGTCGACTTAATTGACAGCACTGCAGTGACTGCACTTTGTTAATAATGTATATGCTTGCCCCTTCATCAATTTCCATGAGCATGTTTTATACAATTTTCACTTCTTTTGACAAATTTGTCCTCTTTTATATCAATCAGAATTCAGAAGAGCAATGACAACTTTGTTTCGATAAAAAAGGGGGAGAAACTGGGACATTTCAAGCTATCTATAGATGGAAATCATGGCTTTGATAAAATATTCTTTACAAATTAAATAACAGATAGTAAGTTCGCCATTCCAATGCCATTCAACTAGTTTTCCACTTGATTGCTTTATAAGAAAAATAAAAATTAAAAAAGAAGCCTGATCAAGGCAGCAGATGCATGATTGTTTCTGGTCAAGACATACATATGAACTGCAGAAAGCCTTATCAACAAAAGCAGAAGCTTGTGAGCATAAAAGGACTGCACATTCTTCAGATTTCCATAAGCAGGCTAGAAGTAAATTCTTGAAGCGCCTGAATGTTATAAGTGAAAAGGAACACAATATTGACGTTCAGAATTAGGGATAAGAGAATAAATTATCGTCCTGATGAAAGGTTATATTTTCCTCTAGTATAGGTTAGTTGAGCAAGAGCACTGCATTGATGACATTGTTGTTTATTATTGAGAATCTAGCTTTACAGGACATAAAACCCAGAAGATGAGGAAGAGGATGACGAGAGAATCTTGATATCCTAATCACTGCAAATGCTTGTCAGGAAAACAAAAGGACAACAAATGAAGTTTGACAAGTTTTATATTCATACTATGTTCTTGATGTGTTGTATGAACTATATTCATCATGCACTCATAAAAATATATACAATTTGTTCTAAATTTTGTCCATATGTTCATGAATTCATTAGAAAAAGTGCATTTGTAAAATGATGAATTCATAAGTCTATTTTTCATATAAAGTAAAACCGTCTTTCTCAAAAGTTTAAGCATGAGAAAATTTAAGCAAATATGAATAGTCATAATGTGAACCATATCAATCAACTAGAAATCAGTTATAATATAATCTAGATATCTGATATGCTGAATTTGATTTAAAGTCTTCATAGTTTGGAGTTCAATTTTCCTGAAATGTTAGTACACACAAGAGCAAAAATAAATCTTCCAAAAAGTGTTAGGAAATAATTACACATAAAACAATAATATTTGAAATCATCAAAACAATACAAGTTGCAAGAATGTAACATATGCAAATAGCAGCTCTCTTAATAATCTCCCCTTTTATATGATGGCAAAACAATTATTGTTTGTAGGATTTCAAATTTTAAGAATCTACTAAACTCCTCCTGAATTGATGAATGCATGAAAATAAGGAGACATTGATTCAAAAATTATTTTTGTTTTTCAAAAATTTTATACAAAACAAAACAACATAATCACAAAAAAATAAACACAAATACTAACACAAGATACAAGACTCACAAGACACAAGACTCACAAAACAATACAAGTTGCAAGTTGCAAGAATGTAACATATGCAAATCTCTGTTTAAAATTGCGCAATTAGAGGCGCGCCTTGAGGCGCGCCTTTACGCAATTCCTTCCAAAAACGCCTCATAACTTACGCAATTCTGTGTCCTTAAGAGGCGTACGCCTCATTGGGATTGAGGCGCACCTCAGAGGCGCAATTGCGCAATTCCTGGTGAGGCATACGCCTCTCTGGGATAGGGCCCACTCACTTAAAATGAGCCATTTTCTCTCCTTTTACCCGATAACCTTCAGCAAAGAGCAAACCCAACATTTCTCCCTCCCGCACGCTCCAGGTCGCGCCTCAGCACGCCGTCGGCCTCCTTCCCGCCGCTTCTCCCGCCGGCGCCGCCTCTCCCCGCGAAGTGGAAACTTCCGACCGCCCTCTAGGAGTACTCCACATTGGATTTTAGGTATTTTTATTAAGTTTAGGAATATATTTTTCAAGTTTATGAAAAACTAGGGTTTAGGTTTTTTTTAATTTTTTTTAGTGTATTTGGTTTTTTGCTTTAGGAGACATGGTTAGAGGTAAAGAAAAGACGAATACGTCATTGAGGAGGGACCCTTCTTGGAAGTATAGTGTACAAGTTGACATTGGCGGCAGAGAGAAGAGCTATGTTTATTTGAAATATAATTTTTGCGATAAAGTGGTGAAGGTAGGTGTTACCCGCATGAAGGAATATCTATCATGCTCGCACAAAAATGTAGCACCCTGTGCAAAAGTGCCGGACAATGTGAAGGAAGAAACAAGTGCTTACATGAAGAAAACTACCACTGCTAAACACTTACAACATGAGCAATTTGATGAAAGGGTCGAGCATGATGCTTATTTTGGGAGCGAGAGTGGAAAGGGCTCTTCCTCCACTATACATAGTAGAGGTGCACGGGGTCCTATGGATCAGTATATGACTACTCCAGGAGTGGATATCAACACTCAGAATGAACTCTCTCGTATATATTATGCACAACAAGAGGTTGAGAGAGAGGAGGTTGAGAAATAAGAGGTTGAAGGATGATGAGGACCCATTAGTGTGTGATGATGTGTCGTCTGATAATGAGTGGTTCATAGATGATAAGACAGATTTGCCATTATCAGACTTACAGTTGAAGATCTAAGTGTAGATGTCTTGAGGGGCGAAGCAGATCAAGTTAGCACATCCACTAGTACTACACCACACACATCCACTAGCTCTGCAGCACAACAATCAAGTAAATGTATTCCACAACTTCTTATATGCTATTACATTACATTTATGTCAAGTGAGCAATGAACATGAATACATGATAATGATCTTTTCTCTTAATGAACAGAGAAGAGAAAAATGAGTTATGTTGAAGATGATGATGACATGGCATTCATAGATACAATTGGAGAAGAAGATTCACTTGAAGACCCATTTAGTGATGGGATATGATTTCTTTTATATGTTTTTTGTATTCTGAGAGTTTTGTTAAACTAATATTTTGTGATTTTGTACTTTGGGACATGATTCTATTGCATCTACTTTCTTATTTTCCACTATTTTCATATATCATTTAGATGTTTTTATTGTAAGGTACAATATTGCTATTATTTTCTTGCTAAAACTCTTTATTTTTCATTTACGCAATTCTGTGTCCGTGAGGCTTACGCCTCAGACCGCCTCGAGGCTTACGCCTCGCCTCACGGACGAAAACCGCCTCGAGGCTTAATTACGCAATTTTAAACCTTGATGCAAATAGCAGCTCTCTTAACAATCTCCCCTTTTATATGATGGCAAAACAATTATTGTTTGTAGGATTTCAAATTTTAAGAATCTACTAAACTCCTCCTGAATTGATGAATGCATGAAAATAAGGAGACATTGATTCAAAAATTATTTTTGTTTTTCAAAAATTTTATACAAAACAAAACAACATAATCACAAAAAAATAAACACAAATACTAACACAAGATACAAGACTCACAAGACACAAGACACAAGACTCATAAGACACAAGACACAATTCAACAAACAATTTCTCCCCCTTTTTGACAACAGCAAAAAATGAAGAAGAAAAAGACTTAAAATATAAGTAGAGATATGAAAATCATTTAATAATATAATCTTAACAGTGATTGAAATAAGTTATGCAAATAAAATTAAAACATTAGGCAAATCATAGAAATTCATATAATTTAAGAAGTGATATAACATAGATAATAAAAAGAATTTATCACAGACATAAGTTAGTTTAGACATTAAGATAGAAAAAATCATTACAATAAGGATGAATAAAAAATTGTATATTTCAAATTTCAATATCAAGTATAAATGAACATAAGATCAATTTGAATTAAGAGATTAAAAGAGTTTGGAAAGAAATAACTACCACATGTGGCGCTTTGCGCATCATTTTCATAGTTGTGACACATTTTTGTGCATCATTTTTAATTTGGGCTTATTTTATGTCTCTTTTTCACTTTGCGAACCTTTGTGCATTCCTTTTGATTTTTTTTTATATTTTTATACAATTTGCAAAAGTAATTTTATTCTTTCCAAAAACAATAATCTAAAATTTCAAATCTCTCTAAGTGCATAAATAATGATTGATAAGTGAAATATAAAATAAGAAAACATCGCAATTGCAATAATAATATTAACAATAATACAGTCTAAAGAAGAGACATGAAATTGAAAATCCTAATAATATCAAGTTATAAGCAAAACTTAAACTTAGAGTAATTAGATTTTCTAATGAATTTAATTTTTCTTGCAATTCAGGTTATAGCATGATTAAGATTAAAAATCTGATGATTTACATAAAGTCTAACAAATATTTCAAAAGTAAATTCAAATCAAAACACAAAAACTTATATTGATATCATTTTAAATATTACAAGGTTTCATCAAGATATCAATATAATAACTAAAATAAAGAAGAAATACAACAAACTATTAAAAGTAAACAACAACTGACACATAAACAATAACAACACAAATACAAAACATCAAGTGCAACAATCACTCAGACGGTCCCTGATCTGGAGGAGGAGCACCACCAAAGAGGTTAAAATATGTACTCATCATAAGTACATTGGTACTAATATCATTCATTTGCTCCCTCATATAGCCCATGTCATGTTGATATTAAGCAGCCTGCTGCTATAAATGAGTCTCAATTTGATCAAAGCGATGATCAAAATGAGTCTCTAACTGATCAAAACTTTGAACCAAATTCTGATAATTTGGTTCATTTGCAGGAGCAAGTGCACCTTCAGGCTCTTCTTCTGTATCACTGATGACATGTGCTTTTCCTGATTCCTCCTTGAATATCGCTCTAAATGATTCGTCATTGTAATAGAACGGTTCTTTATATTCTTGATCAGGATGAACCAAGTTATACTTCTTTTGCATAACATAGGAACCTAAGTGTCCTAAAGCAATATTCCTCTTTCTTTTCTGTTCTGCATGGCCAATTTCAGAAAGCCCATAAAGGTAGTCAAGAATAAGTTGGGCTTCATCTATAGGTTTATCGCTCATGATTAAGAAGGTCACCATGGAAAGAAGTGGGGTAATATTGAATCTATCACCAGCTTTTGGAATGATTGAAGTTCTTGCATGGCCAAAATCCAAAATTCATTAGAAAGTGCTAGATCAATATTAGTGGGTTCTATAGTTGAAATGAAGGCTGAATGATTGACTTCTTTATTTAATCCACGCCTAGTCCTTACACCCTCACTTGGTTCACCTATAATAAATTCCTTTGGGTGATTTTTAAAAAATCTCAAATCTCTAGGCAAAGGGTTTTCTATCTCCAAATTTTCTTTCACATTTTCTTCCAAATTCAATTTATCAATCTTTTGGGAGTAATCTCAATTTTATCTTCTACAACATTTGGCTCTTCCATATTTCAGATTCATCAAATACAATATGTGTGGTCTCCTCAATTACCAAAGTTCTTCTATTAAATACTCTATAAGATTTTCCAACACTTGAGTATCCAACAAAAATTCCTTCGTCTGATTTTGGATCAAATTTTCCTAAGGAAGATTTTCCATTATTATGTATGAACACCTTGCAATCAAAAACATGCAAATGAGACAAATTAGGTGTTCTCCCATTTAGCAACTCATAGGGTGTTTTATTTAACATAGATCTCACATTCACCCTATTCAGAACATAACATGCATTGCTAATCGCCTCAGCCCAAAAATATTTAGGAAGTGAATATTATGCCAACATTGCTCGGGCGGCTTCTATTAATGTTCTGTTTTTCCTTTTGACTACCTCATTCTGCTGAGGGGTTCTAGGCGCAAAAAAGTTGTGATCAATTTCTTTCTCCTTATAAAATTCTTCAAATCTCTCATTCTCAAATTCTCCTCCATGATCACTTTGAATAGAAATAATTTTACACCCTAATTTTCTTTGAATCCAAGTCGAAAAATTTTTAAATTCCTCAAATGATTTTCACTCTTATGAAATAGAAATCTAACCCATGTGAATCTTGAGTAATCATCCACAATCACAAATCCGTATACCTTCCCTCCTAGACTCACAGTTCCAACTGATCCAAACAGATCCATATGTAAAATTTTCAATGGTTTACTAGTTCTAAGATCCTTATTGGACTGAAAAGAGGACTTCACCTGCTTTTCTAATTAACATGCATCATAAGGTAGTCCTTAGTAAAGTCTAGTTTTGGTATACCTCTCACTAAGTTCTTTTGGGTAATCTTCCTAAAATTTTTCATGCTAGAATGACAAAATCTCCTATGCCATAGCCATGACTCATCAGATACAGTTTTCAAACAAAAAGCAGTAGGAGAATTAATGTAATTTAAATCTATCATATAAATATTGTTTACCCTTTTACCATTCAAAACATCTTTATCATTTAGGCTTAATATGCAGCTAGTAGGAAAAAATTTTACACAATAACCTTTGTCACATAGCTGGCTTATACTAAACAAATTATGCTTTAAGCCTTCTACCAATAACACATTGTCTACAAAAAAAATTCTTAAAATTTCCAATTATACCTGATCGAACTACCTTCCATGTGGTATTATTTCCAAGTGTAACCTTGCCCCCACTCTTGGCTTCCAGCATTATGAATTGAGTAGTATCTCCAGTCATATACTTTGAACATCCACTGTCCAGGTACCATATGCTCTCATGAGGTCTTATGTGAGAGCGTCCCTGCAAAATTATCAAATGTTAGACCTGAGAACCCAAACAAGTTTGGGTTCTCATTTTGGCAATTTATAATCAGATGCATGCATGATATGTCTAGGTTTATGCATCTTAGGTCTCCACACCAAATTAGTTTTCATCTTCAAAGAACAGGTGTGAGCTATATGTCCAAGCAATCCACAATTATTATATTTGACATTAGGAAAAGGATTTCTAAGTCTTCTACTATTTATTTGTCTATTTAGGTATTGCATAAATTTAGGATAAAAAATAGGCTTAGTAAAATCTTTAAGTTTAGGAGGTATCCTTTTATCCTCGAAAGCTTTTATCGTTAATTTGTAAAATGAATTCATATCTTCCAAAATTCGATTTGTATAATTGGTTCTATAAAGTTTGCTCTCAAATTCATCCTTAGAATTCTTAAAATCTTTCTCGAGTTCTGCATAGGATGATTTTAAATTTTCATGATTTTTATTCAAGTCATCAAACTCATCAAGTAATTTTATGTGGTTGTTATCAATTAAAGTATGATCTTTCCTAAGGATTTCATGTTTCTTTTTAAGTTCTTCAAATTCTAGACTTAGACTAGCATGCATTTTCTTCATTTTTCTATATGCATCATGCATGTGTTCATAAACTTCAAATAATTCATCATAAGTTAAGTCACATACCTCTTCTTGATCTAACTGATCAAGACTGTCAGTCATTAAGCACAGATTAGTGACTTCCTCTTCTTTTTCAGTCTCTAATGAATCTCAAGCTGAGTTCGCCCAGAAAGCTTTTTGAAACTTCTTTCTGCCCTTCTTTACAGTAGGTTTCTCCTCTACCTTCTCCTTGCTAGGATTGGCTGTGAGTTTAGGGCAATCCGTCTTTATATATCTAAGTTTCCTGCACTCATAGGAAATAACATCATTTGAAACCTTGATATTTCTATTGAATTTACCTCTATTTTATTGCTGGTGTTTCTTCTGCTTCCTTTTCATAAAGCTTCTGAATTGTCTAGTCATCAATGCGATGTCTTCCTCATCCTCAGATTGTGAGTGTTCACTCTCAGACTCTTCAACATTCAGTGCTATGTTCTTTTCCCTTCGTGGTTCACTTGCATCAATCTTTCTTTGGCTAACTCCTTGCTCGTAAGCAATAAGCGAACCAAGAAGATTGTCAATAGAATAAATGTTTAAATCCTTAGACTCTGTAATTACAGTAATTTTAGCATCATAAGCAATAGGTAAATAAAAAAGAATCTTATTAACAATTTCAGCATTCGTTAGTTCCCTACCAAGTGCATGCAAAGAGGTGACTATTTGTGTGAATCTTATGTACATGTCAGAAATGGATTCATTAGGTTTCATGCGAAATAATTCATAATCATGCAACAAGATATTGAGTCTAGATTGTTTAACCTCATTAGTCCCCTCATATGTTATACAAAGTCTATCAAATATGTCCTTTCCACTTTTGCAAGTGGAAACCCGCATGTAATCTTCTGATTTTAAAACGAAAAAAAAACTATTCAAGCATTTGGCGTTTAGTTGTGCTAAGTCACGTTCTTCTACTGTCCAGTTTGCAAAAGGTGTTTCAACTCTAAAACTTCATCAACTAATTTAGTTGGTTTTGTATATCCTTCATGGACTAAGATCCACATACGATAATCAAGTGACTAAGAAAATAGACATGCGTGTTTTCCAAAAATTAAAAGGTATATTGTCAAACAGTGGAGGTCTAGTAATAGAGTAAACCTCAGGTATGTTTCGGTTTCCAAATGTAGCAATTTACGTTAATCAAAAAGTAGTTTAAACTTATGATTTTGAAACAAAGCTCTGATACCACTTGTTGAAACTCATTCACTATGAATTAGGTTATTAAACCTAAACTTATGTCACAAGGCTATCCAAGAGGGGGGTGAATTGGTATTTTAAAAAATTATCCCTCTTGAGTATGTTGAACCGAAAATAAACTTTAATAAATTTTTAGAAAAAAATTTTCAACCACAATTTTTAGAACAAAACAAAATGCGGAAAATAAAAAACAGTAAAAAATAAAAGACAAAATTTATAGTGATTCGGTCTAAACCAGACCAACATCCACTCCCTGGAGGCACCCTCCGAATATTACACTAATACAAATAGTTTCTCTCCTTTTGTACCCACAGCAAGGCGGAGAAGCCTTTACAAACACTCTTTCCACCACTACCCGGTGCAGCAGAGAACCGTCATCCTTTTACACTATCCCCAGTGTTGGCAGAGAACCGTCGTCCTTTTACACAATCCCCAGTGTGGGCAAAAAACAACACTTTGACCTTTCACACTCTCCTAAAGTGGGCAGAGAACCCTTCGGCTGTTCACACACTCCTAGTGTAGGCAGAGAACCCTCCGGCTGTTCACACTCTCCTAGTATAGGCAGAGAACCCTCCGTCTGTTTACACTTTCCAAGTGTCGGCAGAGAACCAGATCTCCTTGACAGATCTCCTCATAAGAAATCTAGAAGGAAGAAAGAAAAGAGTAAAGTAATCCAAATCACAAGTAGAGATTCTTACCTTTGAACACCAAGTGAAGCCTTCACGCTCCAGTGGTAGGAATCCTCCTTTGAATGCTCTCTCACACTCTCTCCTTAGCTTTTCTTTCAATAGGCATGAAGATCAATGAGCAAAAAGATTGGGTGGCAGTAAAAATTGGACCTTATATAAGAGAGACAAGAAAACCCATCCAAAACTGCAAAATATTCAAGTTAACAAGAAATGAATCATCCCGTACGATCGTGGATCGTCCCGGACGATTTTACTTAAAGTGTCGAAAACGATCCTAATGAATATTGGTACGAACTGTGTTCGTACACGATCATCGTCCCATACGAACTAGGTTCATCTGGACGATCAGTTATTCCATAGCTCGGTTCCCAAAAAGTGCAGAATAACATCCAAAAGTGAAGTGTTGATTCACTTCGTCCTGGGACGAACAATACTTCATCCCGACGAAATTTTTACAGAGGGCAACTCGTCCTGGTACGATTATAAGTTTCGTCTGTACGAAATTTTTACAAAGAAAAAATCGTCCTGGGACGATTTGGATTTCGTCTGGACGAAATTTTTACAGAGCCCAACTCATCCTGAGACGAAATTAATTTCGTCCTGAACGATCAGGACTTAGAAAAATTTCCCAAATCCTGTTCGTTCCATTGCTCCTACGAGGAGATAACTGACCTGATCGTCCCGTACGAACTAGGTTCGTCCCGTACGGTCAGTACCAATTTTGTAAGATCTCCTTAAGTATGTGTGTGTATTTTTATTCACTCAATTACAATCACTCCCTCTCAATTCAAAGAACAATTTAAATATTCAATTTGCAAAGGACTGTATGCTGAATTTGATTTAAGTCTTCATAGTTTGGATTTCAATTTTCCTGAAATGTTAGTACACACAAGAGCAAAAATAAATCTTCCAAAAAGTGTTAGGAGATAATTACACATAAAATAATAATATTTAAAATCATTAAAACTATACAAGTTGCAATAATGTAATATATGCAAATAGTAACTCTCTTAACACTACCTACTTCCTATGATGTAAAAATTACTGTTATTATTGAATCCAAGGATCTGAATGTTTACTCCGTTGGTAACATACTTAGATCACTTATTGCTTACGAGCAAAGAGTGAGTCAAAGACAACTTGATGTAGATGAAAAGAGAAACGAGAAAACTGTAGCCTTAAAGGCTAATGATTCTGATAGTCACGATTCTGCACCTGAGAATGACGATAACATAACACTGATAACAAGGCAATTCAAAAGCTTTCTAAAGAAAAAGCAAAAGCGTCGTCAGCAATGGAGCAAAAGTAAGGCTAATAAAAATTTAAGGTTTCTAATGATGTCATATATTTTAAATGCAAAAAGCTTGGGCGCTTGAGGTCGGATTGTCGAACTTTGAAAACTCACACAATCAAGAAGCAAGGTGAAGAAAAACTTAATTTCAAGAAGGGCAAGCAAAGAACTCAGAAGGTTTTTTGGGCAGACTCTGCTTTAGACTCATTTGAAATAGAAGCTGAAGAGGAGGTTACCAACATGTGCTTAATGGCAGATAATCAACTTGATCACTCTGATCAAGAGGAGGTATGTGAGCTTTCATATGATAAACTATTTGAAGTTTCTGAAAAAATCATTATACATAAAGGAAGCTCAAGAAAATGTATGCAAACTTAAATTCTAATTTTTCAAAATTGCAGAAAGAGCATGAATGCCTTAGAAAAGATCATTCTACTTTGAATAGTAATTATATGGCTTTGTTAGATGAATTTAATAATTTAAACAAGTATTTTGATTTAACCATTGAACATGATTCCTTGAAAACATCACATGCTGAATTAAAAAATGCATTCAAAGAACTAGAGACTCTTGCATCTCAAGTAGATAGTAGTGAGCGTGCTTTAAAATTTAAAATTTTAATTCTTGAAAATGCAAACAAATCATTGCAAGTGAAATTAACTGTTTTTAAATAAAACAAAATACCACCTCCACTTGCAGAATTTTATAAGCCATCAACACAATATGCATTCAAACCTAAGAAGAGGCATCATAACCCAAATGGATTAATAAATCATTTTTCTGGTATTACATGTTTTTTATGACATGCTAGGACACATTTTCGATAATTGCA
The DNA here is from genome assembly GCA_022539455.1 of Dendrobium nobile. Classification (NCBI taxonomy): domain Eukaryota; kingdom Viridiplantae; phylum Streptophyta; class Magnoliopsida; order Asparagales; family Orchidaceae; genus Dendrobium; species Dendrobium nobile. The sequence continues at coordinate 25,630,964 of CM039733.1, forward strand.
CTATCCACCGTAGAACACATTTGATGTGGAGACTAATATTGCATAAACCACAAGATAGCATGCATGCATCTCATTTTGAAATTCATAAGGTGAAAACTAAATTTGTTTGGGTTCCAAAATCTAACCTTTGATGATTTTGTAGGGATACTCTCACAAAAGGCCTCGTGATAGCATATGTTACCTGAACAATGGATGTTCAAGAAACATGAGTAGAGATGCAAATCAATTCATTTCGTCAAAAGTCAGGGCAGGAGGCAAGGTGACACTTGGAGATAAAATCACCAAGAGAGTGGTGAGCTTAAGTATAATTGGCAACTATAAAAATTTTCTCAATAAAAATATTTTATTGGTAGATGGCTTAAAATATAATCTTCTTAGCATAAGCCAGCTCTGTGATAAAGGATTTAACATTAAATTTTTATCTACTAATTGCTTCATAAGCTTAAATGGAACTACTGTACTATAAGGAAAAAGAATCAATAATTTTTACATGCTTGATTTAAACTGTGTTGAACCTGCCAACTCTCTTTACCTAAAAACTGTTGATGATGAATCCTGATTGTGCCACATAAGACTTTGTGATGCAAGCATAAAACATCTTATAAAAATCACTCAAAAAGACTTAGTAAGAGATGCCCAAACTAGAATTCACTAAGGATCACCTATAACTGCAAGGTAGTTTGTTTATTCACCATTTTTTATAACTAATGCGAGAAATATATAGAATAATTTTATTGTGATTTTTAATACTTTTTGCTAATTCGTCTAAATCGGCTAGAACCATGCTAACTAAATATTCACTTCCTAAATACTTCTGGGCAAAAGCGATAAACACAGCCTATTATGTTATGTAAAGGGATAATGTTAGATCCAGGCTGAACAAGACAACCTATGAAATCCTTAAGGGTAGGACATCCAACCTCTCCCCTTCATATCTTTGTATGTAAAGTGTTCATTTTAAACAATGGAAAATCTTTATTAAGAAACTTTAACCTAAAATCTGATGGAGTTTTTCTAGGATACTCAAATGTTGAAAAATCATTTAAAGTTTTCAATAAAAGAACACTGGTGGTAGAAGAGACCGCTAATGTAGTTTTTGATAAATTTGATAATTCTGAAGAGTCTAGGATAGAAGTAGTTGAAGTCACCCAAAGAGTAAAATATATAAAAACTGGAAGAAAGGGTAGAATTTGAAAATTTGTTGTCTAGAGAACTGAGATATTGTTCAAGTCATCCAAAAGAACTGATCTTAAGAAACTCATCTGATAGTGTTAGAACTAGTCATAGACTTAGGAAAGAAATGAATCACTCTGTTTTTATCTCAATGATTGAACACACAAACATAAATCAAGCACTATCTGATGAATTTTGGATCCTAACTATGCAAAAAGAATTAAATCAATTTATGAGAAATGATGTTTGGGAACTAATTGAAAGACATAAGGACAAGAGTGTTGGTAAAATTAAATGTGTTTTCAAAAATAAAATGAATGATTCTGGTATAGTGGTGAGAAATAATGCTAGATTAGTGGCTAAGGGGTACAACTAGGCAGAAGGAATTGATTTTGAAGAGATATTTACCCATGTAGTTAGACAGGAAGTCATAAGAGTGCTACTAGCTTTTGTCTGCTTTAAGGGATTCAAACTATACCAAATGGATGTGAAAAATATATTTCAAAATGGGATAATAAAAGAAGAAGTGTATGTTGAACAACCCCGAGATTTTAAAAATTCATAATTTCTCAATCATGTGTTCAAATTAAAAAAAATATTGTATAGACTAAAACAAGCACCTAGAGCATAGTACAAAAGGCTAAGCACATTTTTACTGGATAGAACCTTTGTTAAGGAGAGTATAGACACCAACCTTTTTCTTAAAATAATAGGAGAAGAACTACTCATTGTCCAGATCTATATTGATGATATTTTGTTTGGATTTTCTGATAAAAAACTGTGATAAATTTTCTAAAATAATAAGTTTGAGATGAATTTGATGAGAGAGCTAGCCTACTTTATTCGATTTAGTATAAAATAGAAGCATGATGGAATTTTTTTTAGTTAATCAAAATGCATTAAGGACATCCTTAAGAAGTATGAAATGGATAAGACCAAGGAAATAAACACTCCATGAGTTCTACTGTTCAGTTAGATAAGGACTCAAATGAAAAAACAATTGATCCAAAAAAATACAAAAGAATAATTGGATCACTTCTTTACTTGATTGCTAGCAGACCTGGTATTATGTTTAGTATTTATCTATGTGTTAGATTTCAGGCTTATGCAAAAGAACCCCACCTGACTATTGTTAAGAGAATCCTTAGATATCTCTTAGAAACCCAAAACTTGAAAATCTACTATCCTGATCACAACACTTTCTTTGAAATCATAAAATATTCTAATTCAAATTTTATTAGATGTATGGTTGATAGAAATAGCACTTCTTGAACATATCAATTCAAAGAATAATATTTAGTCACCTAGTCCAATAAAAAACAAAATTTAGTAGTCATGTCAATTGCATAAGCTGAATACACAGCCTTAGGAAGTGTGGCAAAGGTCCTTTAATTAAAACAACAAACTCTGAATTTAAGACTACCAGTAGGCATCATTCTAATCTTATGAAGTAACACTAATGTCATCTGCATTTCAAAATATTCAACCCAACACTCTAGGATCAAACACAGACATATGGCACCATTTCATTAGGGATCATGTCATCAAGGGAAACAGAGCTACATCATGTAGCTGCTGAAAATCAGTTTAGAGATATCTTTATAAAACCACTAGCTTTTGAAACCTTCAGCATCTTAAGAATCAGATTAGATGTGTTAGATATGCATGTTTGAAATTGATGCTTTATATTTCTGTTTTGATCTTTACCGTTTTATTTTTAATTCATTTTTATGCATATGTTTTTATATTATGTTTTTATTTTACTTTATTTCCATCAATATTTTAAGAATCTGATCACTACTCAATTCTGCGGGAATTTATTTTAAAAGGCATTTTTGCCCTTTTTTTTGTTTAAAAGTTTATAAGCTTTGACTAACTTCTCTAAAAAAATTAAAGGAAGAAAATTTGATGATTATTCATATTTTTCTAACTTTTTTAGTGGTGTGTTTCTTTTAATCAAAATATATTTCAAATTCAAAGTTAGACTTTAAAATAGATATATAATTCATCTTCTTATAATCATCTAACTCATATAAGTAATATTCTAAGTCAATAAATCTTCTTTAAATTTGTTTAATCAAATTTGTTTTTATCATATGAATAGAAATATGTTTTGTAATTTACTCTTCCTTAAATAAGAGAGTAAGTTTGTCTTCTCTCATATTTAAAAGATAATCTCACAACTGAGAGTTTTTTTAAAGATTTCAAAAGTAAGCATGCAAAAAAGAAAAGAGGCATAAAATGAGTCCAAAATTGAAAAGATGCGCAAAGGATATCAAAGAATTGCAACATGGATAAAGTATATCAAAAATCAAAAGATGTACAATGTCCGCCAAAAGCTGAAAAAGAGGCACAAAATGAATACATTATGATTTAGCTTATTTTTTTTTAAATCTTTAAAATATTGAAAGACTCCACGTACCAATTGGTATCTCCTACACTTCAATTTAAAAATCATGACTTTTGATTTATTACTTTGCAATGTTATTCTATCGGATATTTTTCAGAAAAGAAAGTTTGAAAAAAATCATATTTATTTCTAATTTATTTTCTAAATTAATTTTTTGTTTAAAAATAACTTTAACTTGTAAGTAGCCTAAGCTAAAGTTACCAAAATCTAATTTCTAACATTTCTATATTTCAACAATGTCAATTCATTTCTTATTGAATTTTTAATCTAATCATGAAGTAAACTTATTATTTTTTAAAACTGATCAGTTAAAAAAAACTTTATTTTTTTATTTTATGATTATTTGTATTTAATTTTTTTATTTTTTTTATCTTGTTCATGTTTTGTTTTTTGTTTTTGGATCCTTCCTGATCATCGCATTCCATTCCATAATTTTTCTAATTTTTGCTCACATCAAGTATGATTAATATCGTACTATATGATCTCAATAAAATATAAAATCTTTGATCACAGCACGTCCCACAGCTAATATAATCAGTTATTAGAGATCGTATTGTACTACTCTTCGTATTGTACGATCCATGTGGCAGAAATCGTTGGATGAATTGAATTCAATTAGTATGATCTTTAATAACACATCATACAGTACAATTAACTTATTTGTATTGTACAAACTCAAAAGTCAAAGATCGTACAGGGTGACTCTTCGGAATGAATGCTCTCTCAAATCATCTAGTATGATTTCTGATCGTACTGTATGATAAGACAACCTTTTTTGACAAATCGTCTAGACAAATTGATTATATTAGTACGATCTGCCCGATTTCTATTTAAACAAGTGAATTCCATTCAATTTTTTCACACAATTCTTCTATTCTTCCCTCTTGCACTCTTTTTCCTTGTAATGGATGGTGGAAAACGATCCCGAGCATTTATGGGTAATTTCTCTAGACGAATTATCAATCCTAGATTCACTGAGATTGCTGATGAAGAAGTCTATCAGCATTACAAAATAGTTGGGATCACACTGTCCAAAATAGTCAAATAGGAGATTCTAAACTTTCAGCTACTTGATCTCTTTATCTGTACCACTATTGGCTTCATTCTCACCCTTGTCTTTCCACTCAATTCTAAACTTTTATTTGAATTCATCACAAGCCTTCGCATCAATAATAAGATCACTGTGTTATAATCCTATGCTAATATAAGTCATATAGAAATCACTTACCAGGACTTCAATCAGTTATAAGGACTATGGACTTGAAATGTCAGTGAGCAAGAAACAAAACAGACATGTAATAAATAACAATAAGAAAATAATAATATTTGTTATCATCAAAATAATAGTACTTAGGTCTAGATTTGCAACAATCTCCCCCATTTTGATCATGACAAACCTAAAACTCATTCTTAGAAGAAGAAATTTTGAAAATGAGAATAGTTTAATTTAATTTTTTTTTAAGAAATACAAGACAGACATAAATAAACCATAAAAAAAGTAAAACATGAAAACTAGTTTTATTAAAAGATGCACACAATTAACGATATTAATAACACATTACTACTCCTTTTTGACATCACAAAAAGTAGTAAAAACACTAATCAATAAAACACAAGAAGTACATCACAACACAAATAAATAAATAAAAACAAGCTAGAAACTATAAGGACCATGATCAGGTGGAGGTGGTGGTGATGACTGAAAGAAGTGATGAAGAAAGGCAAACTGTTCTCTAAACTAGGCCATATCATGATCATGCTGCTGCTGTTGGGCTACATAGGAGTCAAAGCGAGCTAAATCTTATTCATGTTGTTATTGCTGCTCTACTACATAGGAGTCAAAACGGACCTCCCACTGATTAAACCTCTGAACCAGCTGAGACTGCTGACGGATAGGAGTTGGTGCTTGAGATTGTTCTCCCACTCCCTCCTCTAGCTCGAGGTCAGCATATCGAACGTGGTTGCGACAAGCATTGTAAAGGACGTGGAATGAGCTATTGGAATAAAAAACTGGAGGTGATCAGGTGGTGCCAGATACTGGAGATTGTATTTGCTTTTTAGGACATAGGCAATGAAATGTCCCAAGGCAATGTTAGGCTTTCTTTTATGTTTAGGATCTCTAATATATATTAAATTGTAAAAATATCGAATTATAAGGTCAAATGCATTAAAATCTATGTGAGCCATGATATAATAGGTAGCAAATAAGATAACATGTGTAATGTTATTCCTATCACCAGCTTTAGGAATTATAGAATTTCTAAGTATGTGCTGGATGATGCGGGCATCCTGGACTAGAATATTGACTTGTGTGATATGATAGTTAATATTGGACTCTAAGGACGGTGTTGGCAGGAGTCCAATTGTAGTCAGAATTTGAGGCTAAAATGTGAATTTTGTCTCCAGTAGTTGATAGATGAAGAAAGTCATGAAAGTCCTACTAAGTAATTTCTACATGCCTTCTATTAACATAGAATTGCAAGGCAGTGACCTCATTATTATGGTGAAGGCTTGCAAAAAATTCAAATAAAGTTAAGAATTGAATGGAAAGGTAAAGTTGATAATGAAGCCAAAAGTAGTATGGGCAAAGAGATCAAGTACCCAAAAGTTTGAAATCTCCTGGTTGACAATTTTGGACGGCATGATCCCAATTGTTTTGTATCGCTGATATGCTTCTTCTTCAATAGCCTCAGTGAATCTAGGATCGATAGTTCGTTTAGAGAAACTACCCACAAGTGCTTGGGACTGTTTTCCACCAGCCATTACAAGGAAGGAAAGTGTAAGAGGGAAGGATTGGAAGAATTGTGTGAAAAAATTAAATGAAATACAGTTGTGTTAAATAGAAATCAAACAGATCGTGCAATAAAATTATGAGATTGTACTGGACGATCTAGTGCAATCAATTCATCCAAACGATCAGTTAAAAAAGATGGTCTTATCATAAAGTACGATTAGAAATTGTATTTGATGATTAGAGAGAGTGTTCGTCCTAAAGAGTCATCATGTACGATCGTTGACTTTTGAGTTCATACATTACGAGCATATCGATCGTACTGTACGATGTGTTATTAAAGATCGTACCGACTGAATTCAATTCGTCCAACGATTCCTGCCATGTAGATTACACAGTACGAAGAGTAAATCGTATAGTACGATCACCAATAATTGTTGATATTAGCCGTTAGATATGTTGTGATCTAGGATTTTATATTTTGTTCAGATCGTATAATATGATATAAATAGTATTGTATGATGTGAACAAAAATCAAAAAAAGTTATGATGATCATGAAGGATCCAAAAAAATAAAATATGAATAACATAAAACAAATCGAAAAACATTAAAAAACAATCATATAACAAAAAAAAATTTAACTGATCAGTTTTAGAAAATGATAATTTTACATCATAATTAGATTAAAAATTCAATAAGAAATGAATTGACATTGCTGAAACCCAAAAATGTTAGAAATTCGATTTTGGTAACCCTAGCTCGGGCTCCTTACAAGTTAAAATTATTTTTAAACAAAAATTTAATTCAGAAAATAAATTAGAAAGGAAATGTGATATTTTCAAACTTCTTTTTAGAAAAATATCTGATAGTATAGCATTACAAATAATAAATAAAAAGTCATAATTTTCATATTAAAGTGTAGAATATATCAATTGGCACATAGAGTCTTCCGAGTTTTAAAGATTTAAAAGAAAGATAAGCTAATTCATAATGGGCTCATTTTATGCTTATTTTTCGGCTTTTGGTGAATATTACATATCTTTTAATTTTTGATGCACTTTGTGTACACCTTCAATTATAATATTATCTTTTAAATATGAGAGAAAACAAACTCTCTTATTTAAGGAAGAGTAAATCACAAAATAAATTCCTATCCATATGTTAAATGCAAACTTGATTAAGAAAATTTGAAGGAGATTTATTGACTTCAAACATTACTCATATGCTTTGATGCACAGACACGGCGACACGGATACGACACGACACGGACACGAGACATGTCAGTTATTGAAAATATAGGACATGGACACGGGTTAGACACGGTATTATAGTTATTATATTTAAAAAATAGTGTATAAAAATTAAATATGTATAATTTTAAAAATAATTGGAAAATGATAAGTCATTTAACTAGAATTTGTATTTAAAATGATTAGTATTAGGATGTCGAGAGTCAGGTGTCAATGTCATTTATCAATGTCACTGTGAGAGAAGATGAAAATACCTTCATTGCCAAAAATAAATGAAAATGAGAATATTTGATGATTGGGTATTAAGTGCGGATGTTGATTTGGTTCTATGGATAAAAAATAAGAAATTTAGTTTAAATCCCGTCAAATACAATAAATTATATTTAAAAAAAATCATAAAATATTTAAGATACACGTGTCGGACACGCGTGTCAAATTTGTATTTAATATTTTTAATCGGACATGTTTTCAGCGTGTTCGGCACGTGTCGGAGGAGTGTTGGATGAGTGTCGTGTCGGATATGGTGTCGGACACTACACGCCTTTGAAGAGAAGTGTCGGTGCATCATAGCTCATATGAGATAAATGATTGTAGGAAGATGAGGCAGATCTTTATTTCATAGTCCAACTTTTCATTTGAAATAGATTTTGATTCAAAAAAGAAAATGCATCACTAAAGGAGTCAGAAGAAGAGGAACAATCATCAATTTTCTTTCTTTTAACTATTTTAAAGGAGTCAATCAGAGCTTACAAACTTTCCAAAAAAAAGATAAATTGTATTTTAAAATAAAGTCCAGCATAATTTAGTGATCAGATTCTTAAAATATTGAAGGAAAATAAAATAAAATAAAAACATATGCATAAAAACGAATAAAAAATAAAATGGTGAAAACCAAAACAGAAATAGAAAGCATTAATTTTAAGCATGCATATCTAACACATCTAATCTGATTTTTAAGGCACTGAAGGTTTCAAAAGATAATGATTTTATAAAGATATCTTAAAGCTGATTTTCAGTGGTTAGATGATGTAGCTATATGTCTCCCTTACTGACATGATCCCTATTGAAATAGTATCTTATGTATATTTGTATGATCCCAGAGTGTTGGATTGAATTTTTTCAAATGTAGATGACATTATTGTTATCATATAAGATTGGAATAGAGCCTACAAGTAGTCTTAAATTCAAATTTATTATTTTAATCAAAGGACTTGTGTCACACAATTTTATAAGACTGTATTCAACTTCTGCAATGCATAGGGCTATTGAGTTATATTTTCTACAAGACCAGGAGATTAAGGATTGTTATATGAACTAGCAAGTTCTAGAAGTATTTTTCTATCAACCCTACATCCAACAAAGTCTGAATAAGAATTTCTATGATTTCAAAGGAAGTGTTGTGCCTAGGATATCATATTTCCAATTTTTGGATTCCTAAGAGATATCTAAGAATTCTCTTACCAGCAGTCAGGTGGGACTCTTTCGGATCAGACTAAAATCTAGCACAGAGACAAACGCTAAACATAATATCAGGTCTGCTAGCATTCAAGTAAAGAAGTGATCCAAGTATTCTTCAGTATTTTTTCTGATCAACCTATTTAGTTCCAACAACAATTTGATCCTTAGGTCTTTCAACTAGTTCCCAAATAATATTTCTCATAAATTGATTTAAATCTTCTTGCATAGCTAGATCTAAAATTCATCAGATAGTGATTGCTATATGTTTGTTGGTTTAATTATTAAGATAAAGACAGAGTGGTTCACTTCTTTCCTAAGTCCATATCGAGTTCTAATACATTCAGATGGGTCTCCTAAGATCCGTTCTCTAGGATGACTTGAATTGCATTGATAATAAGGCAATTCAAGCACTTGAGGATAACATTTTCCAAAGTTGCCTTAAAGGCTTAATGTTCATGTTGATGGATTTCATTTGTTATAGACTTTGAAGACTTAATATGAACGTATAAAATAGATATTTCAGTCGACACCTTGACTGTATATTTATTTGATAGTTTGAGCCGTAACGACTCATATCTATCCTTTTTTTTTACTCCTATCTATCTATATAGAAGGATCGAGTTCGAACTAGGGTTCATTTATTAACCCGCGCAACATCCCTAGACATACGTACGTACATATAACACGCTCATCAGGGCCCATGCGGGTGTATCAGATTGATATCAGACAATTGTTCGCTGTGGAAATATTATAACAGATTTGATATAACAATTGGTAGGTAGCTTGTGTATGTTGTGGACATACTGTCTTTATCTGCATAGGGATCGGTGTGTTAACTTGGTGCTGAGTAACATTGGAATACACAGATTTTGTGATATCCATTACTCGTCGTGACGATCTTTCTATAATTGTTTGCATAGGGCATTGTAGGTGTATGTTTGCATTTGTCGTCATCGCTTACAAAGGTCTGGTACATTTGTAGGTGGCCGAGTATCATCAAATTGATGCATTATTCCACCCGTCAATTGTCGTTGGTGACAATCAAATTCTCCTTCATGATGGCTTCTTTCGTTTGCTTATAGGCATGTGTGCTTTTCGTACACATGTTGGTTTCATATTTCTTGTTGTCACCTCCAAACAACTCTTTACATGCAGTACATTTTTTCATTGCATCGACAATCGGTTCATGATATGAGTGACAACATTGGTGCTATTGTCAATTGAGGGTTGAAGATTTCCATTTGACTTAGCGTTTATGGATTAGCTATGACATTCATTAAAGATTTTTGCATGATGACTTGTAGGTAGGCTGCCACATCTCCTATAATATATATTGGTCGTCGCTTTTGGATGAGTCAAATCCAATATTAGAGGTCAGTTATTGCGGTTCAAAAGCCCCCACATCATCTTTACAATCAAACCAACTTTTTCACCATATTTTGTTGCTTGTAAACAAACTCCACTTGCAAAAGACGGTTCAGTGTGCATGATGGATTTGACATCATGTCCATCCATATTTTTGTTTCAATTTATATGGCAATCACAAGTTAATTATTACTATTCAAAATTTCCATGTCAGTGCTCGTAATGTATTTATGCATGAGTTCTTTTCTTGCTTGCATAAAATTGGTGATAATGATGCAATTCACCTGTAGAATTGGTAGTAAAAATTGTGGGCCTCTGAAGCACGACGCCATACCACCAAATCTGTAACCTTCGTACAAGCAGACATAATGCATCAAGAAATCCCAAAATAAACCACTGCGTATTCGGCAGTAATAGTCACTTATGTAGTCGGACAACGCTTTGCATCGCATACAAATATCTTAAAATGTCTCTCATACATGCATTGCAACAGGCATGATAGGTTATATAACCATATCATCAAACATTTCATTTATATGCAAATGTGCACACAAATGTGTCATATGTGCTTAGCAAAGGGCCTTCTGACGTGCATCTGTAGGACGCCGAGAATTTCATTCAAGCGTGTCGCTTTGACGTTGCCATTGAATTTCAAAAAGACCTCTGGCATGATGCCGAGAATTTCATTCTAGCATGTCCATTTAACATTACGATTGCATTTCAAAATGTCCTCCAACGTGTATCTATAGGATGTTGAGAATTTCATTCTAACGTGTCATTCCGATATCACTATAACATTTCAAAAATATATATGCATGCATTTACAATAAGCAAAGAGTATCATTCTAGTGCACCATTTGACATTATAATTGCATTTCAAAAATACCTCTGCCTCTCCATGCATTTACAATAAGCAGAGTGTATCTGATAGGAAATACTTGAGTTCGCAAGTAACCCTAAGGTAATACTTGAGTTCGCAAGCAACCCTAGTCAAAATCAGCCCAAAACAGTGAGCAAAACTACTGTCCCAGCAGTTTTACAGCAGCTCCGCAGCAGGAAATGTACCAAAAAAGAGAAAAATAAGGAAAAGAAACAAGGTTTCCACTAGTAGATGCAAGAAAACAAAGAAAGATACAACGTCCTTCGATTCGAGAGGAAGAACAACTCTCCACAAGTCTCTAGCAAACCCTAGAGCCCAAGCACACAATGAGATCTCAAACTTTTCATTCAAATTCAAGATGAGGACCTAATTCCCCCCTTTCCCCCTCTTTAACTCTCATCCCCATACAAAATCCCTAAACAGCCCTTCTATTCAATTCCCCCCCCCTTTCCATTCAAATTTTCCCTCCAACCCTTGAATTAACTCCATGTGGGGCCCGCCTAGAGTAAGTAAGGACCAGAGGGGCCCGCCTAACATTACTCCCCTCCCAAAGACTCACCTTGTCCTCAAGGTGAAATGAAGGGAATTGATCTTTCATTCTTTCAAATGGCTCCCATGTAGCATCAAATTCGGGGAGCCCTTTCCATGCGATCAACACCTCTTTGTTTCCTTCCTGGTCAAGTCTCACATCTTTCAGCTCCAGAGGTTCTAGGATCACTTCCATCTCCTCAGTTAATGTTGTTGGCAGTTCAGCACTGGTTGCATACTCCCCAATGGCTTTTCTCAGCTGTGATACATGAAATATTGAATGTATAGTGGCCGAAGGGGGTAATTTCAAACGGTATGCCACTGCCCCAATTTTATCTAATATCTCATAGGGGCCAAAATACCTTGGGGATAACTTCTCATTTCTTCTGTTGGCCAAGGTCCTCTGTCTGTAGGGCCGTAGTTTTAGAAATACCTTCTCACCTACTTCAAATTGGATATCCCTTCTGTGTGCATCCGCCTGTTTCTTCATGATCTGTTGTGCCCTCATCAGATTTTTCTTTAACTCCTCCAGCATCCTATCCCTTTCTTCCAAATGCTGCTCTACTGAAGATACGGGTGTGCTACCCCTTCCATAATGCACCAAATGTGGTGGATCTCTTCCATATAGCACTCTAAAAGGGGTCATCCTGGAAGCTGAGTGGTACGAGGTATTGTACCAATACTCTGCCCAGGCCAACCATTTGGCCCATACCCTTGGTGTTTCAAAAGCAAAACACCTTAAGTAAGTTTCCAAGCTCCAATTTACAACGTCTGTTTGCCCGTCTGTTTGCGGATGGTAGGCTGTGCTCCTTTTGAGAATAGTCCCCTGTAACCTGAACAACTCCTTCCAAAACTGGCTGAGGAACACCTTGTCGCGATCAGACACTATCGACTCTGGAATTCCATGTAATCTAACCACTTCCCTGATGAAAGAAGCCGCCACTGTCACTGCAGTGTAGGGGTGTCGAAGGGGTGTGAAATGTGCATACTTGCTCAGTCTATCAACCACCACCATAATAACAGTGAATCCCTCCGATCGTGGTAGGCCATCCACGAAATCCATGGACACTTCCTCCCATACTCTATTTGGAAGCGACAAGAGCTGTAGTAACCCCCTGGAGCCATCGCCATATACTTGTTTCTCTGACACACTTCGCACCTCGCCACTGTCTCCTGCACTTGCTTATGCATTCCTTTCCAGTATAATTCTGCAGTCAGCCTCCGGTATGTCTTTTCTACTCCGGAATGACCTCCAATGACGCTCCCATGAAACTCCTGTAATAGCTAGGGAATGTGGATGGAATTTTGTGGTATCACAAACCTTCTTTGGTGCAACAATCTCTCCCCCTCAAGAGTGTAGCTTGAGTGGCTGCTTTTATCCTTCAATAGATCCAATCGGATCTTCTTCAATTCTTCATCATGCTCACTCTCTCTTTGGATTTCCCCCCAATCCACCATTAGGGGTACCGACATGGTTACCGACTGTAGCTCTCCCCCACACCTGGATAAGGCATCAGCCGCCTTATTCTCTAACCCTGGTCAGTACTGGATCTCAAAATCGTATCCCAATAGTTTAGACAGCCACCTCTGATGTTCCTCTGTCACTATCTGTTGTTCCAACAAGTATTTCAGGCTCCTCTGATCCGTCCTGACGACGAAATGTCGTCCTAGCAGGTAGGGTCTCCACTTCTGAATTGCCAATACTATGGCCATCAATTCCCGTTCATATACAGACTTCAGTCTTGCTCTTGCTGCCAACACCTGGCTGAAGTAAGCAATGGGTCTATGTTGCTGCATCAACACCGCCCCCAACCCATACCCGGATGCGTCTGTCTCCACCACGAACGTCTGACTGAAGTCTGGTAGGGCCAAAACTGGCACCGTGGTCATTGCCTTCTTAAGCTTCTCAAAAGCTTGAGTAGCCGCTTCTCCCCACAAGAAACTATCCTTCTTTAACTGCTCTGTCAAGGGCAAGGCTATGTTGTTGTACCCTTTCACAAACCTCCGGTAGTAGCCCGTCAGTCCCAGGAATCCCCTCAGCTCCCTCAAGTTCCTAGGTAGAGGCCACTGCTGCATGGCTTCGATCTTGGCTGAATCAGCTTCCACCCCTTCCTTAGATACCAAGTGTCCCAGATACTCCACACTCTTCTGGGCGAAGCTACACTTCTTCAGATTGGCTTTAAACTCGTGCTCCCGTAGCACTCTAAAGACCACCTTCAAATGCTCTTGGTGCTCCTCCTCGGATCGACTGTACACCAGTATGTCATCGAAGAAAACTAGTACAAACCTCCGCAGGTACGGCCGAAACACCCTGTTCATCAAGGATTGGAAAGTGGCTGGAGCATTGGTAAGCCCAAATGGCATCACCAAAAACTCATAGTGCCCCTCGTGTGTCCTGAATGCCGTCTTCGGAATATCCTCCCCTTTCATCCTGATTTGGTGGTAACCCGACTTCAAATCCATCTTAGAGAACACTATTGCTCCATACAGCTCATCCAGTAGCTCATCGATCACCGGAATGGGAAACTTATCCGGCACAGTTTCCTTATTTAATGCCCTGTAATCCACGCAGAATCTCCAGCTACCATCCTTCTTTTTGACCAGTAGTACAGGACTAGAGAAAAGACTCACACTTGGTCTGATGATCCTCGCGTCCAACATCTCCTTAATCAGCTTCTCGATCTCGTCCTTCTGAATTTGGGGGTAACGGTAGGGTCGCACACTAACTGGTGGCACCCCCTCCTTCAGAATGATTGCATGCTCTTGCTCCCTGAGTGGTGGTAAGCCTTGAGGCGGTTGGAACACCTCACTGAACTGTTGTATGAGCGGTTGTACTGCCAGAGGAAGGCTTCCCTCATCCCCTACACTGACCCTCTCCAAGCGCTGTAGTTCCACCAAATATCCACCTCCCACCTCCTATATGGTTTTGATCATGGATCTGAGAGACACGCCGGTCCTGGATAGCCCTGCGTCGCCCTGGATCACCATCTTCTTTCCTTTCACCATTAGCTCCATCCTCAAAGCACCCCAATTTACTTTGGTCTCCCCTAAGGTCTGCAGCCATTTCATCCCCAGGATGACATCAGTGCTCCCCAATTCCAAGGGAAGAAATTCTTCCCTCACCTAGATCCCCTGAATCATCAGCACTACTCTATAAACTCCCCTTCCCATTTCTACCTTTCCTGTACCCAACATCACTCCATAGCCGCCTGTATCCTCCAGTTTCACCCCCAGCAAGTCAACCATCTGAGTGGAGATGAAATTGTGGGTTGCCCCACTATCGATCAACACTATCACCTTTCTATCAGCCATCTCTCCTCTCACTTTCATAGTGTGATTTGGTGTGAATCCCACTACAGAATTTAGGGATACTTCTGCTACATCCAAATGTAGTTTCTCCTCATCCTCCATCTCTAACCCACTTCCACCTCCCTCCTCAGCTTCCTCGTCATCACAGACGGTGAGAACCTGAAGAGTTCGGTCCTTACACCTATGCCCTGGCATGTATTTCTCATCACATCTAAAACACAACCCCTTTGCCCTCTTCTCCTGTATCTCCTTCTCGGTTAGCCTTTTGAAATTTCCCCCTCCAGTTCTCTCTTTGGGTATTTCCCTCAACCCCCCTGTTATCGGTGCCTTTGGAGCTAAGAAAGTAGTGGTCATCCTGTAAGATCCCCCAGAATTGCTTCCCCTAATCCCCTTCTCCATATGCTTCTGGTCCTCCACCAGTTGAGCTAGCTTCATGGCCTCTCCAAGGTCTCGTGGCCTCATCACCCGAACTGCTGCCCGGATCTCCGCTTTCAGCCCCTTCATAAAATTTCCTTCTAACACTGTCTCTGAGAGCCGATCCAGTCTGCTGGCCAAATACTCGAACCGGTCACGATACTCTGCCACTGTCCCTTCCTGTGTCAAGGCAAAAAACTGCTCATAGAAGTCTCCTCCCCTGCTGGTTCGGAAGCGTTCTAGTAAACAGTCCTTGAACTCCCTCCAGGTGCGAATGGGTCGCCTCATGTCCCGCCATTGATACCATGCCAGAGCCTTCCCTTCTAAGCACAAGCCTGCAGCTGTCAACTTCTCCTCCTCATTCAACCCATTGACTGTAAAGTATCTCTCCATCTTGTAGATCCAGCCATGTGCGTCTTCGCCCTCAAATATGGGCATCTTCAATTTCCTCACTCTCGGGTCACCACCGTGTCCCCTAACTCCATAACCTCCCATTCCTCTAGGAGGAGGTGCTCCCCAGTAGTCACGATCTTCCCTCCTACGATCATACCCGATCCCTTCATCACATTCCTCTCTTCTTCTTTCCAAATCAGCACCACGGCGGTAAGCATCGTCCCTTCTTCCAAAAAATTCTGCACCCCTCCTTTCATAGCCCATACTCATCTCCTCCCTAGAAAGCGGTTCTAGATGAGGTATTCCATCATCTCCCTCGAGGATCTCCACTTCCGGGTTCTCCCTCCCCCTTAATGGGTTCGGAATTCCTCCTCTTGAATGGCCGCCTTTGGCCTCCCTTGTTTCCGATGTCGCCGGATTTTGTTTGTCTTCAAGCATCTTCTTCATCATATTTTCCAAAGCAGTGAACCTCCCCTCCATCTTTTCATGAATGGAAGCGAATTGGTTGTGAAAATCAATGGTTCTTTCCTCCAGATCAGCCTTCAGTTGGCCTATTTCTCCCTCCAGTGCATCAACCTTCTTTCGGCCATCTTCCCTCCACGGTTTTACAAGAACTTCTTGAGGAGGTAAGAAAAATTGCTAAAATTTTCAGATTTCCGCCTCTAACAGTCCCAAGACTATGGCTCTGATACCAATTTGATAGGAAATACTTGAGTTCGCAAGTAACCCTAAGGTAATACTTGAGTTCGCAAGCAACCCTAGTCAAAATCAACCCAAAACAGTGAGCAAAACTGCTGTCCCAGCAGTTTTACAGCAGCTCCGCAGCAGGAAATGTACCAAAAAAGAGAAAAATAAGGAAAAGAAACAAGGTTTCCACTAGTAGATGCAAGAAAACAAAGAAAGATACAACGTCCTTCGATTCGAGAGGAAGAACAACTCTCCACAAGTCTCTAGCAAACCCTAGAGCCCAAGCACACAATGAGATCTCAAACTTTTCATTCAAATTCAAGATGAGGACCTAATTCCCCCCTTTCCCCCTCTTTAACTCTCATCCCCATACAAAATCCCTAAACAGCCCTTCTATTCAAATTCCCCCCCCCCCCTTTTCCATTCAAATTTTCCCTCCAACCCTTGAATTAACTCCATGTGGGGCCCGCCTAGAGTAAGTAAGGACCGGAGGGGCCCGCCTAACAGTATCACTCTAGTGTGTCATGTGACACTGCAATTGTATTTAAAAAAATCATATCATGTACACACGTGAATGCATCGTGCGAAATGTGTCGAACAGGATATACCCACGTAAGTCATAGCGAGCATGTTATATCTATACACATGAAGGTTGAGAATGCTGCACGGGTTAAGAAATAAATTTAGATTCAAGCCCAATCCTCGGTCAGCAAGTAGACAGTGTTGACAAGGTTCAATCAACAAAAATGTAACAACCCATGAACTCCCCAATGATTGTCATGTTGAATGTTTATCTCAGCCGGAGGTGATCATATATTTTTAAATGCTTTCAAACCTCCACAAAATTCAAATATTCATAAAATATAAATATTTTCAAATAATCGCAAACTCCCTGATGATGGTTGTGTTGAATATAAATCTCAATCTAAGGAGATTATACGTTTTCAAATGCCTTCAAACTTCTACAAAATACAAACATTTTCAAATGATCTCATACACCTCGAAGATGGCCTTATTGACAGAAAATCTCAACCGGAATGGACAATAAACATTCAAACAAATACCTCCAAATGCCCATAAAATTCAAAACTATAAGAAAATGCCAAAATCTAAGATATTTAAATTGAAATAAATCATCATACACATAAAAGTATGACTACTCATTCACTCTCCGCAATAGTTTGCCGATTTAGATAAATGTTAAAACTACTTCAGTTCACAAAAAGCTAATTATAATCGAGAATAATACTATGATTCATTTTCAATATGTCTATTGTCAGTAAGGGACGTGGCACGTGTCCTCTAACGGGTGATTTCGCTGCCAAATGACATCGCACCTATGGTCTCGACGCTAAATGGCACCATAGGAAAACGGTTGTGACTGGGACCCTCTGAATCTGGTAGTTCGCCACAAAATGGCACCATTATAATACGCTCATGATCAGGGCCCATATACTCTCCAATGGCATCAAATCCTTGAGATATGAATTAATAGGATATAATCAATGGGGCACAAAGCTCTCTGTCAGTTAAGGTAGATTTAAATTTGTCTCCTTAGACAAACATCCATCCCAGGTATACAAGGTACCCTTGGACGACGCAACTCATGTTTGCTGACAAGGATAATTTAATCAGATTGGGTCGACTTCATCCTCTAACAAAGTAGACTATAAACCATGATGGCCTGGCACAACGGAACCATAGGACCTTGATCAGTCTCATAATCATTCCCCTCACCATCCGTTTTAAGTGCAAGATGGTGAAATTTCTAAATACGAATCAATGCTGCTACAATATGTTGGATATCACGTATCTACGGATATGATGTATTCAATTGAAGACTAGCCTTAATCGAAAGTTCTCTCTCATTATCAGGAGGGGTAATTAACTATAGGGGCATGCACCTATAGGAAACCAAAACTCAGATCATAAAATACTCGTAAAATGATGACAAAATCTCATGATAGTGTCTTATTTCAAACCCAATCTACCTTCTAAAAAAATTTACCCCGGAACTTAATCCGTTAAAACTCTTCCGAAAGAAGAACGACGGGAGGCCGGGGTACGAATTTCTGGATCCCACCATAGTTTAAAATTGCGCAATCTAAGGCGCGCCTTTACGCAATTTGCTTCAAAATATATAGCCTCAAAGCCTACGCAATTCTTAGGCATCATGAGGCGTACGCCTTAGGTGGAGTGAGGCGCGCCTCACTAGCGTTATTGCGCAATTTCCTTTGAGGCGTATGCCTCAAATATGGGGGCCCACTTACTTAAAAAACCTCTTAAATTATTCCTTATACCCACTTACCCTTCCAAAGACCCACTTACCCGACCAAAGACGTCAATCGAAGCCGCGCAGAAAGCACGCAGACGCCCGATTCGGCTCTCCCGCACGTTTCCGCCACCTCTCTTGCAGGCGCCGCCTCTCACTGGTGAGTCATTTGTTTCCGGCCTCCCCTCTACATCACTTCTTCAAATGTTCTTAAGGTTCTTTTTAAGTTTAGGATTTGATTTTTCAACTTAGTAATTTACCTCAACACAAGAGCGCTCTTTCTAGGGCGAAGAAGATCACAAAGTTCATATACAACCACTTATGGGTCTTAGCCTTAATGAGAAAGTTTTCAAAGAATGAAATTATTCGCCCTGCAACCACTAGGTATCTTCTTACATTTGTACACTGCAAATCATTATCAATTCCTAATGTATGTTCTTACATTTGTGAACTGTAAATCTACAAGTTTGCCACATCTTATTTGACACTGCAGAGCCTGTTGGATGTGAGACAACCTCTGGAAGCAATATTTACATCAACATAATGACTTAACTCTGCGTGGGGGAAGAAAAGTGAGGGGAAGGAAATAAGAAAAATAATTCTAAATAATAAATTTTGGGCTACTGTGACCTATGCCATATTGAGCACGAGACCCTTGGTGCAAGTTTTACATTTAGTGGATGCCGAGAAGAAACCAGCCATGGGTTTTATTTATAATGCTATGGATGGGCCAAGGAGTTGATTGCACACAATTTGGGAGGAGATGAGGCAAGTTATAGAGAGATTTGGAATATCATTGATGCTCGGTGGAAGGTACAGTTACACCGTCATCTACATGCAGCGGCATATTATCTCAATCCTCAATTTCAATATTCAGAGAAGAAATCTTCAAACCTAGAGGTGAAGCTTGGTCTGTATCATTGCATTGAACTACTAATATCGGAGCAGACAGATAGGGAGCTTGCAGATTTACAACTTGTTCTATTTCGAAATAAAGAGGATTTTTTTCGGTCTGTATGCAGCAAAATCAACGATTGCCAAACGATCTCCATGTATACTTATTATGGTAAATGCAAGATACTTTATTAAGTTCTGATTATTATTTTTCTTCTTGAAAACAGTTGAATGGTGGATCCAATTTGGTGATTCCACCCCTGAGTTACAAAGTTTTGCTGTAAGAGTTTTGGGCCTCACTTATTCTTCTTATAGGTGTGAGCGAAACTGGAGTACATATAGTCAAGTGCAAACAAAGAGAAGAAATTGGCTATCAACACTCAGAATGAACTCCCTTGTATATATTATGCACAACAAGAGGTTAAGATATAGGAGGTTGAGGAATAAGGGGTTGAAGGATGATGAGGACCCGTTGGTGTGTGATGATGTGTCATCTGATAATGAGTGGTAAATAGATGATGAGACAAATTTGTCATTATCAAACTTATAGCTAGAGGATCTAAGTGTGGATATTTTGAGGGGTGAAGCAGATCAAGTGGGCACAACCACTAGTACCACACCACACACATCCACTAGCTCTACAGCACAATAATCAAGTAAAGGTATTTCACAACTTCTTATATGCTATTGCATTATATTTATATCAAGTGAGCAATTAACATGATAATGAATTAATGATCATTCTTATTGAACAGGGAAGAGAAAAGTGAGTCATATTGAAGATAATGATATGACATTCATAAATACAATCGGAGAAGAAGATTCCCTTGAAAACCCATTTAGTGATGGGATATGATTGGACTTTATATATTCTTTGTACTTTGGGAGTTTTGTTAAACTAATATTTTGTGATTTTGTATTTTGGGACATGATTTTATTGCATCTGTTTTCTTACTTTCCACTATTTTCACATATCATTTAGATGTTTGTACTGTATGATAGAATCTTACTATTATTTACCTGCTAAAATTTTTAAATTCTTATTTACGCAATTCTGCGTCCGTGAGGCTTACGCCTCACACCGCCTCGAGGCTTACGCCTCGCCTCACGGACAGAAAACGCCTCGAGGCTTATTTATGCAATTTTTAAACCTTGGATCCCACAGAAGAAAATATTAGATTATATTGATAATGACATAATTATTTAACTCTTTCAAAATATGAAGAGAAGTCGTTATAAATTATAAGTTTTTATTTTTTATATTTAATATTTTATTTTCTTAAATAATAAATTTTAAAAAATGAAAACTGTCTATCTTGGTCCTAAGCCTAAATGAAAAGCATCGAGGGAATTTTTGAAAAAATAAAGGCCCCTATTATAATTTTTTTTGCTCCGCCACTGCATTTGAATATAAACAAAATTTATGAATAAATTCATAAAATAGTAAAGTATGAGTCTACATGCCTCAAACAGGTACTATATAAGCTTTTACATACGGAATAGTACTCAAAAGTTAAATGCTAATAATTAATTAAAAATAATTGCCACCATTATTTTAAATTAAGAATACAATCCTTTCTTCCATATTCATACATACGAAGAAAAATTCCTGCCCTACTCAAATCTTCTTAAAACTCATCTAAATCCCCATTCAAATAATTCATCCAACAACATCAACAACATCAAGCCTTTATCCCACTACGTGGGGTCGGCAACATGAATCCTTTTTCTCCATTGTGTCCTATTAAAAATCAAATTCTCGTTTAAATCTAATATTTTCTATCCATTCAAATAATTCATCCGCATATAAAATAATGATCATTATGCTTTAAAACCTATTTTCATCCAAAACGTTGATTACAAAACTATTTTTAATTCATACATGGAGTATATGATCAAATTATAATATATATTATCTTCCATAATTAATAGAAAAAAGATTATGTATTATCTTCGATGGACTATCAACACAAAAATATAACAAGCATTATTCTTTCACGCAATCTCCATGAAAATATCACAAAGAAATACAATAAATTTCTCAATCTAAAAAACATATTTAGCTAAGAAAATTTTAAAAGAGATTGCATAGAAATTATCTAAAAAGTTTCAATATAAAATCCCTAGATCAAAAAAAGTGGAATAAAAATTTCTATATCCAAAATTTTAAGCTCAAACAAACAAAAGAATGTGCAGAGATTGTAAAAATTTCCCCTGAAATATGAAATGAATGTAGAAATTACCCTTTTTTTTTTTTTTTGTTCTGACATAAAAGCTGAAGAGGATGGAATAGTGATCAAAATATGATTCGTGGTCAAAGGAGAAGGCAGCAGCAACTCCATGATCAATGGAATCCAGGTGTAGAAGATTCGCGATCAAGCAGGTTTCAGCAATCTGTGATGATGAAATGTAGAAGAAAGAACTAGTTGGCGTCAGTCCGTGAAAAATAAATTCAAGAATCAAAGTAAAGGATTTAGGCGGGAAGAGTCGTCAAATTTTGGGTTTTGAAAAAGTGTTTTAAAATATAAAAATAATATAAACTTGTTCATTATGTTTAAAAAAATCAAATTTTTTAACATATTAAAAAAATAAAAATAAGTAAAGAAAAATATTTTATTCATTTCTTAACATTTTAAAAAATAAAAATAGAAATTAATACAAAAGAGCCGCTTGGCCAGCAATAGTTTAAAAGAATTTAGCATAAATTCTCACCACAGGAAAATGTGTGATTTCCCGTGGCAAAATTCATTAAAAATCTAAGCAATTTCGTCAGAATTAACTATTTCCGGCAGAATAATTTCCGCCGGTAAAACACGCATCGGAAAATAATTCACAGCAGAATAAATTTCCACAGGAAAAATTTCCAACGGATTTCCGATGGATTATCGACAAAAAATCAGCATTTTAACCGATAAACAAGGAAACGTCAGGAATTTCGAAAACGACGGAAATTTTAAAGGAAGTTTTCCAGTGAAAATTCTGACAGATATTTCGGCCAGAAAACTGTAGATAAATTTTTTTTTTTTTAAATTATCAATTGAATTGATCCACTATTAGCTTCCTAACTATTCTTAACCTTGTGAACAATTTCAGAGCTTCGGCTTAGCATCCTAAAGGTGATAATAATCAACCAAATAGCAAGCTTGTAACTGGTATAATTTACATATTATTATTATCTCACGTGTTCGTCTTGAACAAAGGTTTCTTACCAAAAGAAAAAGTAAAGATTAAGTTGTATCAATAATTATCAGATATAGAACATACATTTCTTTCATCCAACTATTATAAAAAAGGATAAATAAACCAGACAAACTAAACTACCACAGGAGAATAGATTCATCAAATTAGTAAAAAATTTGAATTCAAAGAAGTAAATATAGAGTACTGAACAAATCATATTTTTTTGCAGCTAACTAATTTTTAAATTGCTGATCATAAATAACTAACTAAAATCCATCAGCAAAAATAAATGAAAATCTATGTTTACTCCAATCGAGCTTGTCGCATTAAGCATTGACATCACTGCAGTTTATTTATTTATTTATTTTCATTACTTGGTATACGTTTATGTATTCAAGAACATGTTCATGATTATGGTGGAGAAATTTTATATTTTATTTCTTAAACTTAAGTTGATTACTAAGGTTTGACATAAAGTATTTATTTAGTTCAAATTGATTTTCACTCCTGGTTATTCTAATTTGGAGGCATAAATTGTTGATGGTTGAATTGGATTTCCACTCCTCATGGTGGAATTACTGGATGGTTGTGGAATACTTGGCGAGCAATTTTTTTCTTTTATGGTAATCAGGAAGTATACGTGGCTGATCTTCCTACTTAAATGGCTAGTATATAAGAATAAATATTGAATTAAGGGCTATTAGCTTCATATGTTGTCATCCAAAGGAGGTGAGGTGGCTTGTTGTTGCTGTATATGGCTTTATGCAAAGGTTCGGGTGAAGGAACCTAAAGATATTCGAGAGATTTGGTTTGACATTTCTGTAGAACTAGACATAGAATAAAACCCAAGAAATTTTATTCCAAGAAATTCAAGGGAGACAAACAAAATCTTACATACTTCACTTTGAAATCTAAAAAAAAATGAAAATAGTTAGAGATAAAGTTTTATCTTTCAAATCTCGAAGAAATGGAGCTAAGTGGTTTAGAAACGACCTTGAACAGCGTCGGGCGACGGAGAGTCCAAGAGAGCTGTTTCAGAGAAAAAAAATTATGATATGGGAGAGTGAGGTGAACTCTGGGCAAGGCAAAATAGGGCCTTTTTCTGACAGTATTTCCAACTGATTTTTTGGTCAGAAATAAAATTTCTACCAAAAAGGACCGTCGGAAATTCTGCCAAGATAATTAAAAACTGATAGAATTTCCAGCGTAAAAATTTAGCCAAAAATTTCATTGGTAATGCATATATTTCCTGTTGTGTCTAGATTTGTGATAAAAAAATTTAAAAGCATACTTTTAAGGCTCATTTAGCTGCCGATAAATAGAAATTATGTTTCAAAAAATAATAATTGTACTTTACACTCAATTGTGTGAAAATAAAAAATATTACTTTTGAGAAATTTTTTGAAGTTTAAATAAATAATGCTAGTCAACAAAATATTGGAATTCGTTAACCACTGTTTTAAAATTGTTTTCAAACTTTAAGCAAGGAAATAAGACCTTGGGTATTTCAATCCTTGCATTTTCTTTCTATGGAAAAATCTTCATGCAACTAGCTACTGCTCGTTGGTATATAAAACATTAGATGTCCCTTCAGAGTCATTTAATAGAAAATATTGGAGCAATTACACCGATATTAAAGTTCGAATTCGAACAAACAATATATAATAATTCAGTTTAAGATTCTATTGTTAATTATAACATAGCTTAAGCAAAAGTTTCACCTTTTACTTTTCTTACATGCTATATCAATTGCTACCAAATATTTAAAAAAATGAGAAAATGCCCCTTGACCAATCATATGCTGCCAATGTAATCTCAAAGTATCATATTTCTCAAATTTAGTCCCTCGATAATACAAAATGGATATCAATTGATCACTCGGGTAAATATTAAAGAACATTAAGATACAAAAAAATAATTCCAATTTAGTCAACGATGATACAAAATTGATCCTAATGAAGTGTGTGAGAGACCATAACCAATTGGAATAAATTTTGTGTAGTTGGTGGACTAAATTAAGACTAAATTGGACACATACGAATGATCTGATAGACGCTCATGACTTAGCACACGCTAAGTGTCAGAAAGGGCACTAGCCTTATATTTTATAGAATAGATTGTTTCTTTTCTTCATTTTCTGATGCTATCAAGGATTTATGTACTTTTTATTTTGTTTGAACAATAGTATATTTTGTTTTCTATTTTATTTTCTTTTCTTTTTTTTTAGCTATCCAATGATGGGAAAGCATCCAATGATCATGGTAAGTAGTGCATTTGGCTTGGTAGGCCTTTGGTTTGCTGGCTAGATTGGTCCCTGGCTGCTGGTGGTTCACGGATTGGCTGTTTTGGAGCATTTGGGTTTGAGCTGGTTCTCTAAGTTGCTTGAGCTGAAGTTTAGTAGCTCATTATTATCCAAAAAGGTACATCATTATGAAGCTTACTTTTGGAGTGGCCTTGTCCCTTCCCCTTCCCCTTTTCTTCTTGCCTCTTGGAAAACCGTGGCTTGTATTATTGGAAGATGACTTCTATGCATAAGAATTAATGTTGGGATACTTTACCTTTTTGGAACTCACGGCTGGCTCCTTTTCCGTGTGGTTCCTTCGTTTCTCGCGGCTGTGGCTCTCGGTCCGTGCGTTCTCCCTCGTCTCCCGTGGCTGTCTCCTTGGTTCCTGTTGTGGGTGTTTTCCGTGAGCTTTGGGGAAGAATTCTATGCTTATTATTATGGAAATTTATGACATGTGGCTCTTGGCATTCCTCTCTCTTGCCTATAAAAATAAGATGAAGTTGTGAAGGAAAGCAGTTGATATTTGTGAGCATATTTGCTATTAACCTGCGGGTTTATTCGGAAATCCTGCGGGCTCTTTCCAAACCTTCTTTTCTCATCCCCTCCGGAAATCCTGCGGGCTCTTTCCATCCTTTCTTCTCGGGCTTCTAACCTCTTTCGTCTCTCCGCAAGTGCCACTCCATCTGTATCCTTCTTCTCAAAGTAAAGCAACTTTAGGGTGTCGTATCAGAGTTTATTTGAAGCATCTGTTGAAGAAATTGGCCAATCTTGCAGTGGTGGACCATCGGTTTGCTAGTCTTATGCACTTTACTTATTTTACTACACATTCGATGCATGTGAGGAACCCGCTCTGACGGTTATCTGAGGATAGCATTATTTTAAATTTCTTTATTTCTCTTAAATCTTCTAGTCCTTCTAGTTGTGTTTGTCAAAGTTTCATGAGTCTGTTTTCATTTCAACAAAGTTTATTTTAAGATCTTCTCATTGTATTAGTTTTCTCTTGTTTGTCTGCATCAAATTGGTATCAGAGCAAGTTCGTCTTTGTTTTGGTTTTTAAGAGTCTTTCTCTTTAGTGTCAAAAAAGATTTTAAAAAAAAATGGCTAATGAACAAGAGGATTGGCAACAAGTAATGCAACAATTAAATGATTTGCAACATCAAGTTAATACGGTAGCTGGGGCCATTGCTAATCTAAATGTCAATCAAGCTAACTTTAATCCTAGCATTATATCTTCTAGGAGTGAAGAGGAAGAACCTAGAAATCGAAATAGGCGACAAAGAAATTGGGATCACGGAATTAAAATCGACGTTCATAATTTTGAAGGAAAATTACAACCTGAACAATTCCTAGAATGGGTAGAAAAAATGGATCAGTTTTTTGAATGGAAAGAAATTCCAGAAAATCGAAAAGTTAAATTTGCAAGTCTAAAGCTAACGGGACATGCATTAACATGGTGGAAAAATTTACAAAACAACAGATTAAGAAGAGGCAAAGAAAAAATTCAAACCTGGGAAAGAATGAAGGAGAAAATGAAAGGAAAATTCTTGCCAACTAATCATGCTCGAGCAATATTCAAAGATCAACTCAATATGCGTCATATTATTAAAACTGACGAGGCTTATCGTATAAATTTAAAATTGGAAAAGCAACATCAAAGGAAAAAGGGAGACAATAAAATCGTGGAAACGTATAAACGTCGTTCAACTAGCGGGATTAAATCTCAATCTCAAACTTCTGGGGGAACATCAAGTTTGAAAATTAAAGCTTTTGAAAGTCAAATTCAAGAAAAAGGAAAAGGAGTAGCAGGAAATAAACCGTCTGAGCAATCTAAGCAAATTAGACCTTGTTACAAATGTGGGTTATATGGTCACTTATCAGCTACTTGCAGAAAGAATAATCCTCCACGAACTAATTTCATAGAAGATGAAAATGAGATAGAAGAAGAGGAGGAGAATGAAACAGAATCTGAAAATAAAGCTGAATTAGAAAAATTTGATTTAGAAGGAGATGAAAGTAAAAAATCTTTGATAATTCGACAAGTTCTAACAACAACATTTGACAAAGGGGATAGATGGTTAAGAGGAAACATATTCAAAATAACTTGCACCATCGAAGGAAAAATTTGTACCCTTATGATTGATAGTGGAAGTTCAGGAAATTTTGTTTCTCAAAAACTGATCGACAAACTTAAACTCAAATCAAAACCTCTTGCAAAATCCTATAAGATCTCTTGGTTCAAAGAAGGAGGTGAGGTTCCAATCACTAAACAATGCACTGTCAATTTATCAATTGGGGGATCATTTAAAGATCAAATTGTTTGTGATATTGTGCCTCTTGAAGTTTGCCATATTTTGCTAGGACGACCTTGGCAGTACGACAACAAAACTGTTCACAATGGAGAGAAAAACGCATATACTTTGATGAAAAATAATAAGGAGTTTACTCTTCATCCTCAAAAGAATGTGCCAGATTCACACGTTAAGGAAAACACAGTTGCCAAAATTACTTCTCCTGAATTGCTTTTAAATGATAATGATTTGAAACATTTTGAGGTTGCTTATTTGGTTTTGGGAAAAGAATCTGATACTGTTTTACTGGATGAGTTTTCTGATCTAACTTCTGATGATTTTCCAATTGGATTGCCTCATATGCGACAAAATCATATTGACTTGATTCCTGAAGCTTTTTTGCCTAATCTTCTTCATTATAGGATGAGTCCAACTGAACATGATGAATCTTTTAAACAAGTATCTAAACTGCTGGAAAAAGGTTTAATCCAAGAATGTCTGAGTCCCTGTGTTGTGCCTGCTTTGCTTACTCCTAAAAAAGATAGAATATGGAGGATGTATGTGGATAGAAGGACAATAAACAAAATCACCATTCCTAAACTGAATGACATGCTTGATATGCTGAGTGATGACTTTTGGTCTTTCAAATACTTTGAGTACTTTTATGAGAACTATGAATCATATTTTGACACCTCTCATTGGAAAGTTTGTTATTTTAAAGAGATTGTTCGCCTTCACGGTATCCCTCGAACTTTTACTTCTGATCGTGACTTTAGATTTTTAAGTCACTTTTGGAAAACTCTGTGGGCTAAGATAGGAACTTCTCTTCAGTTTAGTAGTGCTTATCTTCCTCAAACCGATAAACAAACTGAAATTGTCAATCAAAGATTTAAAAAGAATTTCAGTTCTTTGATTGCTCCTATTACTGATTGCTTGAAAAAGGGAATTTTTAGGTGGACACTTGAGATTATTAAAACAAAAATGAGTCAAGTTCCCATTCTGAAAGTACCAAATTTTGAAATCATTTTTGAAGTTGATTGCGATGTCTCTCATTTTGGTATTGGTGCAATGCTTAGTCAAAAAGAAAAACATGTTGCTTACCTTAGTGAAAAACTGACTGAGTCTAAGTCTAAGTATTCTACTTATGATTTGGAGTCTATGCTATTGTGCAAGCTTTAAAATTCTGGAGATGCTATCTGATTCAACGAGAATTTATTTTGAATACTGATTACGAGGCTTTACGAATTTTGGGATCACAAAAAAATCTGAGCAAAAGACACGCCAAATGGGTTTCTTTTTTACAAGAGTACACTTTTCATATCAAACATAAAACCGGGGTTTTGAATAAAGTTGCTGATGCTTTAAAACGAAGATTTCATTTGTTGATAACTGTTTTTCCGACTGTTTCTTCTTTTGATTTTTTGAAAGACACTTATGCAAATGATTCCGATTTTGAAAATATTTGGAATGCTTGTTGTGCTTCTGGGACTGATCATTCTGCTCAATTTGTTATACATCAAGGTTTCTTATTTAAAGGAATTAGACTTTGCATATCAAAAAATTCTTTGAGAGAACAACTTGTGAAAGAATTGCATAATGGAGGTTTGGGAGGACATTTTGGGCAAGGAAAAACAATTGCTTTAGTTGAAGAAAATTATTTCTGGCCCCACGTGAAAAAAGACATTGCTAAATTAGTAAAACAATGCAAGATTTTTTAAAAACTTAAGGAGGTTACTGCTAAATACAAGACTGAGGCTGATAAACATCGAAAAGAAGCAAATTTCAATAAAGGTGATTTAGTGATGGCTTACTTTTGTCGCCAAAGGTTTCCTGTTGGCACTTTTAAAAAGTTAAGCAGAAAGAAATTTGGTCCATTTCGTGTGATTAAAAAATTAGGTGCTAATGCCTATTTGCTAGATTTACCAGATACTGTTGGCACTTCACCTGTTTTTAATATTTCTGACCTGTCTTTGTATGAAGGAGATTCTGACGATTTTGTAGATATTGAAACTTTACCACTCTCTGCTCCTTTGGTAAAGTCTGAAGATCAAATCGAAGACGTTATTGATGTGAAGGTTATTCAAACAAGGCATGGAGAGCACAAAAAGTTTTTAATCAAATGGAGCAATCGGCCATTGACTGACTGTACCTGGATTAATGCTGCTGATCTAAAAAAGAAAAATTTGGAGCTTTATGAACGAGTTGCTGATACGTTCTCATCAGGAGCTGAGAATTTTCCACCAGGGGAGAATTGATGCTATCAAGGATTTATGTACTTTTTATTTTGTTTGAACAATAGTATATTTTGTTTTCTATTTTATTTTCTTTTCTTTTTTTTTAGCTATCCAATGATGGGAAAGCATCCAATGATCATGGTAAGTAGTGCATTTGGCTTGGTAGGCCTTTGGTTTGCTGGCTAGATTGGTCCCTGGCTGCTGGTGGTTCACGGATTGGCTGTTTTGGAGCATTTGGGTTTGAGCTGGTTCTCTAAGTTGCTTGAGCTGAAGTTTAGTAGCTCATTATTATCCAAAAAGGTACATCATTATGAAGCTTACTTTTGGTGTGGCCTTGTCCCTTCCCCTTCCCCTTTTCTTCTTGCCTCTTGGAAAACCGTGGCTTGTATTATTGGGAGATGACTTCTATGCATAAGAATTAATGTTGGGATACTTTACCTTTTTGGAACTCACGGCTGGCTCCTTTTCCGTGTGGTTCCTTCGTTTCCCGCGGCTGTGGCTCTCGGTCCGTGCGTTCTCCCTCGTCTCCCGTGGCTGTCTCCTTGGTTCCTGTTGTGGGTGTTTTCCGTGAGCTTTGGGGAAGAATTCTATGCTTATTATTATGGAAATTTATGACATGTGGCTCTTGGCATTCCTCTCTCTTGCCTATAAAAATAAGATGAAGTTGTGAAGGAAAGCAGTTGATATTTGTGAGCATATTTGCTATTAACCTGCGGGTTTATTCGGAAATCCTGCGGGCTCTTTCCAAACCTTCTTTTCTCATCCCCTCCGGAAATCCTGCGGGCTCTTTCCACCCTTTCTTCTCGGGCTTCTAACCTCTTTCGTCTCTCCGCAAGTGCCACTCCATCTGTATCCTTCTTCTCAAAGTAAAGCAACTTTAGGGTGTCGTATCAGAGTTTATTTGAAGCATCTGTTGAAGAAATTGGCCAATCTTGCAGTGGTGGACCATCGGTTTGCTAGTCTTATGCACTTTACTTATTTTACTACACATTCGATGCATGTGAGGAACCCGCTCTGACGGTTATCTGAGGATAGCATTATTTTAAATTTCTTTATTTCTCTTAAATCTTCTAGTCCTTCTAGTTGTGTTTGTCAAAGTTTCATGAGTCTGTTTTCATTTCAACAAAGTTTATTTTAAGATCTTCTCATTGTATTAGTTTTCTCTTGTTTGTCTGCATCATTTTCATTCTGATATTTTATGATAGACTATTTTATATTTCATTATATTAGAAAGTTCTAATTCAATAAATGCAAATTTTTAACAAAAATAAAACTAAAATTCACTTGATTACAAAATTCGAACAAGAACTGAAATTTAAACTTGGTTGCAAAACTTGAGT
The DNA here is from genome assembly GCA_022539455.1 of Dendrobium nobile. Classification (NCBI taxonomy): domain Eukaryota; kingdom Viridiplantae; phylum Streptophyta; class Magnoliopsida; order Asparagales; family Orchidaceae; genus Dendrobium; species Dendrobium nobile. The sequence continues at coordinate 25,662,055 of CM039733.1, forward strand.
GACAATCTAAATTGGATTGACAACAATCAAATCACTACTTAATTTATAATTGAAAACCAAAACAGATGTACTAGACAGGACTAGCAAGTTTGATTTTAGGAAAGCATAGGTTTCTACTAACGATGTCTTCTAGAATCACATCTTTTCGACATAACAGAAAATAAAATGAAATCAATTAGAATGATATTTAGAAAGCCTTTTAAGGATCAAAAATAAAACTTTGTACTAGCTGGAAGCATTTACATACCATTTATGACTGGGATCTTGCCATTAGTGGCTAAGTTGTAAATCACAATTTCTAAAAAAAAAATAGCCTAACCTATTCTGTATTGCATAAAAGTTTGACATCATGTTATGTGATCAAACCCAAATTCTCATTTAAATCTAATAAAGAAAGGTAATTTCTAATATTTTCTAACCAAGTTTTTTTAAGTCTACCTCTATCTTTCTTAACATAAGTCAAATCTAATAAATCTACTTTCCTAACCAGGTCATTGGAAAGCCGCATGTGACCAAATCATCTAAGGCGACTGTCTCTAATCTTGTTTTCCACTGGAACTACTAGAACCTTTTCACGTATATGCTCATTTCATATCATGTCCTAAGAGTAAAGACTCATCCACCTGAGCATCATCATCTCTGCAATACTTAAATTAATATTATGCTTCTCTTTTAATAGCTAACATTCTACACCATAAAGCATTTCAAGTATAACCACCATCTTTAAAAAAAAAAAAAAGTCTAACCACCATCTTATAAGATTTTCCCTTAATTTTGAGGGGAACTTTTCCATCACACAACAAGCCCGATGTATTCCTCCATTTCAACATTCCAACTTAAATTCTACTAATAACATCCCCATCTATTTCACTATCACACTAAACAATAGACCCAAGATATTGAAAATGTGTACTCTTATTAATGACTTGATCACCCATAGTCACAATCCCCCCACTAGATCTATTATTACTAAGATTACACTCTATATATTCACTTTTAGATCTACTCAAACGAAAGCCTTTAGAGCCTACATGTACTCTAGGAATATAGACGTTTAAAAAATATATATTTTGTTTTCAATTTTATTATAAATATCAATTCTATCACTCGATATAATATGTTATTCTCAATCGCATTTGATAAAAAGAATAACCAAATTATCTTTTTCATACTAGAAGAATAACCAAATTATCTTTAATATTGGTAAGAAGAAAATTCAATTATATATTTTGGGTCTAGTTTATATTTTTTTATGAAGAGCAATATACACTAAGGTAAAACAGTCAAGCATCTTAAAAGGGATTGATAGAGATAAGTTCACATTAAAGATATAATTGGGTGAGAGTTTGATTAAGAGTTTTGAGATTTAAGACTCTTGATGGCACACAAATAATGAGATATATAGTAGTGAGGTAGCAGTGAGGTTAGTCTCTCCCCAAAACAATTTTGAGACGTTATTGATCGTGCAACTTCCAAAAGGTATTTATTATTTCCTTCCTACTATTACATTTTTTTTTTTTTGTGAAGCGTTGATGCAGTATGTTTGCTGAATAATTCTTTATTAGGGGGCATATTCTCCAAGAAACGAATGAAAATATCATTTCCCATTTTTGTTCCTAAGAACTTAAATTTGGCTTTTGAACTGGGTTTTATAATTTAGTAGAAATTTTCCAAAATTATATAGGTTTCAAACTTTACAAAAAAAAATTCAAGTGGCTTTAGTGAGGTCATCAACAAAAGATATAAGCCCCCTAGCATCAAAAATACGGTTCACCCGAGCTGGGCCATAAATGTCAATATAGATAGTTGCAAATCATTTGGAGACTTTATAAGGATGAATAAGGTAAGAAGTTCAAATATGTCGAAATAAGTGACAAGTTTCACACTGAAATACTTTAAAATTTGTGCCAATGAAGAGAAGCAAAAAATTTTTAAGGCATATGAAATATAGATGATCAAAGAGAAAATGCTACAATATTATTGTACTTCTATTTGAGGAAGATAAATATTTAGTATGTTTCTCTTGCCTTTCAAAATTCCCTTCATAATTTAGGAGCTAAAGGCCAACATTTTCCTTTGCCTTACTAAATTATCCTTCTTGAAACCCTATCCTGAAATTCAAATAAATAAAAAGAATATTAATAGTATATTTAATAAATTTGATAATTTGTGAATTGATAATAAGTTGAAAGAAAGCTCATGAGTCAAGAAGAGAATCAAGTTAAGAGAATGAATGAAATCGTGATATTGATAATCCTAATGTTAGTTGAATGTTGGCATATCAGTAACTGATACGGTTCTACCTGAACCGGGTTGAACCGCCAAAACTGGCCCCGCCTGGGCCGGTTCGCGTATACAGGAGGCGGGCTAAGCCACCTCCTTCTGTGGGGATTGAGGGGCCCACTTTGGGCGGGATTTAGAAAGAGGGAAAGGAGGCATGCAACAATTAAAGAAATCCTTTTGAATTGGATTTGAACTTGATTTATTCTAGGAAATTTTTTATTTGCTTTGTATTAGGAAGTATCTATTAAAAGGAAGAGGGAGGCATGAGTTAGGGCATGCAAGATTATTGTTTCTCTTAGAGTTCTTTTTGGTGTCTTGGGCTCCAAGCTTCTCGTCTAGAGATTGGGAGAGAATGATCCTCCCCTCAAATTGAGAATCAATTGTAGCTTTGTTTCGTTCTTACTTCGCTTTAATTTCTATAAAATTATCTACTGAGTTTGATTGCTCCCACCCAAATTCTTCTATTTTTCTCGCTGATTTTACCGATTATTGTTAGGTTTTCTTGCGAACTCAAGTATCCCATTAGGGTTACTTGTGAACTCAAGAATTTCCTATCAAATTGGTATCTACAAGGTGGAGAGGTATTTCACCGTCAATAGGTTGACAAATGAGGAGAAATTGGTAGCCGCGGGTCTATGTTTGGAGGGGAAGGCATTATCATGGTACCAATGGAAGGACAAGCCTATACGAAGCTAGAGAGCGTTCAAAGACAGTTTATTAGAATGTTTCCAAACCGACGGGGGAGGAGACTTCTATGCGCAATTTTTTGCACTTGTACAGGACGGATCAGTGGTAGACTACTAGGAGCGGTTCGAGCATCTGGCCAGTCGGGTGGAACGATTATCTGAGTCGGCTTTGGAGGGGAATTTCATTAAGGGACTCAAGGCAGACATCAGAGCAGCGGTGAGAGTCATGATGCCTTATGACTTAGGAGAGAGCATGACGTTAGCACAATTAGTGGAAAATCAGAAGAACCTGGAGAAGGAAAAAGGAGCAGCAGTTCAAGAGGCACATACCGGATGATGACTACTCATTTAGCACCCAAGGGGCCGACGATAGCAGGGTTTCGTAAGACCACCAAGGAGAAGACATTAGGAGGAACTGGGGGGAATTTCAAGAGGCTGACGGAGAAAGAGATGCACGAAAAGAGAGCCAAGGGGTTGTGTTTTAGGTGTGACGAAAAGTATACACCAGGACATAAGTGCAAGAACCGAACTCTTCAAGTTCTCACCGTCTATGATGATGAGGAAACTGAAGAGGGAGGTGAAGCAGGGTAAGAGGAAGAGATGGAGGAGAAGCTGCATTTGGATTTGGCCGAGGTTTCCCTGAACTTGGTGGTAGAATTCACTACGAATCATACCATGAAGGTAAAGGGGGAGATAGAGGATAGGGAGGTAGTAGTGATGATTGACAGTGGGGCTACCCACAACTTTATTTCCACTCAAGTCATCAACCAATTGGGAGTGAAATTGGTGGACACCAATTGTTACGAGGTGATGATGGATACAAGGCAAGTGGAGAAAGGCCAGGGGATTTATAGAGGAGTGTTATTGACTATCCAAGGGATTCAGGTGAGGGAGGATTTCTTTCCACTGGAGCTAGGGAATACTGATGTCATCTTGGGGATGAAGTGGCTGCATACTTTGGGTGATACCAAAGTCAATTAAGGAGCACTCACTATGGAGTTCATGGTTGATGGGAGAAGGGTGGTGATCAGGGGAGATGCAGGTCTATCAAAATCTATGGTGTCCCTCAAAACCATGGTTTAAAATTGCGCAATATGAGGCTCTCCTTGAGGCCCGCCTTTGTGCAATTCTAGTAAAAAATGCCTCGATGCTTACGCCTCGAGTTTTTTTTATGAGGCTTGCGCCTCAACTTGGTTGAGGCCCGCATTGAGGCCCGCCTCGCCTCACGCTATATATATTAAAACTTGCATAAATCTTGAAGTAAATGCCCGACATTGGACTTTATAGGAGAGGAGGAAGAGGAGAGAGAAGTTCACCATAATAATAATTCAAATGAAGAACCCCTTAGTGATGATAGTGCTGATGACTTATGAGTTCTTATGTGATATGTCATTACTATTTATTTTTGAAAATCAGAATTATATGTTAATGAAAAAAATACTGGGATTTCGGAAAAATAGAATTTTGAGTTGAACTATATTTCATGTTGTCTTATTATTGAGATATTTTGATTTCACTTCATATCTTATGTTTTTTTATGTTTTATATTATTCACTCATTAGTATATAACAAATTTATAATTTTATGTTTACGCAATCTTTTGATTTTGAGGCTTATGCCTCAAAACGCCTTGAGGCTTACACCTCACCTCACGAATGAAAAACGCCTCAATACCCGAATACGCAATTTTAAACATTGCTCAAAACCATGGTGAGGAGTATACAGCGGGTGGGAGAAGGCTTTTTGGTATGCCGTACAAGCTAGAGGGGGTGAGTCTGGAGGAAGGAGGGGACAAACCCCTCTCGGTATAACCGTTGATCCAAAAGTTCTATGAGATTTTTCAGCCACCTCAAGGATTACCACCACCCAAGGAGCAGAAGCACGCCATCACTTTGCAAGAGGGCGCTACCCTCAAATTCAGATGGATGAAATTGAAAAGTTGATTAGAGATATGCTGGAGGCAATAATCATCGGACCCAATGTTAGTCCTTTCTCTAGTCCAATTCTATTGATGAAGAAAAAAGATGGCAACTGCAATTTTGTGTGGACAACAGGGCGCTCAACAAGAAAATTGTACCGGATAAGTTTCTCATATCAGTTATTGATGAGCTGTTAGATGAATTGAGTGGAGCAGTGATCTTTAGCAAGATAGATCTAAAATCAGGATACCATCAGATTAGAATGAAGAAGAAGGATGTGCACAAGATCGCTTTCAAAACTTATGTGGGACACTATAAGTTCCTGGTGATACTGTTTGGTCTGACCAATGCTCCAGCCACTTTCCAGGCACTTATAAATAAGATTTTTAAACCTTATCTCAAGCAATTTGAACTAGTATTCTTTGATGACATCTTAGTCTATAGCTAGACAGAAGAGGAACACTAGGAGCATTTGAGGAGGGTGTTAGAGGTACTACAGGAACACCAGCTAAGAGCCAACTTGAAGAAGTGCTGCTTTGCACAAGCCAGTGTAGAGTACTTGGGCCATGTTGTATCCAAAAAAGGGGTGGCAGCAGATCGGCCAAAAATTAAGGCAATGTTGAAATGGCTACTGCCTAAAAATCTGACAGATTACTACAGAAGGTTTGTAAAGGGATACAGCATCATAGCATGGTCACTTACTGAGTAGTTAAAGAATGATAGTTTTGTGTGGAGGGAGGCAGGCACATCAGCATTTGAGAGCTTGAAAAAATCTTTGACTACAGTATCGATCTTAGATTTACTAGATTTAACTCAGATTTTCATTGTTGAGATAGATGCTTCCGGGTATGGATTGGGTGCAGTGCTTATGCAGAGTCATAGGCCCATCGCCTATTTCAACCAGGTGTTGACTGTTAGAGCCAGGCTTAAATCAGTCTATGAGAGGGAGTTAATGGACATCGTTTTGGCCATCTATAAGTGGCGGCCCTACTACTAGGGAGGCATTTCACTGTCATGACCGATCAGTAGAGCTTGAAATATTTAGTGGAACAGCAGATGGTGACAGAGGAGCATCAGAGGTGGCTGTCCAAGTTGCTGGGGTATGATTTTGAGATTTAGTACAAGCCAGGAGTGGAGAACAAGGCGACATATGCTTTGTCCAGATGCATGGGAGAGCTGCAGATGATGGCAGCATCAATCCCAATGATGTTAAATTGGGAGACCATCAAGGAGGAGAGTGCTAGGGATGAGGAGTTGGGCAGGATAAAGGCCGACTTAATAAAGGAAGGGAGTATCCACCCGGGGTACTCATTGGAAGGGGAGAGACTACTCTATCAGGGGAGGTTTGTAATACCCAGGACATCAATTCACATTCCACACCCGCTTCAGGAGTTTCATGGGAGTGCAGTTGGAGGTCACTTAGGGGTGCAGAAGACCTACAAGAGGCTGGCGGCAGAGCAGTATTGGAAGGGGATGTATAAGGATGTGGAGGAGATGGTAGCCCGATGCGAGGTCTGTCAAAGGAACAAGTATTTGGCTATGTCACCAGGAGGACTATTGCAACCATTGGCCTTACCAGGATGAGTATGGGAGGAGGTATCTATGGACTTCATAGATGGGCTGCCCCGCTCTGAGGGGTTCATAGTAATCTTGGTCGTGGTGGATAGATTGAGCAAAGTATGCTCATTTTATTCCCATATGACATTCATACACGACCGTGATAATAGCATCAGTCTTCATCAGGGAGATTGTCATGTTACATGGGATACCCGAGGCGATTGTATCTAATAGAGATAAAGTGTACCTCAGTCACTTCTAGAGGGAGTTGTTCAGACTGCAGGGGACCGTGTTCAAAAAGAGAACTGCATACCACTCACAGACGGATGTCCAAACAGAAGTAGGCAACAGGAGCTTAGAGACCTACCTCAAATGCTACATGTCAGAGACACCTAGATTATGGGCCAAGTGATTATCATGGGTTGAGTATTGGTACAACACCTCGTATCATTCTGCTTCTCAGATGATCTCGTTCAAAGTGTTGTATGGAATAGATCTACCCCACTTAGTGCACTTTGGGAGTAGTAGTACTCCAATTTCTTCAGTTGATGAGTACTTGCAAGAGAGGGACAGGGTATTGGAGTTGAAGATACATCCTGAGGGCGCAACAGATTATAAAGAAACAAGTAGATGGGCATAGGAAGGACATCCAGTTCGAAGTGGGGGAGAGTTTATTCTTGAAGCTTCGACCATACAGACAAAAGACAGTCGCCAACAGGAGAAATGAGAAGCTTGCTCCAAGGTACTTTTGACCTTATGAAGTATTGGAGAAGATTGGGGTGGCAGCATATCGGCTGAAACTATCACCAACGACGACCATACATCTGATTTTGCATATATCTCAGTTGAGAAGGGTCGTTAGAGAGTATACCGCCAACTTAGAGTTATCAGTGACACTCACGAAGGACTTGGCGGTGATTTTGAAACTCTTAGAGCTGATGGGGGTTCGCTAGACGGGAGAGAGAGCTAAAGAAGTGATAATCAAGGGAAAAAGTTTTCCAGACTACGAGGCCACGTGGGAACCTTATGAGAAGATGAATCATCAGTTTCCAAATTTCCACCTTGAGGACAAGGTGGTTCTTTGGGAAGGAGGTATTGATACGGTTCTGCCTGAACCACCCAAACCAGCCCCGCCTGGGCCGGTTCGCGTATACAGGAGGCAGGTTAAGCTACATCCTTCCGTGGGGATTGAGGGGGCCACTTTGGTCGGGGATTTAGAGAGGGACCCACTTCCGTGGGGATTGACGGGGCGGGCAGCAATTAGAGAAATCCTTTTGAATTGGATTTGAATTTGATTTATTCTAGGAAAGCTTTTATTGGCTTTGTATTAGGAAGTATGTATTAAAAGGAAGAGGGAGGCTAGGGTTAGGGCATGCATGATTATTGTTTCTCTTGGAGTTATCTTTGGTGTCTTGGGCTTTAGGCTTCTCATCTAGAGATTGGGAGAGAAAGATCCTCCTCTCGAATTGGGGATCAATTGTATCTTTGTTTCGTTTTTACTTTGCTTTGATTTCTATAAAATTATCTACTTATTTTAATTGCTTCCACCCAAATTCTTCTATTTTTCTCGCTGATTTTATCGATTATTGTTAGGTTTGCTTGCGAACTCAAGTATTCTCATTAGGGTTACTTGCAAACTCAAATATTTCCTATCAGTAACCTAAATGTATACATTAAACAAAGATTAAGAGTTTTAAATAAGGATTTCTCCTATCAAATAATCAAATGCCCCAAAGAATACAAGCAAAGATTGTGGATTTATGTTCAACATTAAAAGGCATTCAAGACTATAGCTTTCTAAGCAACCAAACCGATGATATTTTTTGGTGCAAAAAATTTTGGTTTGAACTAGATAATCGATGATTTAAAGGCGGTTTCTTGGAAACCAGTGCTGTCATGGGATCTTAATTTATGGCAGGAGTCACCAAAGGAGGATCTTCTTTCCAAGGCTATTTTGTATTTAACAATCACCGTGATTTAACCCCAAAAAAAAATTCTAAGAGTATGGATAAGGAAGAATAAGAATTCTGAGAGAACATAAAAGATAGAGAATAGAGATGGATGAACGATTGAGCATATCACTCTGATACCATGTTAAAAAAATATGGGAGAATAATCTTCCTTATTTACATATGCAAAAATGATGGAAAAGGTACACAATTTATAGCCTAAGTTATGCGTCTAAAATAGAAAGAAAACAGAATAAAATTAATCCATAATTAACCCAATAAAAAGAGAAAAAAACAAAGAAAATTAACATAATTGTTTACAATAAAGTGTGTATAAATGTGGCAAATAACCCAATTCCTAATAAGCTACGGGACTATAAGCATGGCAATGCACTGGCCAGCAGAATGCATGGGCCGGCCAAGGAGAACTGCTGGCTGAAGTTCTCGTTGAAATGCAGGGAGAAGCTGGTGACCCGAATGTAGGTAGGTGGAGTTGCTATGAAAAGCTGGCGGGGCAAGCTAAAGGGCCACCAGGGACTTGCTTGGAGGCATGACTGTAAGGAATGGCTGGCAGACTGGTAGCAGGAGGCCAGCAACCTTGCAAAAGAACTGGAACAAGCTGGCAACAGTGGGACATTAGCTATGAAGGCAGCAGGAATGCTGCCTTGATTGCTGAGATCGGTAATTTGATGTGGATTGAATGTATAAGCTGAATTTGAGGAGTTGATTTTAAGATTTCCTCAAGAGAAAATTTTAATTCATTGGAGTCCATGACCCAAACAAATGGAGGATTGCGATCTCTGAACCTTATGCTAAACAAAGCTATTCTCCTTTGTTGAACTAGAAGGACACAAGCAGAACATCCTTAATCCAAGTTGCTCTCTGAATGTAATTAGTCATTAGGGTTTGTGCTCATAAGAAATTTCAATCCTCATAACTGAATAAACATTATTTGGTCATCTATAACATCCTTAAAAATATGTGGGATAAATTTGTAATATATTTTATAGAGATTCTCGCATTGGATCTGTTTTCCATTGTCTAGGGCAATATCAATTTAGTGTGAGGGTCTTTCAAAGTTCACAATCAATATTAATAGTTGATACAAGGACTTCACTTTCTCAAGTTAAATACAGCCGCATATGGAATAAGTCCTCAGGAAACAGCAAATGATGTCTATACTCTAAACCATAGATGAATCTTGAACGAAATAATTAAGCTTCAAGAACATAATTCAAGAAATAGATATGCAGAAAGAAAAAACAATCCTAGAAATAAGGCACAAATAAATTCCTTAAATTTTACCATTAAAACGATAAATATTTTTGACAAGTTCTGCCAAAACTGGGAAGGAACGAATGGTGCTTTGTTACTTAAAAGGAAGCGAAGAGATGGAGATGTGTTATTAAACATTATTATAATCCTAAAAGAATGCGTTTTGTAGCAGATTTTTACAGCAGTCACGAGCAAAATTAGAGCAGGCCTTCCAGTTGAATGAAAATTTAATCCAATGTATATAACGGCAAATCATTAGTGAGAGCAAATTATCTAATTTATGCAGTTTCTATGTAGATGTAAAACAAAAGAGTGTATAATATACCAGGCCATGCGGGAACAGCTAGCATCTCATAGAAGATTCGAACGAAGTAGTGCACTTCAAGCAGTAGCCTCGTGAGCGCTGGGGTGCCTAATGCATGAATTTCCTCCTTCCAGTGAAGGTCTAATTCAGGAAAATACGATGTCGAAAGCACTGATAAGCAGAAAAGAATAGACAAAAAAACTATTCTAGCCCACATGAGAGCTTTCTTCTTCAGCCCAACTAATGCCCTGTTGAAAGTGTAAGAAAATGGGATGTTAAAAGATTTTTTTCCATAATCGTAATACATTAAAACCCAAGCATGAAGCTATAACGCTTCATTAATCAAAATAATATGAATGGCACAGGAATGCCAAAACATTCCTAAGCATTTTAGAAGGAAATGTTTCGCAGCGGACGTATCACTAAAAACAATCAAGAAGATCGAGTTAACCTACAAAAGCATTTAAGATTATGCTAAATTAGCAGTGATCAGCATCAAGAAAAGCTTTAAAATCAACCATAAAAAGGGGCAGAATGCCGCACATGCACACACATTTAATAGCACTTTTTATCCTCTCATATCTCATACCATTCATCCACATCATTGAAAAGCTAGAATTTAATTAGGTGAAATCAATTTTTTTTAGCCTCAATATCATATTTTATAAATTAAAAACTGCTTTAAATCTCAATTTATCAAAGATGTGGATAGATGGTAAAAGAGATCATCTTTCTGCAAGATTAGTTGTAGGACAAAAATAAAGGAACCTATCTTTAAAAAAAAATACGAGGATGAGAACAAAAAAAATGTAGATGGCCAACACGAATAATTTGTCATGTCAACACAATCTTGATCAACTTTCTCCAAAGGTGTTATAACAAGGGATTAAATGAACAATACTTTGCCAAGGATCCAATCTTGGTGTTGAATCTCCTTTTCATACTCGCTAAGAATAAGATATTGAAAGCAAGTAAATTCATGTGTTTCTTATGGTCATAAGAATTTCATTTCAAAAATATATTAATTAACCCATTTGTAACAAAAAGTGACTTACATTACAAAATACACCCTATTTATATGAATACGTGAGACCAGAAAACACAAACATAAATACTCAAACTAACTCTCAAACTCAAACCTATCACCAAATGATCATTGAAAAGCTAGAATTTAATTAGGTGAAATCAATTTTTTTTAGCCTCAATATCATATTTTATAAATTAAAAACTGCTTTAAATCTCAATTTATCAAAGATGTGGATAGATGGTAAAAGAGATCATCTTTCTGCAAGATTAGTTGATGTAGGACAAAAATAAAGGAACCTATCTTTAAAAAAAAATACGAGGATGAGAACAAAAAAAATGTAGATGGCCAACACGAATAATTTGTCATGTCAACACAATCTTGATCAACTTTCTCCAAAGGTGTTATAACAAGGGATTAAATGAACAATACTTTGCCAAGGATCCAATCTTGGTGTTGAATCTCTTTTTCATACTCGCTAAGAATAAGATATTGAAAGCAAGTAAATTCATGTGTTTCTTATGGTCATAAGAATTTCATTTCAAAAATATATTAATTAACCTATTTGTAACAAAAAGTGACTTACATTACAAAATACACCTTATTTATATGAATATGTGAGACCAGAAAATACAAACATAAATACTCAAACTAACTCTCAAACTCAAACCTATCACCAAATTTATGGTCATACGAATAAGATATTGAAAGCAAGTAAATTCATGTGTTTCTTATGGTCATAAGAATTTCATTTCAAAAATATATTAATTAACCCATTTGTAACAAAAAGTGACTTACATTACAAAATACATCCTATTTATATGAATACGTGAGACCAGAAAACACAAACATAAATACTCAAACTAACTTTCAAATTCAAACCTATCACCAAATTTATACAACACAACAACCCCCCCCCCCCCCCCCCCCCCCCCCCCCCCCCCACACACACACATCAAAACTGCTATTATTTTCACGTTCACCACCAAACCCAACAACGTAAATATCCAACATGGCCTATGACATGAGAAATAGTCCAATACATATGATGTAGCACATCAAAAGAGTCATAAAAGAGAACTCCATAATATTTAGTATTGTTTCTTTTATAGATTAAATCTCGCATAGTGATTCACATGTCATTGTACTCATTGTTACGTGGACTTGCATTTTGTTACGTTGGTTTGTAGTTACTCTAATATCAAGTATATTACAATTTTAACTAGTCAAATAAAGTTGTTTATTAAATAAACAGTATGTTTGTATCAGTGCATTGAATGAGGAGCCATGAAGTTAGAGTTTGCATGGGCCACTTAATGTCAGCCTAGCCTAGGCTCAATCAAATGGTTAGAGAATATATGTTGGAAGACTAAGCAAATGGAGGTTCTTTTGGAAAGAGAACTTGGACAACTACATTCCACAAGACATGGGATGTCAAAAGATTGACAATTCAAGCCGCACAAGCCCTCCAACCACCGACCAACGCCACATCCACAAAACAATAAAACATACTACACGCATCACCTCATCCATTCCTCTTGCAACCTTTCCTAAGCACCTCCTCCTCCATTTTAATTTGTTTATTGCTGGTGTTATTGTTTAAAATTGGAAAGAAACCTCTTTTATAGGAGTTCTGATGAATGAAAAAAAAGGAAGCCCATCTTCTTAGTGATTCCATGCTCAGTGTCTTAGGATTGAAATTAATTGATCGGTGGCTTTCAACACACTTTCTCCTTTGGCAAAGTGCAAGTTTTTTTTTTCATGTTTTTTTACTCGTTTCCATTCTTAAACATCCCCACCATCTTCCTAAGGTCTTAAATCTATCCAACCCTCACAAAAATCAAGTTATACCTCTTCCAAAAAATCACAGCTCCTGTTATCCATCTATTGTGACTATTCCCAAAAAAAAATTTACATCCTACTCACACATTTAATTGTACTAAAATCATCCCACGTTAATTAGATAATATCCCAATGTTATGATTTAGAGGTCCTCACCCCTCTCTACCCAAAAAAATATGCATCCAATGCAAAAAAAGTCTCAGCCATAATTTATCCAGAACCCCTCAACTAATAAATCTTTTTCTTCTTAGCCTTCCAGCAACCCTCCACCAAACCTCGGAAACCCCTATCTACCTCCAACAATACATAGACCCAAAATATAATATGACGCGCATACTAGTGACTCTCTTACAATGATGATACCCTTAGTTTTATATAAACTAAGACTCAAAAAATGCTCTTATATATACAGACCTATAGTGTGTACCTATGAATCTATATAGATATGTATGTAATACACATGCATTCTTTGAAATTGATTCCTTAATACATATTTATAATGATGGAAGCCCAAGCATGATTACCAGGATTTAGTTTCAACTTTCAACTTAAGCACCTGAGCCAAATCTCAAGCTTTAGCCCCCATTACGTCTACTTCAAAACTAACAATGGATAATAATAGCTTAGATACTATTAGTTTAAAGCCAATCTATATTTAAAATTGCAAAGTTGGGCATCGAGGCATTTTTTCGTTCATGAATCATGAGGCAAGACATAAGCCTTGAAGAGTTTTGAGGCATGAACCTTAGAAACAATAAATTGCACTAAGAAAAAATATTAAACAGACATAAAAGCATGAGGTAAGGAGTAATATATTGAAATCCAAATATATGAACATATTAAAAAGTAACACATTAACATCCTAGCATATTAAGAAGTAACAACTTGCATAAAGTATCAAATAATAAATTAATATCCCAATGTCAAATCATGAAGTAAGAAGTGTTATATAAATATCAAAATAAGAATTCCTATGGATGAATTAGACTTGGCAAGGAGAATGCGACAGATGTGGCTAGAAAGAAGACAATCGACTATGTGTGTTAGGAGTGGAGAAGGGGTTGCGCGAGAGGAGAGGCACTCGGGTGATGGCTATCCCATGAGATTAATGTGAGGGTGAGTAATATTTGTGCAAGTATAAACATTTCAATAAATTTATATAACTTATATTTACTTTTTCTAATAAGATACACTAACACTAAATTACGCAAGCCCCATCAAAACTGAGGTGAGGAGCAGCTCACATAGCACCCAATGAGACAAAGGACTCATTGTAAATTTTCCACACAAAAAATAAGATGCATCTCACATTACACAAATTTAAACTATGAAGCCAATAACCTTGGATGAACTTGAAAATAAACTATAACAAAGGGAAATAAAATGACTCGAAAAATAGGAAAATACAAGAACAACATTTTCCAAAGAAAAACATGTATGAAACACAATGCGTGCTCTTTTAAGCAAGGGAGAGAGAGACTGACCATATGGCATATGCTATAAGAAAGCTGGAATGCTTCTTCCCACTTGCCAACATGAATTAGTCCCTTCAAAAGGCAGAATAGGAGCATTAATTCTGGAACATGACCCCTCAAAATCATATCACCATACAACTGAAATGCCTTATCGACCTTGGATGCTAAACATAGGGCCTCAATAAAGACAGAATATGTATTCAGATTTAAAATGGGACTGCATAATGAACTGAATTTAACTTCTTTGTACAAATCAAAAGCTTCATCCAGCCTTCCAGCTTGGCAAAAACTGCCAATAATAATTTTGTAAGCTGGAGCCATAGGCATTGAACTATAGTTTGATATATCTTCTATGAGTCCAATCGAGGCTATAAATTTCCTACTGAAACCTTCAATAACTTTGCAGTAACCTGCCACATGAATTGGCCAGTGTGTTTGCTTCATCTCGCCTAGAAGTTCAAGTGCCTCATCCAAAAGGCCAGCACCACAACAATGGTTTATCAACACTCTGTACGTTATAAAGTTAGGAGCACAACCCTTGGCGATCATTTGCCCATAAAGCTCAAGGCACATGTTAACTTTATCTGCATTTCCAAAACCATCTATCATGGCTGTGTATGTTATAACATCAGGATTACTTCCTTTCTCTACCATCATTTTAAAAAGCTTATATGCCGCCTCAGTTTTTCCTACCTTACAAAGCCCGTCAATCATCTCTGTGTATGTGACAACGTTTGGAGCACAAGAGTTCACCAACATTTTAGATAGAACCTCTAGAACAAGATCAAGTCTTTTATCCTTAAACAGCCTATCAATCAAGGAACTATATGTATACACGCTCGGGGTATGACCATGCTGGGACATTCTAACAAGAACATTTTGTGCCTCGTCAAGTTTGCCAACCTTGCAGAAACCATCAACAAGAGCATCATAAACAACCTGATTTGGTTTACAACCAGATGATAGCATTGTATCCAACAAATCATGAGCCTCAACAACTTTGTGAGCTTTACACAAACCATCAACTAATGCACCATAGGTAAAAACATTTGGTTCTGTAGTGTTAGAACTATTACCTTGAAAGTACATGTCAACATTATTCCCTTCATATGTTCCAGTCATTTTGGAATAAATTTGGCATGCTTTCTCAATGTCGCCAGCCTTACAAAGACCATCAATTAAAGCACTGTAGGTGACCACATTGGGAAGAAAACCCATGCCAAGCATACTAATAAAGAGTTTATTTGCCTCTGAAACTCTTCTAGCTTTAAGGTAGGAGTGTATAAGTGAAGTATAAGTCACAACATTTGGTGTGCATCCATTCCTTATCATTTCGTCAAACCAATTTTTAGCCTGTTGGATAAGCCCAACCTTACAAAAAGTGTCTATCAGAGTGGTATATGTATAAACATCAGGTACAACACCAGTACTTTTCATTTCTTCAAATAAACAAAAAGCCTCCTCCACCTTAGAAGCCTGGCAGAGACAACTAATCACTTTTGTATATGTACTAGTATCAGGTACAAACCCCTTCCTCATCATCTCTTGAATAACCTTGAAGGCCCTATCAAACTTTCCCAGGTTGCAAAGGCATTCTGTGAAGTTAACAACATTTACCTTGTTAAGCACAACACCAACATCGAGCATTTCCTCATAAACTTTTTCTGCCAATTCCATCATCGCAGAACTTGCCTCCCCATTCCCACAAAGTCCTCCGATAAAAATGTTATAAGGTACGTATCCTGGTCGGCAACCACATCCATCCATCTTTTTCAGTATCTTGTAAGCATAACTATAATCACCCGCAGTGCAATAAGCATGTAAGAGAGAATTAAACAATGACGGGCTTGGATGGCAACCCTCCATGATCATCATGTTGACGATCCTCTTACACCATCCGAGCTGCTTTTTCTTTAAAAAGCCTGAAAGCAGTGTTCTATAAGTCACAACATTTGGCAAGTGGGAATTTGAGCGCAGTCTGTGTAGCAGAGACATGGCTTCCTCAAAAAGAGAAGCTTCCAACAATCCACTTATCATCTGTGTGCATAAAATAGTGTCAAGCGTAAAATCCTCCTTCTCTAGGATACTAAGAGCTTCCTCCCACCTCCCAGCTTTGCATAATGCATGAACAAAGCACCCTATTGTGAACCTGTCCATTGAACACCCCGAATCTGACATCTCCCTATGAACCAAAAAAGCCGAATCCAACATGTCAGTAGTCAAAAGAACCTGAACCAGAGCATTATAAGCAGTTCTGGATGGCCTATGACCAAAGTCCTTAAGCCTCCCAAGCTCCTCTAACGCCATGTTCCAAAATCCATTTCGACAGCATTTTCTTATCAAAACATTAAGCAACCTCCCTAGCACTTCTCTG
This sequence comes from Dendrobium nobile, assembly GCA_022539455.1. Classification (NCBI taxonomy): domain Eukaryota; kingdom Viridiplantae; phylum Streptophyta; class Magnoliopsida; order Asparagales; family Orchidaceae; genus Dendrobium; species Dendrobium nobile. Next base: position 25,678,743 of record CM039733.1, read on the forward strand.
TCGTCTAGTTCAATCTCTCTAAGAAAATGTTGAGGGACACTGTTCTTCTCATTGAAACCAAGCACATCAAGCAAGGCATCAAAAGTGAGAGTGTCGTGGCTATAGCCAATCTGTCTCCCAGCCCATAAGAAGAACTTAACCGCCAATTCAGGAACCTTTAAGAGCCTCAGCACCTCGATAACAAGGTTATTATCAAGCTTTCCCCGAAACTGACGCAGGTACTTCAGTGTCTCCTCTTCCAAGTCATCAAAATTAGACCTAATTGCCTCACAAATCAAAACAGCTTCTTCAGAGGGCTCGATTTTGAAGGTTGTGCTACAATCTGCAGCTTCCTCTTGCAAAAAGGCGAAGTCTTTGGCAAAGACGACGACTTGTTTCTTGTTTTCTTGACCAACTGTCCATCCATTGCTGGAAATTGAGCAATCCGGATCGACTAATCCGTGTAAATCGTCACAGTTGGAAGAACAGCTACTACTGCTGCTAAAGAAAGAAAGACGGCCTCTTCTATAAGGATTGAGGCGGCAAATCAATCGGTTCATTAGCAGGAAGCACAGGAAGTTATCAGATAACTCTGCGGACATAGCCACGCACTGCGATAAAATCACGGTGGGTGCCCGTCTGCTCATTGACATGGAACAGAGGGATGGGTGGATTGGGTGCTAAATAGGGTTTAGGAGATTGGGATTCGATCCTGAAGAGGTGAATGGCCGGTGGAAAGATTTGATTTTGAGGTGTAGAGTCGAGCGGGAGGAAAAGGAAAGCCCCATCGTATTCTATGATTCCCGAAAGGCGCAAACCCTAGCGAGAGGCGCAACCTGGCGAGAGAGGTAAAGGTTTTTCAAAACCATTTCATAAGCTGGCGAACTGGAAATTAAAACATTTTACAGTAAAAAGCTGCTTCAAAAAAACTGTAAAAATTTATCCAAAACAAATCCTAAATATCATCACTGATATCACTTAGGGCTGCAAGCGAATCAAACGTTCGATGAGTTACTCGTTGTTCGGTTCAATTAAAACTCGTTTGCGATCGTTTAATTAACTAAATAAACAAGCTTGAACAATATTTTAAATACTCGATTCTTAAAGAAACAAACTTGAACACTAATGCATTCGGCTCATTTATGTTCGCGAACAACATCATTTGAAGTTCGTGAACAAGCTCGACATTAAGCTCGATAAGAAGCTCGATAAAAGCTCGATAAGAAGCTCGATAAAAACTCGATTCGTGTTCAATTTTGAACTATTGAATAAGCTCGATAAAAATAATTAATATTTGACTATAGAATTAATAAATATAAATAATCATTATTTTTATTACATAGACAATTGATTTTATTATAAATGTGTTTGTTCATAGATATGTTCATGAACGTGTTTGTTTGATAGTTAAAAAAATTCGTTAAATATGTTCGCTAACAAGCTCGATAAACACTAAACGAACGAACATGAACTGAACATGAACCAAACATGAACACTCCTTAATTTAAATGAACCAAACATGAACACTAATGCTAAAGCTTGAACAAACATGAACCAAACATGAACAAGCTGATATTAAATGAACACAAACATGAACACTCACATACTCGGCTTGGCTCGATTCGTTTGCAGCCCTAATATCACTGATCACTGAATAACTCCCTTTTTTTTTCAAGAACAGATTTTTAAATCTCAAGAGATTCATATATTTGAACGAAAATATTTAGAAAACGATTCATTATCATGTAAGTCGTATTTCTAATAAATTTATGATCAAAATTGTGTGGTTAAGAGGTAAGAAATTAGCTATTAGAATACCATTTTAAGTTTAATCTAAATGAATCTAAATCAAGCAACTCAAAATATAATTGAATTTTTTTTATATAATTATTTGAAGGAGCAAATATGTTCCTAATTTTACATGCTTATAATCAGTACGACATAATCATGAATTAACTAAATATCATTAGTAATGTCACCAGACAACTCATTTATTCAAATACAATTTTTAAATCTCAAAAGATTCAAACTTTGAAAGAAATTTTTTAAAAAAATGAGTTATTATCATCTAAGCCTTATTTTCAATAAATTTATAGTAAAAATTGTGTGATTAGGCTGGAAGAACCCAACAATTAAAAAACATATTAATCCAAGTTTAAATGGATCTAAATCAAGCACCTCAAAGTGTAATTAAAAGTTATTTAAAGGAGCAAATATCCTTCGAATGTTACGTGTTGTTATCTAAATAAAATTACTGTACAACTTTTGGTATGTTATTGTTCTTATTATTCTACGTATTTTCACATATTTATTATGAATTTTCATTAGGTATTTCTAATTGTATGATATTTTAGGTCTTTTGATGGGGTATATTGATATTAATAAAAGTTGCAATAGAAGGAATAAAAGTTCTAAAATATTGCTATGAGTATTATATGTGAATAGTTTTATGATGATAAATGTTAAAGTGTGTATATAAATTTACCCCAAAATTTTGACTACTCTATCATAAATGTGAAATTTTTTATATTTCTTTGATGTATTTGATATGATTTACACATGTTAAAAGTGTTAATATTTATTTATGTGATTGAAAATATATGAAAGAAGGGAATGTTAGTGGCTAGTTATTAATACTCATATACAGCCAAGTGAGTGTATGCGAACTTGATACTGAATGAATGAATAGTATTATGGACTGGGATATATTCATAATAGTATAACATTATTGTGTTATGCACTAGGAGTCATAAATACCTAATACTTATATGCTATGTATATGGAGTTATAAGAATCTTATTCTATATCTGTGAAATGTTTGGGACATATAAGGGCTTTATAGGAGACTGGTGTGATGTGTATCTAGAGACTAATATAATGTATTTATATCTATCATCTATAAACTTATATTATTTTAACTATCTGATTAAATTGTTATGTTATCATTAAACTAGAAATAGCTAAACATCTTATATGTAAGCCACTATAGTTAGTAATACTACTTTCTGTTGAAATTTTTTATACATATAGTGCGTTTCTTATTTTATGATGATTGAATAATCTCTTTATATATTATTTTCTTTATTATTAAGAATTTGGGTTGGTTTTGTGTAGCCTCTTGAGGCGTGGTTTGCTCATTACTACTCTTTCTATTTGTGTAAATTTCGGATAATGAAAACAAAATGGAGTAAGTTGAGTAGATATAGATTATAAATTTCTAATATTAGGTATGTCATTCTATTAGTAGAATATTTAGGCAATCATGGTGTATTTCTAATTAATATATAGTGAATCTATACCATGATAATGATTTATGAATATTTTGACTATATAATGTTTTGGAAATGATTGAAAATATTAATGAGTTATTTTCTACATCTTAATTTGATATTTAGTAGCTTTGTGTCTTTATTAATAAAAGAAAAGAAAAAAAAATCTTCCAAAGAAGTTATTGAGATCTATCATGTTGTGATCCAATATGATGTGACCTATTTGGTATAAGAGTTAGGTCAGGTTCGATCATGATAAATTTTTTTGGTATCAAAGCAATGATTTGGAGAAATTGATTATAATAGAGATATGGGATTGACTTGTATAAGGGTGGTAATCATTTAGAAGTGTGATTTATGTGATTGAATCTTATGAATCCACAAGAGTAATATATGATTAGTGGCTAGCATTCTAGTAGACATTACTATTATAGAGTACAATGGAAGTAAGGATGCATGCAAAATAATGCACCTTAAGCTACCCGTTATATGTGACACACAATCAATTTCTACAACTATGATAACAATCAACTCTTCCAACAACTACTATGATACCAATTGTGATGCTCCCAAATCTAATTTTTTAGTATAAAATTTAAATAAATCATTTTAAGACTTCAAAAATTAAAGAAAATTTTTATTAAAATAAATCATTTTATTTAAAAAAAAATATTGGTGAAATTGGTTTACAAAACGGACACCTAATGACCCTAAAATCCTCAGTTGTACTAAAAGATGTCAATTTTTTAAAGATTTTTTATAGTGCTAAAAAATTACAAAAAAATGTGAAATTAAAATACTGCAATATCAATGCTATGGCTAAGACGGATTGTGATTTAGAGTTTTATTTACTAAAGAAAAAAAAATTATTTACTTGAGTCAAAATACAGGTTATTACAATAAGCTTCTATTGTCTACTTAAATCCTTTTATAATTGTAACAAAGGTTGCCAATCTCTATCTTAATCATGAGAGAATCTTAATAAGGAATTTTAAGCCCCTCCAAATTAGAGTCATAAAAAATAATAGAGTAGTCATCTTGAGACTTTTTTTGTTGTCAGCTGTTGACCTCCAAAAGGGTACCGCACAACAGAGAAATGAGTGCAGAGGGTATGACCGCACCATCCTGAAGGACGAGACGATCGCAGGCCTTCGCGCTATTTAAAAATAGGCTAATGAAAAGGCAGATTAGATCGTACATATGATTAATCATTGAGGATAGCAACTCTCACATATGTATTCTGATGGATAATAATATGCACGACCTGATAACAAAAAAGTCAACCCAGCATATGTGCCACATGCATGAGCGTCACGACACATAAACAGGAAAGTAAAAAAGTACTGACCTAACCTAGAGCTAGAAGTGGTGCCGTAGCAAATAATTCTATGTGTGTATAGTAGGTTGTATGGCTCTGGATAGGTCCGATGTTGGGCAGTTAATTTAAGTGGTTTTATGCTCAGGTTTGTTAAAGGCCAAGAGAGGAATTTTGATTAAGTTTTAAATATCAATGAATTAGGGTCCATTTTAGTTAATTAAATTGGTTACTCATTTTAAACACTTAGGGTGATGTTCTTTGGAGTTTAAGTTTAGTTAACGGATTTTATAATCTGTAGATTATTGCAAGTGGATATTTGTTAATGATGGATATTCTGCACCAACACATGAAATTAATGGCATAAAAACTAAACTTTCATTTACTAAATGAACTTATGATGATAAGGATCTAGCACAACTGAATGCTAAATATTTAAATTATTTTTTCTGTGCACTGAAATCTGAAGATTACAGGTGAGTCTTAACTTGTGCTACTGGTAAAGAAATATAGGATAGATTGTGTATTATTTATGAAGGCACAAGTGAAGCTAAGCAATATAGGTTGAACATTTTACTTGATGTCTACAAACTCTTTTGCATGAAACCTAAATTGATATTTGAAATATATACTAGGTTTACACAAATTATCATCTCCCTGCATGCCTTAGGAAGAGAACTCATAAATTATGAGAAAGTTAACAAAATGTTAAGATGTTTACCTACTTCCTATGATGCTAAGATAACTTCTATCACTGAATCTAAGGATTTGAACACTTATCATATTAATAACTTACTTGGATCACTCATTGCTTACGAGCAAGAAGTGAACTACAGACAACTTGATGCAGGTGAAAAAAAGAATGAGAAAATTGTGACGCTAAAGGCTAATGATATGGATGATAATTCTTCTAGGTCTGAAAGTGATGATGTTGCCTTAATCACTAGACAATTCAAAAGCATTCTAAGGAAGAAACAAAAGCAACATCTGAAATGGAACAAAGGTAAAAGTAGAAAGATCACTAAAGGTTCTTTTAATGTTATTTATTTTGAATGCAGAAAGTTGGGTCATGTAAAAGCTGATTGTCCTATACTTAAGGCTCATCCAAGCAAGAAGAAGGGTGAGGAGAAAACCAAGTTCATGAAGGATAGGAAACAAATTCAAAAGACTTTTTGGGCGGGCTTTGCATCTGACTCCTTTGAGACTGAAGCTACAGAGGAGACTACAAACCTATGTTTGATGGCAGATGTACATCTTAGTCACTCTGACCAAGAAGATGTATGCGAACTAACATACGATTAATTATTTGATGTTTATAAAAAAATACATTCATCATATAGAAAGCTTAAGAAATCACATGCAAGCCTGAAATTAAAATTTTTGAACTTGCAAAAAGAATATGAAATTTTGCTTAAGGATCATTCTACACTTGATAGTAATCACATGATATTACTTTGATGAATTTGATGAGTTAAATAAAAAGCTGTTTGATTTAATTATTGAGCATAACTTATTTAAAACATTACATATTAAACTAAAATTAAATACAAGAAATTGGTTGTTCTTGAAACTAATTTAGATAATAGTGAGCATGCTTTGAAAGTTGAAAAATATAAATCTTAAGCATGCAAATCAATATTTACAAGCCAAGATAAATGATTTCAAAGAAAATATAAAACTATCTTCATGATCCATCACAACAGCATGCATCATTCAAATCTAAAAAGAGGCATTATAACATGAGTATACTAGTAAACCCTTTTCCTAGTGCTAAATATTTTTCATGTGATATGCTAGGACATATCTCACATGCTTGCACTGTTCACTGTAATACACATTGGGTGTGAAGACCAAAATTATATGATTCACAGCATAACACACATGCATTGCATTCTTCTTTTCATAAGAAGATACCCAAACTTGTTTGAGTTTCTAAATCTGACATTTAATAATTTTATAGGGGTGCTCTCACATAAGACCTCGTGAGAGCATGTTGTACATGGATAGTAGATGCTCATAACATATGATTAGAGATGCCATTCAATTCATTTGGTTGGAGGCCATGGCTAGAGGCAAGGTCACTCTTAGAGACAACACCACAAGGAAAGTGATGAGCACAAGTATAATTGAAAACTCCAAGAACCTTTTGATTGAAAATGTTTTGCTTGTAGATAGATTGAAACATAACTTACTAAACATCAGTCAACTCTCTAACAAAGGGTTTAGTATAAAATTTCTAGCAAACACTTGTATTATCAGCTTAAATAATAATAATAATATTTTATAGGAAAAATGGATCAACAGTATTTACATGCTTGATTTAAATAAAATTGAATATGCTATTTCATTTTGCTTAAAAACTGCTATTGATGAGTCTTGGTTTTGACATAGGAGGTTACGTCATACTAGCATGAAAACTACTAGGAGAGTAACCCAAAAGAACCTAATTGGAGGTGTCCCTAAGCTTAAGTTCACTAAGGACCATATGTGTTATGCCTATCAACTAGGGAAACAAGTCCAATTCTCTTTCCATTCCATTAAGGATATTAGCACCTCTAGACCTTTAGAAGTCTTTCACATGAATTTGTTTGGACCCATTAGCATTGCCAGCTTAGGGGGAAAAGTCTATCAATTTATGATTATCGATGACTACTTGAGATTTACTTGGATTAGATTTCTGTCATATAAAAGTGAGTCTTTTGATGAATTTAAATCCTTATCCACTTGGATTAAAAAAAAGCTAGGTTGTGAGATTTTGACCATTTGTAGTGACTATGATAGAGAGTTTGAAAATGTGAGATTTTGAACTTTTAGTGAGGATCAAGGGATTAGTCATAACTTCTCTGCTCCTAGGACCCCTCAATAGAACGGAGTAGTTGAAAGGAAGAATAAGACCTTGGTTGAAGTCGCTACAATCATACTTACTGAGTAGTCACTTTCAAAATACTTTTGGGCTGAAGCGGTAAACACAGCTTATTATGTGTTGAATATGGTGAATGTTAGATCCAAACTGAATAAGATACCCTATGAAATCATTAAGGGTAGGACACCAATTCTCACCTCTATACCTTTGGCTATAAGGCTTTCATTCCTAATAATGAGAAATCATTCTTAGGAAAATTTGACCAAAAATTTGATGAAGGAGTGTTCTTAGGAAATTCAAGTTTGGGGAAATCCTTTAGAGTGTTTAACAAGAGGACATTGGTGGTGGATGAGACTACTCATGTAGTGTTTGATGAATTCGATCTTTAGAAGTCTAGAGTTGAGGAAGAAGATGAAGTAGGAGAGATTACTCAAAGAGTATAAACTGTAAATCTGGAGAAAAGGGTAGAGCCTCAAAACACTGATGGAGTAAGTGAGATTACCTAGGAAGTAGAAACTGCAAATCAGGAGGAAAGGGTAAAACCTCAAAACACCTTGCCTAGAGGTTGAAAATTTTCTTCAAGTCATCCTAAAGAACTGATCTTAGTAGACCCTTCTAAAGGTATTAGAACTAGGCATGGACTTAGAAATGCAGTGAATCACTCTGCTTTTATCTTAATGACTGAACCCACTAAAATCAACAAGCCCTTTCTGATGAATTCTGGATTTTATCTATGCAAGACGAACTTAGCCAATTTATGAGGAATGATGTTTGGGAGTTAGTATAAAGACCTAAGGATCAAAGTATATTTGGAAATAAATGGGTCTTTAAGAATAAAATAAATGATACCGGTGTGGTGGTTAGGAATAAGAAAAGATTGGTGGCTTAGAGGTATAATCAAATAGAAGGGATTGATTTTGAGGATACATTTGCCCCTGTAGCTAGGTTGGAAGCCATTAGAGTGCTACTAGCCTTTACCTATTATAAAGGATTTAAGCTTTTTAAAATAGATGTCAAGATTGCCTTTTTGAATGGGGTAATAAAAGAAGATGTGTTTGTAGAGCAACCCCCATGTTTTGAGAGTTCACATTTTTCAAATCATATTTACAAATTAAAAAAGGCTTTATATTGATTAAAATAGGCACCCAAAGCTTAGTTTGTGACGCTTAATACATTCCTAATATGGAGGGAGTTTATTAAAGGGAACATAGACACCACCTTTTTATGAGAAAAGTAGGAAATGAGTTACTCATTATTCAGATGTATATCGATGATATAATTTTTGGATCTTCTGATAAAAATTTTTGAGTTGACTTTCTAAAATAATTAGTAAGGAATTTGAGATGATCGGAGAATTATCTTACTTTTTATTGTTTAGTATAAGACAAATGGATAATTGAACATTTCTTAATTAATCAAAGTACATTAAAGACATCTTGAAGAAATATAAAATTGATAAAGCCAAGTTAATAAACACCCCCATGAGCTTCGGTGCTCAGTTAGATAAGGATACAAATGGAAAATCTATTGATCGAAAGAAGTACAGAGGAATAATTTGATCACTGCTTTACTTAACTACTAGCCAACCTGATATAGTATTTAGTGTTTGTCTCTATGCAAGATTTGAAGCTGGTCCTATAGTTAAGAAAATCCTTAGATATCTCTTAGGGACCTAAAACTTAGGAATCTGGCATCCTATGCACATCACTTCTTTTGAATATATTGGATATTCTGATTTTGGTTTTGCAGGGTGTGGGGTGGATAAAATGAGTGTTGCAAATCTGCCTTTAGGGAGTATAATTTTGATGATAGCAAACACTTCTATTTCTCTATGACTACATTGACTACTAATATTTTAGGTCCATAAGATCAAACTGCAATTTAAACCAGCTCAAGATTGGGTAGATTATGATTGAGTTAATTTGTAAACTTTTCCCTTTCTTGAGTCTATTGTAAATAATGTGGCTCCTAATGCTAAGTAACCTTGCAAACGCATATAGGGAAAATTTTTATCTATTTTTAGAGTTCTCTATTTTTGGTCACATTGTCCAGGATGATCCACAAATCATCATGGATGATCTGTTAAACATAGAAACCCTAATTAGGGCATCCTAGTTAAGGCAACTATCATTAAGCGCATCGTCCTGGATGATAGGCTCAAATTAGAAAGAATTAGCCGCCAGATCTATTTAGGTATTATTTATTTTCGAACATCCTCATAGATGATGAAACACATTTATGCATAAATTAATCTAGTTATTAAGAAAAGCAATTAAGATTTGATTGCTCGAACAAATTATCCTAGACGATCGTAGGATCGGCTGGGACGATCATATCAAAAAAACTTAGTTGTTCTTGGACGTTCACGAGCAGTTTAAAAAACCTTAGTTATTCCTGAACGTTTAACATCAGCCAGCTGCTATTCAGAGCGATGCTCTGGATGATTTTTATGGATTTGAACTAATCCCAGGATGATCGTAAGATCGGCCTGGACGATCAAGCTAAATTTTCATCGTCTAAATATCCATTCAGTGTGATTGTTTGGATGATATTCAAGGATTTATACTAATCGTATAGGACGATATACTATTGGCATGGACGATATAAATAAAAACCTTCTGATCATCCCAAACCGACTAGGCTGATTGAGCGAAATTTGTGTTGATCGTCCAGGACAATAAAGTCAGTTTGTTTAAATTAAGAGCTATTCTGAAACTCTTCTATTTAAGAGCACTTATTTTATCCAAGAAATTATTTTTTGTTATTGTCCTGACTTGAGAGAGTATAAAGGAGATGGATAGAAAGGGGGGGGAGAGAGAGAGAGAGAGGATCTTGTCAGGGGGAGTTTATAAGGGGTTTCACAAAGGTTCCTCCAAGAAAGGATCCAAGTCATCTTCTCCGATTGTCATTCCTTATTCTTGGAGATTCGAGAGAGGTCTACTTCAGCAATCGATCAAGGTTCTCTGCCTGCTTCAGAGGAAATAAAAGGAGTTGGGTTCTCTACCTCACCGGTGTCGATGAAAAGGAGGTTTTGTACAGGCTTCACTGTCTTGCTGTGGGAGCAAAAGGAGAGTCACTGAGTTTAGTGCAATACTCGGAGGGCACCTCCGGGGAGTGAACGTAGGTCGAGTTGACCTAACAACTATAAATTTTTGTGTTTCTTTTATACTACTTTTTTTGCATTTAATTTCCGTACATAAAATTTCTTTGTGGTGAATTTTAGTTTGGTTGATATTTTGTTTTTGATTGAACAATTTTTTTAAGTACCAATTCACCCCCCCCCCCTCTTAGTTAGTTTGGGCTAGTTCATAAGGGTTTAACATCCCTAACGAACTTTCAAGTGGTATTAGAATGGAATTCATAAAAATGAGTTTTTGAAAACTTTTAAATTTCGATCCATGGCTAACTTTGGTAATTATAATACAACAGAAGGATATTCTATTGCACGACCACCTTTATTTGATAATATTCCTTTTGATTTTCGGAAAACTTGTATGTATACTTTTTTACAATTGATTGACTATCGCATATGGATGCTTGTTAAAGAAGGTTATACACCTCGTGAAATTAATGACATTAAAACTAAACTTCCTTTTACTGAATAGACTTTTGATGAAAGAGATTTAGCACAACTTAATGCGAAATGTTTGAACTATTTTTTCTGTGATTTGAAATCTAAAGATTATATGCATGTTTCAACTTGCGCAACTGGTAAATAAATTTGGAATAGATTGTGTATTACTTATGAAGGAACAAATGAAGTTAAGCAATCTATATTGAATATGTTGTTGCATGACTACTAACGTTTTTGTATGAAACTTTATGAATTAATTTCTTATATGTATACTAAGTTTACTCAAATTGTCACCTCATTGCATGCTTTAGGAAGAGAGCTAACTAATTATGAAAAGTAAATAAAAATTGATATACTTGCCTTCTTCTTTTGATGTTAAGATCACTGCAATTTCTGAATCTAAGGATTTGAATACCTATTATATTGATAATTTTTTTGGATCACTCATTACTTAAGAGCAAGGGGTGAATCAAATAAATCTTGATGTTGGTGAGAAAAAGAAGGAGAAAGTGTGACGTTGAAGGCCAACAACACGATCACTAATTCTTCTAAGTCTGAAAGCGATGATGTTACCTTCATCATGAGGCAATTTAAAAGCTTTATAAGGAAGAAGCACAAGAATGATTAGAAGTGAAATAAAGGTAAGGATACCGTCAATTTTAAGAATTCTAATGATATAATTTGCTTTGAATGTAGGAAGTCGAGACATGTTAAAGCTGATTGTCTTACACTTAAAGCTAACTTAAGTAAGAAAAAGGATGAGGAGAAACCCAAGTTCAAAAAGGACAAGAAGAGGTTCCAAAAGACATTTTGGGTGGATTCAGCATCGGACTCCTCTGAGACTAAAGCTGAAGATGAGATAACAAACTTGTACTTGATGGCGGACGATCATCTTGGTCAGTTTGACCAAGAAGCGGTATGTGAACTACCCTATGAATAATTACTTGAAGTTTTTGAATAAATTCATGCATTATATAGGGAACTTAAGAAATCATATGCTAGTTTGAAATTGGAGTTTTTAAATTTGTAAAAAGAGCATGAAATTTTACTTAAAGATTATTCTACAATCGATAAAACTCACATGTCATTACTTGATAAGTTTGATGCATTAAATAAAAAGTATACTGAATTATCTAATGCACATGATTCCTTGAAGTCATCTGATGCTGAGTTAAAAAAAGAGTTTAAGAAATTAGAAAATCACAAAGCTTTTAAAAATAATAAACCAACATTGCATGCATCACATAACTTTAAAAAAAAAGCATTACTACCCGAATAGATTAGTAAATCCTTTTTTTGGTGTTAAATATTTTTCATGTGGCTTGTTAGGACATAATTCACACACTTATACTATTCACCATAGTACACATTGGGTGTGGAGACCCAAATTACATTATTCATTGCATAACATACATACTTTTCATTCTTCTTTTCATAAGAAGGGAACCAAACATGTTTGTGTTCTTAAATATGACATTTGATGATTTTGTAGGCTTACACTCACAAAAGGTCTCATGAGAGCATGTGGTACCTAGACAGTGGATGCTCATAACACATGACTAGATATGCTAATCAATTCATTTTATTAGAGGCCAGGGCTAGAGGCAAGGTTACTCTTAGAAACAACACCACCAAGGTAGTGGGCGTAGGTATAATTAGAAACTCCAAGAACCTTTTGATTGAAAATATTTCACTTGTAGATGGACTAAAACACAACTTGCTTAGCATCAGTCAGCATTATGATAAAGGCTTCATCATAAAATTCTTGGCAAATATTTGCATTATAAGCTTAAATAACAACATTATTTTGTAGGGAAAATGGATCAATAATATTTACATGCTTGACTTAAATAATATTGAATGTGCTGCTTCAGTTTGCTTAAAACTGTTGCTGATGATTCATAATTGTGGCATAAGAGATTATGTCATGCCAGTATGAAAACCCTTAGTAGAGTGACCTAGAAAGACCTAGTTAGAGGTGTCCCGAAGCTTAAATTTTTAAAGGATCACCTTTATGATGTCTGCCAACTAGGGAAGCAAGTTCAATCCTCTTTTTACTCCATTAAGGACATTAGCACCTTTAGACCTTTAGAAGTCCTTCACATGGATTTGTTTGGACCTATTAGATCTGCCAGTTTAGGGGAAAAAGTCTATGGATTTGTGATTGTCAATGACTACTCGAGGTTTACTTGGATTAGATTTATGTCACATAAGAATGAGTCTTTTGATGCGTTTAGATCATTCTTCACTTGGATTCAGAAAAAGCTAGGTTGTGAGATTTTGACCATCCATAGTGACGATGGGGGAGAGTTTAAAAATGAGAGATTTGAAGACTTCTATGAGGATAAGGGGATTAGTCACAACTTCTCAGCTTCTAGGACCCCTCAGTAGAACGAGATAGCTAAAATAAAGAATCGGACCTTAGTTGAAGCCGCTAGAGCCATGCTTGTTGAGTATTCACTTCCAAAATATTTTTGGGTTGAAGCGATAAACATAGTTTGTTATATGTTGAATAGGGTGATTGTTACAGCCAAACATGATAAGACATCCTATGAGATCCTTAAGGGTAGGACACCCAACCTTTCCCACCTCCACGTCTTTGGTTGTAATGTTTTTATTCTTAATAATGGGAAGTCACATTTAGGAAAATTTGACCCAAAATATGATGGAGTGTTCTTAGGATATTCAAGTGTGGGAAAATCCTTTAGGGTAATTAATAAGAGGACTTTGGTGGTAGAGGAGACTACTTATATAGTGTTTGATGAATTTAATCCTAAAAAAGCTAGAGTTAATGATGAAGATGGAGCTGGAGAGATTACCATAGGAGTTAAAAATTTAGAAAAGATGGTAGAACCCCAAAACACTAGAGTAGGTGAGATTACCTAAGGAGTAGAAAATGCAAATTTGGAGGAAAGGATTGAACCTATACACACCTTAACTCGAGATTGGAGAAATTCTTTGAGTCATTATAAAGAACTAATCATAGGAGACCATTTTGAAGGTGTTAGGACTAGGCATAGACTTAGGAAGGAAGTGAACCACTCTGCCTTTATCTCAATGACTGAACCCACCAGCATCAATCAAGCCCTTTCTGATGAGTTTTGGATCTTAGCCATGCAAGAGGAATTAAACTAATTTGCTAGGAATGATGTTTGGGAGCTTGTAGAAAGACCAAATGAATAAAGTATAGTTGGAACCAAATGGGTCTTTAAGAATAAAATGAATGATTCTGATGTGGTGGTTAGGAATAAGACAAGATTGGTGGCTAAGGGGTACAACCAAATAGAATGGATTAATTTCATGGAGACTTTTGCCCCTGTAGCTAGATTGGAAGCCATTAGAGTGCTACTAGCTTTTACATATCATAAAGGATTTAAGCTTTTTCAAATGGACGTTAAGAGTGCCTTTTTAAATGGGGTAATAAAAGAGGACGTGTTTGTAGAGCAACCCCTAGGTTTTGAGAGTTCTCAATTTTCAAATCATATTTTCAAATTAAAAAAGGCCTTATATAGATTAAAGTAGGTACCTAGAACTTGGTAAGAGAGGCTTACAACACTATTACTAGAGAGGGAGTTTATTAAGGGGAGCATTGACACCACCCTTTTTCTGAGAAAAATATGAGATGAATTTCTCATTGTTCAAATCTATATTGATGATATACTTTTTGGATCTTCTGATAAAATGCTATGTGATGATTTTTCTAAAATAATGAGTAGGGAATTTGAGATGAGTATGATGAGAGAGTTGTCCTACTTTTTGGGCTTTAGCATAAGACAACTAGTTGATGGAACCTTTCTAAATATATCAAAATACATAAAGAACACCTTGAAAAAAAATGAAATTGATAAAGCTAAGCCAATTAATACTCCCATAACCTCCAGTGTTCATTTGTATAAGGACCTAAATAAAAAATCAGTTGATCCAAAAAAGTACAGAGGGATGATTAGATCTTTACTTTACCTAACTGCTAACAGACCTGATATACTATTTAGTGTTTATCACTGTACTAGATTTCAAGCTTATCCTAAAGAATCCCACCTGATTACAATTAAGAGAATTTTTAGATACCTCTTAGGAACCCAAAACTTAGGAATCTGATATCTTAGGCACAACACTTTTTTAAGATTATTGGATATTCTGATTCTGATTTTGCAGGATGTATGGTAGATAGAAAGAGCACTTCTGGGACTTGACAATTCATAGGATAGTCTTTAGTCTCCTAGTTTATTAAGAAGTAAAACTCTGTTGCACTTTTCATTACTGAAGTTGAGTACATTGTCTTAGAAAGTTGGTAGCCCAAGTCTTTTGGTTGAAGCAACAAGTTTTAGATTTAGAATTACATGTAGACACAATTTCAATCCTTTGTGACAACACCAGTGCTTTCTGCATTTCTAAAAATCCTATCCAACATTTAAGAACCAAGCACATAGACATAAGGCATCACTTTATTAGAGACCATGTGACAAAATGAGACATTGAGTTATACCATGTGACTTCTTTGCTAAACCACTGGCCATCAATACTTTCAGCACTTTAAGAACCAGATTGGGTGTGATTGATATAAATGCATAAACTTGATTTCTAATCATTTATCTGTTGATTGTTGTTTTCTTTTTGTAGTTTTTTTTTTAATTTTTTTTACTTTTCATCTATTTCATTTTTGTTAATTTGATTTTCTTCGTTATTTTATTTGTTCTTTTAATCACTGTTGAATTGATATCTTATACCATTTTTTTTTAATTTGTAGTAAATGATTGACATCTCTAAAATCCTTTAAAGGGAGAAAACACCGTTGATTGTTTCCATCTCTCTAACTTCTTTTAGTGGTGAATTTTTTTTCTAAACAAAAATCTATCTCACATTAACAACTAGATTTTGAAATTGAGATCTTTTCAATCTTGCTACAGTAATATATCATATATATATATATATAATATTCAAAGTCTTTATTTTACCTTTAAATTTTTGTAATCTTGTTGTTGAATTTATCATATGATTTTTTATTCTATTTTGTGATTCATTCTTCCTTACATTAGAGAGTGAGTTTTTCTTCTCTAATATTTAGAAGATGAAATCACAACTGAGAATTTTTAAGAATTTTGAAAAAGGGATCTAGCTTGAAAAAAATAAATGAAAAAAGTGGTCAATGATGCCAAAATCAAAAGATGCGCAAAGAGTGTCAATCAAATTGATAAGAGGCATAAAATGAGCTCACCAAAAGCAAGCTTCTTCTCTTTCAAAATTTTTAAATCTTAGAAGAATTCATGTGTCACTTGATTTTTTTAAAGGCTTGATTTCAAAAATTCATGAATGTAACTAATTACTTTGATATATTATTCTATAAAATATTTTTCTAGAACTAAGTCTTGAATAGGTCTCTTTTCCTTATCTAATTGACTATTTTGATTTAGATCCTTATTTTCAAAAGACGGTTTCTCTTGGGAGAAGTCCGAGTTAAGGCTAATAGGATCGATTATTCCACCGTTTTCTCGGATTTTAATAATGTTAACTCATTGATTCTTACAAATTTTTTTATTCAATCACATGAAGAATTTATCATATTCAAGCTTTGATTAAAAAAAAAACCTTGTTTTTCTTTTGTTCTTGGCTTTTTTATTAATGTTTTATGTGTTTGGGCCTTCTCTGATCATCTCCATCCATTCTCTGATTTTAAACTTTTTCTCACATCATCCCGAACGATATTTATATCATCCTGGACGATCTGTTCAATTCACGCTTTGAATTCAATCTAACGGATATTTTGACTCTTCTACTTTTGATCGTCTTAGACAATCCATTATCATCCTAGACGATCTAATCGTCTTCTATTTCAATTATTTGTGATCATTCTGGACGATTCTCCTCGCCTCTATGCTTAATTATTGGTTATCATCCTAGACGATACACATGTTCATCTTGGATGATCCATGTGGCCAAATTCAGTACTCAACTTTAATTTGGTCGGTACGATCCATTATTGTGCATTATCCTCGACGATCCACCTAATCATCCAGGTTAATATACTTTTTAATAGTCGTCAGAAATGACTCATCGGGATGATCACCTGTGTCTTATCATCCCGGACGATATATGATCGTCATGGATGATTTTATTGCCTTTTTGATTAATCGTCCTGGACGCAATTATTATACCATATCATCCTGGATGATTCTACGATCGTCCTGGATGATTTGGATGATTCTTTAAAAATGAAGGATTTCCACGATTTTTCTCACATAATCCTTCTCAAATCCTCTTTTTTCTTACTATTGTGCTCTATTTTCTTGAGTATGGTTGATGGAAAGTGATCTTTCCACCCTTCTGGGAGTTCCTCGAGGGCGAATCTTAATCCTTGCTTCACTGAGACAGATGATCAAGCCGCCTATCAAAGGTATAAAATAGCCGGGATTACTATCTCTCGGACTATAATTCCGTATATTCTTTCATATCCTACCCTAGATCTATTTACGCACACTTCCTTGACCTTCCTTTTTACTCTCTTTATCCCCTTCAACTCTGAGCTTTTTTTTTGAATTTTTTGCTAACCACTACATTAATTTTTCTTTCATTACTCTCAGGTCCTATATGAATCGACGTCCCGTTGAAATCACATATCAGGATTGTGAAGAACTTTTACAACTTTCCACCATAGGGGACAAACTCCATATCCTGTGTTCTAATCCAGATAATGACTGGGCTCTGGCCAACCACTTTCTCAGAAATACTAATGCTCACTTTCACATTGGAGAATTGTGGGCTCAAAAAATTCGTCCTCAGCCAGGGCCCATGACTATTTTGCTTTTTTGCTTCGGCGAGAGAATTTTAATGGATTTTGAAAGTTTGTTAGGGATGTTAAGCCCTATAGAACTGGCCCAAGACTAACCAAGAGGGGGGTGAATTGGTATTTAAAAAATTCCTCTAAGCAAAGCACGAATACAAACCAAATCACCACAAAAAATGAGGAAGATAATAAATGTGGAAGCAGTAAAAAACAAGAACACAAGGGTTTATAGTGGTTCGGTCAACTCGACCTACGTCCACTCCCTGGATGCGCCCTCCAAGTATTGCACTATAATCGTGACTCTCCTTTAGCCCCCACAGCTAGGCGGAGAAGCCTTTACAAACACCTCTTTTTGCCACACCCGGCAAGGCAGATAACCTTCCTCCTTTTGCTTCCTCCTGAAGCAAGCAGAGAACCTCGATTGCTTGTTGGAACTTACCTCTCCCAACCCTTCCAAGGACAAGAGACTCTAGGGAAGAAGAAGTGGAATAATGCTTGGAGCAACCCTTATGAATCCTCTCACAAGCTCCCCCTCATAAGATCCTCTCTTTCTCTCCCTCTCTCTCTCTCTCTCTCTCTCTCTCTCTCTCTCTCTCCTTTAGGTTTTCTGAGGTCAAGACAGTAGCCAAGGATGTTCAAAAATGTTGAATAAGAGATCTTAAATAGAAGAGCTTCAAAGGAGCTCATTAATTGCAAGTTGCCGACTATATCATCCAGGATGATATAGAAATCATTCAGGACGATATGGAAATCGTCCTGGCCGATAAGTATAAATCCAATGAGATCGACCAGAGCATCGCCCTGAATGCAAACTAGACGATTGAAAATTAGCTTGATCATCCAGGATGATCTCATGATCGTCCCGGCCGATCTCACGATCATTTCGGCCGATCTCACGATCGTTCCGGCCGATCTCACGATCGTTCCGGCCGATCTCACGATCGTCTTGGCCGATCAGTTCAAATCAGAGGAAAATTGTCCAGAGCATCGCGCTGAATTCAAGCTGTCCGATCTCGATCGTCCAGCACATCGCTCTGAATTTGTGCTGGCCGATATTTATCATCCAGAAGCAACTAAGGATTTTAGAATAAATCATCCCGGATGATCTTGCGATCGTCCAGGACGATGTGATCGTATCAATCATCCTTAATTACCTCCTTGATTGTCTAATCAATTAAGGCATAATTGTGAATATCGTCTAGGCCGATTAGAGATCGTCCTGGCCTATTACCAAAAGTACAGAATATCTTAATTATTTATGGTGATAATTTCTTTCTGTTTTGAGCCTATCGTCCTGGCCGATACAAATATCGTCCAGGCCGATCAGTTAATTACGACTGCCTTAACAAGAAATCCTGTTTAGAACTTCTTTTTTAAACTCGATCATCCAGGATGATAATTATATCGTCCTGGCCGATGTGAGTAAAAATAGAGATTCTAAATCTGTCAAGTGTGTATGTGTAGGGTTACTTAACATCAGTCACTTCAAACATTTACAATTGACTAAAGAAAAGGAAAATAGAAGATTACAGACTGACTCAACCCTAATCTACCCAATCTGTAGCTGATTTTGATTTTCGTCCGATCTTTGGGTCCTGAAAGTCAATAGAGAAAATGGCAGTTGTAGTGAAACAAGATTTATTTGCTATCATTAAAATCATAATCTAAAAACATGTTTGTAATAATCTCCCCCTTTTTGATGATGGCAAACATATCAAAAATAAATTCTAAAATAGTAATGCAAAAACTAAATAAGCTTTTAAAATTTTACCAGAATAAGTACAAACATACCAGAACAAGTACAAACATATGAAACAAGTACAAACATACTACTCTCCCTTTTGACATCTCAAAAAGGAGGATGAAACTTCTAACTAAAGCAACCAACTAAAAAAAACAAAAAATGAAAGTAATAAAAAAAATAACTAAACTAAAAAAACGAGGGATCCTGATCATCAGATGGAGGTGGAGGTAGCGGAGCCTACTAAAAGTAGCCAGCTAGCGTAGTAAACTGAGCATTGAACCAGGCTATGTCCTGGTTGTGCTGCTGCTGCTGGTGAGTAATGTAGCTGTCAAAGTGAGCTAAGTCCTCTATGCGGTGCTACTCGTAGCGAGCCATGTCCTAAGAATGTTACTGCTCTTGTGCGGCAACGTAAGCGTTGAAATGGGTCTCCCAATGATCAAATATCTTCACCAACTGGTCAAACTGTGAGTGATGGCGAAGAGGAGCAGGATCAAGAACGGGAGCGGAAGCCTCCTCCTCCTCGGCCCCCTGAGGTTCCCCATCCCCTGGGTGGAGATGAGTACTGTGAAGGATATTGAAAGAGCTGTTTGAGTAGTAAGGAGGCTGAAGGTCATGACGAGCAGGATATTGAAGATTGTATTTGGTTTCAAGAATATAGGCTATGAGATGTCCTAAAGCAAGGTTGGGTTTCTTCCTATGGCCTGGATCGCGAATAGTTGTTAAATGATCAATATATCGAAAGATTAGATCAGTAGCATTAAATTCTCTTCGGGCCATGATGAAAAAGGTAGTTAGAGAAAGCAGAGGAGTGATGTGGATTCGGTCCCCAGCTTTTAGAATAATGGAGGTGCGAAGGAGATGCTGAATTGTCCTAGCATCTTTGACTAAAGAGCTAGTCTCTCCAATATGAAAGGGTGTGCTGGTTTGGCAAAGAAAATGGTTTGCCGTGGACTAGTGAAAATCAGGATATGAAATAATTATATACAGCTTATCCCCGGTGGTGGATAGCTGCAATAGTTCAACACAGTCCTAATATGTGATCTCGATCGGGCATCGATTCACATAGGAGGTCAGGGCTGTAAAAGTAGAATTTATACAAAGATTTGTATAAAATTCTAATAGAAGTTCTGAGAAAAAAGAGACAGCGAGGGTAAGAATGAAACAGAGAGAAGTGTGAGCAAAGAGATCCATTACCGGATATGAAAGGTGGGCATGATTGATGGTTCTGGAAAGGGTGATGCCACATTCTTTGTAACGACGGTAAGCTGCTTGATCCTCCACTTCCCTGAATCAAGGGTCTAAAGTAGCCCTCGAGGAACTTCCAGAAGCTTGTCGGACTTGCTTTCCTCCAGCCATAGCAAGAAACCAGTAAGTAAACACAAGAGAAGAGGTAGGTTGAGGGGAAAATAATGGCTGGAATGACTTGTATTTAAAGAAACGGCCATATCGTCCAGGACGATCACATAATCGTCCAGGACGATTTGGTTCAATTATTGCGTACAGGCTGATTGATCAAAAAGGTGGTTCGATCGTCTGGGCCGATCAGATATCGGCCAGGACGATTAGATACAGGCGATCGTCCCGAGGAGTCAAGCCGGACGATCGTTGAAAAAGTAGATCGTTTGGGCCGATTAGGTGTATCATCCAGGATGATGCACAATAATTGATCGTACTGGCCGAAGTTAAAACATTTTAAATCTGTGTCACGTGTATCGTCTAGGACGAACAGTGGATCGACCAAGAAGATTGCCCAATAATGGATCATCCGGGGCTGATTTTAAGGATTTAAACGTACTGACACGTGGATCGTCCAGGATGATCTAGTGTATCGGCCAGGATGATGACCATAAATGCATCGGCCAAGATGAAAATGGTATCGGCCAAGATGAAAAAAAGATTGTAATAGAGTTCGATCATATCGGCCAGGACGATAAGGGATCGTCCGGGACGATGAGTTATATAAAGCTTAGAAAAAGGTTCAGCAGAAGAAATTTTGAAGAGAAATTGACCTATCGTCCAGGACGATATAGGAATCGGCCAGGATAATGTGACAAGAATTTGAAAATCAAGAAAAGATGGAGATGATCAGAGAAAACCCTAAACGAAAATGAAAACAAACTAAAAAACAAACACAAAAAGAAATGAAGTTTTTGGTTTTTAATTTTTCTAATTTTTTTTAGCAAAGTAAGCATATGACAAATTTTCCAAATAATTAAATTTTAAAGATTTGAAAGATCAATGAGTTAACAATATCACAATCTGAGAACGGTAGAAAATTCGATTCTGTTTATCCTACCTCGGACTTCTTCCAGGATAAAAATTGTCTTTTGAAAAAAGGAGGTCTAACTCAGAATAAATTGGATAAAAGAAGATCCGTTCAAAATTTGGTTACAAACAAAATATCTTATAAAATAGTATACCAAAGTAATTTGTCTCTTTCATAGAATTTGAAATCAAACCTTTGAAAATATCAAATAACCCATGAGTCCTTCTAAGTTTAAAAAGTTTTGAAAAGAGAGGATAGCTTGCATTTAGTGGGCTCATTTTATGCCTCTTGTCACTTTGATTGGCTCTTTGAGCATCTTTTAATTTTTGATACACTTTTGTGTATATAGTTTTCTTTTCAATTTGGCGTCATTGGCCTCTTCCCTTTTTTAATTTTTTGCAAGCTAAAAATTCTTTAACAAACCCTTTAAAAAAAGTTCTTAGTTATGATTATATCTTCTAGATATTAGAGAAGAGGGGCTCTCTTTCTAGCATAAAGAAGAACAAGCCACAAAATGAAAATCAAAATCATTTGATAAGTGCAACGGCAAGATTTCAATTAATTTGAAGGATATATAAGAACTTTGGATCATATATATAAGATAGACTATTGTAACAAGAAGAAAAAGATCTTAATTTCAAAAATCATTTGTTAAAATGAGATAGACTATTATTTTAGAAAAGAAAATCATATCACCAAAAGAGGTTAGAGGGAGGGAAACCATCAACGATGTTTTCTCCCTTTAACCAATTTAGAAATGCTAATAATTGTCCATAAATCTCTAAAGTTTAAGAACAAGGAAAAATCATCATAAAGAAAATAAAAGTAAAAACGACTAGAACAACTAAACAAAAATTATGACAAAAAAAAAACATAGCAATACTCAAAATGCAATTAAAGAATTTATTAAGCAGCAAATTTAAGCAGTTGCGAGCCTCCGTTTGTCCAAGTATCCTATGCTATCACGAGGTCTTTGGTGAGAGCAAACCTGCAAAAATCAACAACTGTCAGACTTAGGAAACCAAATAGGTTTTGGTCCCTTCTCATAAAAAGTAGAGTGTAATGCATGTGTGCTATGCTGTGAATTATGCAATTTTGGTCTTTACACCCAGTGTGTACTACGATGAACAGTGCAAGTGTGTGAGATGTGTCCTAACATGCCACATAAAAAACATCTAATTCTAGAAAAAGGATTTCTTAACTGACTTGGGTTATAATGCCTCTTCCTAGGTTTTGGCTTTGGATTCAAAGTGGGAGTCTTCCAATTTCCCTTAAGTGAGTCTAAATCATTTTTAAGCCTTAAGTTATTATTTTTTAAGATATCATTATTAGCCCTCAAATTTTTTTTTATCTCCTTAGATTTCTTAAAATCAGATTCAAGTGAGGTGTGTGAAACTTTTAATGCATCATGCTCATCAATTAAATCCAAATGCTTTTTGTTTAAATTATCAAATTCATCAAGTAGAGTCATATGATTTGAATCAATCGTAGAATGATCTTTGAGAATATTTTCATATTTTTTTTGTAAATTCAAAAGCTCTAACTTTAAACTAGCATGAGTTTTCTTGAGTTTTTTGTATGATGCATGAATTTTCTCATAAATTTCAAACAATTGATCATAAGTTGGTTTACATACCTCTTCATCATCGCTTTACTCAAGATGATCTTCCCTCATTAAGCATAAGTTTGTTGTCTCTTCCTCAGGTTCAATCTCAAAGGAATCTGATGCAGATTCTGCCCAGAACGCTTTTTAAACCTTTTTCTTGTCCTTCCTGAACTTGGATTTCTCCTCACCCTTTTCCTTTTCTTTGCTTGAGTGATCTTGAAGTATAGGACAACCAGCTTTCACATGTCCAGGCTTCCTGCATTCATAACAAACAACATCAGAATATCCTTTAGAATATTTGTTATCCTTCCCTTTTCGCCAATGATGCTTTTGCTTCTTCCTTAGAAAATTTTTGAATTGCCTTGAGATGAAGGCAACTTCATCACTCTTAGACCGGGAAGAATCGGAGTCAGATTTGTGTGCCTTCAGTGCCACTATTTTCTCTTTCTTTTTCTCACTTGCATCAAGATTTCTTTGATTCACCCCTTGCTCGTAAGCAATGAGTGAACCAAGTAAGTTGTCAATCAAATACATATTCAATTCCTTAGATTCAGTTATAGCAGTGATTTTAGCATCAAAAGAGGAAGGCAAGCATCTTAAAATCTTGTTTACTTTTTTAAAGTTTGAAAGTTTTATTCCTAAGGCATGCAAAGAAGTAATAATATGAGTAAATCTCGTATACATTTCAGAAATTGATTCATGAGGTTTCATACGAAAAAATTCGTAGTCATGCAAGAGAATGTTCAAACAGGATTGTTTAACTTCATTAGTGCCTTCATAAGTGATACACAATTTATCACAAATTTCTTTACCAGTTTTACAAGAGGAAACACGCATGTAGTCTTCTGATTTTAAAGCATAAAAAAAATAATTAAGACATTTTGCATTTAATTGAGCCAAATTCCTATCATATAAAGTCCATTCAGTAAAAGGAAGTGGAACAGTAATGTTGTTAAGTTTACCAGTTAGAGGTGTATAACCATCTGTAACAAGCATCCATATGCGATAATCAGTAGATTGTAAAACGTAGACATGTGAGTTTTCCAAAAATCAAATAGGATATTATTAAATAGAGGTGGTCGGGTAATAGTGTACCCTTCCGGTGTATTACGATTCCCAAAGTTAGCCATGGATCAAAATTCAAAAAGTTTTCAGACTTAGTTTTTATGAATCCCGCTCTGATTCCACTTGAAAGTTTGTTAGGGATGTTAAGCCCTATAAAACTGGCCCAAGGCTAACCAAGAGGGGGGATGAATTGGTATTTAAAAAATTTCTCTGAGCAAAGCACGAATACAAACCAAATCACCACAAAAAAAATAAATGCGGAAGATAATAAATGTGGAAGCAGTAAAAAACAAGAACACCCAAGGGTTTATAGTGGTTCGGTCAACTCGACCTACATCCACTACCCGGAGGTGCCCTCTGAGTATTGCACTACAATCGTGACTCTCCTTTAGCCCCCACAGCTAGGCAGAGAAGCCTTTACAAATACCTCTTTTTATCACAGCCGGTAAGGCAGAGAACCTTCCTCCTGAAGCAGGCAGAGAACCTCGATCGCTTGCTGGAACTTACCTCTCCCAACCCTTCCAAGGATAAGAGACTCTAGGGAAGAAGAAGTGGAATAATGCTTGAAGCAACCCTTGTGAATCCCCTCACAACCTCCCCCTTACAAGATCCTCTCTCTCTCTCCCTCTCTCTCTCTCTCTCTCTCTCTCTCTCTCTCTCCTTTAGGTTTTCTTAGGTTAAGATAACATCCAAGGATGTTCAAAAATGTTGAACAATAGCTCTTAAATAGAAGAGCTTCAAAGGAGCTCATTAATTGTAAGTTGCCGACTATATCGTCCAGGACGATATGAAAATTGTCCTGGCCGATAAGTATAAATCTAATTAGATCGGCTAGAGCATCGCCCTGAATGCAAACTGGATGATTGAAAATTGGCTTGATCGTCCAGGACGATCTCACGATCATCCCGGCCGATTAGTTCAAATCAGAGGAAAATCGTTCAGAGCATCGCCCTGAATTCAAGCTGTCCGATCCCGATCGTCCAACACATCACCCTAAATTTATGCTAGCCAATATTTATCATCCAGGAGCAACTAAGAATTTTAGAATAGATCATCCTTGACGATTTTACGATCGTCCAGGACGATATGGTCGTATCAATCATCCTTAATTACCTCCTTGATTGTCTGATCAATTAAGGCATAATTGTGAATATCGTTCAGGCCGATCAGAGATCATCCTGGCCGAATACCAAAAGTACAGAATACCTTAATTATTTTTGGCACCAATTTCTTTCTATTTTGAGTCTATCGTCCTGGCCGATACAAGTATCGTCCAGGCCGATCAGTTAATTATAGCTGCCTTAACAAGAAATCCTGTTTAGAACTTCTATTTTAAACTCGATCGTCCAGGACGATAATTATATCGTCCTGGCCGATGTGTGTAAAAACAGAGATTCTAAATCTGTCAAGTGTGTGTATGTAGGGTTACTTAACATCAGTAACTTCATATATTTACAATTGACTCAAGAAAAGGAAAACAGAAGATTACAGACTGACTCAACCCTAATCTACCCAATCTGTAGCTGATTCTGATTTTCATCCGATCTTTGGGTCCTGAAAAGTCAATAGAGAAAATGCAGTTGTAGTGAAACAAGATTTGTTTGCTATCATCAAAATCATAATCCAAAAAGAGGTTTGTAACAGATTTAAGTTCTGGGGTAAATTTTGGAAGGCAGATGGGTTTATAAATAAGACACTTCCCAGAGATTTCACCCTCATTTTGCGAGGACTTTATGATCTGAGTTCTAGTTTCCTATGGGCGCAAGCCCCTATAGTTAATTACATATCTCGATAATGAGAGAGAACTTTCGATTAAGGCGAGTTGTCAATCAAATACATATAAATATGTGTTATCTAGCATATAGTAGCAATATTAGGCTTAGGGTGATTAAGTAAGTTCTTAGAAGATTTGGAAATTGAAAAAGTTTTGATATTTAAAATAGAAAATTTCACCATCTTACGCTTAAAGTGGATGGTAGGGGAATGGATGATGGACTCGAACAAGATCCCATGGTTCCGTCATCCCGGGCCATCATAGACCCTGGTGTACATAGTTAGAGGAGGTAGTCAACCCAACCTGATAGAAGGATTCTTATCGACAGCCATGGGTTACTTCACCCAAGGGGACCTTATAGACCTCGGATGAATGTTTGACTAAGGGGACAAATTTGAATCCACCTTAGCTGATAGAGGGATTTGTGCCCTATCAATCATTTCCTATTAATTCATATCTCAAGGATTTAATGTCAATAAGGAACGTTTCGGCTCTAGCCATAACTGATATTTCATGGTGCCTTTTAGCGGCAAAACCACTTAGATCAAAGGGCCCTGAGTCATAACCGTTTATCCTATGGTGCCATTTGGAAGAAAAATTATTAGTTAGAGGACACGTACCACGTCCTTACTAGTAAGAGATTGTTTGAGAATGGATTATAATGATATTTTTGACTAGGCATTAGCTCTATGTGAGCTGAAGTAAACTTTAATTTGTCCATCCCGGCAAACTATTGTGGAGGGTTGATGTATTTTGCTTTAAGTTATTTGATAGTTAGATTTTAATTTTAATTATTTTTAGAATTTTGGAATTTTGAGATTTTTTGGATTTTTTATGGGTATTTGGGTGGCATTTGGAGACATTTGAAATTAACCCCTACGGTTGAGATTAGCATTCAACACGACCATCATCAGGGTGTAAGAGGTTATTTCCATTTAAAGCTTGAACCTTGTCGACCCTATCAAACTACCGATAGGGGATCAGGTTTCATAGGCTTTATGTATTTATTAATGAATTATCTTGATTATAGGCCTTGAAGGCCTAATATGAATGTATTGAAACAAATATACCGGTCGCCACAATCTTGTATTTGTTTGAGGGTTCAAACCCTTTTAACTCATATTAATCTGCATAGAAGGATCGTGTTTGAATTTGAATTCACTTATTAACTTGCATAACATTCTTAGACGACATGTGTATACCAATAACACGCTCGTCGGGGCTCATACGGGTGTTTGGAGGAAAGTTCATAATTATTTGTTGAACCTTATCAACTCATATTTACCTACTTAGAAAGATCGGGTTCAAATTTATTGACCCGCGCAGCTTCCCTAGACGTTACGTGTATACCAATAACACGCTCGCTAGGGCCCATGCTAGTTCTTGATTGTATACCCCCCTTTTAGTGTATCTATGTATATACAAACTACGATGCATATGCGAGGGGTATTTATTTCAAACTTTGTTGATGCATTCTATCTGATTTTATGAAGGTTACAGATCTAATGGTGTGTTGTAACAACTTTTATATTGAATTATTTGTTGCTTTGTATAGGTAGACTGTCATGCACTACTTATTTTTTGTAGGTGGATTTTAGTGCTCTAACGAATCTCCTGCTTTTGCCAATAGATGTTGCTATCCACTGTAGTTTCCTTGCATCATTATTGCAGACGACATATTAAGTATATAATAGGCTTCCTACAGCAGCTTGTAGGAATCTGTCTTTTATTGCATTCTTCATTCATATTTATAGAAGAATTCATCATACTTGTAAAATACCCAGTACCACGACTTGTGAGCACAATCACTATATCAATTACTAATTTTAGGTTGCTCGTAAGGGATCCACCATCCATGCAATATCCCTATTACTATTATTTGTAAGTAGATTCATCACCTTTTATATGCATATTAACATAGACTGTTGAATGGATTGCATTAATCAATAATATTCTCATGTATGTTGATTGATGATTTGTTATATTTGCTTGTGTATCTTTTAGTAATTATGATAGCCGTTGTTTGTATCCTTGAGATATCTAATGTCAGTTGTAGCGGAGTTATTACTTTCACGTCTTAGCCATTATCATCATTCATAAGCGGGCTAATGTGTTTACTATGTTTCTTGTAGAGAAGTTAGATCTATCTACCTCCCCCACGAATGAATTATATCATTCATTAGAGACCCCATTTTGTATCAAGTGGTATCCAAGGCTCTTTGTAGCCGGCTTTCTTATTCATACATGAATCTCCTGGTCACTGCTCCTGAGTGAGATATATGAATCCTTGCTTGTTCATTTGAATACCAAATCCCTCCACTTGTATGGGACAAATGTATTTGCTTGCATGTATTTCAGAATTTGTGAAAAACTGTTATATATTTGTGAGATATATAACCATTAGCTATCATTGATAGTAGGCAGACTATTTTCCTTGCGACCTCTCCACTTTGCTTGTGGATGTGTTGCATTCATTGTGTATTGCTCCCCCCATAAATTGCAAGCGAATTGACAGATTCGTTTATGAATTCCTTGAGATTAGCTACAAACCAACCCTCATTCGAATCTTCTTATCACCTACAAATAAATAGATCGTGCAAGTTCTTTGGCCTTAGAGATGATTTACAATATGTGTAGGGGCTTAATATTCAGCATTTGTTTGATATCCACATTCCATTGAACATGAAGACTTGTTATGCTTATTGCATATCAAACCCTTCTAGTAGCATTTGATTGCATGAGTCTTTATCATCATTTGATGAGTGGATGATGTTTGTAGGCTTTATATTCATTGCAAGTCTTTCTTTTCATCACAAGTCCCATATATGTTCCTTTGCATTTTGTTCATCAACACCTCCTTATTGATTATTACTTTTAAACAAATGATATATTTTCTTTTGAGAACAATATATCATAAAGAAAATATATCATGACATGGAATTCAATCAAGTTGTCTACAATCACTTGTAAGCAAGTAGAGTTTGCAAGTGTCTTATTCACCACCAACCTTACATATATTCATTTGCATTTAAGTTGGAGCTTGCCACTTGTAATCTATACAAGTTAGATCCTTTACGGTTTATTTAAAATTCTTTGGGTCAACATCAAAATTAGGTCCAAACTCAAGTTTGAGCTTGTCTAGTTCAAGCTTTGCTCCAAGTTTGAGTTCAAATGGTTCAAATTATGGCTCTCTTGAGTTAAATGGGATTCAAATCCAAGCCTTATTATAGTTCAAGCTTTAAGTCCACAAATAATCTTATTAGTTCCACAAATAATCTTATTAGTTTAATTTAAGTCAAAGTTCCCTATATTTGTTCTTTTGAATTTAATTCCAAATATCATTTGGTCTAAATCAAGCTCAATTCATCATCCTCCATTGTACGAGTTCCCTGTGGTCCAATTCAAGTCTTTTCTTGAGTTCAAACATGTTCAAGTCCAAATCAAATTTTAGTCATTGTTGAAGTTCAAATTTGAGTCCAAGTTCATATTCATTTCAGTTAGATTTGAGTTCAAGTCTTAGCTCATTGAGTCATGCTTAAGTTATGATTCATTTAGATTTGAATTCAATTAAATCCATTGCATCAAGTTCACAAGTCCGAAATTATTCCAAGTCCTTGTCCTTTTTTTTGGACAAAAATTCGGCAGCCTCTCGGCGTCTCCTCCGTTTAGGGGAAAAACCAAGAGGCAGCCTTCCCCTCGATGCTATGTGAGCGCTTCAGATAGGTGTCAAAATGACACCACGGTTACAAATTTTTTATTTTAATCCCTATTCGCTACGTGAACGTTTAAGGGTTTGGAGCATAAGTTAAAAAAAGCACAATTTTTTTCTCCCTCTGCACTATGTGAGCCTTTGGAGGTACTTATTATATAATTTTTATCCTCCTCGCCACAAGCGCCGAATCGGTTTTCCTCCCTATAATGCTACGTGAGCGCGTAGGATGTTTGACGGCTTATTGCAAGCATTGAAGAAGGATTTTTAAGTCATCGCGAGCACCGCGCTGGTTTCCTTCCCTACAACACTACGTGAGCGTGTAGGGGGTTTGCTGGCCCGTCTCAAGCCACGAGAGAAGTGTGCAAAATAATACTTTTTTAAATAATAATAATAATAATAATAATAATAATAATAATAATAATAATAATAATAATAATGGTAATGATAATAATAACAATTATTATTATTATTATTAATGTTATCATTACTATTATATTTAATAATAATACTAATTAATAATAGTTAATAACTAATAAAGCAAAATAAAATAAAATGGATTTATACCAAGGATCGGCTAATTGAATCGGACAAGGATTTAGAGGCTTCGGCTATGGAGTCGGGCAAGGTAGAGACAGGTGGGTCTCTCCCTCTCCCTCTCTCTCTCTCTCTCTCTCTCTCTCTCTCTCTCTCTCTCTCTCTAGGTCAGAGGAGCAAGGAGGTCGGGCAAGGCAAGAGGTTTGCGGCTTGTTGGGTTCTGCCTAGGGTAAGGGGATCGAAGGAGGAGGTCGGATGTGTGTGATAGATGCTTCCAATTTGAGAGAGGAAGGACCTCGTGGAAATACCGTGACTTCCGATTCTATAGGTAGGAAGGTCGTCGAAGGAGCAGGATGAGGTCATGGGAGGAGTTCGATTGGAGGAAGATGTTTGGAGTTCTTGTGTCGGAATGAGGATTCGTGTGTGTGGATCTAGTGGGTGGAGATGGGAAGGGAAGTAGCGATGGGAGCTTGAAGGGATTCAATTGTGGGAGGGTTTGACGCTGGATCGGGGTTAATTGCTGGTGTGGAGGTCGGAGGAGGAAGGAAGTTCGGGATCTGGCAGGTGGAGCTAGGAAGAAGCAAAAAGAGCAGAGCTTTGTCAGTTGTGAGCTATGGAAAATGCGCTTCCCAATGCTGATTTTACTGAAGTTGGTAGATTTGGAGTTCTCCTATGTAGTTAAAGATTTGGAGGCTATTTACATTTGGTAGTTGCTCAAGACCCCTCATTCCCACTGGAACTTTGATTCTCCAATAATTTAGAAGAATTTGTTGGACTATAATCACTTGAACTGGTCGAGTCAAATTGGCCTTCGTTCTTCCTACAGTCCCTACTAACGGGTTGATAAAGTGGGGGTTCTGCTACTACAACCGTTCTTATGGCGTTTTGACTAGACAGAGTTGCTAGCGATCTGGCCATATTTGGGCTTGTTGGATCTGACCTTTTTCACCCATTTGAATCTTAAGTTTCAAGCTGTTGAAAGACTTCAAGCTGTTTCAGCTCAATTTGTTGGAGTGTGTAGCCATAAAAGTCTCTTTCTTGACTTTTAAGTCTTGGTACATTGGAGAATGTGGTGTCTCTAACTTCTGAAAGATAACCTGCATATACTTTGGAAAATAATTATTTGTATTCTTTAGCTCAAAAGAATATTTGAAGTGATAATTTTAAATATTTATTCGGGGATCTCGGCATGCAGCACGATGTCGACCCAAATAAATATTTAAAATACCCCCTGTATCACAGGGACATTTCAAAATAGAATAAATTTGATATTGAGATTTTAAATATTCATTTGGGGATCTCGATGGGTAGCATGATGTAGACCCAAATGAATATTTAAAATGCCCCTATCTCGTACGGACATTTTGGATAGGTTTTGTATCTTTGAGATTTTAAATATTTATTCAGGGATCTTGGCACATAATGCGATATTAACCCGAATAAATAATTAAAATGCCCCCAGTCTGATGAGGAATTTTGAAATGCATTCTTGCTATACAAGAGAATTTCAAAATATAAGCATGCATTTATAAATGCGAATGCAATATTTTGATCATTATAAAGTACATTAGACATAAAATTTTTATGCATGAAACTTCTTTAAAT
The DNA here is from genome assembly GCA_022539455.1 of Dendrobium nobile. Taxonomy (NCBI): domain Eukaryota; kingdom Viridiplantae; phylum Streptophyta; class Magnoliopsida; order Asparagales; family Orchidaceae; genus Dendrobium; species Dendrobium nobile. Next base: position 25,710,830 of record CM039733.1, read on the forward strand.
ATTGGTCGTTGATAGGTGGCATAGGCCTCTGACCGTTCAGATCGATCAACTGATATACTCCTCCTTGGTATACCTTCTCGATGACGAAGGGGCCTTCCCAAATAGATACAAATTTGCCACTAATTTTTCGGTATGGGATGATTGGTCTTCTCAGCCCCAGGACCAATTCCCCTTCTTGAAACGTGAGGGCGCACCATCCGATTAAAGGATTTTGCCATCCTTTTTTAGTAGATTTCCAGGTTTATTGAGCTTGTAGCCTGAGTTCATCAAGTGCGTCAAGCTCTTTTTATTCTCATGCGAGCATTTTGTTTTTGAGTGTGATCATTCTAGACTACTAACCGGAGTGATGGTAATTCATCTTCTAGAGGCAATACTACTTCAACTCCGAACTCCCATAGTGCCTTTGCCATCTTCATATGCAACTTTCTTTTATTCTTAATGAGAATTTTCTTCAATAATTTCACCATCGTCTTATTGAAGGCTTTTTCCAAGCCATTTGCCCTTGGATTGTATATAGATGAATACCGCCAATTGATCTTATGTCGATCAATAAACTTATAAATTTTTGTACTCTTAAATGTTATACCATTATTTGAGATTATACGGTGTGGTAAATCAAATTAGTAGACAATATTATGGGTAAAGAAATTGATCATATGCTCGGATGTGACCTCTCTGAATGGAGCTGCTTCTACCTACTTGAAAAGTAGTCCGTCGCTGCCAGAATGAAATGGTGTTATATTGATGATGGCAGATCTATCAGCCAAATTATATTTGTACCCCAGCATTCGAATGGCCAAGGTGCAGAGGATTTGGTGGTTGATGTATAACATCACCATGGATCTAACATTCAGAACTCTTTTTTGAATGATCAATACAATCTCTGACCATGGTCGGCTAATAATAACCCATTCTCTTGATTTTAGTGGCCATTTTAGGACCTGACTGATGTGCTCGACAAAGCCCTTCATGGACTTTTAACACCACTTTATTAGCTTCCTTGGTCCCTAGGCACCTTAGCCACATTTGATCAAAAGCTTATATGTACAACGTGTCATTAACAAATGCGTATTGTAATGCCCTTTTTTGAATTTATGTGGCCATAGATTTTTCTGTTGGGAGTTTGTTTTCTTTAAAGTAATCAATGAATGGCTGCCTCCAATCATTTTTGACTTTAATATCTAAATAATATCACTATGATTCTGAAGCTTGACTAGCTTTACACCTCTTGGCCACATGATATCCTTCCGGATAATTTTTCATAATAATCTAATGGAGAGGTTGACGGTCAACTGGGGTTTCACCCTGCTTATTTGAATCTAAAATTCCCTCCGCCTTTGGAAATTATAACAGATCGGGCTCCAAGACCCTACGAATGTAAACACTAATGAATATAGGCCTCTCCTCATTGATGTTCGCCATTTTTTTGGCCAATTTGACAAGACAATCAGCTTTAGCATTCTGTCCTCGAGGAATACAAACTATTTCAACATTTGGTACTGCTTTAGAAGTTCGAGGGCTCGTCCGTGATAATGCGCCAATTCAACTTTGTCAACCTTATAAATACCGAGGACCTGATTTATTACAAACTGAGAATCACTAAAGATTTGAAGATGTTGGATTCATACATAATTTATAATCTATAACCATGCTAAAAGAGCTTCATACTCAACTTCGTTGTTGGTACAAGGTTAAGTCAAATTGAACAAAAATCTCATCATGCCTCCCTCAGATGCTATAAAAATGAGACCGATGCCAGCTCGGGCCCTTGCAAGATTTATAGGTCAAACATGTTTAATCAACGATGCCCTATCAAAGTACATATCCCAAAATGATAGCTTTTCATCTTCCTCGACTTGCATAATTTGCTAATTAGACAAATTATTATTGAGTGGAGAGTCTGTCGGGATAGAATGAGCGGCGACAAATATGCCAAGGCTTATCCTTTTTTACCTTTTATGACATATATGTGATATGAAATTGTAATAATAGTACTTCCCACCTAGCTAGACGACCTGTCAACACTGGTCTTGTCATCAAGAACTTCAGTGGATTGATCTTTGAAATCAATATGATTTTATGAGAGCATGTAGTGGCGAAGTTTCTGAACTGCAAAAAATAATGACAGTCAATGCTTTTAATTGAAAAATAATGGCTTTCTACTCCAATCAACCTTTGACTGATATAGTAGAGCACATTTTCTTAGCCTTCTTCATTATTCTAGGCCAATAATCCTCCGAGGGACTCTTCTAGTGCTACTATAAATAGTATAAGAGGCTTCCCCGAAATTGGATCAGTGAGAATGGGTGGATTCAACAGATATCTTTTGATACTATTAAATGCTTCCTGGTACTTTTCGTTCCACTTGAAATGAACATCTTTCTTCATCAGATTTGAAAATGACTACCACTTTCCTAACAAATTTGAAATGAATCGTCGAATGAAAGCCAGTTGTCCTTACAATGAGCGAAGCTATCGAAGGTTCCTTAGCGGTGGCATCTTTGTGATTGCCTTAATTTTGTTAGGATTAATCTCGATTCCTCGATGACGAACCACATACCCTAAAAATTTTTTGGAGGAGACCCTAAAGGCGCATTTGAGGGGATTCATCTTTAGATTATATATTCTATTCCTCTTAAATATAATTCTGAGATCTTTTAAGTGATCTTTTTGGCTAAGATTTTTGACAACAATGTCATCTACATAGCAATCGACCTTTTGATGTATCAAATCATCAAATATATGAGTCATCACCCACTGATAGGTGGCATTAGCATTCTTCAGGCAAAAGGGCATGACCGTATAATAGAAAATTCTAATGGGCGTCCTGAACGATGTATGCTTTTCATCCTCGAGTGTTATCTTGATTTGATTGTAGCCCGATGATCCATCCATAAATGAGAACATGTCGTAGTTGGATGTGTTATCCACTAGTAGTTCTGACACTAGGAGCTAAAAGTAATCTTTCAAACATGCCTTGTTAAGATCTCTGAAGTCAATGTAGATACGAATATGGCCATTCTTCTTCTTTACTAAGATAATATTGACAATCCGATAAACATACTTTTTTTCTCGGATGAAGCCTGCATCTATGAGTTTCTTAGTCTTTACAATTACCTATTCTTTAATCTCCAATCTCATTCTCCTTGGATCTTGTTTTACGGGTGCTACATCAGGTTTAATTGCCAATTTGTGAATTGCTACATCAAGGGATAAGTCAGACATCTCAACTTATGTCTAGGCAAAGCAATCCCTAAATTCTCAGAAGAGTTCTTTTATTTCTTCCACTTGCTCTTTTGGTAGAGGGGAGCTAATGAAGGTTGGGCGAGGATCCTCCTCAGTCTAAGAGGATATATTTAAAAATTGATGGGATTTCTTAAAGGATTTTTTAAGGTGTCGACCATCAAAATAATTGTTTGTAATTATCCTCTTTTGGTCCCACTTTTGATCAATTTCTTTAATAGTGGATCTCTAGGGGTACACATTAGATGTCATACCGTTCTGACACTAGGAGCGAAAAATAATCTTTCAAACATGCCTTGTTGAGATCCCTGAAGTCGATATAGATACGAATATGGCCATTCTTCTTCTTTACTAAGATAATATTGACAATCCAATAAACATACTTTTCTTCTCGAATGAAGCCTGCATCTATGAGTTTCTTCGTCTTTACAATTACCTATTCTTTAATCTCCAATCTCATCCTCATTGGATCTTGTTTGATGGGTGCTACATCAGGTTTAATTGCCAATTTGTGAATTGCTACATCAAGGGATAAGTCAGGCATCTCAACGTATGTCTAGGCAAAGCAATCCTTAAATTCCCAGAAGAGTTCTTTTATTTCTTCCACTTGCTCTTCTGGTAGAGGGGAGCTAATGAAGGTTGGGCGAGGATCCTCTTCAGTCTGAGAGGATATATTTAAAAATTGATGGGATTTCTTAAAGGATTCTTCAAGGTGTCGACCATCAAAATAATTGTTTGTAATGATCCTCTTTAGGTCCCACTTTTGATGAATTTATTTAATAGTGAATCTCTAGGGGTACACACTAGATCTCTTACCATTCTTTTGAATATATATATCAGGACCTTTTAGCGGTGGATTCTTGGATATGCATCCAAGTGTCACACCCCCAATGCTCACCATATAGAGCTCAGTATTATCATTATTTTTTTGCTGCTATTATAACACTTAGATGACTAGCGAAAGATGGAAAGAGAAACCACTCCCTAGCGGAGTCGCCAGAAATTTATGGGCTCAAAAATTTGGCCAGGCCTTCGCTTGCACTGTTTGCTTTTTCTTCGACGATGGAGCTTTAACAAAATTAGGTTATGGGGTAAATGTTGGAAGGTAGATGGGTTTGTAGATAAGACACTACCTAGAGATTTCACCCTCATTTTGCGAGGACTTTACTTTTCCAGGCTTTGAGTAACCAGGTTGGTTGGTGAAATGTTTAGAAGTAGAAGATCATACCACCGGCAGTGCCTTCAAATCTATCATTGGGTCAATAGGAGACTTCCACTTTACACTTGAAACTACTTCAAGCTGCTTCAACATCTTCACAATTTTCATAGAGACCACAGTCTCCTTATTTTCTTCTTGTGTTGGATTCTTTTCATATGCCCTTTTTTCAGTCGGGGGTACGAAAGAGGACGTGACCACTCGAGTTGATTCTTTCCTAGGGTGAGTCAACACATTATCTGACAGCATGAGTTTCCCCTTTCAATATTTCCTCTCAATCTAATATTTGAAGATGTAACAATCTTCAATAGAATGACCAAGTACTCAGTGATATGGGTAGTAGTTTGGGTCGTTCATATGTTTCGGCTCCTCGGGCCTCTTACATTCTAGAAGTTCTAAGCCCACCTTCACTACCTGTCGAAACAACTTGGCGATGCTATCTCTTTTAAATAAATATTCTCTAATCATTTTATCTTTAAGAGAAGGGAATGTTCTATCACTAGTTCCTGTTGTTTGCCTCAGGCGTTCTCCACTAACTTGGTTAGTTCAGGGCTTACCATTGCCCTCGAGTATAAGCTTTAGTTGGGGGTAAAGGTTGTAGAGTTGCTTAGAATTTTCTTAATATTGCGTCAGCTGTTTGTCTTTATCTACATTATAAACCACCTGTTTTCCCTTATCAACTCTGAAGAAAAATATGGAATCAGCCTCACCTCTTCTAGCACATGTAGTTTTAGCCTTCTTAGGCTTATCAGAGTGATTTTCTGATCTGGACAAGTTCAATTTCTCAAACTTGGCTACCCTGTCCGGCAATTTTCTGATCTGGACAAGTTCAATTTCTCAAACTTGGCTACCCTGTCCGGCAAGTCTTGAAATGTGGTGATTGTAGCCATTCATAGGAAGGGTTACATCTTATCATTAATGTTTCTCATTAACAACTGCACGGCATGTTCCTCTTCTAATTGTTGCTCACATTTCATACTCAGATTTTGCCAGCGGGTGATATATTTCATCAGTGACTCTTCCCTTTTTCTCTTCTCCAAAGCAAGGTCAGTGATGGTGATCTTCTCTATTGCACTGGAGAATCCTTCATGAACATATTTTTCAATTATGCGAAGTCTTCTCAGAATTATTCGGCAATTCAGTATACCATTTAAAAGCAGTTGCTCTTAAACTACTAACAAACTGTCAAAAGAGTAGGGTGACGCTACCTCCTATATTCCCGATGGTGTCTTTAAACTGTGTTAGACGTTGTCTAGGATTGTTATTTCCATTGAAAGTATTGAATTTTGGCACAGAATGTCTTTTCTGATATGGAACTTAGTCTTATTTAGTAGGGTACGGACGACCCTTGCTCACTAGTTTCTTCGCCTGATCAACGTCTATGATGGCCTTGATATTCTCAGTGATAATTCCTTCCTACTATGCAGCAATCACATGTTCAGAAGTACTTGCAATATTTTGTGCAGTGGGTTGGCGAATAACGTTATGAGCCTCATGTCCACCTTCAGGAATGCCACATATTCCTGAGACTTAAGGCATTTGAAACTTTGAAGGATCAGTAGGAGGATTAGGCATGGCGCCAATAGTAGCAGTTCTCTATATCATCTACATCATGCCTCCATTTGGGCCATCATCTCAGTCATGTTCTCATTTAACTGAGAGATTTCTCTATCTTCGGCTCTCATCTGCTACCTCATTTGCCACCGCATTCAGCGAGTGTGACATTTTCGACATCAGAAGGATTCTCATCTACTTCGTCCACTTCCTCTTCTTCTTGGGAATGGCCACCCCTTCTAGTGGTGGACCCCTCTCTATGACGATGCTGGTATACTTAGCTAGGTGGCGATTTCCAACGATCGTCATCTTCCTCATCATCATAATTATCTCCATCATCGATATCTATATGTGTCACTATATAGACAAATTCCATTTCCAAGGCATTATTTGTTTCTTGTAATTCTTCTTCTAAATTTTCCTCCATATATTCCTCGATATTTTCTTCCACTTTGAGATATTCTTCCCCTTATATATTTTGTTCTTCTTCTATATTTTCTTCTACTATTCGGATCTCCAAGCGACGACGCCATTGGATCTCTGGTTCTTAGTTAGGTAAGGAGATTTCTTCGACTAGTGGATTGCAGTCAAAGTTAGTCTCTTTCTTTAGAGGGGATGGAGGGCGACAGGATCTCCTGAAGGATTTTCTAAGGTGTCGACCGTCGGGAGGAGTGTCATTATGGGTCCTTTCTGGGGCCCATTTCTAATGTTGTTTGTAGTCGGGGGCGGATCTCCGAGAAGTATCACCGAATGTCATGCCTAAATCAATTCTTTTTTCTCTTCTATCTTCCTCTTTTCTTCAAGGCTGGTATCTTCTCTTTTTAATCCCTTTCTCCTTCACTATTTTTAGGACTCTGTAAACCTGGGCTGAAAGAGTCTCAGGCTCTTTCTTCCTCGGAGGGATTGCGACTTCAAGCTGTTGATCCCAAAAAGATTGCTTTAGCTCTCCAGTTGAGCTATTTTTTTTACCCACCTTAAATAAAAAAACTTATTCCGGGTAAGAACATTGGCTTTTGGCTCCTAGGGAGGTAGATTTGACAGGTGAACATGCACCAATTACTGTTGGGCTTGAAGTTCAACATTCATCTTTGTTCTCTGCCTCCTTGTAGGCCTTCCTCCAGATGAGGAGGCTTCAAGATCGTACTTTCCAAGTGTAGATAACCTGATTGACAGTGTAGTGGTGTTGGCAGTCACCATGGAAATCTTTCCACCAGTCATAATTCTTTTGATGATCGGGGTTTCAAGCTATGACAGCCTCTCGAACACAGAAATCCTCCCATGAGGATTTTCATCAATAGGTCATGGCGCTGGTAGATGCACACGACGGATAGGAGCTTCAATAGCGGGTCACTACGCTGACAGATGCATGCGACGAGTAGGAGCTCCGACAGCTCTTGTAATAACAACATGGAAGTCAATGCTACCAAATGGGATGGTAGCTCAAGTATTTCAAGTTTTAATAACAGTATTTGCCAATTGAATTCTGGCTCCCTGTCTCAACTGGACTATCATCGGGGTGTTCTATAGATCCATCTACACGAATGAAAGGTAAGGGTTAGTAATTAGAATATGACACTTCACCCCACACTTTCATAATGTAGAGACTTACAAAGAATAGAAAATAAAAGTAGATAATATTAGTAAGAAATTCAAATAATACAAATTTAAAGTATAGCTAAATACATTATCTTAATAAATTTATTTAAATGATCATTCTTTAGAATTCAAATATTTAATTCTTTGAATGATCATTTTGAAAGAGTTATGAGTTTTAAGCTCAAATTGATTTTTGCTACTACTATAGCTTTGAGACGATTAGCAAAGATGGAAAGAGAAACCAGTTTCCAATGGAGTCACCAGAAATTTATGAGCTACGAAAATTTGGCCCCGACCTCCGCCTGCGACTGTTTTGCTTTTTGCTCAAATTTGGCCCCGACCTCCATCTTACACTTAAAGAAGATGGTGGGGGAACGGATGATGGACCCGATCAAGATCCCATGGTTTCGTCGTCCCGGGCCATCATGGACCCTGGTCTACTTAGTCAGAGGAGGTAGTCAACCCAACCTGATAGAAGGATCCTTGTCGATAGCCATGGGTTGCTTCGCCCAAGAGGGCCTTGTAGACCTGGGGTGAATATTTGTCTAAGGGGATAAATTTGAATTCACCTTAGCTGATAGAGGGCTTTGTTCCCTATCGATCATATCCTATTGATTTATATCTCAAGAATTTGATGCCAATAAGGAATGCATCATCTCTGGCCATAACCGATATTTGTGGTTCCATTTGGCGGCCAAACCACTCGGTTCAGAGGGCCCCAGGTTATAACCGTTTATCCTGCGGTGCCATTTTTTGGCAAAACTATCTGTTAGAGGACACGTACCATGTCGTTACTGGCAAGAGATTGTTTGAGAATGGATCATACTGATATTTTTGACTAGGCATTAGCTCTATGTGAGCTAAAGTAAAGTTTAATTTATCTACCACGACAAATTATTACGTAGGGTGGATGTATTTTGCTTTAAGTTATTTGATAGTTAGATTTCAATTTTAAATATTTTTGAGAATTTTTGGATTTTTGTGGATATTTGAGTGGCATTGGAAGACATTTGAAATTAACCCTTCTGGTTGAGATTAGGACTCAACACGACCATCATAGGGGTGTAAGGGGTTTTTTCCATTTAAAGCTTGAACTTTGTTGACCTTATCAAACTACCGATAGGGGATTAGGTTTCGTAGGCTTTATGCCTTTGTTAGTGAATTCTCTTGATTATAAGCCTTGAAGGCCTAATATGAATGTATTGAAATATACCGGTCGGCATAATCATGTATTTATTTAATGGTTTGAATCCTATCAACTCCTATTGATCCTCATAAAATGATCGGGTTCAAATTTGAATTCACTTATTATCTAGCGTAGCATCCCTAGATGACACATATGTACACATAACATGCTCGTCGGGGCCAATGCGGGTGTTTTGGGGGCATTTCATAATTATTTGTTGAACATTGTCAACTCCTATTTACCTGCTTAGGAGGATCAGGTTCAGATTTATTGACCCATGTAGTATCCCTAGATGTCACGTGTATACCAATAATATGCTCACTGGGGCCCATGCGGGTTCTTGATTGTATTACCGCCCTTTTTAGTGTACCTATGTGTATATAAACTAAAGTGCATGTGTTGGTGGTATTTATTTCATACTTTGTTGACGTCTTCTATCTGCTTGTAAGAAGGTTACATATCCGGTAGCATGTTGTAACAGCTTCTATATTGAATTATTTGCTTCTTTGTACAGGTAGACTATCAAGCACTACTTATTTTCTGCAGGTGGATTGTAGTGCACTAATGAATATCCTACTTTTGCCAATAGATGTTGCTATCTACTGTAGTTTCCTTGCATCATTCTTGTAGACGGCATATTAAGTATATAATAAGCTTCCTACAGTAGCTCGTAGGAATCTGCCTTTTGTTGAATTCTTCATTCATATTTGTAGGAAAATTCATCATACTTGTAAAATACCCAATACCACGACTTGTGAGCACAATCACTATATCAATTACAAATTTTAGGTTGCTCGTAAGGGATCCACCATCCATGTAATATCTCTACTATTGTTGTTTGTAGGTAGATTCATCACCTTTTATATGTATATTAACATAGACTGTTGAATGGATTGCATTCATCAATAATATTCCCATATATGTTGATTGATGATTTGTTATATTTTCTTGTGTATCTTTTAGTAATTGTGACAGCCGTTATTTGTATCCATGACATATCTAATGTTTGTTGTAGGGGAGTTGTTACTTTCACGTCTTAGCCATTGTCATCACTCATGACCAGGCTACTGTGTTTACTATGTTTCTTGTAGAGAAGTTAGATCTCTCTACTTCCCCCACGATGAATTATATCATTCATTAGAGACCCCATTTTGTAGCAAGTGGTATCTAAGGTTCTTTGTAGCAGGCTTCCTTATTCATACATGGATCTCCTGGTCAGTGCTCCTGAGTGAGATATATGAATCCTTGCTTGTTCATTTGAATACAAAATCCCTCCACTTGTATGGGACAAATGTATTTGCTTGCATGTATTTCAGTATTTGTAAAAAACTGTTATATATTTGTGAGATATATAACCATTAGCTCTCATTGATAGTAGGCGGACTATTTTCCATGCGACCTCTCCACTTTGCTTGTGGATGTGTTGCATTTATTGTGTATTGCTCCCCCCATCAATTGCAAGATTTTTTTATGAATCCCTTGAGATTAGCTATAAACCAACCCTCATTCGAATCTTCTTATCATCTACAAATAAATAGATCGTACAAGTTCTTTGGCCTTGGAGATGATTTATAATATGTGTAGGGGCTTAATATTCAACATTTGTTTGAAATACACATTCCGTTGAACATGAAGACATATTATGCTATTAAAAAAACCTAAGTTATTCCTGGACGTTCAACATCGGCCATATGCTATTCAGGGTGATGCTTTGGATGATTTTCATGGATTTGAACTAATCGTCTAGGACGATTGTAAGATCGGTCTGGATGATTAAGCTATTTTTTCATCATCTAGACATCCATTCAGTGTGATTGTCTGGATGACATTCAAGGATTTGTACTGATCATACAGCTTGATATACTATCAGTCTGGACAATATGAACAAAAACCTTCTAATCGTCCTAAATCGTCTGGGCTAATTGAGCAAAATTTACGCTGATCATCCAGGACGATATTTATATCATCCTGGATGATAAAGTCAGTTTGTTTAAATTAAGAGCTATTTCTAAACTCTTCTATTTAAGAGCTCTTGTTGTACCCAAGAAATCATCTTTTACTGCTGTCTTGACATGAGAGAGCTAGCCTAGAGGAGAGGGAGAGAAAGGGGGAGAGAGAGAGGATCTTGTGAGGGGGAGTTTATGAGGGGTTTCAGAAAGGTTGCTCCAAGCAAAGATCTAAGTCGTCTTCTCCGATCATCGTCCCTTATTCTTGGAGGTTCGAAAGAGGTTTACTTCAACAATCGATTAATATTCTCTGCCTACTTTAGGAGGAAGTAAAGAGAGTTAGGTTCTCTGCCTCACCGGTGTCGTTAGTAAGAAGGTTTTATACAGGCTTCTCTGCCTTGCTATGGGAGTAAAAGGAGAGTTACTGAATTTAGTGTAATACTTGGAGGGCGCCTCTGGGAAGTGGACGTAGGTTGAGTTGACCGAACCACTATAAATTTCTGTGTTTTTTCTACTGCTTTTTCTGCATTTAATTTCTGCATGTAAAATTTTTTTGTGGTGAATTTTGGTTTGGTTGAGATTTTGTTTTTGATTAAACGATTTTTTAAAATACCAATTCACCCCCTCTTGGTTAGCTTAGGCTAGTTCATAAGGGCTTAACATCCCTAACGAACTTTCAAAGAGCACCTATAGAACTTGCCAATTCATAGGACAGTCCTTAGTCTCCTAGTCTAGTAGGAAACAAAACTATATTACACTTTCCGCTACTGAAGCTGAGTACATTGCTTTAATAAGCTGTGTAGCCCAAGTCCTTTGAGTTAAGTAATAAATTCTGGATTTAGGATTACTTGTAAGCATAATTTCAATTTTATATGATAACACTAGTGCCATCTGCATCTTTAAAAATCCTATCCAACATTCAATGACCTAACATATTGACATATGACATCACTTTATTAAGAATCATGTTACTAAAGGAGACATTGAGTTACACCACATAGCAACTGAAAAATAATTGGCTGACATCTTTACTTAACAACTGGCCTTTGACACATTCAACATCTTAAGGATCAGATTAGGTGTGATTGACATAAATGCATAAACTTGATAATTTTTGAACTATGAACTTTATGTTTTTTTATCTTTCTTTTTATTTGACATTTCTTTTTTTTTTTCTTAGATTGTTGATTTTTTATTTATTTGCTGCTATTTTCTGTATTCATCTCTTATGTATTTGTTTTTCTTTCAATTTTCTTTTGGTCACTACTGAAATGATATTTTATGCCTTATTTTATTTTTAAAAATTTGTAATAAATTATTGACATTATTAAATCAGTTAAAGGGAGAAATACCATTGATTATTTTCCTTTCTCTAACTCCTTTTAGAGGTGTAAATTTTTTTCTAAATAAAAGTCTATCTCAAATTAACAACTAAACTTTGCAATTGAGATCTTTTCTACCTTATCACAATAATCTATTTTATATAAATAATATTCAATGTCATTAAATCACTTTCAAGTTTTTTTAATCTTGTTATTGCATTTATCATATGAATTTGATTTTGCCTTATGATTTTTTCCTCCTTATATTAGAGAGTGAGTTTCTAATATCTAGAAGATATTCTCATAGCTAAGTGTATTTAAAAGTTTTGAAAGAGTGCTAGCTTGCAAAAATGAAAAGAGGCATAAAATGAATCTAAAAAATATTGAAAAGATATGCAATGATCATCAAAAAAATAAAAAGATACACAAAATATATCAAAAATTAAAAGATGTTTAAAGTGCACCAACCAATTGACAAGAGGCACAAAATGAGCCTACAAGAAAGCAAGCTTCATTCTCTTTCAAACATTTAAATCTTAGAAAAATTCAGGTGTCATTTGATATTTTCAAAGACTTGATTTCAAAATTCATGATTGTGACTAATTACTTTGCTATATTATTATATAAAATATTTTTTGGAACGAAGTTTTGAACACATCACTTTTTCTTATTTAATTGCTTTTTTAAGTTAGATCTTCATTTTTAAAAGACAGTTTACCCTATAAGAAGTCCGAGCTTGGGATAAAAGGATCTAGTTTTCTATCATTTTTTAGATTTCAGCGATGTTAACTCATGTCTTAGATTTTTTAATTCAATCATACAGAAGGTCCATCATATTCTTGCTTTGATAAAAAAAAAGAAACAACAAAAAACCTTTATTTTTTTGCTCTTTTTTTGTGCTTTTTATCATATTTTTTTGGTGTTTTATTTGTTAATTTTTGCTTGTTTTTTTTTTTTTTTTTTCATTTTTTGAGCTTTCTCTGATCACCACCTCCTTCACCTGATCAAGACCCTTCATAATTGTAGACTATTTTTTGTGATGTTTTTGTGTGATGTTTTTGTATTACTTTTATCTATTTTGTATTTTCTACTTTGTATTTTTCTAGTTCCTCCTTTTTATGATATTAAAAGGGAGAGTAGTGATAGTATTAGTGTGTTAGTGTAGTTTTGTTATATTATTATTATTTTTTGTACTACTATTGATTAGTGTTTGTACCACCTACTTATTTTTAGTAAAATTTATATTGCTTGGTTTATACTATTCTCCTTTATTTTATGTTTTATTAATCTACTTATGTTGAATTTCCTAACATATATTTGCTATCATAAAAAAGGAGGAGATTATTATAAACCTAGATTCAAAGATTATAATTTTGATGATATAAAACATTTCTAATATTTCTATTTTCTTACTATTGTTACAACTACACATCTATTTTGATTTTCCTACCTACTAACATTTCAAGTCCACAAGGTCAATTGCAAATCAAGCCAGCTCAAGATTGAGTAGTTTAGGACTGAGTCAGTTTGTAAGTATACTTCAAGTGTTTTTACCTTTTCTTGAGTCAAATGTTATAAAGTAGATCCTGATACTAAGTAACCTTGCACACAAACACTCAGGGTGAGAAATTCTGTAGATTTAAGAGTTTTTCTATTTTTGATCATATCGTACAAGATGATTAAAAAATCATCTTGGATAATTAGTTAAAAATAGAAATCCTAATTATGACATCTGTGTTAAGACAACCGAATTAAGCAAATTATCCTTGATGATGTTAATATCATCCTGGACGATTGGCTCAAATCAGAAAGAATCAGCCACCAACTCTTTTAGGTATGTTATTATTTTTAGGAATCGTATAGGATGATCCAATATCATCCCGAACAATTCATTACAATCATGCCTAAATTAGTCAGGTGATTAAGGAAACCAATTAAGGTTTGATTGACCATTATATGATCCCAGATGATCGCAAGATCGTCCTGGATGATCAGTTAGAAAAATCTTAGTTCTTTTAGATGACCAGAATGATTTACTAGACAATAATCATTGGGTTTTGAACTAATCATAAGGGATGATTTGAGAATCATCCTGGATGATACATTATATTTCAGACCATCCAGACATTTATCTCCTAGACGACCAAAATGATGTTCTGGACAATATGTATGGTTTTGAACTAATCGTATATGATGATGTTCACATCTTCCTAAACGATCAATACAAATAATGGTTTCTGATCATCCAGCCTACCTAGATCATCCTTGTCGAAAAGAGTTAAAATATATTGATCGTACATGATGATTTGTCGATCGTCCTAGATGATCTTTGATGGGAAGTTACAAATTAGGACAAATTTTAAGCTCTTCATTATAAGATCTCTTGTTTATTCAAGTTGAGATCTTTTACTGCTATCTTGGCTTGAGAGAGCAAGAGAAGGAGAGGGAGAGCTTGGGAGAGAGAGAGAGAGAGGATCTTGTCAGGATGAGTTTGTGAGGGGTTCACAAAGGTTGCTTCAAGCAAGGATTCTAGTCATCTTCTCCAGTCATCGTCTTTAGTTCCATGAAGGCTCTAGGGAGATTTTTTTCAGTAATCGATCAAGGTTCTTTGTCTACTTCAGGAGGAAGCAAAAGGAGGTCGAGTTCTTTTCCTCACCGGGGTTAGTGGAAAGGAGTTTATGTAGGCTTCTTCGCCTTGTTGTGGGAGAAAAAAGAGAGTCACTTTGTTTTAATGCAATACCCGGAGGAGAGGCTTTGAGGAGTGTACGTAGTTTAAGTTGACTGAACCACTATAAAATATGGTGTGCACTTTCTTATTATGTTTCCGCATTTTAATTTATGCACTTCATTTTCTGGTGGATGATCATATGATTTAATGTTTTAAAATATTTAAAAAAGATAATGTTTTTTGTATAAGAATTTTTAAAATGACCGATTCACCATCCTTCTTGGTTAGCCTCACGCTAATTCATAAGGGATTAACAACCCTATCGAACTTTTACGGGCCTCAGGTGGCTGTCTAGTAGAAATCCAAGCATCTGGTGGTGGTCCGATCGAACTCTAGGTGTTAGGTGGTGGTCTGACAGAACTCTGCGTGTCAGGTAGTGGTATGGAAGAACTCCGGGGGTGGAGGTCCGATAGAACTTCAGGCATCAAGTGGTGGTCCGGGCCTCAAGTGGTGGTCTGGTGGAGCTCAAGGCCTCAAGTGGTGGTCCGACATAACTCCAGGTGTCAAGTGGTGGTCTGGCAGAATTCCAGGTGTCAGGTGATCGTTTGGCAGAACTACAGCCATTAAGTGGTTGTTTGGTGGAGCTCAGTGCCTTAAGTGGTGGTCCGACAAAGCTCAGGGCCTCAAGTGGTGGTCTAGTGGAGCTTAGGGCCTCAAATGGTAATGCGGCGGAACTTCAGATAGTGGTCGAGAAGGAGCGAGGAGGCAAGCTGAGCGATCTCCGTTCTCTCTCTTGCTCTCTTGCTTAGAGCCCTTTTCAAGAAAGAGGAGGGGTCTATTTATAGATTTCCTAGAGTGGCATAGCATGTAAATAAGAGGAAGATCAAGGGTAAATGCAGAGTGGTTTGGATGGACGGTCGATATTGAATCCCTTGATCGTGGACAGTTCGTCAGACATTTAAAAGTCTTAATGATGTCAGAATTCTGTGATCTTGGGCTCGTTGGATTTTTCTTGTAGAGCCGCTCGATTCGATTAAAAGCATGTCACATTTAGAAATCGTTTCGTAATCCAAATTGTGGTTTGAACCTTCCAATAGCGCTTCGGGTCCTTGATTTAGACTCATTTGGGTCGAATTGAGTCGAATTTTGTGTCGTTGGGTTCGTATTCTCGAGACGTTCTGCTCTACTGTAAGTTTGCTGAAATCAGAGTTTGGATGAACCCAATTTTAATTTTGGAGGTTTCCAACTTGATTTTCTCGAGATTCGTGCCTGATCAAGATAATTTTTTTGATGATGTATCAAGAATATTGCATTTTATTTCTATCTAGAGGCTTTTTGGGATCATTTCTTTTATATATATATATATATATATATATATATATATATATATATATATATATATATATATATATATATATATATATATATTTATATATATATATATATATTATATATATATATATATATATATATATATATATATATATATATATATATTTAAACATGTTTAGCTTTCGAACTGATCTTCAAGTTGAACTGGCAAGTTGCATTTTATTCATTCAAACGACAACAAAAATACAACTTTCATTTGGTCTTTGACCTTGACATTTGTATGGTTAAGATTCATTGACTAGAATGATCATTATCTTATAGGGTCTGTTTGGTTAGATTCCAAATGGATGAAAAGTATTTTAAATACAAGGGGTTTTAAAAATTTTGATGTTTGATTGAATGAAAAAAAATAAAAAGTAAAGCAAGTGTACTATAAACCATTCTTCTTCTTTTTTTTAGTCAAACCAAACTTATCTTGTTTTGAGCAAGATTGATTTACACCACAAACAAACTTGCTTGATTGCCGCCACCGACAACCATTGCCGGCCGCCTCCACCCACCTCCGGCCACCACCACCGCCACCAACACCACCAGTGTCGATCGCCGCCACCACCGACCACCACCTCCATCTATCACCATATCTGGCCGCCACCCCTAGCCGCCTGCCACCACTGCTGTCACACACCGCCGACTGCTGCCGTCACTCACTGGTCGCCTCCATCTTCAGACATTACACTATATTCATTTTATTTCAAAAAAAAAAAAATTCACCTGAATTTATTTTATACTTGGACAAACAACTTCAAAATATTTATTTTATACTGAATTTCTTTCACATCTCATTCTTTTTGCATTGCATTTCATTTTTAGCCAACCAAGTAATCCCTTAGTTTGTGAATGAGGATATTTGTTTTGACTTTTGAGATGTAGAGTTCCTGTTCAAAAAGTATATGCTCGGGTTTCTTAAAATTAATACAATATAAGAGAAATGAAACGCTTCGAAGTTTGTAATCCCAGATATCTCAAGAAAGTACTTCTGAGGCCATTTTGACCAGCTTTGTAGGTTGGCACATTATTATTAGGTGGATTTCTATACTATTTCTTTTGGACATTTAGGCCATTTAAGATAAATTCACACACACAACGCATACACATAGACTCAAATCCTGAACCTCTTAGTTGGAAGCCTAAGCTATCAACCAATAGGCCAAGAAGACTTGTGTGAATTTCTATACTTCATAAACAATTTTTGTTTTCTGTACTTCATGATCGTAATGATGCCAATGCAGCAGTGGTTTGTTCTTCTAATTGAAAAATGTGACCTCGTTCTATCAGCGTTAGTTTTTTTAAATTTGATTGATATCTTTCATCTTAAATCTGTTGTGAAAATTGTGTAAATCTTATGACCATATAAGGGCAATGATATTATTGTTGTGTTTAACATATTCGGTCTTGTACCATATTCAATATTTTTTCTTTTGTTTCATATAGAAAGTTTTCTTCTAGCATATTCCTAGATTGATTTACTGAATTTTTCTTTCCATTATTATTATTATTATTATTATTATTATTATTATTATAACACTTAAATCATGGTCCTATAAATTTGAACAGGTAGCTCTTCAAATTTTCAAACTTTTTCTGAAACTAAGATGATTAGATTTTTATTAATATAAATATAATTTTTCATTGATAATGCTGTGTTTAATCATATTAACTTAGGCTTTATTTGGGTTGGCTTTCTTATTGCTTCTTAAAACAGCTTCTAAAAAATTGCTTAAAAAAATAATAAGAAAGCCATCTCAAATGATGTCTTAGATTATCATTTATATATTTGTTAGTCTGACTATGGTTGCCGGTCTCTTTATTGATTAATTCATTAGTTTTGGGGTTGTCCTCCATAGAGAATGATTTAATTTTACGTGGGCATCTCATCAATCTTGGTGCTACAAGTATTCTTCTGTTTTTCAATGGGTAATTTCTTGTACATAACTACAAGCCTACAAATATGAATATTTTTATTCAACACACCCACTTTGAGATTGATAAGTACGCTGCAGCTTCTCAAGCATAACAACCTGACTTCTATTCTAATTCCAACTTCAAGCAATTCCATTATGATTTTCGTCCAATAAGTCAATAATCTAAGCATCCTGTTATTGATTTGTGTTTTCAAACTAGTCAAAATTATTATGAAGTCCATATATGAAATCGATCGACAGGGCAGTTCTCTTTCTGTTTCGCATGGTTTTAAATTCTGTAAAAAATTGCTTGGGCTGTTCGATGTCTTTAGGCCAATATGAGTTCAGATGATTATATTAGAATAATAAAAAGAATTGCATTTGTGAAAAAATAAGATGATAAAATGGAGGGTAGAAGTACTGCAACAAGGAGATAGGATAAATATCGTCGTGAATTGAAAGACAAAGTGATGCCAATCTAAAAGTTTGTTACTAAAGCCTCGGAAATCCAAGTTCACTCATGATTTGCTACAATCTCATATTGCTATGGTTCCAGATTACAACAATCCTTGGAAATTCCTTCTAAGCTGGCAATGCCTGCTACAATCCTAGATCTTTCATGTCGCCAAATTGCTACAAACAGTCAGTCTTTGGCTTTTGTTTACGCCAGCGTTCACTGTTCTTAATGCAACCTCTTTCTTTTTTTGAATAAAAAATTCACTTGAAAATTTTTTAATCAAAAGTTGAATCCAAATGTTTACGTAGTGGGAAAACTGAAACTAGTTATTTTTATTAGATCATGGAGATATATGAAAACTTCTTATTTTAAGTCGTTTGTGGGCTATAAACAAAATTCATGAGATATGTAAAAACAGTTGAACATTGAGTATTAAAATAAAATTTTAATTTTCTTCTTTTTTTCATGTGTGTTGGTTATATGGGTATTTTTTGAGTGCTTAACAAGTGTTTATTCGAGCTCTTCATAGGAGTGAAGTGCGAAGTGTCACCATTTGGAGTAATGTAAACAAGTTTACTTTATATAAATATATGTCAAATTATATATAATTGTATCTTTTGTCACTTTTAACTCTATCCAGAGCGAAACGAATAGCTTATTTTTCTTTCTAAAAACCTGCAATTAAAAAGGAAGGAAAACGATATCAGTTATTTTTTTCTCTCACAATTTAAATATTTTTTCTACTCTCAACTAGTAACCAAATTACTAGAATTTTTAAAAAAGGAAAAATAAAAGTGAAATGTTATATTGAATAAAATGAAAACAAAATGATGTTAAATAAATATAGATTGTGTTATCTCTTAATATTTTGTTGAATTATAAGTACAATTTAGTTTTAGTCTACTTGTACTTTCTATTTTATTTTTCAAATCAAAATTATCATTTGTTAGTTCCATAGGATAAGATTAATTATTTGCATTATCTTGTAGGAAATTTTGTTGCAAATAGATGTAGTAGGGATTTTGTTATGACAAACTTTGATATTGCATGAGATGATACTTGACATGCCCCTCATCGCTCTTATATCATGGTAGATTCTCCTACGTCTTTCCTTTTCTTCTCCTCCTCTCCTCTGTTCTTTTCTTTAATTGCTAAAGTCTTTAACAACTTTCTTGCTACATCTATGTAAATTGATATTATTTTAAAACTCTTACAATATATCCATGTAAAATGAATGGTATAATCTCTTTAATCTTCTATATTTATTTAGGGGATTCAAAATCTTTGATAATATTTTTTTTTTCTTTCCATTTTTTTCCTCATTTATTTCTATGTTCTTTCTACTCATAGTGAATCACAACAAAAAATTATTGTTCTTTGAATAGAACGTTGAGGAGTTGTTGTTTCATGAATAACAATAACTAGTATTTACTATTTATGAATAATTTTAGTGCTCGTACCCTCATTATCCACATATCCTTAACATTTAATTATTGTTCTTTCTCTTTTAACCTCATCCACATACAACTAACACCTCAAAAGCTTCACATGCCATCATTTTCATATTCAACTTCAAAGCTATCTTCACATATGCCTAATTGGTTTTCTATTAAATTTGAATTTATAAATAATTCCACATAATCTATATCCATATCCACATAATCATCATATAATACCAACTTGAACATCAAGGTATCTATATCCTTCAAATCAATCTTTATCCACTCCCTAAATAACCTCAACTACCTCAAATTCAAAATTTAATTCCGAAACTACTCAAATCCACATCACCTTTACCAATGAGTACTATCGACTTTTGTTATTTTCTTGGAATTGTACTTGTAGAAGTATTTTTCAAGTGAAAATAGATATCTCTTTCCAAGAAAAAAATCCAATGAACATCATTTAAACTTATACAATCTTCATTTAAGCTTATCAAATCTACCATATTTATTTAACATTTGCTTTACCCGATAAAATTTAATTAAAGTTAACCTAATACAATAGATTGGTTCTACTTGACCTAACTCAAATAAACCCTTGAATCTAGACCCTAATTCTAATCATGGGCCATGAGGAAAATAAAATGATACAAAAAAAGTGGAACAAAAATATATGAAATTTTTCCATATACCAAATTGGTGTACTTAAGAATAAAATTGCTTGAAGTTTATCAGTTTATTCAAAAGTTATGGAGCAAAAATCACTTTTACATGGTGCTTGGTTTTTTTATGCCTGCCAATAGTCATTAAGGCCTGAGTTTATTATGATGTAGATGAGGATTGAACCCATGATCTTGAAAATAATTTTTGAGGTCCTCACCAACCAACTAATTGGACCCAATTGAGAATGTTTGGTTGTTTTAAGACGATTTACAAGAAATGCTTGCATAGTTGTTCTATAAATATTGATGATCATCCCTATTATCCCTTTCTATGAAAAAGTGATCCATCATCACTTCTTTGGGATATGGTTTCATTTGTGTCTTCTTTATGGGAATTTAATCCTGATGAAAGTGTGGACCTCCGAAAGAACACCGCGCGAACGAGTCAATTGGAAGGGACAGATTGGATCGCGCATACGACTAACCATTGAGGATAGAGGCTTTCACCAACACACCCCGATGGGTAGTAATATACGCGACCTAGTCACGGGTTTCCCCGACCCGATGCAAGAGCTCGAATGGGGTTTAGTAGATGTGGGACCGAGTTTCTCATGGGCGCAAGCCCCCGTGGTTAATTACATCCCAGGCCGTACACTACAGGAAAATCACACATTTCCGGCGGCTTTTTCCGGCGGAATTTGAGCAGTTTCCGGCGGTTTTTTAATTTTCCGGTGGTTTTCCTGCGGGTTTCTTGCCGCCGGTAAAAACGGCGTAGGAAAATAATTTCCGACGGCTTTTTCCGGCGGCAAATGATGCCGGCGGACACAAACCGCTGGTTGAAAAAAAAAAAAAAATTCAGGCGGCTTGTCGGCGACCCCCTACAGCCGCTCCCGCCAGCTTCCCGGGTGACCCGATCCCGTCGGCACGCCAGCGCGCGCTCCGGCTGTCGCGCCAGACCGCGGGTCGCGCCGGACCTGATCGAGCCCGAGTGCGCCGGTCCGCGCGCGTGAGCCAGCCTGAGCCCGAGTGCGCCAACTCGCCTGCTCCCGTGCTGTCTTCGCTGAGATTCGAACCGTCGACCTCCTCACCCGCAGCCCCGATGCCTGACCAATGCGCCGATTCTGCAAAATGGTTAAATGTAAGTATTTTTTTATTTATATTAAAATAGTCTGAATATTATAATTAAACATTATTTATTTAAAATTTTTATTTTAATTGATTATTAAAATAAACTAGTTAAGTAAAGCCGCCGGTTATCCGTTGGAAAGCCACCGAAAAATTCCGCGGGAAAATTTTGCAGGTAATTAGCCGTCGCAAAATTTTGCGGGGAAATTAGCCATCGGAAAGCCGCCGGAAAATTCCGCGGGATAATTTTGCGGGAAATTAGCCGTCGCAAAATTTTGCGGGGAAAATAGCCGTTGGAAAGCCGCCGGAAAATTTTGTAGGAAATAAGCCGTCAAAAACCGCCGGAAAGCCGCCGAAAAACTGACCGCCGGAAAGCCGCCAGAAAATTCCGCCGGTAATAAGTGATTTTCCTGTAGTGGTTGCCTGAGAAAACTCTCGATTAAGGATTATACATTATCCCCTCCTAAAGTGGGATCGGCACGAGGATACAGACTAGGAAATCCTATCTAAAAGGAAGAAAGGTTCGAAGGGTTGAATCAACATGCGTGGCTCATACCAGCACTCGGAGGCTCTAGGGTACTAAAGAGAAACTGGAGAAAATCAAAGTCAAGACATCCGATCATATGCGTGAGAGAATGATGGAGGTGGCGTCATCCTGTGACACAGATAAGTAGGATTTATAGTCCCTGAAAGGAAGGGACCTACCTACTATTTAAGGCATACTACGAGACCAAATGTAGTAGCCTCGAATCCTAAATCTAGATTGGGCTTAGTGCTCTACAAAACACTAAGACCCGTATCCTAGCTAATGTAGTACAAAACCTGGACTTACCCCGGCCTAGATTGGGGGAGCCAGCTAACCACTTAATAGATTCAAAACCATGCTATCAAGTCAATTATGAGAGATGGGTAGGTGGTACAGTTATTGGAAATAGGACCGACATCTAGAAAGTTTCCTAAGTGGTCCTGGACTTATGTTGGATAAATGCTCATAACTAATGTAATTATATTTTAATTAGTTAGTTACTAATGCAATGCATGCTAGTTGAAATGTCAGCTCATGAATGCTATAAAATTTTAAAAACAGGCTTATAGAAAATAATTTTTAGAAAAGACTGGGTCTTCCTAGGTCTGGCACTTCATCCTCATAGGCCAGATTATCCGGACTCTACCCGCAGGCAGGGAGATGTCTTATAAGAAGGAAAGAAAGATGCAGTAATATGCATGCGACCCCGGACGGTTCCGACAATTCCCTAGATTCGTTAAGTTTCTATATTATTTAAACTTAAATTTTAAAAATTAGTTATGAGTATAAAACATTTTATAGTCCTTAGAAGAGCCTAACAGATTCCAGGTGAAAATAAAATCGACATGCAAGAAAGAAACCTAGAAAAAGCAGGTAATTCTACTGCGCAATCAGGTAAACACATCAATATAAATCCAAAAATAATCAACTAAATGGCCATAGGCAAATTGCCCTTATTACAACCCAGATATGTAGAAAGTAAAGTGGATGGGCACCGGACACCACTGCCAACAACCCGGATTTCTAAGCCTATGACAGACGCCAATAACTTTGAGTGGGATATTGGGTCTTCAAGTCTTCAGTCTTCTTTGGATAACTCCTCCTTTGACTCCTTGGAACTCTCCTCCTTGGATTTTTTGGATCCGTCGTGGCTTGAATATCCAAATGAAGAGACAATTCTCCCCAGCAGGGGTGTATTGCCTTTTCTCTTTGGATACCTAAAGCCATCCAACTCGATCTCCCAAATGGAAGAAGACTCTCCCCTTTAGGGATGCCTTCTTCTTTTGGAATCTGAGTTGGATAAGAATATCCCAACTCAAGGTTGTTTTCACAACTCTTAACAATTTATTACAAACAAATTACATTAATTGAAAGCAGTAAATCTAAGAATTTCTGCAAGGTTATCCTAATAAAAATCATCCCAAGCAGTTTATATGAAAATGAAAGTGCTAACACCATTGACCCTGTGCCAAGCCATGCTCTTAATTTTGAGGGCTAAGCACTCCACTTGTGCAGTTATAATTAATTTAGCCCTCATTGTATTTAGGGGGAGCTGAGCAAGCACATGCATAAAACATTATTAGAAATCATGACATTGCTTCCCCTTTTATTAATTTGAGCATGGCCACCTGCACGGAAGAATATTGTATATATATATCGTTCCTAACCTAGGGGTAGATCTATCGCTCATCAGATCATCCACAGAGTGCAGGAAAGGTAAGTAAACACGCCAATCATTTTTCAAACAGCATGCAGTGAAAACCGCGAAAAGCTCCGGCACACAGCAAAAAAGTAAAACCCAGCGGCCTAACCTAGATCTAGAAGTGGTGCCCTAGCAAACAATTCTATGTGTGTGTAAGGCTGGTGTGGTTTGGATAGGTCATAAGCAGGGTAGTTAGTTAAAGTTATCTAGAGTTCAAGTTTGTTAGGGGTCTGAATAGGATATTTTGGTTGAAATTCAAATATTAGTGGATTAGGATCCATTTTAATTATTTCAGTTTATTGATCAGTTTTAAGAGCTTAAGATATTTATATTTGAAGTTTAAATTGCATTATCCAATTTTGGGAAGTCCCGGGTCCTCCTAGGTACTAAGCTAAGGGTCCAAAACGTCACTATAGGAAAGAGGCTAGGTTTGGGTCTCCTATCACCTTAGAAAAATACTAGACCTTAATACGAGCAGTTAGACAGGTAGTATGCTGAAATCAGAGTTTTCTAGGCAAAGTTATGAATTTTCTAAGTTTAGGGCCATAAATGAACTATGGTTGACCAAAAAGTTGACTTTCTAATCTAGGCCATTTTTCTGGAAATATAAGATTTTTAATAAATACTATGTCCTAATTGGAATCTAATGCAAGTGAGTTTGCCTAATTTGAAATTTTCTACAATTAGTTATGAATTTTCTAAGTTTAGGGTATTTAAAGGAATTTCCAAATTTCCTAATAAAGGACTGATTTTATGGTTTTGATCCAAACTAGCTCCAAACAGATTGGAATCACCCCCAAAGGTCAAGGATGACCTGAGAAGGTGTTCCCAAGTATTTGGGGAAAATTTGGGATTTTTAATAATTTTTAATGAATTATTAGGGGCAAAAAGGTAATTTCCACCTAAGGTAAAATTAAGGGTCAACCTAGAGTCAAACTGAGGAGCCCTATTTATCTAAAGTCAAGGGTCAGATTCTGAACAATTCAAGGTATTATGGGTAATTTTATAACCTATAGTGCATTTATTGTAATTTTCGGAAGGGCTCGGGGCCTTATTTAACCAGTTAATTAGGGTTAGTTAACTAAGGGGTCTAAAGACTCCTAAAAATTCATAGAAAATTCTGATAGGTTTATGATGTCATTAAGTTTAAGTGTTGAAGTTTTCATATCAATCCGGGATCTATCCTAGCTCCTAGAAAACTTCTAAGTTTGCTAGACAGGTCCTTAATTTTTGTCCTTAAGATGTCACTATGTTATATGGGTTTGAATCGAAGTTTTAACTAACCCTCAAGGTAATAAATGCATGGGAGTTCAAAAATAAAATAAACACACCATTTCCTTAAGTCTAGGAGAACCTAAGCTAAGTGCTCGTGGTGCGACCTACACATGCAATCTATGAAAAATAAAAGGAAAGACACCTAAAGGGATTAGTGAATGATTGGAACTCAATCACCCACTAATCCTCTCCCCCATGGTTGCTCTTCATATCTAGAATCCATGCCTAAAATTTCATGAAATAGCGGATCTCTCGGAATTAGGAATTTAATACCATAAGTAATTTCGCAAATACTCAAAATAATTGTAAATATATATAATCTTTGAAAAATAATTTAATTTAAAAATAAGTCAATTCATATCTACATAAATATAGGGGAGACCCACTGATCACTCAATCAACGCCTCAAAACGATTTGAAAATAGTTTGTATCCTGAAAATAATTGTTATAATCAATATTCGATATCAAAAATACTCGAATAATCAAATTCAAACAGTGATATGCCAAAACAGCCAAAATCAGTGACTATAAATGGTTTCAAAATAAAATACACATTCTTCTGAAAAGATCGAGGGGTTATATGTCAAAATTCGATTTGAAATGACGAAGATATGATTTTCCAAATTTTAAATATAATAATTAAAATATTTAAAAATAGTATCACTTCACTTTTTCAAAATAACTATAGGTACACTTAACATTTTCAAACAGAAATGGTCTCAGATTGAACAGAATTCAAATACGAACAAAATAAGGCGCTGTGCATCGAAATTCGACTTAAAACAAGAAAGTTACGCATTTTCGAAGTTTACATACGATAATTAAATATAACTTAAAATAGTGCTATTGGCTGTTTTAAAAATAACTGCAGACAGATCAAAATTTTTTGAGTCAAACTGATTATAGAGTGTACAGAATTCAAATATGTTCAAATCAAGGTGCTGTGCGTCGACAGCGGGTTCAAAATGAGAAAGATATGATTTTCTGAAGTTTAAATACAATAAATAGACTTTTAAATAATAAAAAATAAATAATATTTAAATATCATAAAAATAATTTTTTAATAGTTCTGAAGACTTAAAGTAATTGAAACAAATATTTGTTAATACTATTTTTTAATACTTAAAATAATCAAACAATTAAACTAATATTTAATCATTAAAAATAAATTTTTTTTATAATAATAATAATAATAATAATAATAATAATAATAATAATAATAATAATATTAATAATAATAATAATAATAAAAGACAAAACAGTAAACTTACAATAAAAAAATAATAACTAGTATGATAAATAATTATTAAAATAATAATATAATGATAATTAAATTAAAATAATTATTTAAATAATATAAAAAAAGGTTTTACTATTTTTTAAAATAAATTAAAATCGATAGGTCATTTTTATAATTTTTTTTTTATCATGTAGAAGACGATACGAATCCAACGAGGTATTGTGCGCAAAAATCGGACGAAAAACAAATTTTCTGTGAATTTTTAAAGAAAATAGCATTAAAAACCATCTAAAATAAATACATAAACCCGAAAATCCCTCGGCTTGACACCTAGCGCCGCGGGATTCGTCCCGCCGATTCGGGCATTCATTGCCTGGCGGCGCATTCATCACGCTGCCGGCATTGATTGCCGCATGATTGCGGCAATCAGTGGCCGCTGATGAGGCGCAACTTAGCCACGTCGGCAAGGATCCCCTCCGTCCGATCCGCGTGGAAATGAACCCGCGGCTCAGATCAAGCCGGACGGTGATTCGGTTCGGCGTGTACACCCCTGCGGTCGGACAAGGCCACAGAAAGGCGCGATCCAAACCATTGATCGGCGGATCAACGGTCCGAAACGCACAGGGCTGAACGGATGGCCGGACCGAACCCTAGTTTCATTTTTCTTGTCAATTTCTCTCGAATGAGTGAACGAAATCGAATGAAATTTGAGATCTAGGATCTAACAGCGAAGAGCATTCATGGGGATATTTTATTTTGATCTAAAACGCACTGTAGAAGAACTTATTTAAATCTAAGTGTTCTAGGCTTGGGTTGGAGATATACCTCAATCCACACGGTGGATTCGGGAGATCTTGGGCTCGTTGGACTCGTGGGATCCGCAGGAATGATCTTCTTCTTGGACTCGAGCTCCGAAAAGGCCTCGATTGGATGGAAGAAGCTCTGGACGTCTTTTAGCCTCGGTTCGCCGGAGTTGGCGTCGCCGACGGCTTGGGGTCGTCGAGGTTTGATCGGGGGAAGCTAGTGGAAGGTGAGGAGAGCTCTCTCTTCAAGAATCTCGGGCTGAGAAGGCTTGGAGCGAGAGAAATTGGGAAAAGGCCTTAATTTGGACTTAATTTTAGGTATTTAAAGCCCTTAACCTAATGCCAACGGCTAAGATCTAATCCTGAGGTGATTTGGAGGGAAACTAATCAGATTTGGACATGGATTTCAATTCAAAATGAAGGGTGGAGTTATCATGCAATAAAAGACATTAATTCCATCAAAATAGGCTATTATGACCTATTTAAGACTCGATTTGACCAAGTCAAACTTTGACTGGTCAAATCAGTCAAGAGAGTCAAAGGGGAGGTGAGATCAAGCTATAGAATCCATAAAATTAATTTAAAATTGATTTTAGGCTTAAAGGGTTCAAATTGGTCAACCCTGGTTGACTTAGTCAACCGGGTTGACTCAGGGTCCAAGCTCGGGCTCAACAGACTCAGTTAGACTCACTGAACCTATTGGAGAGGGTCTTGGGGTCTGACTTGGTCAATTTGACCAAGTCAACCCTTTGACCAAGGGTCTGGGCAAAATCGAGGTCAACAGAAAGTGCAAAAGTTTATAGCATAGCAATGATGTAAAAGACCTTGTGTTTCTATCTCCATAAATATTTCAACTTTTCAAGAGCATAGTTCTTTAAATCTCATAATGATTAATTTAAGACATGAATTATGTTGAAATTAGTTAGTTAAAATTTTATATTAGTTATAATTTTAGACACTATGGTGATATTTTACTTGTTAAGGATAAGTCTAATTATAATTATGTTATAATAAGATATTCTATTATGAATAGTAGTCTAATGTGAATGTTCGTCAGGGATGTTAAGCCTTTATGAACTGGTCCAGAGGGGGGGGGGGGGGTGAATTGGTATTTTAAAAATTTCTCCAAACAGAAACAGAAACACAACCAAACCAAGATTCACCATAAGAGAAACAAAGTGTAAAAATTAAATGCGGAAGCAATAATAAGAAATAAACACCAGATTTTATAGTGGTTCGGTCAACTTGACCTACGTCCACTCCCCGGAGGCACCCTCCGAGTATTGCACTAAACTCAGTGTCTCTCCTTTTCCCCCCATAGCAAGGAGGAGAAGCCCATACACAAACTCCTTTCCACTAACCCTGGTGAGGCAGAGAGCACAACTCCTTTTGCTTCCTCCTGAAGCAGGCAGAGAACCTAACTCTTTTTACTTCCTCCAGAAGCAGGCAGAGAACCCAGATCAGTTGCTGAAGTAGACCTATTTCGAACCTCCAAGGAACTAAGGATGATGACCGGAGAAGATGATTCGGATCCTTGCTTGGAATAACCTTTGTGAATCCCCTCACAAACTCCCCCTCATAAGATCCTCTCTCCCTTTCCCTCCCTCTCCTCTTGGCTCTCTCAGGTTAAGATAACAGTAAAAGATACTCTCTTGGGTAAAATAAGAGGTCTTATAAAGAAGAGCCTCAGATTTGCTCTTAATTGCATCAAATCGACATTATCGTCCAGGACGATCGGCTGATCATCCCGTACGATCAGTACAAATTCAGCTCAATTAGCTAGGATGATTTGGGAGAGTCTGGATGATTAGCAGAATAATTTGTTCATATTATCTAGGATGATAAGATATCATCCTGTACGATTAGTTCAAGTCATTGAATATCATCCAGACCATCTCCCTGGATGGATGTCTGGATGATGGAAAAATAGTAAGATAATCCAAGATGATCTCATAATCATTCGGGTCGATTAGTACAAAATGACCAATATCATTCAGAATATCACCCTGAAAGGATGTCTGGATGATGGAAAAATAACTTGATTGTCCAGACCAATCTCACAATCGTCCAGATGATTAGTTCAATTTAGTACATATCATCCAGAGCATCACCCTGAAAGCAACCAGGCCAATTATACATCATCTAGGAAGAGCTAAGGTTTGTGAATTGCTCATTTCGGATGATCCTGAGATCTTCCAAGATGATATAATCAAGCAATCAAACCTTAATTACTTTCTTTAATCACCAGATTAATTTAGGCATAATTATATCACATCATCTAGGACAATGTCCTGGACGATATCCAAGAGATGTCAAAAAATAAAAGATGCCTAAATAGATATGGCAGTTGATTCTTTATGATTTGAGCCTATCGTCCCAGACAATGCTAATATCATCCAGGATGATTTACTTAATGACAACTGCCTTAACCAGGATGACCTAATTAGAGGTTTTATTTTTAACTGATTGTCTAGAATAATTTTTGAATCGTCCCAGACGATGTGATCAAAATAGAAAACTCTAATCAACAGGCAAAAATTTTCCTCCAAGTGTGTGTGTTTAAGGTTACTTAGCATTAGAGTCCACAACTTTTACAATTAACTTAAGAAAGGATAAAAGACACTTGACATGCATTGCAAATTAACTCAGTCATAATCTAACCAATCTCGAGCTGGTTCTATTTGCAATTTGATCTTGTGGACCTAAAACGTTAGTAGGCAAGGCAGTCGTAGAAAAATAAAATATTTGCTATCATCAAAATTCTATTTTCTGAAAATAGATTTGCAACAATCTACCTCTTTTTAATGATGGCAAACAATCAAAGCAATTTAATTTGAAACATCATAAGAAAAAAGTATAAACCAAGAAGTTCAAATTTGATTATAACAAAACATAGTACATAGTACAACTAAGCAGCATAAAATAGTACAACTACTCCCCCTTTTAACATCACAAAAAAGAAGAGAGAAAGAGAAAAGAAATAAAACAAAAACTATTAAAAAGAAGTAAACTAAAAAAAAACAAGATTATAAAAATAAACTAAAAGAAGGATGGCCCCTGATCATCCGAAGGAGGTGGTGGTGGTGGCAAAAAGAAACTAAAAAGAGTCGTAAACCGCTCCCCAAACCAGGTCATATCTTAATCGTGCTAGTGCTACTAGTGAGCAACGAAAGAGTCAAAATGAGTAACATCCTTCGCACATTACTAGTCCTGTGTAGCAACGTAGGAGTCAAAGCGTGCCTCCCACTAGTCGAAATGCTCCACCAGCTGATCTAGCTGTGAGTGCTGGTGGAGCGGAGCAGGTGCAGGAATAAGTGCAGGAGCTGCTTCCTCCTCAGCTCCCTAAGCTTTCTCGTGCTCCGGGTGGAGATGAGTACTGTGAAGAACGTGGAAGGAGTTGTTGTAGTAGAAGGCAGGCTGAAAGTTTGGTGGGATAGGATATTGGAGGTTGTATTTAAATTTCAGGACATATGCTATGATATGTCCTAAGACAAGATTGGGCTTTCTTTTATGTCCTGGATCTCAAATGCTTATTAGGTGCTTAATTTATCAAAAAATCATATCAGTAGCATTAAATTCATGGTGGGCCATAATGTAGAAAGTGGTGATCGAAAGAAGTTGAGTGATGTGAATACGATCATCAGCTTTCAGAAGGACTGAGGTATGAAGGACATGTTGGATTATTCTAGCATCTTTGAGTAAGCTGTTAGACTATCTAATATGATAGAAAATATTAGTATTCATTAGAAAGTGATTGGCCAGAGCCAAGTTAAAATCGGGGTCTTGAGATAGGATGTGTAGCTTGTCTCTAGTAGTGGACAACTGTATAAGCTCATGATAGTCTTGATATGTAATTTTGACAGGATGCCTATTCACATAAGACTGAAGAGCAGTGAAGGAGAAATTAATGTGGAGGCTAGAAAAGAATTCAAATAGTAATTCAGAATTGAGCGGGACGATAAGTGTTAGGATAAAGGTAAGAGAAGTGTGTGCAAAACAAATCGAGAATATGATAAAAAAATATGCGAGGGTTAATAGTTTGGGATAAAGTGATCCCGGCGGTCTTGTACCTTAGATAGGCTGCTTGATCAACCACCTCAATGAAATGAGGGTCAAGATTGGCCCTCGAGGAGCTTCAAGAAGGCATGTTGGAGTGCTTTCCACCAGCCATGAACAAAAAACTAGAGAAGAAATAAGAGCTAAGGTGGGAGGAAGAGATATGGTGAGAAAATTTGTTTATAATCCTCGGTTTAAAAAGTAAATGGACCTATCATCCAAGACAATCGTAGAATCGTCCAAGACAATCATAGAATCGTCCAAGATGATCAGGTGAAATAATTGCATGCGAGATGATTGGTCAAAAAAGGTGGTATTATCATACAGGATGATTAGACATCATCCAGGATGGTAAGATACAGGCGATCGTCCTTAGGAGTCAAGCCGGACGATCATAAAAAAAGTATATCATCTAGGACGATTAGGTGGATCATCCAGGACGATAGTCAATAATGGATCGTACCAGCTGAAATTAAAATGTGTACCTAATTCTGCCATGTGGATCATCTAAGATAAACAGGTGGATCGTCCAAGACGATCACCAATAATTGAGCAGAAAATGTGAAGATTGTCCAAGATGAGGAGGATCATCCAGAATGATGAAAAATATTTAAAATAGAAATGATCAGATCATCCAGGATGATAAATGATCGTCAAGGACTATTAGAAGCAGAGAAGTCAAATAAGCCATCAGATGGAATTTCAAGAGTGGATTGAAAAGATCATCCAAGATGATAAAAATATTATTCAGGACGATGTGACAAAAAGTTGAAATTCAGAAGATGGATGGAGATGATTAGAGAAGGCACAAAAATAAAAAAGATAATAATAAAAGATAAAAATAAAATATGAAAAAGACAATAAAAATGACAAAAGGAACAAAATAATTTTGTTTTAAAATTTTAATCAAAGCACAAAAATGATAAATTCTCCAAGTGATTGAATTAAAAATTTATAAAAACAATTAGTTAACATCATCAAAATATAAAAAATGGTAGAATATCCGATCATGTTAGCCCTAGCTCGGACTTTTCTCAGGACAAATCGTCTTTTAAAAACAAAAGACCTAACTCAGAAAAACTAATTGGATAAAAAAAAGAGATCCATTTAATGCTTGGTTCCAAAAAAATATCTTATAGAATAATATACCAAAGTAATTTATCACAATCACGAAATTTGAAATCAAGTCTTTGAAAATATCAAGTGACACATGAATTCTTCTAAGATTTAAAAGTATTAAAAGAGAAGGAGGCTTGCCATTTGTGGGCTCATTTTATACCTCTTACCAATTGATTGGTGCACTTTGTGCATCTTTAATTTTTGATACACTTTGTGTATCTTTCAATTCTTTTTGACAGTCATTGCACAGCTTTTCATTTTTTCTTCTTTTTGGGGCTCATTTTATGTCCTTGACATTTTTTTGCAAGCAAGATTCCTTTTGAAACTTTTAAATACTCTTAATTGTGAGTATATATTCTAGATATTAGAAAAAAAAACTCACTCTCTAATATAGGGAAGAATAAATCATAAAACAGAATCAAATTTATATGATAAATGCAATGATAAGATTTCAAAGAATTTGAAAGTAATATAAAGACTTTACATAATATATATATATATATGTAAGATAGATTATTATAGAAAGATAGAAAAAATCTCAATCATAAAGTCTAATTTTTAATTTGGGATAGACTTTTATTTAGAAAAGGAAATTACACCGCTAAAAGAGATTAAAGGAAGGGAAACAAACAACAGTGTTTCTCCTTTTAACTGATTTAGAGATGTAACACATTGATTACAAATTTTCAAAAATAAAAGCAAGGCTTAAAATATCTTTTTAGTTATGACAAAAAAGAAAAACTATCAAACAAAAATATTAGAGATGAAACCTTTACAAAATAATAGCAAATAAAAAAAAAACACTCAAGTCTAAAAAGAAAGAAATAGAAAATAGCAACAAGCAAAAGAGAAGAAAATATGCAAATCAGAATTTATTAAGCAACAAGATTATGCAATTATGAGCCGTGAGCCTCCACTGTTTAAGTACAACATGCTCTCATGAGGCCTTTTATGAGAGCATGCCTGCAAAATTATCAAACGTTAGATTTAGGAACCCAAATAGGTTTGAGTCTCTTCTTATGAAAAGAAGAATGCAATGTATGTATGTTATGTTGTGGATTATGCAATTTGGGTCTCTACACCCAATGTGTACTACATTGAATAGTACAAGTGTGTGAAATGTGCCCTAGCATGCCATATGAAAAACATCTAACACCAGGAAATGATTTACTAATTTATTCTTGTTATAATGCCTCTTCTTAGGTTTTGGCTTTTGAACAAATATGGATGTAGTCCTCTTTTCCTCAAGTGCATTTAGTTTAGCTTTAAATCTCGAGTTAGCACTTTCTAAAATAACATTATCAACTCTCAAATAGTGCTCCCTATATTTAGATTCATCAACATATGTCTTAAAATCAGATTCAAGTGAGGTGTAGAATGCTTTCAATGAATCATGAACTAACTCAAAATATTTTTTATTCAAATCATCAAACTCATCAAGTAAAGCCATGTGATTGCTATCAATTTGAAAGTGATATTTCAATAAAATTTCATGCTATTTTTGTAAATTCAAAAACTCCAATTTCAAACTAGCATGCATTTTATTAAGTTTCCTATATAATGCATGAATTTTTTCACAAACTTTAAGTAATTATTCATAGATTGGTTCGCATACCTCTTCTTGGTTAGACTGACTAAGGTGATCACCCGCCATCAAGCATAGGTTTATTATCTCCTCCTCAACTTTGATATCAGAGGAGTCAGATACAAAATCTACCTAGAACTCCTTTTGGAACCGCTTTTTATCCTTCATGAACTTAGGTTTCTCCTCACCCTTCTCCTTTCTTGAGTGATCCTTAAGTGTAGGACAATCAGCTTTGACATTTCCAGGCTTCCTGCATTTAAAATAAACCATATTAGAAGAACTTTTAAATTTTTTACTATTCTTACCTTTTTTCACTTCTGATAATTCTTGTGATTCCTTTGTAGAAAGCTTTTGAATTGTCTAGTAATGAAGGCAACATCATCGCTTTTAGACCCAGAAGAATTTGTATCAGTATCGTTAGCCTTCAATGCCAGAGTTTTCTCCTTCTTTTTCTCACATGTATCATGTTTTCTTTGGTTCACCCCTTACTCGTAAGCAATGAGTGACCCAAGTAAGTTATCAACATAATAAGTATTCAAATCCTTAGATTAAGTAATTGTAGTAATCTTCACATCAAAAGAAGAAGTCAAGCATCTCAAAATCTTATTGACTCTTTCATAATTAGTTAGCTCTCTTCTTAAAGCATACAATGAGGTGAAATTTGAGTAAACCTTGTATACATGTCAAAAATTGATTCAATATATTTCATTCCAAAAAGTTCATAGTCATGCAATAGAATATTCAACCTAGATTGCTTAACTTTATTTGTTCCTTCATAAGTAACACATTATATATCCCAAAATTTTTTACATGTAGCATAAGTTGAAACACGTATGTAATCTTCTGATTTCAAAGTATAGAAAAATTAATTCAAATATTTTGCATTCAGTTGCGCTAAATTTCTATTATCAAAAGTCCATTCGATAAAAGAAAGTTTAATTTTATAAGATGGATGTGAGTAATCATCCATAACAAGCATCCACATGCGATAGTCAATCGAATGTAAAAACGTAGACATGCGAGTTTTCTAAAAATAAAAAAGAATATTGTCAAATAAATGTGGTCAATTAATAGAATACCCTTCCGCAGTGTTGTGATTACCAAAGTTAACCAATAATCGAAATTCAAAAGTTTTCAAAAACTCAATTTTATGAATCCTGCTCTGATACCGCTGTAAGTTTGTCAGGGATGTTAAGCCCTTATGAACTAGTCCCGTGGCTAACAAGAGGGGGGGGGGGGGTTAATTGGTATTTTAAAAATTTCTCCAAATACGAATACAACCAAACCAAGATTCACCACAAGAGAAATAAAGTACAAAAATTAAATGCAAAAGCTATAATAAGAAAGAACATACTAGATTTTATAGTGGTTCGGTCAACTTGACCTATGTTCACTCCCTGGAGGAACCCTGCGTGTATTGCATTAAACCTAGTGCCTCTTTTTTTGCCCCCATAACAAGGCAGAGAAGCACATACACAAACTCCTTTCTACCAAGCCCGATGAGGTAGAGAACCCAACTCCTTTTGCTTCCTCCTAAAGCAGGTAGTGAACCAAACTCCTTTTGCTTCCTCTAGAAGCAGGCAGAGAACCTAACTCCTTTTACTTACTCTAGAAGAAAGCAGAGAACTCATATTGGTTTCTGAAGTATACCTCTCTCGAACCTCCAAGGAACCAGGGACGACGATCGGAGAAGACGTCTCGGATCTTTTCTTGGAGCAACCTTTGTGAATCCCCTCATAAGATCTGCTCTCTCTCCCTTGCCCTCCCTCTCCTCTTGCCTCTCTCAGGTCAGGATATCAGCAAAAGATACTCTCTTAGGTAAAATAAGAGGTCTTATAAAGAGAGCTTCAGATTTGCTCTTAATTGCATCAAACTGATATTATCATCCAGGATGATCAACTGATTGTCCTGTACGATCAGTACAAATTCAACTCAATCATTCAGGATAATTTGGAAGAGTCTGGATGATTAGAAGGATAATTTGTTCATATCATCCAGGACAATAGGATATCATACTGTTCGATTAGTTCAAGTCATTGAATATCATCCAGACCATCGCCCTGGATGGATGTCTGGACGATGTAAAAATAGCAAGATCATCCTGAAAGGACCAAATAACTCACAATCGTCTGGGGTGATTAGTACAAAATGACTAATATAATTCAGAACATCACCCTAAAAGGATGTCTAAATGATGAAAAAGTAACTTGATCGTTCAGGCCGATCTCGCGATCATCCCGGACGATTAGTTTAATTCAGTACATATCGTCTAGAGCATCGCCCTGAAAGCAACAAGGCAGATTATACATCATCCAGGAAGAACTAAGGTTTGTGAATCACTCGTTCCAGATGATCTTGAGATCGTCCAGGATGATATAATCGAGTAATCAAATCTTAATTGCTTTTCTTAATTACTAGATTAATTTAGGTATAATTTTACTGCATCGTTCAGAATGATGTCCAAAAATAAAAGATGCCTAAGTAGATATAGAGGTTGATTCTTTTTGATTTGAGCCTATCATACTAGACGATGATAATATCGTCAAGGATGATTCGCTTAATGATATATGTCTTAACCAGAATACCCTAATAAGGGTTTTATTTTTAATTAATCGTCCATGATGATTTTTGGATCGTCCTAGATGATGTGATCAAAATAGAAAACTCTAACCTACAAACATAAATTTTCCCCCAAGTGTGTGTGTGTGCAAGGTTATTTAGCATCAAGGTCCACAACTTTTATTATTGACTCAAGAAAGTGTAAAAGACACTGGATGTGCATTACAAACTGACTCAATCCTAATCAACCCAATCTCGAGCTAGTTCGATTTGCAATTTGATCTTGTGGACTTGAAACGTTAGTAGGCAAGGCAGTCGTAGAAAAATAGAAATGTTTGTTATCATTAAAATTCTATTTCCTGAAATCAGATTCACAACATAATGACTTTTTTTTTGAGAAGATGCATATAACAATTTTATTGGAAAAAAAAGCAATTACAAAAGTTAAGTGATAGCTAATCTATCACTTTCCTCCTTTAATAAAGATATAAAATGAGGAGGAATACTATCATAAGACAAATCATCCCAAAAAAAATCTATAGTCCGAGCAATGTTAGCACAACAATCGGCTAACTTATTACCATTTCTATCTATACAATAAAATAAGATTTGATTAAACTCTTTAAGAAAAGAGAAATCAATACCTTTGCTGAGATCCACTTTGAACTCCCCTTTATTCACCAAATTACTAATGAAATTGATAACATTGTAGTTATCACCTTCTATGATAATACCTTTAGCTTCAAGCATCCATCATTGTAAGAAATTCTTCAATGAAAGAATAGAATATAATTCCAGTTGTGAAATATCCCAGTGTAAGCAAGATGAGCCGTAAGCACATAAAAATCTTCCTTTATAGTTTCTAATAACTCCTCCGACTCCACCTATACAATTATTAGATAATGAAGCATCAACATTGAGCTTGATTCATTCGGGAGGAGGAGGATACCAAAAAAGAAGACGGCTTATTCAGTCGGTTAGTATCCCAGTAGTCCGAATAAATACCAAGCTTAAAGGAGGACGTGGCATAGCAAATAGCATTTGTAGCAATGGACACAATTCCATTTTCTTTATTTTCATGAATCAACATATTCCTGCTTTTCCAAGTGAAGAACACAGCAGAGCAGTATAAATTTCCCAAAAAAGGATTTAAGCTGGAAAATTCGCACAAAGTCTTGTGAGTATCCTCCAAGTTACAGTTAATTGACAACTGAAAACCCCATGAGATAAGCAACTTTAAAACTTTAATCAAGAATGCACAGGTTGTAGTAACATGAGCTGTATCTTCAATACATAAACAACCTCTCGGGCATCCATTCCAATCTAAAATCCTTCTATAAAACAGGAAATCATTAGTAGGAATAGCTCTTAAATTAATCCTCCACCAGAATGCTTCAACCCGAGGCTGAAGGTGAAGTTTTCTAATCCACTTCCAGTTAACGTCTTCTTCTGTATTAACAAATTTATTTCTCATTGTCAAGGCTGATAATGACTTGCCCGAAAGTTTAAACATCAGTTCTAATTGTACTTCACCATTATTAGCATCAATTGGAATTTTGGTAATAATGTCGACAAGTTGTTGACCAAAGAATTCCTTCAGTTTCTGGATATCCCAGACTTCTCCAGAAATAAATTGATTAAGTGTAACCAAGTTCTGGTCTAAACAAGCAATGAAAGTAGGCCAATTTACAAATTTTTTGTCCAACAACCAGACATCTTCATTTGTATTGATGCTTGGTTTAATTTCCTCTAATATTTCTTAATCTAATCGTATTGAACCACAACTCTATAGTACTACTAACTACCAAATGATGGTTAAAAAGATAAAATAAATGTCACCAAATATGTTTTCATCATGTACATCATGTTAAAAGAATATAATGAACAAACAACTTAGTCAAAATTATTTACCATTAACCATTTGAGTCCAATGATAAATTTATTACATGAATCTTATTATATATCTCTTCCTTGGCTATATGTTACTTATATGAATGATAGAATGACACATCTAATAAACATAATGCCAAAATCAAATTCAAGCAATGAATATGTGAGTATAACAATATATAATTGGCAATGAACCATATTATAATGCCACATCATAGGAAATTCTTTTCCCCCATTTCAACTAACATCACACCATTGCACTTTCTCTTCTTCTAAAAAGATTCATTGGCTTATTGACTTCTGTAATAGAGGGGTATAAGCAATAGCACAAGTGTTACAATTATTACTCACCCTTTTAGTATAGTGGTTGTAAATGTGATGGAGACCTTATGTTTTTATTTTCTATGGCTTTTATGTGTTTGCTAAATCTAATTCATTTCTGATCTAACTTGAAAATTGCCCATTTATCATGAGTCAAGGGTTTAGTTTTTACCCAAGATAAATTAATTAATGTGTTGGGAAAGTGATAGCAATGTAGGTCATCGGCATAAAGAGACTTGGTGGGTTATTTAAATTGTTGGAGAAAATTGAAGGATTGAGCAATGCAGCTAACAAAGTTGGCCATTATTGCTATCTTTTATGAACTGTTGACCCCACATGAAGTGTAGTGATTATCAGTATGACATGATAGATTTAGTATATGTGACATATTCACTAGGACAATGAAATGAGGAATGGAGCACTTACAGGAAGCAAGCCTATTATATGAGAAGATTGAAATTTTTCTTATGAACCAACTGAGGTAAGAGATTCCTTGGGGAGAGGATAGATATAAACTATAAACATTATGGGATTCTCGAGGGATTAAATGCAAAACAAGTAACACAAACTACTTAGTGATGAAAGTAGG
Organism: Dendrobium nobile; assembly: GCA_022539455.1. Taxonomy (NCBI): domain Eukaryota; kingdom Viridiplantae; phylum Streptophyta; class Magnoliopsida; order Asparagales; family Orchidaceae; genus Dendrobium; species Dendrobium nobile. The sequence goes on from CM039733.1 coordinate 25,750,206, forward strand.
TTTGTATTTCAATGCACTGCTCATATTTTAGTAGCTAAAGAGTTAAAAAAAATAGTAGCTAAAGAGTTTTATGTCATACAAGTAGTAGTAAAATGGAACAATTTTCAAAATTTGACCATTTTAAATGATATGGCATATTGGGGTTACATGGTCTACAACATTACCCTTTAGAAGAAAACATCATCAATTATTATAAATAATAATGCATTTTTTAGATTATTCTAAATATGTTTAGTTTTATTATTTAGATAACAATAAGATTTGATTCATATTACCAAATAGAGTCTCTTCAGTTTAATTGTAATGCATTTACATCAAGCTTGTTTCATGAAAGTAACTTTAATCCAGATTAGCTTGCATGCCTGCCAAATTAAAAGAACCGAGTTAACAATGCAATAGCTTAAATAGAATATAGAACTTATTGCTAGTAGGTGCTATCTCCCTCATTGAATGACCCATAAAAGAGGATCTGGTGATAAATTTATTCATATCATTAATTCTGGGCATACAGTCCTGTTCTCTTCAGTTTTTCAAGGTTTGCTGATCAAAGCATACTTCACCTTCTGTTCCAAGTCATTTATAGACTTCTAGCCTTTCTGAGTTTACATATTAAAGAGTCTATTTGTACAGTAAATTTCGGGTCTATTCAAGCTCAATATCGTTCAATTTGGCTTTATATATATATATATATATATATATATATATATATATATATATATATATATATAATAACAGGAAAACATATTCAAGTTAGCTTGCTTTCCTATTCGAGATTTTAGAAGTGAAAATTTTCTTTTTGAGAAGCAGCTTTGTTTAAGTAACTTTTTTTTTTCTCAAATTTGCATATGTTTGTGACTACTATAATTTTTTATAAAGGTGTTACAAAGCTGCTGTAGAGAAAATAACTTTTTTTAATGATGATGTAGAAAATAGTTTCCTAATGAAATTTTGCATTAAAATATTCTCATAAATTTTTCTCCTAAAAATACCCTATTTACAAGCATTTCCAAATATCTTTTTTATTCATGAAATATAAGTATATCTATAGATGCGTCCTTTAAAATAGAACAAGCGTACTTATTTAGCAATAGATCATTTAGGGTTATTTCATTTACTTAAAAAAAAAAACTGCAGATTAAAAGAGAAAACAATATAAAATGAATGCAGTGTATGTGTTTAAACTATTTAGATTTATTTGATTGAGTGTTAAATAAATGCACATTATTTTTATTATTATTTGTTTATTTGAAACAAAATGAATGCAATCTAAAGCTTAAAGATGATGATGAATTTATAGCCAACGGCAAATCGTGCTGACAAAAAGCGGAGAGCAATGGGGATAGTGGCTGACGACAAGTGTAGCTGGCAGTTGATGGCTAGCATGGGATGTGTAGCAAACAATGATTACAGTGGTCGGCGATGGATGGTAGTGGTCGGTGGTGACAAGTGGTGGTCAACGATGAAGGTGATGGTTGGCAGTAACTTGCGATAGTAACGATAAAAAAATTCTAGGGGAATTGAAAATCTACTAGATCCAACGATTTTCAATACATCAAAATTGAACTAAATATTAATTCTAAATTTATAAATAAGTTCTATTGCATTTAAAATTCACCTAATCAAATATTTAAATTCTTAAAATATATAAATTTAGAAAGAATAGTATTATAAATGCACCCAATCGAACGGCCTTAAATGAAATAAATACAGTGGTTTTGGTAACTAACTTTTATAAATTTATTTTCTCTGAAACGTACTCAATTGATAAGCCCAAACTTAAATCTAAGACTTGTTAAACATGCCGATCAAAATAAAGAACCGATGGGATGTCTCACTGACTTCGCACAACTCTAATGATCAATTGTGGGGATGTAATGTTAGTCATTTGGAATATATCACATCAGTAAGTACATCCGATTTCTTATTGATAGTTTTTAAGTACATGCATATAAATTTTATTGGCTAAATTTTAAAAGGAGTAGTAGGAATTAGCAGGAGCATATAAATTAAAAATTAAAAAATGAGTAAATATGTCAAATAATTTGGTTCATTCAAAATCTGTTGAATGCTTTGGCACATTCTGAATGCTCCAATGCGTCAAATTATTTGGCGTATTCCGAATGCGTCAAATTATTTGACGCATTCAACTCAAGGAGTGAGCCAGAGCCGATCTGAGAGAGAGACAGGACAGAGACAACTAACCAAAGAGAGAGAGAGAGAGAGCTGTGTACAACATAACGAGAGGTTACACTTTATGTAAACAAAATAAAAATCCAACGTGGGAGAAAATTTTTTTAATATAAAATTATTTAATCTTATAATTAACTAAAAAAATAATGTTATATATATATTTTTTAATAAAAAGTTAAAATTATACAGATATATAATATATTTCATAGATAAATATTCCAATTAATTTAAATATCATCAAATTAATATTTAAAACTTATTTTAATATAACAATTTTGATTTAACTTTGAGATTGATTTAAGCTTGACATGATTTAGATATAATGTTTTTAATATGATTACAAATTAATTAATAATTACAGGTTATATTAATTATTAAAGCTTTTCATTTTGAAATTAATCATCTCATATGGAAGATATTATTATTAATTTCTTATTTATATTTAAATTAATTTAATTACTTTAATACTAAAAGTATATAATTATACTTTAATAAATTAATTAAATTAATTAATTTAGAATGAATGCGATAGTTTAAAAAATACAGTAGTTAATAGATATATATAGTAGATATTATCTTATTTTTTATAAGAAAAATAAAGATTATAATTTCAAAATTCATTTGATCAACACAAATCTGAAAATAATATTTTGATTTAGAAAAATTTATATCCATCTGAAATATAATTTTAATAAAATATTAAATTTTTTATTAAAAATAAATTAAATATGTATTTATAATTTTAATTTATAACAATTAAGTAAAAATTTAAACTAAGAATTAATTGAAATTTATCTAAATTCATAGAAATATATATCATGCTTAAATTTAAAAAAATATGTATTTTAAATTTTAATAAGTAAATTATTGTAAATGTTAAGGGTAAGTAAAGTCATTACTTTAATAGTCATAATTTTTAACTTTTTATAAAAATTTATTACAATATGTTTTGGATAATTATAAGATTTTATAATTTTATATTAAAAAGTTTTTCTCGGACTATTGGATTATTATTTTTCAATTTGAAAGTTTCCTTTAACCTCATTGGGCTCTACATATAACAAAAAAAAGTTATTACAAATAAAAAAATGCATCAAATTGTTTGGGGTATTTGCTCCTTTTTAAATTTTCAGGCTTCAATGCTCCTTCTGCTAATTCTACTTATTAACCCATCTTTTTTAAAATTTAGCCAATTTTATTTTATTGAATTATTAAATGTGGCATTCAAAAAAATAAAAATAATTAAAAGTTCATTTGTAAGGGCATCTCTAACTTACAAACCTAAAAAACCTATTTTTCACTTCAAAATGCAGTAACAAATAATTATGTGTTTATTCTTTTTTATATCTATTTTTATATTTATTTTCAATCAAAGCTTTTTTTAAAGTTAAAACTCAATTATGGACCTAATATTAATTCCAAAATTGACTACAAGTCCTTAAAGGTATCAAATTAAATGAATGCTTAAATAGCTACAATAAAAACAAAAAGAAACCTAACTAGCCAATGATCCCTACTAAGACACAAGATAGAAATAAAAAATAAATGGGAGGCAAAAAATACCCTCCCAAAAATAAGCCCTATGTCTTATTTGGTGAATGGGGAAGTTGCGTGTAAGGGAGGAGTGTAAGGGAATTCACATGGTTGCTTTGAGCAAGCTTCGACCTTGTTTCCTCCAAGTGTCTTATTTGGTTTCATGGGTGGCTCTGGGTAAAAGATCATCAGTCCAAAAACTATTGAGGTTCTCTACTTTCATCAAGAGGGTGAAAATGGAGTTGAGGTTCTCTACCTTCACCAAGAGCGTGAAAAAATGGTTGAGTTTCTCTATCTTCACTAGGAGAATAAAAAAGAGGTCAAGGTTCTTTGTTGCATCAGGTTCGTAAAAAGATTGTAAGGGCTTCTCAACCTAACTATAGGGTCTAAAGGAGAGACACTAAAGACTTAGTGCAATACTCAGAGAGGAGGACTCCGGGGAGTGGATGTAGGTCATTATTTGACTAAACCATTATAAAATACGAGTGTGCTGATTTTGATTTTCATTTTTCTGCACTTTACTTTTTTCTACATTTTATTTATGTGATAATTACTTATTGAAAATCTTTGATTAATAATTTGTTGTTTTTATTAGATTATCATAACAATTATTGTAACATTTGATTGGTTTCTTAGCTTCTGTATTAGGTGAAAGTATTGCTTTCTTTTTAATTACTAAACGCTTATAAGTTTTGTGTTTTTAAGTTAGTAGTTAGTTTTTAAAACTACCAATTCACTCCCTCTTGATGTTCTTAGGAAAAATTCACTTAGGCTTAACATCCTACATCAATATTTTAATTGGTATTAGAGATATTCTCACAAGTAGCATCTTAGAAAACCTTGAGAAAAATGATTCATGACACACTTCAACAATATAAACAATACAAAGGGTTATTCTATAACTCATCTACCTATGTTTAAAAATATTCCCTTTAATTTTTAAAAAATTTCCATGTTTATATTTCTTGAATATATTAATTTTAGAATTTGGCATATAATTCAAATTGATTATTCACTTTCATCTTAAATTATTAATGGAGTCAAAACGGAGGTCGCATTTACTGAATGGAGTCATGAGGATAGAGAGTTCTCTCAATTGAATGAAAAATATTTGATTTTTTTTGTTTAAAAATTTGAAGATTATATGAGAGTGTCTACATGTACTATGGGAAAGGAAATATGAGATAAATTATGCATCACATATGAGGAAACTAGTGAAGTAAAATAGTCTAGGTTGAACATTCTACTACATGGCTATAAACTATTTTGGATAAAACCTAGCGAGATCATATCTTAAATGTACACTAATTTTACTCAGATAGTGACATCCATACATGTATTAGGTAGAAATCTTACTAATTTTGAAAAGGTTAACAAGATTTTATGTTTCCTATCTAGTGCTTATGATGCTAAGGTCAGTATATTTTTTGAATCAAAAGATTTAAATGTGTATTCAATTAATAACTTACTTTGCTCGCTCATTTCCTACTAGTAAGGCACGAGTCAAAGACTACTTGATACATGCAACAAGAAAGAGGAGAAGACTATGGCCTTGAAAGCTAATGACTCTGACTGTGGTAGCTCTTTAGTGGAGGATGGTGAAGACATTGGATCGATGACCCGTATGTTCAAAAATTTCTTGAAAAGAAAGAAAATTTGTCATCAACAATAATGGGGCAAATGTAAGAATAATAAAAATTTAAAGTGTCGTCTACCACAATTTATGTTGAATACAAGAAACTAAGACACTCGTAAATTGAAATCCCCAACTTGAAGACTCACTCAATTAAGGAGAAGGGTGAAGAAAAGGGAAAGTTTGAAAAAGGGGAAGCAATAGACACATAAAGCTTTTGGGGTTGACTTTGTCTTAGAAATCTAAAGATGAAGCAAAGAAGGAAATAACAAATCTATGCACTATGGGAAAACACGGTATTACCGTTGGAGCTTCCGGCAGATTTATATCCGTTAGTAATGACAAAATTTTGACCTGCGTCCTGTGCGATGGAATTATTACAGCGTTCTTTCCAGCAGTCTAGGTGTCGATATTTTTTCGACGCTTGTGACGCCGGTTTATATGTCAGAATATATAAGCATATCATCTAGAGCGGCGCATTTGATGTAGAAAAAAAAAGCAGCGTATTTACCGGCAGATTAGACGCTGGACATTTTAAACACAACGAAATGGTTCCGTTGAAATGTACGCCAGAAAATCTTCCGGCATTTTATATGCCGGAAAGTCCGCCAGCGAAAGCCCTATTTCTGAACCCTAGCCTATCTGGCTTTTTATTTTGTTCCGTAATTCAATTTAACTCTCCGCTCTGCTTCGTTGCCCCATCATCACCCCACCGTAGTTCGCCATTGCTGAGTCTTCCGAATGTCCATGATAGGTCGCTGATAGGTTCGAAATGAATTATTCAATTATCTGTATATGTTTGTAGGTGTGGAAATCTGATTGCTTCCTGTAAAGGAAATTTTTTTTGTTTCTACTACTGGTTTCTGGAGGAAATTACGTTGGTATGGCACCGAAAATGATGATACAATGAATTATTTGATTCATTTTGGCATCCCATATCCGCTAGTCTTTCCGACAGATAATGCGTCGGTTAGCTTATGTCGCTTTAGTTGCGGCGACCTTTGCAACATTTTGTCTGCCGGCCTTTCTGGAATTTTTATACACCAAAATTTTTGGTGCATTTAACGCCAGAATAATATAACGAAAAGCGACGTAATTGGCACTCACTTTTTCATAGGTACTACGCTAGAACATACGCCGGAAAGTGTTCCGGCGTATTATTTTTGCTGAAAAGTTTTTTCCAACACGTGCTAAACCGGCGCATTGAATTTTGCAAGAAATTTGACGTAAACGTTATATTTCCGTCATATTTTTTGCATTATCGATGGATTATGTCCACCGATAATGATGGGTTTTCCTATAGTGATGTCTCATGGCTAACAATAATCATGACCAGTTAGATCAAGATGAAATATGGAAGCTGTCTTATGATAAACTATTTATTATATATGAGAAAATGAATTATTCATATAGAAAGCTAAAAAAGATGCATGTTAGTTTAAACCCTGATTTTATTATTTTTATAAAAGAGCATTATGTTATAAATCTGGACCCAAGTCCTATGATTTTGATGATAATAAATATTATTGGATTCCTTACTATCATATCTCTAGTTAATTGTTATTATTATAAATCTATTTTTTCCTATGCACTAACATTTCAAGTCCACCATATATTTGCAAGTTTGATCAGTTCAAGATTAGGTGGACTAGAGTTAGTATGTCATGAAATGTATAAATTTTTAATTCTTACATATTTTTACTTTTTTGAGTCAAATTATGTATTTCGTGGACACTAAGCATGGTAACCATACACACACACACACACACACATACTCAAGGGAGTGAGTTAGTGATAATATCAGAAGTTAAATATTCTGAGCTAATCATATTATACAATTAGCTAATTAGAAAATCATTAAATGACTAATTATGATAACTAATATAAGTTGAACTAATCATACTATTCGATGAAGATTCTACAAGAAGATAATTTGAAAAAATAAGATCCTAGCTGCCAATCATAACTTGGCAATATTTTGAAATTCAAATTTTATACTAATTCTACCATACGATGTTACAAATATGGGCCTAAGTACTATAATTTTGATGGTAATAAACATTACTATTTCTTTTCTATCATTATTATTGCATATCTATTTTTTTGCCCTGCTTGCTAACCTTTCAGGTCCATAAGTTCACCTACAATGCAAATCAGCTCAAGATCGGGTAGACTAGGGTTAAGTTTATATATAATTTAAAATTTAATATACTTTTTACCTTTCCTGAATAAAGTTATGTATCTGTTGGACCCCAAGCTAAGTAACCTTGCACACACAAACTCAAGGGAATGGGTTGGTGAGTTAGAGAATTTTTTCTTATTTTGACCTAATCGTACAGAATAATTTTTGAACATATTGGGTGATTAGTTAAAAATAAAAAACCTAAATTATTGCATCACATTAATTATTAATAATTAAACTAATCATACTGTATGATCCCTTGTATAACATTTAACATTTTAAATAAGAAGCATTCTGAATTAACTGAGCTGCTTGATTCCTTAAAAATATCACATGTTGAATTATAAAATGCATACAAGAGATTAAAAACTCTTGCATCTGAATTAGATAATAGGGAGCATGCATTAAACATAAAAAAATTAATTATTGAAAGTGCAAATAAGTTTTTACAAGCTGAATTAATTACTTTTAAGGAAAGTAAAAAACCACCTTCACTTGAAGAGTTTTATAATCCATCATAGCAGCATGCATCATTCAGACCTAGGAAGAGGCACCATAACCCAAATAGATTAGTAAATCATTTTCCTGGTATTAAATATTTTTCTTATGGTATGCTAGGACATATCTCCCACACTTACACTGTTCACCATAGAACACATTAGGTGTGGAAATCAAAACTTCAAATTTCACAGCATAACATGCATGCATTTCAGTCTTCTTTCCATAAGATGAAACCCAAACTTGGCTTTGGGTTCCAAAAGCTATCATTTGATGATTTTGTAGTGATGCTCTTAAAGAAGGCCACATAAGAGTATGAGGTACATGGATAGCAGACATTCAAAACACATGATTAGAGATGTAGATCAATTCATTTCGTTGGAGGCTAGGGTAGGAGGCAAGGTAACACTTGGAGATAATACCACTATCAGAGTTCATTAAATTTTTGTCTACCAATTGCATAATTAGTTTAAATGGAAATACTATACTAAAAGGAAAAAATAATTAATATTTTTTACATGCTTGATTTAAACATCATTAAACCTTCTATTTCTTTTGTTTAAAAACTATTGCTGATAAATTTTGGTTATAACATAGGAGATTATGTCATGCAAGCATAATAATCCTTAAGAAAATCACTCAAAAAGACTTAGTGAGAGGAATTCCCAAATTAGAGTTCACTAAGCACCACATGTGTGATGCCTGTCAATTAGAGAAACAAGTCAAATCCTCTTTCCATTCAATTAAAGACATTAACACTAACATACTGAATAATGGAAAATCTCTACTAGAAAAGTTTGACCCCAAATATGATAAAGGAGTGTTCATAGGTTACTCAAATGTTGGGAAATCCTATGGAGTTAAAAAAAAGAATAATGGTAGTAGAGGAGATCACTCATATTGTATTTAATGAATTTGATAATACTAGAGGGTCTAGGGTAGAATAAGAAGAGGTTGTAGAAATTTCTCAAGGATTAAAATCTGCAAAATTGAAGGAAAGGGTAGAATCCAAAAATACACTGCCTAGAGAATGGAGATATTCTTCAAGTCATCCTAAAGGACTGATCTTAAGAGATCCATTTGAAGATGTTAGAAATAGGCATAGACTTAGAAAAGAAGTAAACCACTCTACCTTCATTTTAATAATTGAACATATCAATATAAATTAAGCCCTATCTAATGAATTATGGATCCTAGTGATGCAAGAAGAGTTAAATCAATTTATAATAAATGATATTTGGGAGATAATTTAAAGTCCTGAGGACCAGAGTATGGTTAAAACTAAATGAGATTTCAAAAACAAAATGAATAATTCTAGTGTAGTGGTTAGAAATAAAGTAAGATTAGTGGCTAAGGGGTAAAACTAGATAGAAGGAATTAATTTTAAAGAGACCTTTTGTCCCTGTAGCTAGATTTGAAACCATTAGGTTGCTACTAGCCTTCACTTATTTTAAGGGATTCAAACTGTACCAAATAGATGACAAAAGTGTCTTTCTAAATGGGTTGATAAAAGAAGATGTGTATGTCAAATAACCAACATGCTTTAAAAATTCATAATTTCCTAATCATGTGTTCAAATTAGAAAAGGCATTATATTGATTGAAATAAGCAACCAGAGCATGATATAAAAGGCTAAGCACAATTCTACTAGAAAGAATCTTTGTTAAGGGGAGCATAAACACTACCCTATTTCTAAAAAAATATAGAAGATAAACAACTAAATGTCCAAATTTATGTTGATGATATTTTATTTGGATCCTCTGATAAAATCCTTTGTGATTAATTTTCAAAAATAATGAGTAAGAAATTTGAGATGAGTATGATGAGAGAACTAACCTACTTTCTTGGATTTAGCATAAGGTAGAAGGATGATGAAACTTTTCTTAGTTAATCAAAATACATTTAAGATATCCTTAAGAAGTATGAAATGGATAAATCCAAGCCAATTAACACTCCCATGAGTTCCACTGTTTATTTAGATAAGGATTTAAATAGAAAATCTCTTAATCAAAAGAAATATAGAAGAATAATAGGATCACTTCTTTAATTGAATGCCAGCAGACCTAATTTTATGTATATAGTTTATCTCTTTTTTAGATTTTAAATTGATCCAAAAGAGTCCCACTTGACTACTGTTAAGAGAATTCTTATATATCTCTTAGGAATCAAAGACTTAGGAATATGGTATTCTAGGCATAGAACCTCCTTTAAAATTATAAGATACTTTGATTCAGATTTATAGGATGTTGAGTTGATAGAAGAAGTACTTCTAGAACATGTCAATTTATACGATAATTCTTAGTCTTATGGTCTAGTAAAAAATAGAACTCAGTTTCCCTATCCACTACTGAAGCTGAGTACATAGTCTTAGGGAGTTATGTGGCTTAAGTACTCAGGTTAAAGTAATAAATTTTAGACTTAAGATTACCTATATGCACAATTTTTAATCCTAAGTGATAACACTAATATCATCTATATTTTAAAGAATCCAATTCAACACTCCAGGACCAAACATATTGATATAAGGCACCACTTCATTAGGGACCATGTTACCAAAGGAAACATAGAACTACACAATGTATCCACTGACAATCAACTTGCTGATATCTTTACAAAATCACTAGCCTTTAAAACTTTCAGCATCTTAAGAACCAGATTAGGTGTAATAGATATTAATGCTAGAAATTATTGCTTTATATTCTGATGTTTTATTTTTGTTTTATTTGTAGTTATTTCTATTTATGCATTTCTATTTTATATATTTTTTATGTTTATGCTCTTTTTCCTTCAGTATTTTTAAAGAATGAGATTAACGCTCACTTCTGATATTGAATTTTTAAATGATATTTTTGTCTTGTATTTGGATTTAGAAATTAGTAAACAGTGATTGTCTTTCATAAATCAGTTAAAGGAAGAAATGTCAATGTTTGTCTCTCTTCCTCTAAGTCCCTTAGTGGGTTAATTTCTTCTGAATCAAAATCTATTTCAAATAAAAAATTAGACTTTGAAATATAAATTTATTTAGTCTTCCTATAGTAATATATATCATATGAATAATGTTCCAATTCATTAAATCAATGTAAAATTTTCTTAATCAGGTTATTTTATTTATCATATGGATATCATTCTATTTTGTGATTTACTCTTCCTTATATTATAGAGTGAGTTTTTATTATATTACATCGAGAAGATAATCTTACAACTGAGAGTCTTTAAAGGTTTAGAAAGGAATCAAGCTCGCAAAAATGACAAGAGGCACAAAATGAGCCCAAAGCTGAAAAGATGCACAATAATCTCCAAATAATTGCAAGACACACAAAGTGTATAAAAATATAAAGATGCGTAAAGTGCGCCAAATAATTGAAAAAGATGTACAAAATAAGTCCACAAAGAAATAAGCTTCGTTCTCTTTCAAATCATTAAATCTTAGAAGAATCCATGTGCCACTTGATATCTTTAAACACCTGAATTTTAGAAATCATGATTTCTAGTTGATTACTCTGCAATATTATTCTATGAGATTTATTTTTTGAAATTAAACTCAGAAAGATCATTTCCTATCTAATTTCTTTTTTGGATTAGATTTTTGTTTAAAAAGAATTTTGATATGCAAGGAGTCTGAGCTAAGGTTAACAAGATCAATTTTCTACCATTTCTAGATTTCAGTATTGTCAATTTATTTCTTACTAATTTTTAACCTACATAAAAGGGAATTTATCATTTACTTAAGTTGAATAATTGAAAAATAAGGTTTTAATTTTGATTTTGATTTATGACTAGTTTTGGCTTATTTTTATTTTATTTTTTTATTTTTTGTATTTTCCTTTTTATGTTTGAAACCCTCCTAATCATCACATTCCATCTCCTAAATTTTTGAATTTTTGCTTAAATCATTTAAGACGATACACATTATACTGTATGATCTTATCATAAATTACAATCAATGCAAATCCAATAATAAATTTGTATTAATTATTGGTGATTATACTAGATGATTATTTTTCATCCTGTATGATCCATGTGGCTGAAACGGTTGGACAATTTTAATGTGGTTGTATAATTCATAATGACACATTATCTTGAATGATTCACATGTTTATTATGTATGATGTAGTTAGTCAATAATCATACAAGCTAACTCCTTGAGACATTTAGTCTATGTCTAATGATCTCGTACGTTATCCTATCATCCTGGATTATATGACAACCTATTCTTATTGATCTCCTAGACAAATTGATTGCACCTGATCTTCCTGGATGATCTCCCAGTTGTCCTATTTAATCTGGATCATTCTATATAAATAAGCTGAATTCAACATTCTTCTTCACTCCAATCACTCCAATATTTCTTCCCTCTCACTCAAAATCTAAATCTTTTCAATGGCTAGAAGCAATCAGTCTCAAAAAATTATTGGAAGTTCTTCATGGTGATATGTTGATCCAAGATTTGCTAAGGTAGTTGATAAAGATGCATGTAATAAATATAATGATGCCAGAATCACTCCCTCCAAAATAATCAAATAGGAGGACCTTCACTTTCAAGTACTACCTCTTTTCACTCATACCACTCTAACATTCATTCTTACTCTTGCTTATCCCTTCTATTATAAACAACATTTTGAATTTTTTGCAAGCCTTCATATCAATATTGAGGGTAATGCCCTCCAATTCTTTTTTAGTAGGTGTCCAGTAGAAATTACCTACCAAGACTTTCATGATTTTCTCCACATGTCCACTACTGGCAAAAAAAATCATACTTTAGCTGCAAATCATGAGTTTGATTGGACTACTATGAACACTATCCTTAGGGAATCCAATAGTAACTTCCACATTGCCTAGGTTAGCACTCTAGTTCAAGATGCTCGCATCATCCAACACATACTTAGAAATTCTATCATTCTTAAAGCTGGTGATTGACTCAACATTGCTCCTATTCTTTCTCTTGCAACTTACTTCATAATGACTCAAATAGAATTTAACACAATTGATCGTGTAATTAATTATCTTTCAAATTTGATCTCTATTAGAGATCCCAAATATAAGAGAATATCCAATTTAGCCTTAAGACATATCATAGCTTTTGTCATAGAATCCAAATATAACTTCCAATTTCCTACACGACTGGACCATTTCCTAGTCTTATATTATGATACCTCCTTCCATGTCATTCAAATTTCCTCTCATTGTCAGGCTCGCTACCAAAAAGTAGAAGAACATAAGGAAGGTTCAACACCTACTCTACCACTTGTCCCTATCCACCAGCAATCCTAGCTATATGAGCCGGTTGAGGTTTGACTAGTGGGAGGCTACATTTTACTCCTACATAACCATGCAGGAGCAGTAGCATACCCAAGATGTAGCTCACTTTGATGCCTATATAGCCTAGTAGCAGTAACAACATGATCACAATATGGCCTGATTCAAGGAGCAGCTTTCTTCTATTCATAATTTCTTTCATCTACCAGCACCACCTCCTCTACCTGATCAGGGTGGTTTATTTTCTAGCTCGCTTTTTATTTTTTATTTTTTTTTGTTATTCCTATGTGTGTATTGTTCTTTACTTCTATGATACATTTTATGTATGTCATTTTCTTTTTAGTTATTTCCTTCTTTTTATGATGTCAAAAGGGGGACTAAAAGTCTATTGTTAATTACATGCATATTCTATTTTAATGAAGTTTTTTTCCGATTTAGTGTTCAGTTTGTTTTTGACTTAGTATTCTTGTTTAGTGTTTTATATTTTCTTTTAAAAAATCAATTATGATATTTGTTTTAAAAGATTAACTTAGTAAGGGGGAGTGTTGGAATAGCAAAAAAAAAAAAAAAATGAACAACAATGTTTGCCATCATAAAAAAATGAGAAGTTGTTATAAATCTTAGCCCAAGTACTATAATTATGATGATAAAAAATATTATTATTTATTTTCTATCACTATTATTGCATATCTATTTTTTTCCCTACTTACTAACCTTTCAGGTCCACAAGTTCACTTACTATACAAATCAGCTCAAGATCGAGTAAACTAGGGTTCAGTTTGTTTATAATTTCAATTTTAATGTATTTTTTATCTTTCTTGAGTCAAGTCATGTATCTGGTGGACCCCAACACACACACTCAAGGGAATAGGTTGGTGAGTCAGAGAATTTTTTCTTGTTATTGACCTAATCGTACATGTTAATTATTAATCGAACTAGATGATTAATTAAAAATAAAAAACCCAAATAAGGGCATCTAGTTAATTAAGAGTGATTAAACTAATCATATTATATGATCCCTATCATACATGATGATACGTTTAGATTATGGGAAATAGCTGCCAATTACAATTTAGGCATTATTTTAAATTTCAAATTTTGTCATATCATACAGGATGAACTACATCATCTTGGATGATATATGACAATCATGACTAAATTAATCCTTTGATTAGGGGAATAATTATAATAAAACTTAATTCAATCTCATTATACATGATGATCAGTGATGTTCATCCTGGACGATAGAGAGCAAGCATGGATGATAAGTGATCGCCACCTATCGTATCAGATGAATACCATAATTTTCAACTAATCTTCTAGGACGATTGACCCCTTTCGTATTGGATGACAAAGAAGTGCATGGGACGATAAGGCATTGTCGGGTATCATACTAAATGAAGTTCAATAGTTTTATACTAATCATTCAAGATGATATTCTAATCATCTAGGATGATCCATTTATTACACTTGAACTAATCATACATGATAGTACTATTCATACTGACTGAAAGGGATTTTTTGAACTAATCATATAGGATGATCATAGATCATACTAAATGATTAGAAGTGTAGAATTGAAAATTAGGGCTTCTTTTGGAGGTTCTCTATTTAAGCTCTCCTATTATCCTTGAGATAATCTTTTGCTATTGGGTTGACCTGAGAAAGAGCTTAGAGAAGGAAGAGAGGAGAGCTTTTAGAGAGAGATCCTTGTGAGTGGGAGTTATGAGGTCTGCGTAAGGAATTCATCATCCTCATCAAGCTTCTTCTTTAGTTACTTGGTGGCTCTAGGGAGATCTTCATATGCATCAGATCGAAGGTTCTTTGCCTACTCTAAATGAGAGTAAAAGGATTCTAAGGTTCTCTCCCTACTCCAGGAGGGAGTAAAAGGATGTCTAGGTTCTCTTCCTACTCCTAGATCGAGTAAAAGGATTCAAGGTACTCTACCTCATCAAGTCGATGGAATGATTTGTAAGGGCCTCTTCGCCTTACTATGGGGCCAAAATAAGAGACATTATTATTAGTGCAATACCTTGAACAAATGTTTATAGAGAGTGGACATAGGTCGAGTTGACCGAACCACTATAAATATGGTATATTCTTTTTATTTACTTTTGCACATTTAATTTTAGTATTCTTTTATGATTTGTTCTGTGGTCAAAATCACTAATTTTTGTTATTGAGAAATTAGTGTTGCTACTGCATAAATCATTTGTTTTAAAATATTTAAAAATATTTAAAAAAGATTTCCTTTTTTTTATTAAAGAAATTTTTAAAAATAATCAATTCACCCCCTTCTTGGTTAGCCTCGAGCTAGTTTATAAAGGTTTAACAACCCTAAAAAAAATTCATATAATAGGTATCATACTATACAATGTAATTAAATCTTTTCTTAATTAATCATGTGATTAGGGGTCAATTTTGGATTAATTGATCTAGACATATCATACAAGATGATTATACTAATAATAATATACGACCTGATTCATGTGTGGGATAATATTTTATCATCATCAATCATACGAGAAGATAATCCAGATCATTTGAACTAATTATACTAGACGATGATCTAAATCATCCTGGATGATTAGCTCAATTCTTTGAACTGATCCTACATCTACTGGCCCTTCGTACAACACTAATAGGAGTACTTTGAACTAATCATGCTGGATGATCCATGATCATACTGTATGATGGGAGTCCCTAGAATTGAATTTAGGGGAACTTGTGAGGCCTTATATTTAATCTTTCTCATTGGACTTATTTAAAGGCTTTGGATGCTAAGTGTTTTGAGAGGGAGCTTTGAGTAGAAGATCTGTGAAAGATTTGGGAAGAAGAGGGAGAGCATATGTGTGAGGGATTTATACTATTGCTCCAAGCAAGTGTTTTTCCTTATTCTTCCAAGTGTCTATTGAGGTTTCTTGGGTGGCTCTAAGAAGAAATTCTTTAGCTCAAGGATGCGATACTCTAGCATCACAAGGAGGATCGATGAGAAATGAGTTCATGTTGCTCTACCATCACTAGGACTATGGGAAAAAAGATCATGGTTCTTTACCATCACTACAAGGGTGAGAAAGGATTTTGAGGATATGTTCCTTTTATAGGAGGGAGAAAAATGATTGAGGGTCCACTGCCATCACCAGTAGGGTGACAAAGCTTTTTTCTCTCTCTCCAGTACTAGGTTTGGTGGAAGTGATTTATGTAAGGACTTCTTTGCCTTGCTATGTGGGAAAAGGGAGAGACACTAGAATGATAGTGCAATAATAGGAGAGAACTCCGGGGAGTAGCTGTTGGTAATTTTTTAATCAAATCACTAAAAATATTTGGTGTGTTTGTTTTGATTTTTTATTCTTGAACTTTTACTCTTTTGTATTTTAATTCCATTTTAACTACTTGGTGAAAATTTTACTTAATATTTCAATCTTCTGATTAAAATATCATCATGGTTATTTTGATATTTTACTAAATTCTTTTGCTTTCACATTAAGTGATAATTGTTATTTATTTTCAAAATATTAAAAAAATTCCAAAAATATCTTCTTTGTTCTTGAATTAACAATTAGTTTTTTAAATTAACGAATTCACCCCCCTCTTGGTGTCCCTAAGGATCAAACGGAGAGAGTGGAGAGAGAAGGACCGTAGTTTTCGGGTTTGACGATTTGTGAAATCCTGTTTCGCGGGTTTTCTGCAACGTTGTCAATGGCGTCGGAGGATCGCCGGCCACCTTTGGCCGGTGTCCCCCACAAAATTCGCCCGCCGATTCTCCCTCCTAGAATTGTTTCCCGACTCAATTCTGAATCGTCTCCGCCTGCTTTTGGAGATAACGCTCTTGGTAAAGAACACAATTTCTGTTCTATGAAAGAACGTCCTCTGATTATTTCTGAAGGTGGAATAATTACCAAGAAGAAGACCCCTGAATGCATAGGTAAGGGAAAAAATATTTAATTGAAGATGAGATTAATCGCAAGTCTCTTAATATCTGTGGTGATATCACTTACATCCAAAGTAATGATTTTAAAAGTTCTGAAAATTGCATTTCCACTCCTTGTGTTAATGCGGCTGATAAGAAGATGATTAAGTCAAAGGTTAATCATAGCTCAAATGTGAACAGCCTGATTTCTGAAGATCAGGTTTTGGTTGAAGAGGAGGTAGTGAATAAGGAACATGAAGGCAAAGATCAAAATACAGATCTGATTACTGTTCGGAAATGTGATTATGGAGTGTTGGGTAATTGTGATATGATTTCTGAGGTTGCTGAAAATTCAAAGAAATCTGGTAATGTGATTGCTGGTTCAAATGTGTGGAAGAGGAAAGCAAATATCAAAGTTTCTGAATTGAATTTTGGTAAGGATTTTGTGGGAGAAGATGGTGTGGTTAAACTAAACCTTGAAAAAGAGGTGGAGAACTCTAACAGATTGAATAAATCCTTAGTTATCAAAATTTTTGGTGATAACACACCCTTCCATGTTATTAGTCTGGAACTAAGAAGACAGTGGGGAAGAGTAGGAAAATTTCATTTAACTCAGCTTGGATTGGGCTGGGTACTTTGTGCCTTTGAAAATCCAGATAGTTTGGAAGAAATTATAACCTCAGGACCCTATTATGTGAATGGTAATATTGTTGGAATGGATAGATGGAATGCATCTTTTTCTCCTACCTCGTTTAAAGGCCTTACAGCCCCTATCTGGATCCGTTTGCCAAACCTACCCCTTCAATGTTGGGATGAAGAAAACGTTTGTAGAATTGCTTCCAAGGTGGGTTCTCCTTATTTGATTGATGGGAATATGTTCCAGTGGAGTAGAAGGGAATACGCAAGAGTTTGTGTGCGTATTAAACTTGATGAAATATTACCTTTGGGAGTTTGGGTTGAAGGTAATTTGGGAAAGTTTTATCAAATCATTGAATATGAAAGATTACCCACTTTTTGTTTCACATGTGGAAAGATAGGGCATCTTAAAGAAGATTGTTCAAAAAATGTGATACCAGGTATCAATGCTAAGGTAAATATAGAAAAGCAGGTTACTGAAGGTATTCTGATTGAAGACAGGAACCGGGATGACACAGCTTGTAAAGAGGTTGCTGATAATGGATTCAATGGCAATGAGAATGGGCCTTGGATTCAAGTTGGAAACAAGAAGAAGAAAAATCCCGGAACTATACACAAATCGCAAAGTTTCAATAAAGAAGTTATAAACACAAAAGAAATTCCAGTTGGAATGACAAATGATAAAGTTGACATCAATTCAAATAGTTCTGATAAATTGGTTAAGGAGACCTATGCTATGGAGTTTTTTTACAAAAGTTCCAGATAGAAGTATTGGAGGTGATAAAATATCCAAAAACAGAGATATTGTTAGCCCGTCTCAGGATAAAATTCAGAACAACAACAAATTTGAAGCCTTGAAAGATCTATCAGTGGAAAAGGAGATTAATGAAGATTTGATTATTCCAGAAAAGCTGAATTTCAACAGGGTTAATACTACAGAAGAAAATCAAAACTTGGTGCTTCTAACAAATGATATTCTCAAAAATCTGGGAGATAATTCGAATACTGCTAAGAAGAAAGGTTTGAAATAATTAAAATGATTGGGACCTGTAAAACTATTGACAAGGAACAGAAGAACTGAAGGCATAGAGAAGGAGAAAGGGGGGAGTCAATCCCCACTTATCCATAAATGAATTCCATAGTGTTTTGGAATTGTAGAGGAGCCAAGAAAAAAAAGGCTTCTCTATATCTCAAGGAGATCGTTAAAGAACATAAAGCTATTTTTGTTGGGCTTTTGGAAACTAAATTGTCTTTTATTGACAGTAAGGAAGTGAATTCTTTAATTGGCATTGGTTGGGATTTCAATTATGTTCCATCAGTTGGACTTTCAGGAGGGATATTGGTAATGTGAAAGCGCAGGAAGGCTTCTTATAAAGTGATTGATTCATCTTCACAATTTATTATTGGTGATCTGGATATTCCTCTTATTGGTAAATGGAGGATTGCTACTTCTTATGGAAGCAAAGAAGTTAACAAAAGAAGAGATCTCTGGAATGGTTTGAATCCTCACATTTCTATTGATTTTCCTTTAATCATAGGTGGAGATTTTAACTGTTTGCTTGCTAAAGAAGAGAAGAAAGGAGGTAGAAGATTTAATATGTCTTCGGGACCTAAAGATATGAAGTCTTTTTTGATTTCTAATAATCTTTATGAACTTAAATTCATGGGTCCTATGTTTACTTGGAGTAACAATAAGAAAGGGCTGGACCGGATTATGGAAAGACTGGATAGGATGATAGTTAATTCTTACTCTGTCAATAATAACCAACTTCTAGTGGTTAAGCATCTTCCTAGAATCGCATCTGATCACTGCCCTATACTTTTGAATCTTAATAGTTCATCTCCTAAAATCAGCAAAACTTTCAAGTTTGAGAATATATGGGCTTCTTATCCGGCGTCATTTTCAGTAGTGCAGAATGTTTGGAACAGAAAAGCTGTTGGCTCTCCTTCAGATATTCTTAATACTAAAATGAGAAGAACTATGAAAACTTTATACTTTTGGAGCAGGTCTAAGCATCAAAACTTGGAACAATTGAAGGAAAATCTTAAAAAGGAGATTCTACAACTTCAAGAGAAGGAAGCTAGGAATGGATTGCTATCTTCTGATGAAATCTGTTTGCTGAAATTCAAAATTGGAGAATTAAACTCTACTTTGGCTCGGTTAAGTACCTGGTGGAAACAACGGGCAAAAGTAAAGTGGATTAATGAAGGTGACCAAAACTCTAAATTCTTTCACTCTTTTGCTAGTGCAAGGAGAAATGTCAATTTCATTGCTAGCATTAAAGATGAGTTGGGAAATTTGGTAGATAAGCAAAATGAGATTGAAGAAGTTCTGATCCGGCATTTCAGAAACAAATGGTCTGATAAAAACTGTATTCTCACTGATTGGCCAGAGAATAGTAAGTGTCTGGACAATCAAGATATATTGAAACTTAGCAAAGATTTTTCTATAGATGAAGTGGAAGAAGCTCTTAAAGGAACTTCGGATTGCACAGCTCCAGGAGAAGATGGTGTTTCTTATTCTTTTTTTAAGAATTACTGGGCCATAATTAAATCAGATTTATGGAAAGCTATCCAAATATTCCTACTGACAGCTGATATGAATAAGAATTGGAAAAAAACACAAATTGTGTTGATTCCCAAAATCAGTAATCCAACTTATGCAGCTCATTACAGACCGGTTAGTCTGTGTAATACGGTATACAAATTAGTTGCTAAAATTCTTCTCAACAGGATCAACTTTTTTATACCGAAGCTGATAACTCTAGAGCAAGCGACATTTATCAAAGGAAGGACGCTTCATGATCATATTCTTATAGCTCAAGAGGTATTTCATAAATTCAGACACTCTAAAGCTTCTAAGGGATTGGTTTCTATCAAGTTAGACATGGAACAAGCCTATGATTCCATGGGGTGGCCGACTCTTTGCAAAGTGTTGGATTATTTTGGTTTCCCTATATCTTTCTCCAAATTGATTATGGGTTGTGTGTTGAACCCTTCTTATGCTATTTTAATTAACGGGAATCATTCTAACTGGATTGAAGCTAGTAGTGGGTTTAGACAAGGATGCCCCCTGTCACCATATCTTTTTATTCTATGCTCACAATTACTTTCAAATGCTATTTTGGAGAAGGAAAACATTGGTGTGCGAGTTAGCAGCAATAGTCCTAGAATTTCTCATCTTCTTTACGCTGATGATGCAATGATATTTGCTGAAGCTAAAATCACCAATGTAAAGGTGATTAAGGAAATCATTAAGAAGTACTGTAACTGGACCGGACATAAAGTCAATACTGCTAAATCTGGGTTGCTCTTTGGCAAAGCTGTTAACTCAAGAATTAAGAGGAAGATCAAAAATATATTGGGATATAAAGAGGTGAAAGAATTTTGTTATCTGGGCTCTAAATTAGTTTTGAGAACATCATCCAGATCTGATTATCAATTTATTATTGATAATGTTATGAAAAAGTTGAACAGTTGGGGTTCAAAATTTTTATCTCTTGCCGGTAAAATCACCTTGGTCAAAACGGTTATTCTATCCATTCCTTCTTTTTATACTACTGTTTCTATAATTCCAAAATCAATCCTTGAAGAGATTGAAAAATTATGCCGAAATTTCATTTGGAATAAAGGTAATAATGGCCAAGGATTACATTATATTAACTGGAATAAAATCTGTGAACTAGTTGATAACGGAGGTAGGGGATACATTCCTGCATCAACAAAGTGGGTCCTCTTAGAGCTAAAGTTGCTTGGAAATATTTAAAAGAGGATGATTCTCTATTGCATAAAACATTATTTCCTAAATACGGATCTGTATGGAAAGTTGGAAACAGAAACAGATCTGTTTCGATGACTTGGAAAATCATTAAAGACGGGAGCAAATATTTAAAACCAATTGTGAGGTGGGAGATTGCCAATGGTGAATCTATTAATGTTATGGAGGACATCTGGATTTTCGATAAAAGTCTCAATAGATGGCCAACGTTTGTCAATTCTCTAGTGGAAATGACAGATTTCTATTATCTGGATAACTTTATTAATGAAGATTGCTGGAATTTGACAGAACTGGAAAATTTCTTTGGGAAAGAACTTATAAATCTGATTTCTTTGATTTAAATCAGAAATGATCTTGTTGAGGATCAAGTTCAGCTTTTATATATGGATTTAGGTAATACTATTACATCTATTGCTGCAAATCATAATAAGTATCAATCCCCTATTTCAAATAGTTGGGAGTGGCTTAAGAGTTCTAAACTGAATGCCCGTGCTGAAAACTTTTGGTGGAGATTATTAAATGATGCACTTCCTACTTTAGCTTTTCTTTCCTATAGAAAAATAGGAAGGATGCTGAATTGCCCAAGAGGTTGTAATGAAGAGGAGAACATTGATCATGTGATTTGTAAATGTTTAAAAATTACAGAGGTTATTAACCATTTGAATAACTGGGGAATTGGTATTTCAAATTTTTCTTCCAAGGAGGATACTTTAAATTGGTTGGAAAAGCAAAATAATTTCATTTCCAATGTTTTTTGTTATGCCATTTATCTCACTTGGAAAGAGAGGAATGAATTAGTTCATGGTAAAAAGGAAAAAAGTTCAATCTTCATTGCAGCAGAGGCTATTACCTACGTTGGAGCTTCTAATCTTTCAATTATTCAACTATGGGCCGGTTGAGTACTAATCAGCAAATGCTGTTAGAAGACCGTTGGTACTCTCCTCCACCCAATTGGATCAAGATAAATGTTGATGTGGCTTTATATTCTTCATACAAAGGCGGTATAGGAGGAGTTGTTAGAGATTACAAAGGTCGGTTGATTGCAGCATTCGGAACTGCTCATATGCACTGGGATATTACTTTTTTGGAACTTCTAGCTATAACTTCCATTCAAGAGGTGATCAATAAATGGAGCAATGATTTCAAAGGTATCATAATTGAGAGTGAAAATGAAAATGTCATCAAGACCATTCATAAAGCTCTCAAGAAAGGAAGAAGAGGTAATGATAAATTTTCATTTATCTTTGATTTGAATTTTGTTTTCTTTAATAGCATTAAGAGAAGATGTAACAAGTTAGCGGACCTTTGTGCTAACTTTGGGGTTTTTTCTTCTTTTTGGTGGGAAGACTTAGCTTTGGACTCGATTCCTCCATCATTTGTTAAAATTTTGATGGAGGAATCAACAGCCTGCATTTAGTTGGCTGTTTATCTGTGTTTCCTCTTTAGTTTCTTATTAATGCAAGTTTATTGCTCTTTCAAAAAAAAAAAAAAAGGATCAGGTCACTTTGGCTTAACATCCTTATTGAACATTCACATAATTTTTTTTTAATAAATAAGCATTCTTATTTGGATAGTAATAACATATTTTTACTTGATGAGTTTGAAGCATTAAACAAGAAGCATATTGATCTAATCAATAAATATGAATCTTTGAAGTCAAAGATTCTTTAAATAGAGAACTTATACAAATAATTAAAAACATATGCATTTTAATTATATACTAATAAGCATGCAATAAAATTGGAAGTGCCAAATTTTGAAAGTGAAAATCTATTTTAAAAATAAAAATTTAAGCAGTACAAAAAAATAGAACACCACCAATATTGATACAATGGTATAACCCCACATCAATGCATGCTTTATATACCCTTAAGAAGAGGCATAACTCCAAACATAAATTAGTAAATATGTTCCCTAGAGCTAGATGTCATTATTGTGGCTTCCTAGGTCACATAGCCCGCACTTGCACAATACATCATAAGACACTTCTAGTTTGGAGACCCAAATCACGTGCACCATAACATAACATGCATGTAAGTCATTCTTCAAAGCATAAGATGAAATCCAAACTCACTTAGATTCCCAATTCTAATGTTTGATTGACCTTGTAAGAGTGCTCTCATAAAAGGCCTAGTGAGAGTATGTAATATATGGACAGCAGATGCTCAAGGCACCTGACTAGAGACATCAAGCAATTCATCACGTTGGAGACTAGGGAAGGAGGCGAAGTCACACTTGGGGAGAATAAAACTATGAAAGTGGTAGGTTCATGTATGATTGGGAATTCTAAGAATTTTTTTATTGAAAATGTCTTACTAGTATATGCTTGAAACTTTACTTGCTTAGCATAAGTCAGTCACGTGAAAAAGGCTTTCATATTAAATTTTTATCTACTAGTTGTGTGTTTAGTTTAAATGGAAATACTATTTTAGAAGGAAAAAAAGGATTAATAATATTTACATTCTTGATTTGAATGGTATTGAATTTACTAATTCTCTTTGCTTAAAAATAATTACAAATGAATCATGGCTATGACATATGAGACTACATCATACAAGCATGAAAACCCTTAGACAAATAACCCAAAAGAGCCTAGTTAGAGGCATACCAAAACTATAATTCTCCAACGACCACTTTTGTAAGGCATATCAATTAGAAAAGCAAATCAAAACTTCCTTTCACTCAATTAAGGATATCACCACCTATAGACTCTTAGATATCATTGACATGGATTTGTTTGGACATGTTAGCACTGTTAAC
Source organism: Dendrobium nobile (assembly GCA_022539455.1). NCBI lineage: Eukaryota > Viridiplantae > Streptophyta > Magnoliopsida > Asparagales > Orchidaceae > Dendrobium > Dendrobium nobile. The sequence goes on from CM039733.1 coordinate 25,774,582, forward strand.
TTAGGTGGGAAAATATATGGATATGTGATTATTGATGAATACTCAAGATTTACTTAGAATAGATTTCTATCATATTAGAATTAATTATTCAAGGAATTTAAGACATTTTCCATATGAATGAAAAAAAAAGCTTGTGAAATCATAAGTATCCACTGTGATCATGGTGGGAAATTAAAAAATGATAAGTTTGAATCATTCTATAAGGAACTAGGTATAGAACACAACTTTTTGGCTCATAGAACCCCTCAACAAAATGGGGCAGTTGAAAGGATGAATCAAACCTTAGTAGACGCTACTAGAGTCATGCTAGCTGAGTATTCACTTCATAAGTATTTCTAGGCAGAAGTAGTGGATATTTCTTGTTATGCTCTCAATAGAGTTAATGTTAGATCCAAACTCAATAAGAGACCCTATGAGTTACTCAAAGAAAGGACACACAATCTCTCTCACCTTTATGTCTTTAAATATAAGGTGTTCATTTAAAAGAATGGAAAATCTCCATTAGAAAAAAATTGATCCTAAATATGATGAAGTAATTTTCCTATAATATTCAACTATAGGTAAACCCAATAGAGTTTTTAATAAGAGGACATTAGTGGTAGAGGAGAACACCCATGTAGTATTTGATGAATCTGATCCTAGGTTAGAAGAAGTGATTGAGGTCACCCAAGGTGTAAATTTTAATGACCTAAAAAATAGAGTAGAGCCTTAGGAGCTATTGCCTAGAGATTAGAGATATTCATCTAGTCATCCTAAGGAGCTCAACTTAGGAGATCCATTAGAAGGAGTAAGAACTAGGCATGGGCTTAGAAAGGAGTTTAACCACTCTTCTTTTATCTCTCGGTGGAATTCTCAAACATAGATCAAGCTTTATCTGATGAATTATGGATCCTATCCATGCAAGAAGAATTAAATTAATTTTTTAGGAATGATGTTTAGGAGTTGGTTAGTAGACCTAAAGACTAGAATGTTGTAGGAACTAAATGGAATTTTAAGAATAAAATGAATGACTTTAGTATAGTGGTTAGAAATAAGGCTAGATTAGTAGCTAAGGGGCATAACAGGTGGAAGGAATTAACTTTGAAGAGACCTTTGCCCCTTTAGCTAGACTATAAGACATTAGAGTTCTATTATCATTTGCTTACTTTAGAGGATTCAAGTTATATCAGATGGATGTTAAAAGTGCTTCCTAAATGGGGTGATTAAATAAGATGGATCTATGGAGCAACCCCCAAGTTTGGATAACTAAAACTTTCCAATCATGTATTCAAATTAAAGAAGGCATTATATGGATTGAAGTAAGCACTTAGAGCTTGGTATGAAAGGCTGAGCACATTACTCATATTTAGATCTTTTCTTAACGGGAGTGTAGAATCCACCCTAGTCCTAAATAAAGAAGGAGAAGATCTACTCATTATTCAAATTTATGTTGATGATATACTTTTTGGAACAACAAATAAGAATCTCTGTGATGAATTTTTAAATATAATGAGTAAGGAGTTTGAGATGTGTAAGATGTGGGGAGCTTACCTATTTCTTTGGATTTAATATGAAGCAAAGGTATTATGGAACCTTCCTTAATCAATTAAAATATATCAAAGATATCCTTATGAAGTATGAGATGGATAATGTTAAGGCAAGCAATAGTCTCGAGCTCCAATGTTAAAATAAATGTGGATCCAAATAGAAAATAAATTAACTTGAAGAAATATAGAGGGATAATTTGATCACTTCTTTATTTGGATGCCAATAGATTTTCTTTCATATTTATTGTTTATCTCTGTGCTAGATTTTAGGTTGATCCTAAAGAATCTCATATAAGTGCTATTAAGAGAATTCTTAGATATCTTCTAGGCATCAAAAACCTTGGAATCTGGTATCCTAATCATAGTTCATCTTTAAAAATCATAGGATATTTTGATTTATACTTTATAGGATGTAGCGTTGACAGGAAAATTACTTCTGAAACATATAAATTAATAGGACAATTTTTAGGCTCCTGGTTCAATAGAAAATAAAACTTTGTACCCTATTTACCGTTGAAAAATAATGCATAGCTATAGGAAGCTATGTTGCTCAAGTCTTATGGCATAAACAAGAAATCTTTGACCTTGGACTTTTTGTTGTGACTATTACAATCATGTGTGATAACACTAGTGCAATCTAAATTTCAAAAAATCAAATCCAACACTCAAGGACTAAATATGCAGACATTAGACACCATTTTATTATAGATCACGAAACTAAGGGGGATATAGAGTTACTTTATATAGATATAGAAAATTAATTAATATATATCTTTACAAGACCCCTTACATTTGAAACCTCTAGCATCTTGAATAATAGATTAGTTGTTATAGACATTCATAATTGAATCAGGATATATTAGAAATTAAGCACTTAAATATTTTTATATGTTTTTTTGTAATTTGTTTTGTGATCATTCTTGAATTGTAATTTTTGTTTGTCTTTTTTTATGTGTGAATTTTTTTTTCTTTTCATTTCATTAAGTTTTCTTGATCATCACACACAAAATAAAAATTGATCACAACATACTGTACAATCACACATTGCATTATACGATCTTCAAAAGAAATGAAATCACTACTCATAGCGCATCCAACTATTCTGATTGATTAATTATTTATGGTCATGCCATACAAACACCTAATTCATACTATACGATTCACGTGGCACTCATCATTGGGAAAATTGAATTAGTCATGTACAATGTTAAATATTATATGATACTATACGAACACCTATTCGTATCATATGATATAACCAGTCAATGATTATCAAAGTTGACACCTTCGGTCATATTGTATGATAAGGCCAACTTTTTTAACTGATCAGACTAGATAATTTTAATTCATTGAATCATACTGTATGATACTATATTTTATTATATGATTTGTTTGATTTCAATTTAAAGGGAGGAAACATAAGATTTTTCTTCACTCAAATCCTTTTAATCCTTCTTCCTTCCTCTATAAGCTCATAATCCATGCAATGACTGACAAAAAGTGCTCAACTGCTTTTGTAGGAAGTTCTTCCTGATGCCTTATTGATCCATGCTTCCCAAAAGTAGCTGATAAAGAGGCTTATCATTATTACAAGGCTGCTAGGATTACCCCTTCAAAATTCTTAAATGAGGAAGTCCTGAACTTCTAGGTACTTAATCTATTTGCTTGCACCACCCTGCAATCCATTCTCAGTCTTCCATTCCCTTTCAATTTTGAGGTCCTTATTTAAAATTTTTTGCTAGCCTTCGAGTTAGTAATGAGGGCAGTGCCTCTCAATCCTATGTCAGTTTAAGCCCTATAGAAGTTACCTATCAAGACTTTGATAAAATCTTATACCTATCTACCATGGGTGTAAAAGCTCCATTCCTTATCCTTTCTCCCTGACAATAATTAGATCCCCGTCAACACCACCCTTAGGGAGTCATTTCTAAATTACCATATTTCTCATGTTAATACTTTAGTTCAAGACGTCCGTATTATTCAACATATACTTCACAATTATCCAATACCTTAAAATTTTTAGCATATAGCCGATCTAAAAGCTGGGGATCGAATCAATATCACACCCCTTCTATCCCTCACTACCTATTTTATAATGGAGGAAATTGATTTTATCACAGCTAATTTAATTATTCGATACCTTAAAAATTTTACCTATATTCGAGATATTAGAAATAAAAGAATGTTAAATCTTATCTTTGGTCACATCATTGCCTTTGTATTTGAATCCAAATTACATCTTCTATTCCCTGCACCACCAGACCATCTTCTTCATAGTGCTTGTCGTTGAATGTTCACTATATTGACCCTGATCTAGAGAGGTAGAGGGAGGTTTAACACTAGCACTAGCTCCAACACCATCACTTGTACACCATCCTTCTCAGTATGAGGCACTATTTCAAGGATTTGATCAGTGGGAGACTCATGCTGACACTTATGTTACAGAGTAACACCAATAACATGAGTCTAATATGGCTTGGTTTGGAGAGCATCTTGCCTCCATTCATCAATATTTTCAACCACCACCACCACTTGATCAGGGACCTTTCTTATTTTTAGTTTGTCTTATTTTTAATGTTTGTCTTTATTTTTTTTTTCATTGTGATATGTGTGTTTATTTTTGATTTTATGCTTAGTCGTTGCTCCTTTTTAGTGATGTCAAAAGGGGGAGTAGATTATTGTTAGTAGGTTGTAATATACTTTATTATATTTAGTCCACTATTGTTTTTATTTCCTTTTCATGTTTTTGTTCTTTTCATTATTTCTTAAAAGAAAAAAAATAAAAGCTCCTCCTATTTTCAAAACTAAACTAGTAAGGGAGAGCTTAGGACATAGCAAAAATAAATTTGAAATTATTACTAATAATGTTTGCCATCATAAAAAAGTGGGAGATTATTCTGGACCCAAGATTTATGATTTTGATGATAACAAATATTATTAAATTTTCTAGTATGCTATCTCCTATTAATGTTATTATTGCATGTTTGTCTCTTGTGCACTAATATTTCAGGTCCACCATACACTATACAAATTGATCAACTCAAAACTTGGTAGAATAGGATTAAATGTCTTAAAGAGTATGTATTTTTTTTTTATTTCTACATTTCTTGAGTTAAGTCATATATTTTATGGATTCTAAACTTGTTGATCATGCTCACACACACTCAAGGGAGTGAGATAGAGAGAAAATAAGAAGTGTAACTTTATGAACTAATCATACTATATGATATATATCATATTGGATGACCAACTATTTAGATAATCATTAAAATGACTAATTGTATAATTAAAGCTATTTGAACTTATCATACTAAATGATCTCGATCATGTGGGATGATAAGTTGAAATCAAGATCTCAACCACCAATCATAGTTTAGGTAATATTTTAAATTTTAAATTTTTTAGTAATTGTACTATATGATATAATCAAATATTGCTTAAATTAATCCTATAATTAAGAAATGATTTTGGATTAATTGATCCGATCAAATTGAATAGGATGATTGGGACAAATCATATTGTATGATTCAATCTTTGCATGAGATTGTATTTATTCATCACAAATTATATGAGATGATAATCGAAGTCATTTGAACTAATCATACTAAATGAAGCTCAAATCATACTACACGATGAGCTTAATTTCTTGAACTAATTGTAAAATGCTTTATTCTTCATACAATAATAACAATCTTATTTAAACTAATCGTATTATACAATATAATATCATACTGTATGAATTGTGTCAACAAAATTGAAGCTCATAGCTTTTTGTGAAACTTTATATTTAAGCTCTCTCATTCGACTTATTTCAAGTCTTTGGTTGTTTAAGTTTTTTGGAGAGAGAGCTTGGAGAAGAGATTTTGGAGAGCTTTAGGAAGGAGAAAGGGGGAAGTTATGTGAGAGAGAGGAGTGTGAGGTGTTTTACAGGGTTGCTCTAAGCAAGCTTCAGCCTTATTTCCTCTAAGTATCTTTCTAGGTTTCTTGGGTGGATATGGGAGGACGATCATCAATCCGAAGACCATTGAGGATCTCTGCCTTCACCTTGAGGGTGAAAAAGGAATCAAGGATCTCTGCCTTTTCTAGGAGGTGAAAAAGAAGTCAAGGTTCTCTACCACACCACGTTGGTGAAAGGTTGTTATGGCTTCTTCAGCTAGCTATGGGGGTTAAAGAAGAGACACTAAAGGTTTAGTACAATACTGAAAGAGGATTCTGAGAAGTGGACGTAGTCATTGTTTGAATGAACTACTATAAAATTATGGTGTGTTGATCCTTATTTTCATTTCTCTGCACTTTACTTTTTTTGTGTTTTATTTTTATGACAATTACTTATTGAAAATCTATGACTAATATTTTATTATGTTTATTAGACTATCATTATCTTATTATAACCTTTGACTAGTTTATTAGCTTCTATATCAGGTGAAAGTATTGCTTTCTTTTTAATTGCTAAACAATTTAAAAATATAAGTGTTGTGTTTTAAAGTTAGAAATTATTTTTTAAAACTACCAATTCACCCCCCTCTTGGTGTACCTAGGGACAATTTACTTATGCTTTACATCTTACATTGAACTTTAGTATTGGACAATCTCCATTGGATCCAAATTATCATTTTGAATTTAATAAACTTAACCCATATCCTTGGTTAAATCTAGTTGACCAAGTCAACCTAATTTGACCAATTAACCCTACACTTAAATCCAATCTAAAGCAAATGATCTAAGTATTATCAAACCAATTGAACCATTAGGATGGCCAATTAGGTTCATCAGATCCATATATAGAGGATCTAACCATTGGGCTACTCACATGAATCAACCCAAGTGGTCAAAAGTGAGCCAACTTCTAGCCTAAGCTAACTTGAACTTAGCCAATGCATGCACAAGGGCTCCCATGACCCCATGCACCTAACCTGGGTGGCCCATCCCTTAGGTTCACTTGGGTTTGGAATTAGGCTAATCCAAAGTGTCTAAAATCACTTTGGGTTAAGCCAATTTTCAACCTTTGTTCTATTAAGCCAAATTAACTCTTATATTGGATAGCACCATGTCCATTGCAACCACCATCATAAACATAGCCCTTGGGTTTGTTGATTCTTGAATAGGTTGTTAAACCTAACATATTGTCCCAAGGCTAACCAGGGGTGGGGGGGTGGGGGGGGTCGGGGTTAATTAGTAATTTTAAAAATTTACTCTTGGATTTAAAACTTGAAAATTGTTGATTCTTATAGCAAGTTAATTTAAGTTTCAAAATAACTTTTCAACCACAGAAAAATAACTTGAAGTAAATAAATGCAAAAATTTAAAAGACACAAAGATTTATAATAGTTCGATCAAACACAACATACATCCACTCCCTAAAGACTCCCTCTTCAGGTATTGCACTATTACCAAAGTGTGTCTCCTTTTGCCCCCACAGTAAGGAGGAGAAGCCTTTACAAAACCTCTATTCCTCCAATCCCCAGTGCAGCAGGGAACCATCATTTGTTCACTCTCCAAGTGTCAGTAGAGAACCGTCGTCTGTTCATACCCTCCAAGTGTCGGCAGAGAACCGTCATCTTTTCACACTCTCCAAGTGTCGACAGAGAACCATCATCCTTTCACACTCTCCAAAGTGTGAGCAATCTAGAAAGATAAGAGGAAGAATGATAACCAAAATTATAAAGAGATTCTTACCTTCGAGTAACCTTATGAACCTTTTACACTCTACTTGCGAGAATTCTCTCTCAAACACTCTCTCACACTCTCTCTTTCAATTGCCCAGAAAAAATCATAAAGAGAAGATTCTTTCACGTCAATTTTAGTGGACCTTTTATACTAAAGACACAAAAAATTGTCTAGAAAACTAAAATTTTCAATTTTAGGCATACTCGATTGTACAATATAATCAGATTTCATACGTATGAATAGTTCAAAAACTATTGCATACAAATCTATTATGAATCGGTATGAAACTATTTTGTACACGATAATCATCCGGTATAAACCAAGTTCGTCTGGTATGAACAGTTAGAACAATTATCATCTTCTTTGGGACAAAGAGGGACCATATAATTTTATACCCTCTATGGCATACGTATGATGACGACATCGTCCGGTATGATCAGTTAAGAAAATTTTCAAGTTCATTGGTATGAAGAGTTGGGATGAAAGGGGACCTCACAATTTTGTACTCTGGAAGCCATGTATAAACTGTGATTGTACAGTACGATCCATACTTAGAAAAAAATATTTTTTGAGCGAAAAGGGACCCATCCATTTCGTACTCTGGAAGGCATGTACGATCTGTGATTGTACAGTATGATCCATGCTTAGAAAAACATTTTTGAGCAAAAAGGAACCCATCCATTTCATACTCTGGAAGGCATGTATGAATATGATCGTACAGTATAATTAATACTTAGAAAAATTTTCATTTCTATTCGTTTAACTGTTCGTCAGGGTAAATAACTGATCACATCATCCCGTTTGAACGGATATCATACAATATAATTAGCCTTTTTAATATAGATACATATTTTAAACTTTCCATGGTGTGTGTGCTCAGTTACTCAATTACAATCACTCTCTCTTAGACTCAATAAAATAAAGAATACAGACTTCAATTACAATAAAATCTGAACTGATCTTGATTTGAAGTCTTTAACAATCTGGAATATGATTTTCCTGAAATGTTAGTACACTCAAAGCAAAATAATTCTTCTAAAATATGTTAGGAGAAATAATAATCAAAGAAGTAATATTTGGAAACATACTAGTTGTAAGAATATGAACAATCAAGAACTAAGTAGCAACTATCTCAATAGGGTTTATTTGGGTCAAGGGTTAGGCTACCTCAAAGTGCCTAGGAAGGTCTATCCTGAGCCATATTATCTAATTGGCCTTCACTAGAACTAATTAACTCATGCATTGGGCATAGGATCCTTCCAAACCCCTTCTGACATCAGCTCCCCCTAGGTGGTGGCTATAAAAGTTTAAATAGACCCCTTAGTGGCCCCCTCTTTATGTGACACAAACCTTTCCTACCACAGCTTTGGCCAGCCAGCATTTGGCTCAATGATCGTCCTCTGATGTTTCCCTCTAGTTAGCAGCCATCCAAGGAGCTTCAAATAGATTTCGAACACTTGAATCATCTACAATAATCATTAATGACATTTGGAGAAGATTTCAAGAAGTTTGTAGATAATTTATAACCAAAATAAAAAAATCCCTAGTTACCCGTAGTTAAATATTTTATTGAAATGGGTGAATTTTGAAAAATCACAACTAACTATAGAAAAAATCCAATTCACTCAAACTCAATTCCATTGAATCATAAATAAAATCTAGTATTTATTAATTTATAAAACTCCCATAATTTATAATAAATCAAAAGGCCAACTCAAGTTCAAATTTATCTTAGGAGATTAATTAAGCATCCAATAAACTCAATAAAATTTGAAAATTCAAAAAAATAAATAATCAATTTAATGAATTTAAATCATTGAGTAAATATTATCATACAATATCAATTAGTTTTATAGGTTATTAAGTTAATCATAAATCAAAATGAATTAAATGAGAACTAAAATCAATTAAACAATAAGGTGATTGTTGGGTAACCCAAGCCTACGAGACTATTAAGTTAGCCCCTGGGAGGATAAAATAACCCTTATGGATCTGGTATAAACTAAGATAATTATCACACAACTTAAATAATCAGTCAATATATTATTAATTATTCCATTGATTTAATTTAAATTAATTAACTAAATCAAATATAAATCAAGAGATGATTGCTTGGTAATTCGACCATATGAGGCTATTAAGTTAGGCTCCAAGAAGGGTGAAATAAACCTCATGGCTCTCACGTAAACAAAGACAATTATTATTCAACTTAAAAAATTAAAAATAAATTTCCAGTAAACAGGAGCCTTCATACCTTATGTTAGATTCCATTTGGAGAATATAAGTGTATTAGATTTCTAAGGATTTAAGGATAAAATAACTAATTATAATAAGAGAGGTTAAAAACTTAAATGTTAATAAACTTCAACATTTAGAATTTTTCTTGATAATAAATCTCAAAACATTAAGATTTAAGTTTTAAAGTAAATATCTCTTGGTCTTGAACAAATAAAATTTAAATACTAGATAAATCAAACCAACATCAAGCTTAGGAAATATCTAAACTACACAAACCCCTTTCAAACATTATAGGTTTCTTTCTAGGACAACTAACTTTATTTATAGGTTAGGCTGTTACTCTTTTATGAGTTTAATCTTGTGTATTAAATGGATTTCTGGTTTTAATGAATGAATGCCATATTTTTATGACACTTTATTTTCATATGCCTTGAAGTGATTATCATGTTATTAGTCATGGGTGTTTAGATTTTCCTAAGTTAGAAAAAATCTGGATTAATAGAATAAAATTTTGAGTTAGCCAAATTTTTAGAGGTGCACTTTATTGTTGAACCCCCTAAAAATTAAAAGTATGGCCAAGTTGATGATTTGCTCAAAATGAGCAACTGATTATTATGTTAGGGCATTATATGGATGATTTTCTATATGGATTGCATTTGTTGGCTAACATGCAAGTAGTATAGATTCTCTTTTAATTTTTCATATGTAATATGATTCAAGAGTTGTGAAAGTTCTTAAAAAAAAAAACATTCCTTCAATGATTTGGAATCCAATGGTGAAAGAAATATCCTTTAAAGGGAGAGTTGATTCCATTTAGATACCCAAAACTAGATGAATATGAGAAGGCTAAAGGAATAAGCTGAGGGAATTTAAAGACAAAAGGGATGCTTTACTCTAAAAAGAACTTGCATCATTTTATAGGATAAAAATTAGGGTTATTGCTGGTGGAGCCCGACCACATTTATATTCTATAGACCTTGATTTGTAATTAAGTAGCATTTGCCACATGTCCTTTAATTTATATTATTTGGCTTTATTTTTGGGTTTAAAACTTTTTTTATATTACTCATGCATTAGAAATCTCCTTCTTTTATAAGTTTGTTTCTTGCATGCTTTATTTTAGCCTAGATTTAGCTATGCTCTTAAGGAAAATTTTTTTCTTATCTGAAACTAAATAAAAAAATTAGTCTCACATTAAAAAATAAACATTCATAAGAAGTAAACCCGAGAATGTTTGGAGTTCTCATGCATTCATACCTTTCTTCTCTCCATATTAGGTAGCTCCCTGCCTATGGTTCATGGAAAAATAGGGTGCAGATCTATCTAGAGGATGTTATACTCTTTAGAGAAAAACTTATTATTTATGCCTTTTTAAAAAAGTTCACAACATATCATTTATGCATAAAAGGTCAATTTTCATGCATTGCAATAGAAACAGATACGAGTTAATCAAAATTTAATTGCATCAAGTATAATCATACTACTCATAAGAAAAGGGGCCACATAGAAATTTCTCTAGATGCCGACTCCAAAATTTCAAAAGCTTAAATAATAGATTACCTATCTTTTATAATACCATATTTATTATTTTAATGTACTTAGGTAGTCTAGTTGGCTTTTTAATTCAAGTTGATGTATATTCAAAGTGCATTAGATAGGTTCACGCAATTATTCTATAGTGCCTAACTTTGATTTACAATCTATGGAAAACTTAAAATCTTTAGTCCTCCCTATCAAAAATATAATCCCAAATTTTTAATAAAATAGTAACTCAAACATGAGTATCCCTTCTCAAAAAATTGAAAGCCCAATATAGGAAAGCTTGGAGCTTTTCTAAATTATTCCAAAATCTCAAAATGCTTCCTACTTCGTATCCTTTAGCCTTAAGTGCTCAAAATTTTATCCAATCTTACTTGAAAATCTAACATCTCTCCTTTCTTATCACTCATTAAAAAGTTCTAATCAAGAGTATTCATAGGAAATGTAATTTTCCTTGTGAGCTCATGCTAATATTGTTACGTATCTGTTTTTTAGAAATAGAATTTTTATGATTGCAAACACTTCTGTTTTACTTCGACTGCCTTGCCTACTAATATTTCAGGACCAAAGGAACGAGACTGCAAGTTGAACCAGCTCCAAATTGGGTAGATTAGGTCTGAGTCGGTCTGTAATGTACTTTTTCTCTTTCTTGAGTCAAATATAATCCTTATGATGCCTGATGCTAAGTAACCTTGCACATACACACCTGAGTGAGTTTTTTCTGTCTAAACTTAGAGTTCTCTATTTTGAGTACATCATCTAGGATGATCCAAATATCATCCCGGATGGTCCGTCAAAAACAGAAACCCTGGTTAGGGCATCCTAGTTAAGGCAACAGTCATTAAGCCGATCGGCCTGGATGATATTGTAACGGCTAGGATGAAAGACTCAAAAGAAAAAGAATGCCGCCATGATCTATTTAGGTATTCTTTATTTTAGGACATCATCCAGGATGATATCCTATTAGCCTGGACGATACAGCACAATTATGCCTAAATTAATTTGGTAATTATGGAAAGTAATTAAGGCTGATTGCACAATCACATCGGTCGGGCCTATTACAGGATCGACTGGGACGATGGTGTGGATGATTGACATCAGCCTACTTCAATTCAAGGTGATGTCCAGAATAATTTAGCTTGGATTTGAACTAATCGGCCAGGATGATATTCAGTCGGCCTAGACAATGTGACCAAAATTACTCTAATCATCCCAAACCGACCGGGTTGATTGAGCGAAATTTATACTGATGGGCCAGGCTGATACCCCTATTGGCCTGGACGATAAAGTCGGTTTGTATAAAATAAGAGCTATTTCGAAGCTCTTCTATTTAAGATCCCTTGCTCTACCTTAGAGAATAACTTGAGTGATGCTGTCGTAACCTGAGAGAGCCTAGGGAGAGGGAGAGAGAGAGAGAGGGAGAAGAACTTGTAAGGGGGAGTTTGTGAGAGGGTTCACAAAGATTGCTCCAAGCAAGGTTCCAAGTCTTCTTCTCCGTTCTTCATCCTTCATCCTTGGGAGGTTCTTTGAAGGTCTACTTTAGAAAATAGTCTGGGTTCTCTGCCCACTTCAGGAGGAAGCAAAAGGAGTCAGTTCTTTATCGCACCGGGGTTGGTGAAAAAGAGTATGTTATAAAGGCTTCTCTGCTTAGCTGTGGGAGCTAAAGGAGAGACACTTAGTTAGAGCAATACTTGGAGGGTGCATCCGAGGAGTGGACGTAGATCAAGGTTTGACCGAACCACTATAAATTCGATGTGATCTTTCTTTGTTTTATTTTTGCATTTAATTTTCGCATCTGTTACTCTATGTGGTGATTTTTTTTGTTTTAGTTTTATGCTTTGCTTAAGAAATTTTTTAAAATATCAATTCACCCCCTCCCCCCTGCCTCTTGGTTAGCCTCGGGACTAGTTCATAAGGGCTTAACATCCCTAACGAACTTTCAAGTGGTATCAGAGCAGGATTCATAAATACTAAGTTTGAAAACTTTTTGAATTTTGATCCATGGCTAACAACGTAAATCATAATATTCTATTACCTGACCACCTTTGTTTGATAATATCTCTTTTGATTTTTGAAAAACTTGCATGTCTATATTCTTACAATCAATTGATTATCGCATGTGGATGTTTGTTAAAGATGGTTATACACCTCTAACTAGTAAATTTAATGGCATTACTATTCCACTTCCTTTTATTGAATGAACTCATAATGATAGGGATTTAGCTCAACTTAATGCAAAGTTTTTAAACTATTTTTTCTTTGCTTTAAAATCTGAAGATTACATGCATGTTTCAACTTGCACAACTGGTAAAGAGATTTGGGATAAATTGTGTATCACTTATGAAGGAACCAAAGAAGTTAAGAAATCTCATTTGAATATTTTATTGCATGATTATGAACTTTTTTGTATGAAACCTAATAAAATAATTTCTAAAATGTATACTAGGTTTACTCAAATTGTTACTTCATTGCATGCATTAGGAAGAGAACTTACTAACTATGGAAAGTGAACAAAATTTTAAGATGTTTGCCTTTCTCTTTTGATGCTAAAAGTACTGCAATTTCTAAATCTAAAGATTTAAATACCTATTCGATCGATAACTTACTTGGTTCACTCATTGCTTATGAGAAAGGGGTGAATCAAAGAAATCTTGATGTAGGTGAGAGGAAGAAGGAGAAAATGGTGGCACTTAAGGCAAATGGCTCGGACACTGACTTCTCTGGGTCTGAAAGTGATGATGTTGCCTTAATTACGAGGAAATTTAAGAGCTTTCTAAGGAAGAAGCATAATAATCATCAGAAGTGGAACAAAGGTAAAGGTAACAAAATTTTTAAGAATTCTATTAATACAATTTGTTTTGAATGTAGGAAGCAAAGACATGTTAAATCTGATTGCCCTACACTCAGGTCTCACCTAAGCAAGGAAAAGGGTGAGGAGAAACCTAAGTCCAAGAAGGATAAGAAGAGATTCTGGGCATATTCTATATCAGACTCCTTTGAGACTAAACCTGAAGAGGAGACACCAAACTTGTGCTTAATGACAGACAATAATCTTGGTCAAAGTAACCAAGAAGAGGTATGTAAACCAACTAATGATCAATTATTAAAAATTTGTGAGCACATGCATGCATCATATAAAAAACTCAAAAAACCTCGTATAATGATATCAATCACATGACTTTACTTGATGAATTTGATGCATTAAACAAAAAGCACACTGAATTAATCAATGCACATGATTTTTAAAAATATATCATGCTGAGTTAGAAAAAGAATTAATAAATCTCAAAGTTTTTGAAAATAAACCATTACATGCTTTTCAAAACTTTAAAAAAGGAAGCATCACCATAGGAGTAGATTAGTGCATCCTTTTCCTGGAGTTAGATATTTTTTATGTGGCATGCTAGGACACATAGCACACACTTGCACCATTCACCATAATTCACATTGGGTCTGAGACCCAAGTTACATGATTCACAGTATGCATTGCATTCTACTTTTCATAAGAAGAAACCCAAACATATTTGGGTTCCTAAATCTAAAATTTTATAATTTTATAGGTAAGCTCTCACAAAAGGCCTCATGAGAGCATGTGGTACCTGGACAACGGATGCTCTCAACATATGACTGGTGATGCCAATCAATTCATATTGCTGGAGATCAGGACATGAGGCAAGGTGACTCTTGGAGACAACACCATCAGGAAGGTGGTAGGCTCAGGTATAATTAGTAATTCCAAGAACCTTTTGATTGAAATGTTTTGCTTGTAGATGAACTGAAACACAACTTGCTCAGCATCAGTCATCTTTACGACAAAGGCTTCATCATAAAATTTTTAGCCAATTCATATATTATCAGCTTAAATAATAACACTATTTTGCATGGAAAGCGGATCAACAACATTTAAATGCTTGATTTAAATAACATTAAATGTGCTGCTTTATTTTGCTTAAAAACTACTGTTGATGATTCACGGTTGTGGCACAGAAGATTATGTCATGCCAGTATGAAAACCCTTAGGATAGTGACCCAAAAAGACCTAGTTAGAGATGTCCCCAAGCTTAAGTTTTCAAAAGACCACCTTTATGATGCCTGCCAATTAGGAAAGCAAGTCCACTTGAATTTTCACTCCATTAAGGACATTAGTACCTCTAGACCTTTAGGAGTCCTTCACATGGATTTGTTTGGACTCATTAGCACTGCCAGCTTGGGAGTAAAAGTCTATGGTTTTGTGATTGTCGATGACTACTCAAGGTTTACTTGGATTAAATTTTTGTCACACAAAAATGAGTCTTTTGATGAGTTTAGAGTCTTCTTCACTTGGATTCAGAAAAAGCTAGATTATGAGTTCTTGACCATCTATAGTGACCATGGGGGAGAGTTTGAAAATGAGAGATTTAGAGATTTTTGTGAGGACAAGGGGATTAGCCATAACTTCTTAGCTCCTAGGACCCCTCAGTAGAACGGGGTAGTTAAAAGGAAGAATAGGTCCTTAGTGGAAGCTGCTAGAGCCATGCTTGCTGAGTGTTCACTTACAATATACTTTTGGGTTGAAGTGGTTAACACAGCTTGTTATGTGTTGAATAGGGTGAATGTTAGAGCCAAATTAGATAAGATACCCTATGAGATCCTTAAGGGTAGGACACCCAATCTTTCCCACCTTCATGTCTTTGGTTGTAAGGTTTTCATTCACAATAATGGGAAGTCTCACTTAGAAAAATTTGACCCAAAATCTGATAAAGGAGTCTTCTTAGGATATTCTAGTATTGGGAAGTCTTTTAGGGTGTTTAATAAGAGAACTTTAGTGGTGGAGGAGACTACTCATGTAGTGTTTAATGAATTTGATCCTAGAAAGCCTAGAGTTGAGGATGATGATGATGGAAAGATTGCCACTATAGTAGAAAATTTGGAGAAGTGGATAGAGCACCAAAACACTAAAAGAGTTGGAGAGGTTAGCCAAGGAGTAAAAAAAGTAAATCTAGAGGAAAGGGTTGAACCTTCACACACTTTGCCTAGAGATTGAAGATACTCTTCGAGTCACCCTAAAGATCTGATCTTAGGAGACCCTTCTGATGAAGTTAGGACTAGACAAGGACTTAGGAAGGAAGTGAACCACTCTGCCTTTATCTCAATAACTGAACACACCCACATAAACCAAGCCCTTGCTGATGAGTTTTTGATCTTAGCCATGCAGGAGGAGTTGAACCAATTTGTTAGGAATAATGTTTGGGAGCTTGTAGAAAGACCTAAGGGATAAAGTGTTGTTGGAACCAAGTGGGTCTTTAAGAATAAGGTGAATGATTATGAAGTGGTGGTTAGGAATAAAGAAAGATTAGTTGCTACGGGATATAACCAAATAAAAGGGATAGATTTTGAGGAGACTTTTTCCCCTGTGGCTAGATTGGAAGCCATTAGAGCACTATTAGCCTTTGCCTGTTATAAGGGATTTAAGCTATTCCAAATGGACGTTAAGAGTGCCTTTTTAAATGTGGAAATAAAAGAGGATGTGTTTGTAGAATAACCCCGAGATTTTGAGAGTTCCCAATTTCTAAATCATATTTTCAAATTAAAAAGGGCATTATATGGATTAAAGCAGGCACCTAGAGCTTGGTATGAAAGGCTTACCACATTCTTACTAAAAAGAGAGTTTGTTAAGGGGAGCGTAGACACCACCCTTTTTATGAGGAAAGTAGGAGATGATTTACTCATTATTCAGATCTATGCCGAAAATATACTTTTTGGATCTTCTGATAAGAGACTATGTGATAAATTTTCTAAAATAATGAGTAGAGAGTTTGAGATAAGTATGATGGGAGAGTTGTCCTACTTTTTGAAATTTAACATAAGATAATTAGATGATAGAACATTTCTAAATCAATCAAAATATATAAAGGATATCTGGAAGAAGTATGAGATGGATAAAGCCAAGCCAATTAATACTCCCATGACCTCCAGTGTTCAGTTGGATAAGGACCCAAGTGGGAAGTCTGTTGATCAAAAGTATAGAGGGGTGATTGGATCTTTACTTTACCTGACTACTAGCCAACCCGATATAATATTTAGCGTTTATCTTTGTGCTAGATTTCAAGCTGACCTTAAGGAATCCCACCTAACTACAGTTAAGAGAATTATTAGATACCTTTTAGGGACCCAAAACTTAGAAATCTGGTACCCTAGGCATAGAACTTCTTTTGAGATTATTGGATATTCTGATTCTGATTTAGCAGGATATAAGGTGGATAGAAAAAGCACTTCTGAAACTTATCAATTCATAGGATAGTCATTAGTCTCCTGGTCTAGTAGAAAGCAAAACTCTGTTGCACTTTCCACTACTGAAGCTGAGTACATTACTTTAGGAAGTTGTGTGGCCCAAGTCCTTTAGTTAAAACAGCAAGTACTGGATTAAAGATTACCTGTAGGCACCATCTCAGTTCTTTGTGACAACACTAGTGCCATATGTATTTTTAAGAATCCTATCCAACATTCAAGGACTAAACACATTGACATAAGGCATCACTTTATTAGAGACCATGTGACTAAGGGAGACATTGAGTTACACCATGTGGCAACTGAGAATCAACTGGCTGACATATTTACTAAACCGCTGGCCTTCGACACATTCAGCACTTTAAGGACCAGATTGGGTGTGATTGACATTAATGCATAAACTTGATTTCTACTAATTTTTGATCTGTTATCTGCTGATTACTTTGCTTTATCTTTTGTTAATTTTTTTTGTAATTATTTCCTTTGCTTTTGGTACTTTATTTTTCGTATGCCTTACTTTGTTTTTCTAAATCATCACTGAATTAATATCTTATGCCTTATTTTTATTTTTTTGAAAATTTATAGTCAATGTTTTACATCTCTTAATCTACTAAAAGGTAAAAAACTGTTGATTGTGTCTCTTTCTCTAACCTATTTTGGTGGTAAAATTTTCTTTTCTAAACAAAAGTTTATCTTAAATTAACAACTGGATTTTGCAATTGAGATCTTTTCTACCTTACTACAGTAATCTAGCTTAAATTTATAATAATCAAAGTTTTTTTTTAACTTCAAGATTTCTCGTTATCCTGTCAATGCATCTCTCATATGATTTTTGATTCTGTTTTATGGTTTGTTCTTTCCTATATTAGAGAGTGAGTTTTTCTTCTCTAATATCTAGAAGATATACTCACAACTAAGAATATTTAAGAGTTTTTGAAAAAGAATCTGGCTTGCATAATAATAATAATAATAATAATAAAGTGATCAATGATGCCAAAAGCAAAAGATGCGCAATGATGTCAAATTTAAATACACACACACACACACACACAAATTGTATCAAAAATCAAAATATACGTAAAGTGCATCATTCAATGGACAAGAGGCATAAAATGAGCCCATCAAACTTAGAAGATTTCATGTATCACTTAAGATTTTCAAGGACTTGATTTCGAATTTCGCAATTGTAACAAACTACTTTGATACATTATTCTATAAGATATTTTTTTGAAACCAAGTCTTGATCAGATCTCTTATCGAATTATTTTCTTTCTGAGTTAGGCCTTTTTATTTCAAAAGATAATTTTATCCTAAAAGAAGTCTAAGCTTAGGGTTAACATGATTGGATATTTTACCTTTTTTTAGATTTTTGATGTTGTTAACTCCTTAACTTACAAATTTTTAAATCAATCACATGGAGACTATATCATATTCATGCCTTAACTTAAAAAAAAAAATTTCTTTGCTAGTTTTTATGCATTTTTCATGTTTTATCATTGTTATTTTTAGTTGATTTTATTATTTTTGGGTCTGCTCTGATCATCTCCATCCTTCCTTTGTTTTCAATTTTTTTTTACATCGTCCTGGACGATATGTATATCGTCCTAGACGATCTGCTCATCTTTTAAAAAAACTCCATTAGCTGAATATTTTGACTTTTCTACTCTTCATCGTCCTAAACGATCCATTATCATCCTAAATGATATGATCGTCATTTGCTACAATCATCTTGATCGTCCTGCCCGATACATTTTTTCATCCCGAACGATGCATTTACTGGTAATCGTCTCGTCCGATACACCTATTTGTCCTGGATGATACACGTGTCAGCACATTTAAAATCTTTAAATTTGTGTGGGATGATCCATTTTTGGACAATCGGCCTGGACGATCCACCGGTTTGGCCTGGCAGATACACGTGGCCCTTGATTTAAATGCTTTAAATTCAATAGGTATGATCCATTATTGGACATCATCCTGGACGATCCACCGAATCAGCCTGGACGATCTGCTTTTTCAATGATCGTCTGGCTTGACTCCTCGGGATGATCGCATGTGCTTAATTGTCCCGACCAATATTTGATCAGCCCAGACGATCGGACTGCCTTTTTGACCAATCGGCCTGAACGATCTTGCGATCGGCCTGGCTAATCTGGCCAATCCTTTAAATTCAAAGCCTTCCAACCATTTTCTTCACTCAAGCATTCTCAAACTCCTTGTATTCTTGCTCTAGTGCTCTACTTTTTGAAAATGACAGGAGAGAAATGCTCTCGTCACACATCCGGAAGTTTCTCGAGGGCCATACTAGACCCTCGTTTCTTGCAGGCTGATGCTCAAGCCGGCTACCAGCGCTATAAGGAGGCTGGAATTACAGTCTCCCGGACTATCAATCCAGATTATCTCTCTTATGTAGTACTCAACTTATTTGCCCATATCTCATTGTGTTTTTTTTTACTCCGACTGTCTCCTTTAATTCTGAACTTTTGTTTGAATTCTTCGCAAGCCTTAAAATTAATTCTTCCTACACCGCTCTTGCCACATATGTGAATCGACGTCCTGTCGAGATCACATATCAGGATTGCCAAGAACTTTTACAACTTTCCACCATAGGGGACAAACTCCATTCCCTGTGTTCTGATCCTGATTATGTCTGGGCTCCGACCAGTCACTTCCTTCGGAACACCACATCCCACTTTTATGTGGGAGAGACTAGCTCTTTACTCAAAGATGCTAGAACTGTTCAACATGTCCTTCGCACCTCTATAATCCCAAAGGTTGGTAATCATGTCTACATTACTTCTCTTCTTTCGATCACCACTTTTTACATTCTAGCCCATCACGAATTCAATACAACCGACCTGATTTTTTGCTACAACGATCACTTGACTACAATTTGAGATCCAGGTCATAGGAGAAAACCAAATCTTGCCCTAGGACATATCGATCATTGTATATGTTCTAGAAACAAAATATAACCTTTAATATCCTTCTCCAACATATCTCCCCATTGCATTCTACTCTAACATTTTCTTTCAAACTCTTTACAGTACTCGTCTCCACCCGAGGGATGGGGAAGCTCAGGTAGGGGAAGAGGAGGCTCCTGCACCTGCTCCTACACCTATTCCTACACCTATCCCGCTTTGCCAACACTCTCAGTTGGTGGAGTGCTTTGACCAGTGGGAGGCCCGATTCGACACTTACATTGCTGCATAGGAGCAGCAACATGCGGAGGACATAGCCCACTATGAGCAGCACCGCAAGGAGGACTTAGCCCATTTTGACACTTATGTTGCTCACCAACAGTAGCAGCACGACCAGGACATAAGCCTGGTTTGGTGCTCAGTTTGCTACATTGACTGGTTACTTTCAGCAGCCTCCACCACCACCTCCTCCACCTTCAGATGATCAGGGCCCATCATTTTTCTAGTCTTTCTTTTGTTGTAGTTTGTTTCTATTTTTTTGTTTATGTTTTCTATTTTACTTTTCCCCATCCTTTTTATGATGTCAAAAGGGGGAGTGATTTGCTGTACTACTAGTTGCTTTGTACTTTGATTCTGCTAGTTACTTTGTGCTTTGATTGTGATAGTTGACTTGTGTTCTTTTCCTTCACACTATCTTCATTAAACTGACTAAACTCCTGAGAATTTTTTCCTGTGTGTTTGCCATCATCAAAAAGGGGGAGATTATTACGTATCTAGTTTTTAGAAATAGAATTTTGATGATTGCAAACACTTCTATTTTACTTTGACTGCTTGCCTACTAATATTTCAGGATCACAGGATCATGACTGCATGTTTAACTCGCTCAAGATTGGGTAGATTAGGACCGAGTCAGTCTGTAATGTACTTTTCCCTTTCTTGAGTCAAATGTAATCCTTATGGTGCCTGATGCTAAGTAACCTTGCACACACACCTGAGTGAATTTTTTTTTGTCTAAACTTAGAGTTCTCTTTTTTTAGTACATCATCCAGGACGATCCAAGTATCATTCCTGATGATCTATCAAAAATAGAAACCCTGATTAGGGCAACCTGGTTAAGGCAGTCTTTATTAAGCCAATCGGCTGGGACGATATTGTAACGGCCGGGACGATATGCTTAAATAAAAAAGAATCAGCTACCATGATCTATTTAGATATTCTTTATTTTAGGACATCATCCAGTATGATATCCTATCGGCCTGGACGATACAACATAATTATGCCTAAATTAATCTGGTAATTATGGAAAGAAATTAAGGCTGATTGCACGATCACATTGGCCTGGCCGATCGCAGGATCGATCGGGATGATGGCGTGGACGATTAACATCGGCCTACTTTAATTCAGGGCAATGTCTAGGATGATTTGGCCCGGATTTGAACTAATCGGCCAGGACGATATTCTATCGGACTGGACGATGTGACCAAAATTACTCTAATCGTACCAAATTGACCGGATTGATTGAGCAAAATTTACGTTGATCGGCCAGGCCGATACCCCTATTGGCCTGGATGATAAAGTCGATTTGTATAAACTAAGAGCTATTCCGAAGCTCTTCTATTTAAGATCTCTTGCTCTACCTTAGAGAATAACTTGAGTGCTGTTGTCTTGACCTGAGAGAGCCTAGGGAGAGGGGAGAGAGAGAGAGAGAGAGAGAGAGAGAGAGAGAGAGAGAGAGAGAGAGAGAGAGAGAGAGAGGAATTTGTGAGAGGGTTCACAAAGGTTGCTCCAAGCAAGGTTCCAAGTTGTCTTCTACGTTCTTCGTCCTTCATCCTTGGGAGGTCTACTTCAGCAAACGGTCCAGGTTCTCTGCCCGCTTTAGGAGGAAGCAAAAGGAGCCGGGGTTCTCTGCCGCACCGGGGTTTGTGAAAAAGATTCGGTTGTAAAGGCTTCTCCGCCTAGATGTGGGAGCTAAAGAAGAGACACTTAGTTAGTGCAATACTCGGAGGGTGCCACC
Source organism: Dendrobium nobile (assembly GCA_022539455.1). NCBI lineage: Eukaryota > Viridiplantae > Streptophyta > Magnoliopsida > Asparagales > Orchidaceae > Dendrobium > Dendrobium nobile. Next base: position 25,796,754 of record CM039733.1, read on the forward strand.
GAGGAGTGGACGTAGGTCAAGGTTTGATCGATCCACTATAAATTCGGTGTGATCTTTCTTTATTTTATTTCCACATTTAATTTCTGCATCTGTTACTCTTTGTGGTGAATTATTTTGGTTTTAGTTTTGTGTTTTGCTTAAGAAAATTTTTAAAATACTAATTCACCCCCCTCTTAGTTAGCCTCGGGACTAGTTCATTAGGGCTTAACATCCCTAATGAACTTTCAAATATAACAATATGAATTCATTGAAGAATTATAGCTTGCTTATGAAGGCATTGATAGCTCCAATGGCATTAGGGGGATTCACAATAGGAGGTTTTTAGATCCAACAATAATGGGAGTCCAAATAGGAGCTCACTATAGAAGGAATTAGTTGGATAGCTAGAAATGAAGTCATGGTGGGAGCTCACTATAGAAAGTAATAATGAGATCAGTGGAAAGGAAGTTACAGGTGGAGCTCAATTTAGAATGCATCAATGAATTCATAATGTTTGAAGAATAAAAGTGACTAGTGTGATGTTGAGATTTGAAGCTCCCATATTTACCAAATAATGTAAAGAGTTAAAAAAAAAGTATTTAGAATTTTATAATTGAGCAGACTTTGAACCAATGAGTTGAGCATCATCAAATCAAACTTGGGTTTCTTTAATATTCAAGCTGTAATTTGGGCTTGAGCTGAAGCTTGCCGTTTCATAAGCACGACTAGAAAGCTTACTATTGAGTTAAGTTCTAGATGATTCACATAACAATTTGGCGCATTTAGACCCATATAGTCCTACAAATGATGATAATTCTTAAAAGTCTTTTCAGATTATACATGCTTATAAATCTCTTGAATTAAATCAAGGAGAAACAAATTTCTATAATTGAGCCAATTATTCTTTTATATGTATGATCCCTTATTCTCCTACATACTATTTATATGTATGACTCGTGAGCTAGTTAGTGAGAAATTTTTTAACCAACTTGGTTCACTTACACCTCTATAATCCCATAAACAATAACATCTCTTAAAACTTTTGTGTGATTATACTTGATCATGTATCTCTTGAATTAAATCCAAGAGCTACCTTTTGCTATAATTGAACTACCTATGCATTTATATGGATGGTTCCATAATATGCTACACATGATTAATGAATGATAAATTTATCTAAAGAGATTACTCCCCAATAACATCTTATTTTTAATTTAGTCTATAAACAAGACTAGTTGTGCAAACGAGTTGAGTTGATCTTTAGTTAAGGCTAACTTGAGCCCATGTCTTCTCAATGTTCAGCTAGAACTCATGCTCAAATCAAGCTCATTATGTGAACTCAAGCTTGAATTTCCCAAAAAATGATTATGCTAAAATTGAAGTAATGATGAGATTTTTTTGAGTAGTTTGGGAGCTTATTTGAGATGGAATTGATGGGACCTCACTAGAGATAGTAGTGATGGATTTAATGACATTGGTAGAAGTTGTGACGAAACTCGATGAGGAAAGGGCCAATAAGAGTCCTAGTGGGGGCTCACTTGAAAAGGTATCGATTGGGCAAGAAACACAGAAGTCATAGTGGGAGCTCACTACTAAAGGTAATGAAGAGACCCATGGTGACGAAGTCTCGGTAGGAGCACATTGGAGAATGTATTAAGGAAATTGAAGTGTTTGAAAAGAAAGGCAATTGTAAGACAAGAATACTAGAGACTCCCTTCAAAAGTGGATTAAGTAAATTAGTAAGAAAAAAATTGATATTTAATGTCTTAATCAAGCCAATTGGCGGGACAACAAGTTTGAACTTTAGCTTGTTTAATATACAAGCTATAATTTGAGTTCGAGATCGACCTCATGGCTCATTAAACTCGACTCACAAGCTCATTAGCTACTCTAGTTTTACCTAGCGCATGAGCTGGCTAGGCTCACTTACAATCTTAAACTAGAAGATAAGAAATTTGACATATTTTCGTAAAGTTTAATTAGGATTTTTTATTTTTATTTCGTTAAAAAAAGCATATGTTTACTTATAATGTTTCAATGTTTATTATTTTTTATTTTAGTAGAAACTAATAATGTTATTTTAAAATACTAACAAAACTTATAGGCATATTGAATAGCTTTTAAGATAACTGTCAATATCGTCTGCCACTACCATTGTCGCCAGCTGCTTCGAATGGAATCATAGGCAACCACCAATGCTGTTAAAGGCCACCAATGACTATCGCTATAGTCGACAACAATTTTCATCGTCCTATCTTTGACCACCATCACCATCACATAAATAATAAATATATTTTTAAGATGTAAAATATATTTTATTTCATATTCAAATATAAGAAAAAAAAAACAGTGATTCCAAACAATTCCATAGGAATTCAAAAGCCCCCTACATTAACCCCTATGGAGATATTTATAAACAATATTAGGTGAGGATATCTTAATCAAAATTTGATCTTGATGTGGTTTAAAATCTTAAAAGAAAATTAGATTACTGTAATATAAAAGTTAATTAATTAGTCATATTTTAAACTCATTTCAAAACAAACCCTTGAGTTATAAAATCATTATTATTAAATTTAAATCAAGATATCATACCTCAATTTTCATCAATATTTAGAGAGTTTAGATGAAGAATACTTTTGGCACTTGTATGTATCATAAGTTGGTGAAATCTGCTCTATCATCTCTTAGATTCACATGAGACAAATTTTGTTTGTTCAATGGCTTTTTTATTCTCAAATAGATCATCCCCTCATTATAGTACTATGGATATTATTCCATTCAACTAAGGAAATTCCCCTAGGCTAAATGTTAAACCTTACTACTTCCAACAAAATATCAGTACTATCCTTTTTCCATTAGCATTGAAACTGAATTCCAAGCTTCAAACAGGAACTTGATACAGATTGTTAGATAGAATTTTTAACATAATGATTAAAGAGTAACTTCAACAATAATAATCACGATCTGCATTTTTTAAGCATGTAATTGCATATGGTGAAACATATGGGATGCAGCTCATCTTCGTCTGTTCATTGGGAGTTTGGACTATCAACCAAGAGGTATGAGTTCGAGTTTTGCGTATTTGTTGTGTGTGTGAGTTTTCCTTAAATAGGTAAATATGCAACAATGAATTGCAATTTAATGATAACAATAACATTATATACACCTATATTACCTTTTCTCTACCTGAAAAAAAAAATGATCTCACGATAAAAAAAAATTTTACAATGAAAAGGAGTTGATGATACTTCAGACTAGCATTCATGTCAACCAATTCAATTGTTTTATTAGCATTCCAATATGTAAACAGGTTTGGGTGAGACGCATAAATGCCTTTGAATAAAAATATCAAAACACTAAATGTTTTCAGGCCCCAATGAATAAAAGAGGTGCTACAATTTATTGTTATGGTTGGAACTGGACCAACTCGGTGGGTAGAAGCAGCAACTTAAGCACGCCATATTTATTCCCTCCTCAATGCATGCATCGTCAAATTTACTGCTACCCAAGTTCTGATGGTTGATGCAGATGCCAACACTATTAAGTTTAGTACTAATCTCCTGTACTCTCTCTCTATTTATGATGAATGCATGGAACAAGATAAGAGGCTACCACCAAGACAAGGGCACACCTATTCTATGTTTATATTAATGATATTAATATGTTTGTTATTTTATTTTTATATATTAAAAAAATGCTTAACACAATACTTAAGAATCACCACCACCAACAACAAAATAGTTAGTAAAATGCTCATTCATCTTAGCTCTTCACTTTTTATTTCTTTATTAAAATGTCGACATCCACGAATATATTCAAAGTATATCATATGCGCAAGTTAGATATAAGAAAACCCTTTTGAGAAGATGTTCGGGCCAACATTGTAAATTTAGTATTTATTATGACCCATAGTTCCTGAATTTATAGAAGTTAATGTTGTAGGTGTGCAGTGTTAATAATCACATGTGCATTATAGTGAGAGTGAGAGGGGGATCGAACAATCAATAATGATATATATGAGGTGACACAAAGAAAGCGGTAATTCCTTCTTCTCAACTCTTGATCACATTTTTTTGGTTTGATTATAATGGAAATAGCTCTGTGGGTGCTTAATTAGCATGGTTCTCCCTAGGCAGAGTCACCTCAATGTTATCAATCATCCTTGAAGAGGCAAAGGTGAGAGGCAACTTGATTTATTGGCAAGTGAAACCATTTGCAACAAGCTAAGTAGCTAGGGAGGCTCTGAATGGAGTGTAAGGGAGCAGGGACGGTAGAGGGAGTGGAAAAATATACGAAGCATTTAAGGTGAGTCTACATCTCTTCTTAAATGCGAGGTCTGTCCACCTTTTAATGGCTGGCATTCGGATGAATGCCATTTAATAACCATATTTAGTGCCCACGCCTCCTCATGCATGGCTTTACCATCCGTGGAGGTTGAGTAAGTTCTCTGGTCCTTTAATCATCTCTTCCTTCCTATAACTCATTTCCCTAAATTCCCTTCGTCTTCCATCATCCATCTTCCTCTCTTACTCATTCTTTCTCTATATATAGTTGAGAAAACTAAAGAATTATTGTAGAATGGTTGAGGAGCTTCTTCTACGAGCTAAGAGAGAGTTACCTTTCCTGAAAGAAAAGAAAATCATAAGTACTGGTACTACTCAAAAGCGACTGCCTCCTCCAAAAATCATGGATCACCCCGAACTCTCTTTAGGTCCCTCCATGTCTTCTTTCGCTGATAGCTCCTCTTCTGAATCTGAAGCAAACAATGGTAAGAAAAGGAAGCTTTCTAGCTGGGAGCTGACGGCCAGTACTGAAACAAACATAGATCTTCAGCTCAATAATACTCTCCCCTTGGATTGGGAGCAATGCCTTGACCTTCAAGTAAGGGCTCCTGCTGCTTCTCTTTCTTTAATTTAATAACCTTCATATTGTTGTTGTGGTTTCTTTCATCCTATATATGTATATGCTTAATTTCTTATTCATCCAATAAAAACTAAGTTTTTTTTGTCATGGCAGTCTGGTAAGATGTACTGCATAAATAGAAAAACGCTGAAGAAAAGCTGGTTGAAGCCAAAGGAGCAGAAGCTTGACTTAGATCTTAACATATCAAATCTTTCGGACTCAGAAGACAAGAGGCCTAGCCCTTTTACCTTAGATGAGACAATAGAGCAGAATGGATCTGACACTGGAGGCGGCATGGTTGCCATTGTTTGCCTCAACTGCTACCTGCTTGTCATGCTCTACCGTTCATCACCCTCTTGTCCAAACTGCAAGTTCATGCACTCACTTCTGCCATCACCTGCGCCGCAGAAGATAAAGGCTGTCAAGGCGCTTGAAACGCTAAGTCTTCTCCATTAGCTCACTAATTAATTAGATACTAAATATCAATCAATAGCTAGGAATCATTATAGAGAGTGGCTATTAATACTATGTAATCATATGGCTAAGATGTATCATCCATGAATGCTCAATGCACTTGTTCTGCAATTAAATTTGCTGTTTTCTACTTTATCAATGAAGTTGACATAAGAAAGAAAGAAGTAATGTGAAATGCCATATGAGCACATTACATTCCATGTCACCAGTTCCACTACGGGGATGGGGGACCCACTAACACTGTCATCTGATTGTCTGAGTCGCTATTACTCGATAGCTTAAATGTAGGGAGAAGGTCAGGTGAGGTCCAGAGGCATACATCTCTCTCCAATCCAGATGATGAAAGTAGTGAGCCTTGTGGAACTACTCCCTATGCTGATGCTATTTTGCTTTGTTGGCATATTCACTTCCAAACCACCCAAAGTTTAAATAACACCAAACAACGGTCTAATTCACTTGCTAGTGGGTGGTCCTTTTCCTTTAATCCTTCATTAACTTAGAGATACCACACCATATTTCTCTAATCAAATTCAATTATCAGTTTTGGCTGGAACATCATTAGGCCATTTTTTTAAAGGATCACCATAAATATTTAATCAAGATAAAGAAACTTAATTTTTTTTTTGTAAAGAATCAAAACCATAAAATTGAATCGGGTTTTAGCGGAAAAGGTAAATAAATTGTTGGTTTCCTTTGAAAAATAGAAAACATTTTGCAAATAGAGTGTAAATTATTATTATTGTTTATTTCTTATGATAATTATTATTAATATAGTTATTATTATTATTATTAGTTAATTTTAAATAATATGTAGTCTTGCCGTTATTATTATTATTTCATTATTAGTTACGAAGGGGGAGTAAAGAATTTCATTTGAGTTGAGTCGGAAACAAATGCATGTAATATAATTTTAGTGGTGATAGATATAAAAGGTTTAGAATTTAATGGAAGGATTAAAAGCTTAAATTTACATTCCATTGATTAATTTAGTTATAATACTTATTTGTTCACCTATTTATAAACATATATTATGTTATGCTAAAATTTTAAAAACATTTTTAATTGTTTAATTATAAATACATTTTATATAAAAATATTAAATTATCAAATAATAAGTATTATAATTATAAAAATATATCATGTTGCATTAAAAAATATAAAAATATAATAAATCATTCAGACCCAAATCCAACCCATTGGAATTGATACCTCTAGTGCAGCAAATGCAGAGGGCAGCTAATGGAGAGGGCAGTGGATGTGAAAGAAGTGAAAAGTTTGTGCACATACCAAGGACAAGAACTGAAACACTGAAGGGCGTTTTTTTTCAATGAATAGCAAAATGTAAGACGCAGAGCAATGCATTCAAAAAAATTTGGCAGTAAAAGAACCTTCTAATATGTTAATCTTCTGCTTTATTAGTTATAACACACTAACATTTGTTTTTTTAAAAGAAGACAAAGATGATATTTTTCGCAAACATTAACCGTTTTCTTGGTATAATTACATTGATGTTTTAATTGTTTTATTTGATAAAAATCTCTTAGAAATATAAGAGGCTATGCACTTATATGCATTTATACTAATATATAAGGTTGTAAAAATCCAACCTGATATAGAACTAGAAGAAAAATAGGTTCAAAGTTTAATGGTTAGACAGGAGTTAAACTGGGTTGAATTAGATGATGAAATAAAAATTAAATTATTCAATTATAATGTAAATTATATAATAACAAAAATTTTTAAAAGTGAATATATAATTAGTTCAATTACAACTCTTGAACAATCTCGATTCAAGGTATATAAAGTGCGGTAAAAAGATTGATTAATCATAATATGAATATAAGTATATGTATAACATAAATATAAACATATGAGTATTAAATGTATTTCTAAAATTTTAAAATATATATAATAGAAATATAATTTATAATAAAAATAATATTTAATATAATGTATAAAGTTATAATAACAAAAATTTATATTATTAATTTTTATAATAAAAATTATAATAACTTTATAAAATATATTAAATAAGTTTGTAACCCAACTCAGCCAAAATTTGTATTCTAACACATAGTATTCATGTAGCTTTATTAGTCCCGCATAATAGGGGAGTTTGAGTTAGTTATCTGTATATAGTATAAAGTTAATACACAATCTATAATAAAGTATGTTATATGAGATGACATGCATATATTAAGGTTGAATTGTGCTCGCCCTAGCCGCCTCCCGTGCTCTGGCGATTTTTGTGCTCTGGCGATTCCTCTGTTCTTGCATTCTCTGCTGCTCTTCGCTCCGCTTTTGTGGTTTTGGTAGCGATTTTGTTGCGGAATCTCCTCCCTGCTACTTAGGGGGGCCTCCAGCCCTTGGCCTTTTCCTTTCTCCGTAAGGAAATGGCCTCTTCTACTCATCCTGACGGTTGGGGTGGTCCGCCTCCTGAATATGCTGCTCCTTCTAAAGGGTTGTTGGTTGATGGTAAACAAATTACTTCTTCTCGCTCTTTTCGCGATGTGTTAGCTGGATCGGTAACTCCGCTCAACCCTAACTTGTCTTTTACAAAATCTATGGTTAAAGGTTTTCCCGCTTTACTTATGTCTGATGATGATATTCTGAAACTTGCTCTCCCTTACCAGTTCACTCTTGTCAGGAAATTTACTATGCGTAGACCTAACCTAGATGCAATACGAATTTTTTTTGGTAAACTTAAACTTTCTGGAAATTTCTCCATTGGTATGTTAGATGCTAGGCATGTTTCTATACAACTCTCAAACGATTTAGACTATAGTAGAGTTTTTGCTCGTCGTTCGTATTATATTCCTCACTGCCAAATGTGGCTTCTTAAATGGACGCCTTTCTTTGACGTTAAGGAAGAGTCGCCCATTGTCCCAATATGGATTTCCTTTCCTAATCTCAAGTTACATTTTTTTAAAGCTAATGTTTTACATGCTCTTGGCTCTATATTTGGGAGACCCCTTCAAACGGACCAAGCCACGGCCTCTCGATCTCGTCCTTCTGTTGCTCGAATTCTGGTTGAAATTGATATAACCAAAAAACATCCTAAAGAGGTTTGGATTGGTTCTGAAAATGCGGGTTATTTGCAAAAAGTTGACTTTGAAAATGTTCCGGATTTTTATGCTCATTGCAAAATTCATAGCCATTCGATTGCCGATTGTTTTGTGGTTCATCCCAATCTGAGGATCAATAGCAAGGTTTCCAAAAATGTGGATGTTCTGGTTCCTACCGAACGTGTTCTGAATTCTGACATTAAAAATCCTTCTGAAAACAATATTATTTTACCTGCCAAGGATCCCATGCAAGCTAAAAATGACATAGACGGTCCGTCTTGTGATTCTTCCATAAGGATTTGTGATGAAGCTTTTAAAAGTGGAACTTTAGTAGAAAAAGGAGTTGGTGTGGAAACTAGTGGAAATAATATGGAGGAAGTTTTAGACACTTTGAACATGGCTATTAACCAAGAAAGGGCTCTTATCAATAACGGGGAAATTGATGTGGATAATTTGGAGATTGAGGATGATAGTATTCATAAAAAAAAGAAAGACTATGCTAGTGGGAGTGAAAGTACTTCTTCTAAACAATTGGTTGACAAAAAGTGTACTAATGAGGAGTTGGAGGAAGGTAAAGTGGGTAACATTGAAATCTGGATTCCTATGGAAGAATTGAAGGATTCGACCAAGTCTATGTCTCCGTCCAAAGAGAAAAACAAATTTATTGAAGTTGGGAACAGTTCTCATTCTAAAAAGAAAGGTAAGAATCCTAAGGGTATTTCTAATAGTACCCTAAGAATCACTAGATCTTCTACCCACTCCGCTAATGGTTAAAGCTCTCTTATGGAATATCAGGGGTGTGGGTGGCTCTCTATCAAAGGATAGAGTCAAAAACTTGTGTAGGATTCATGGTATTCAAATGCTGGTTTTGATGGAACCCTTGATTGCTGCTAATAAAATAGATTTTATTAAGTGTTTTTTGGGTTTTGACTACTCTTTTGGTAATTGTACTAATAAAATTTGGCTTTTTTGGAATTTTTCTGTTTCTTTAAATATCATGGATGATTTACCTCAAGTTGTTCATAATAATTTCCTCTTTAATCAAACTACTTGCTATGCTTCTTTTATTTATGCGGCGTGCTCTAGAACTGGTAGGAAAACCCTTTGGAATCAGCTTTCTGACTTTGCATCCACGGTTAATGGCCCTTGGCTTGTTGGGGGAGACTTCAATTGCATCTCTTCTCCTAATGAAAGGATAGGGGGGAAGCCTCCTAACTTTAACAATATGGAGGATTTTAATGATATGATAAGATAATGTAATCTTTGTGATATTGGGGTTTCTGGCAAAATTTTTACTTGAAATAAAGGTGTTATATGGCAAAGACTTGATCGTATTCTTTTTAACAACTTTTGGATTGACTATTTCTCTATTTCTCATGTAACTCATCTTACCCGCACTCTTTCTGATCACTCTCCCTTGCTTTTAAGTTTTTCTAATGTCATTACTAACACTATTTCTCCTTTTAGATTTCAAAACATATGGCTTCTTGATGCTTCCTTTTTACAAATTATTAAAAATAATTGGGAGGTGCCCTTGACTCCTTCGGACAATGTTTCTGGTATGGTTAGATTTTGGTTTAAGCTTAAGAGGATTAAGCAATTGCTTGCTTGGTGGAATAAATGTGTCTTTAAGAATATTTTTACTAATATTTTGGAGGCGGAGGATGAGGTGAAAAAAGCTGATGTGAATTTTATGAATGATTCTTCCTCTAATAACTTATCTCTTCTTAATGATGCTAAAATTATTTTATAGAAGTTGCAGGAAAAGGAAGAAGTTTATTGGAGGCAGAAGGCTTCTTCTAAGTTTCTCGTGGAAGGTGACCGAAACACTAAATTTTTCACAATATTGCCAACCACAACAAAGTTAGTAGACATATTCATAAAATCATTTTACCTGAGGGGGATATTATTGAACATCCTGATGCTATTGCCCTTTCGGGGACCGAATTCTTTTTTAATCTTTTTAACTCTAATTTTACTCCTATGCTGGACACTGAATTCTCTTTTATTCCTACTCTTGTTTCTGAGGAGGACAATAAATTACTGACTAAGATCCCTGCTATAGATGAGATTAGGGAGAATTTAAATAGCATGAATGCTGATTCGGTTGCGGGGCCTGATGGTTTTACTAATAAATTTTTCCAAAAATATTGGGATATTATTATGGAGGACCTTATTAATGCTATGTTTGATTTCTTTGGTGGCTCTAAGTACCCTAAGTTTTTCACCACCACTTCTATTGCTCTCATTCCTAAGGCTCAAAATGTCAGTTTTTTGAATGATTATAGGTCTATTAGCTTATGTTCCTTTTTTAATAAGTTGATTTCTAAAATTTTAAAGTGGAGACTTGCTCCTATTCTTCCTAAGATTATATCTTTGGAACAATCGGGTTTTGTTAAAGGTAGATCCATATTTGATAACAGTTTACTTGTGCAGGAATTAATTCATGATTTGGAAAAAAAGGTTGTTGGTGGGAACATCGTTTTCAAAATGGACATAATCAAAGCCTATGATAATCTGAACTGGGAGTTTCTTTATGCTGTTTTACGCTCCTTTGGTTTTAACTCTTAATTTATCAAATTAATTAAACATAGCATTGAATTCTGTTACTTCTCGGTTATTATTAATGGTAAACCTCATGGCTTTTTTCATTCATCTCATGGTCTTAGACAGGGTGATCCTCTATCTCTTGCCCTTTTCATTATTGCTATGAAATTTTTATCTCGTGGCCTGAACCAATTTTTTAGAATGAATCCTAATTTGTTTTTTAGGTATGATGGTGCATTGCCTTTATCTCACCTGAGTTTTGCAGATGACTTCATTATTTTCTCTACTGGTTCTATTCGGAATATTCAAAACCTTTTTTGATTTCTTGACAAGTTTCAGAACACTAGTGGGTTAACTTTTAATAAAACCAAAAGCTCCTTATTTACTGCTAAATCAATTTCTATTTCTCGCATTCACAGAATTGAAAGGAAAACGAGTTTAATGATAAAGTCCCTTCCAAAGAAATATTTAGGCACTCCTTTATTTAAAGGCAGAAAACGGTAATTTTTATTCGATGATATTTTTAATTCCATTCAAAAGAAATTTACTTCTTGGGCTTTTAATTACTTATCATATGGTGGTAGACTCGTTCTTATTAAACATGTTCTCTGTTCCATTCCTATTTATTTGCTTCACACTGTGGTTCCGACTATTAATATCTCTAAAAGGTTGGAGGTTCTCTTCAACAAATTTCTTTGGGGATCCAAGGCCAACTCTAAGGCTATTTTGTGGGGTCTTGGAAGAGTTATTCGGGTACTATGGATGAGGGAAAACTTGGTTTTAAAACTATCCAAAATATGGCCCATACTTTCAATCATAAACTTTGGTTTAATTTTAGAGCCAAGAAGAGCCTTTGGGCTAAATTTATGTTTTCTAAATACTGTGGGGTGAAGCATCTTTTAAATTGTTCTTTCAAATTGGGTGATTCTCCAAACTGGAAAAGATTATGCAATATTAAGTGGGAAGCGGAGGATCTCATCCAATGGGGCTTAGGATGTTGCAATATTTATTTTTGGCAAGACAAGTGGTTGGGTAATTTCTCTATCGATAACTTTTTATATACCCATTCCATTTCTCTTTGCAAAGTTAAGGATTTCTTTATTAATGATAATTGGAGCATGAATTTACTTTACAACTTATTGCCTGATTTCATTATCCAATTAATTGTGGGTATTTCAATCCATTCAGAGATGGAGGATTGCATTTTGTCCACCTGTTCCAATGATGGGCATTTTAGCACTAAACATGTGTGGAAGTTTATCAAGCAACCCATGCCTACTAATTTTATTAATGTTGCTTTTTGGCATGATAGCATTCCACCTACTTATTCTTTTTTGGTTTGGAGGATTTTGCATAGCTACCTTCATGTGGATACATTGCTTATTAAGAAAGGCCTCTTTATTGTGTCTAAATGTCAATGTTGCTACCACATTGAAAGCTTACTTCATGTTTTTTTTCAAGGACCCATTGCGATGAAAGTTTGGATTTATTTTGACAATTTATTTAAAGTTTTTCCTAACTTTAGTTTCACTTCTATTAATGATGTTCTTACTGTTTGGTTTATTAAGCTCAAAGGTCATATTCGCAATATTATTCCTGTTTTGATTTGTTGGTATATTTGGGATAGTAGGAATGCCTCTAAACATGTTAATGATAGAATGGATGCGAATACCATCATTTCTAAAATTAAGCATAAAATTGTTCAATTGTTTGTGGCTAAGCTTCTTAAGCACGAATCTTTCAAAGGCTACCATCATTTGGTTAATGAGTTTGGTTGAATTTTCATTCTCCTGTTACTGTTTCTAACAATAGAATCATCTATTTGAAAAAACCTTTGGAGGGGTGCTTTAAACTTAACACGGATGGTTCTTTTAATAACTTTGGTGCTGGGTGTGGTGGCATTATTAAGAACAATAAAGGTTTTGTCATAAAGGCTTTTGCGGGTCCATCCAATGATATTAATGCTATTCAGGCTGAATAGGAGAGTTTGCTGATGGGATTAAGCTCTGTAATTCTATTGGGATTGATAATCTTTGGGTTGAGGTGGATTCTATGCTTATTATTCACTATATTAAAGGCCAATGCTCTGCCAATTCTGACAACTTTTATAAAATTAGAGATATTAAACATTTCTTGTCCCTTACCTCCTTTAAAATTTCTCATATCTTACGGGAAGGTAATGCGGTGGCTGACTTACTTGCTAAAATGGGTTGTACTCTTGCTAATTTTGATGAGTATGATGAGCACGATTTTCCTACTGAAGTTCAAGGTCTTGCTAGATTAAATCGTTTGAACTTTCCTTATTTTTGTGTGCATTAGGCTTGTTTGGCTTTTTCTCGTTCATGTTGTTTTTTTATGTCGTTTGGTGTGTTTCCCGTTCTGTGCTCTCTGGTGGGGGGATTTTAAAGGTTTTTACTATCTTTTTGATGCTGGTTTGCATTGCTGGGGGCTTTCTGTGTATTTGGATCATTTTATGCTTTATTTTCACAAAGTTAGTCTTGATAGCTGCTTTGGTTATGGTTTTCGGGCCTCTCTTAATGGTGATGATTGGTTGGCTTTGTATTTCTGCTATCCTGTCATTAAGCGGTTAAGGGTTTACTCTAAGAATTGCTGCATTGTTGTGTTTGGGTTTCAGCTTAACTGGCAACTTTTGTTTAAGTTTTGCATTTCCATCCAGGGGGCCTCCAATTTTTTGATCTTTAAGTCTGGCCTCTGTACTTGTTTTGATAGCCGTAGATTGATATTGTTGGGTGAGCTTTTTCTTTGTCCCTTTGTGCATTTCTGGATTGGTATTTGGGAGAGTGGCTCCCTTGACCCTTCGATTTTAATTTTCTGGAGGTTGGTTTCTGGGTTGGCTTTTGTGTGTTTTCCTCTGCTTATTTCTTATTCGCTGAATGGCAAGAATTTTGTTCTGGATTTGTTTTCCTATATCATGGGGGTGTTATGGAGGATTGCTGGCTGTTTGTTTTGTGGCATGCAGCAGTATATTGGTAAGGTTTATTTGTGGGTGGAGTATCACTATAACATTTGTGAGGCTTCCTTTAGTAAGGCAGGTTACAATTTGTTTCATTGGTGGGATAATTTTGGTTATATGCTTTTCAGAGGCAGGAATTTATTGAAGGAGAATGTTTTTCTTTTCACTATGCTGATCAAGATGTGGCTCACTGTTATCTATATGGGCCTAAAGGATATGCTGATTCTTTTTTGTAACTGTACTCCCTTCAGGCTGAAATCTGGGCTCTTCTTCTGTGTTATTTACGATCAATCTTATTTGCTTCTTTTGAGAGAGTTTTTTGCAGGATTATACTTTTTGATCAAGTGAAGATATTAAAGGATTGCAAGGTAAGCTTGTTTTGTAGCTATTTTTTCCTTTTCTATTCTCCCCTTTATTTTTGCAGGAAGATGGTGCTGAATGGAAATTTTAGGATCTTCCTTTTTTGGGTGCTGTCTACTCACAGCCCGAGTCCTTTCTTATGTTCTTTTTGTAATCTTAGAACAAGGAACCATCGGCTCTTAGGTTTTATTTCTTTTAATCTTGTAGCTCTTCTGAGCAGTAGCGAGCTGGAGAGTCCTTTTAAGGATCCTGTAACCGATATTTTTGATTTGAATGCGTAGGCCCCACAGCGGGTTTTAACCAAAAAAAAGGTTGAATTGATCTTCATATCTTATAAAAATATTATAAAAATTTTAAAAAATTTAATAAACTAAAACATATCATTTAAAATTTCTTTAAAATAGAACTGACTGGCTCAACCAAATCTGGATAGGTTTGATGTTTTTTCAGGTCAAACCACCTGTTTAAACTGGTTCGAGTCGATTAGATGCAATCACGAATTTCAAAATAGATTGGATCAGTAACTTCAAGGGCGAAGCCAGGGGGGGGGGGGGGGGGGGGGGGGGGGGGGGGGGGGGGGGGTGGGGGCACTCCCACACTGGCCCCTTAATTTTTTTTGGATAATATTTTTTTATAAGTTTTTTGTATATAAGAAATTAAGAGCTACTCGCATTTAGCCATTAAGCCAGCTGTTGTTTCATATAGGACATGAGCTCCTTCCTCTCTTACATCTATCTTCTGGCATAGGTTCCTCATTCACAATGAATTATTATTTTTTATTTTTTTCTCATTAAATATATTTAGAAAAAAACCCTAACAAGTAATAGCTATTTGGCATAGAATTGAATCATTATCCTTCTTCGTTTGTCTTAGCAAACCACATAGCACATCATGAGATATGAGTCTTCTCTCTCTCTCTCTCTCTCTCTCTCTCTCTCTCTCTCTATGTGTCTTTCTCTCTCTCTCTCTCTCTCTCTCTCTCTCTCTCTCAATGTGTCTCTTTATGGCCTCCAAAAATTAGTGCCTTGGCCTCCCCTACTCTTAGGGGGGTTTTAACATATTATGTTCTTGGGTAAAATTTTTAGATTAGGTTTGTAGATAAGTCATTACCCAGATATTTCACCATCATTTTGCGAGGACTTCATGATCTAAGTTCTGGTTTTCTATAGGCGTAAGCCCCTATAAATAATTACCTCTCCCAATAATGAGAGAGAACTTTAGATTAAGGCTAGTTGTCAATCACATATGTAGAAATATGTTTTATCTGGCATATACTAGTAGCATGGGTTGATATTGTTGAAAATTTATTGTTTAACACTAGAGATTTACCACCTTGCACCTAAAGCTGATGTTGGGAAAGGATGATAGACCCGATCAAGATCCCATGGTTCCTTCTTCATTTCGGGTCATCATGGTCCCTGGTCTACTTAGTTAGAGGAGGCAGTCGACCCAACTTGACAAAAGGATGCTTAACAGAGGCCATGGGTTGCTTTGTTCAAGGGTATCTCATAGACTTGGGGTGAATATTTGTCTAACGAGATAAATTTGAGAATGAATCATAATGATCTTTCTTGACCATATATTAGCTCTTTATGAGCTGAAGTTATATTCAAATTTATCAACCTCAGCAAATTATTGTGGATGATGGATGGGTTTTGCTTTAAGTGTTTGAAGGGTTTATTTCAATTTTAAATATTTTAAATTTTGAGATTTTTGGAGTTTTGAATTTCATGGGCATTTGGGAGGCATTTCAAAAGTTTGAAATTAACTCCTCTGGTTGAGATCAACATTTGAGACAACGATCATCGGGATATTTATGGGCATTTTCACCTTATTGATTGAACATTATCGACTATGCTAACTTGTATAGATGGATTAGGCTCGAACTTGGGTTTATTGTCTAACTTATGCAACATCCCTATACGTCACATATATGCCCATAACACACTTATCGGGGCCCATACTGTGTATGAATGCATATATATATATATATATATATATATATATATTGTGTTTATGTGCATACATATTATAGTGCACATAGGGGGTATTTTTGGAGCATTTTGGTTGTGCGAACAACTATTTTTTTGAGTGTATACATCATTCTATTTGAGAGCTTATTCACTCATTGTATCCGCTTGTATGAGTGTTGCAGATCCGGTGGCATTGCATTACATTATCGATTATTTGCTCATTCCACATAAGTAGATAATCATACTATTTGTTGCATTCTGCATGTAGATTATTATGCACTAACTAATCGCTTACTATCGATTATGGATGCTTATATCTATTATAGTTCTTTCACATTTTTTGACACACAACATATTAATAATATAATATGCCTCCTTTAGCGGCTCGTAGGTATTTATATTTGTTGTAGCTATTTGGCCTTTTTTCATAGATGACATTTTACATATATAGCTAGTTACCTACAACCACGTAGATATTTAAATTTATTGTCCTGGTGGTTGTTGATCGATCACCTTTTTCTTACAAGGGATTTGCATATTTGTCTTCCCTGTGATGGCTATTGACTGTAGGAGTATTACAACATTCTCTGACTGTTATTAATCACCACCCATAAGTATATTATAGTGTATAAAGTAACTTCATTAAGATTCTTTTTTCCATCAGTAGTAGATATTTGCATTCTTTGTGCGCTCCATTGGGTAAATTTACAAGAGGCTATGTTTTTTGATTGATGTCTACTATATGAACATCCTAGCATTTACTACATGATGCATGCATATTCTTGTGGGGGGCTCATACTCACCATACACACTACTATGTGTGTTTAAAATAGGTTAAATTTTTCTCAGGTGAATTCTTGTTTACACTTGGGATTAAATGACATTGATTGCATGAGAATTGCATTTTCTTTGACCTTTTGAATATGCCTTTCATCAACAGTTGGTTGTAGGTTGAACCTATTTATTGCTTGGAAGTGTTGATATGGATTACTTGCCACTTCCTGTGCATCCACCAATATTTTCTTAGAAACACCTATAGGAAAAATTATTTCTTGAATGTGAGCTTACAATCATCTATAAGCTTCTTCATGTATTTTGACTATCATTGTTCGTAAGGAACTGATATATTCATCTACGAGTGGATTGGCATTGATTGCTGGAGTATCATTGCATTCATTGTGACTTTTCTAACATTAGTTGTGAATATAATGTATTCTATGTATATGACCATTGTTAAGTTATCATAATCATTTTTTGTGTATCATTATCATCCATAGGTGATCTATTTCATATGTATTGCAAGTCACTTGTTACTTGTCGATGTTTGTGTATTGATTGACATAGCTTCCATATCCATTGAGAGTTTGCGTTGTCTCTTGTACTTCAGCCAATCATGATAATTTTTGGTACCCATTGTGAAATTTGTATAATTGCTTGTTAGTAGTTTCAATAGGTTTGTTGTATGTAGACTTACAACAGTCATAGATAGTTGCGTTATTTATTTACAAACGCTATACTTGCAGCATCCCTATTATCATTGCTTGAATGTGGGCATATCATTTATCATTTTAAAAACTATATATTCCAATTAGGTCCTCTATATTTTGCTTTAACTTTCGGCACCCTCCTGGTGTTTCCATTGTTTAGGGGAAATTCCAGAGGTCTTGGCCATCTCACCACGCTAAAAAAGCGTATATGGTAGGTGTTCGCAGACACCGCGACCGTAATCTTCAATCCCACCATACTAAGAAAGGCATGTTTGGATCTTCAAAGGAACCTATTTTAAAACATAATTTTTCCCTTGTCATGCTATGCGAGTGCTTAAGGGTACTTAAATTTATCCCCGCCATGCTAAGAAAAATGTGTATAGGGCCTACCCGCCTCACTACAAACATTGCTGCAAGCTTTCTCCTACCGTGCTAAGAAAAGTGCATATGGGTGGTTGCTTGTCATGCCGAAAGCACCGGAAATGAGACTTTAGGTGATTTCTTGCCTCTTCATGAGCAATGCGATGAGCTTCCTCCAACTGTGCTAAGAAAAGCACATATAAGTGGTTGCTTGCCGCACTGCACATGCCGAAGATGGGATCTTGGGGGTTTTTGAGTTGAGAAATTATACCTTTGTAGCATAATGATGATAATGGTAACAAATAAAATGCTCTCTAAGTGCCAAAAATTACATAAAACCCCTCTTTTTTTGTCACATTTCCATACATCTCCCTCTTTTTTCAACATTTTCCATTTCATTCTCTTTTTTTTTAATCTGCTCTTTTTCTAAAACCACTTTCCTCTCTTTTTATAATTTTTTAATTAATTATAAGTAACAAAAATTAATTATAACTAATTATAATTAATTATTTATTAAAGATATTTAATGATAAAAAAATAATTAAATATAAAGTTAATTAGGAAAAATCATAAAAAAAACTAATTAAGATTAAAGATAATTAATTAAATTAATCATAATTAGATATAATTAACAACTATTAATTATAAATAATATAATAACTATTAATTAAGATTAAAAAAAGTAAATATAATTATTAAAATTAATCTTAATTAGCAATAAATTCTAATTATTTATATATAACTATAATTAATCATGAATAATCATAGTTATTTAGATTGTAGATGAATTTAAAACTTGATTTCGGTAGGATTAATATAGGATCTGAGCAGGAAACCAAATCTTGTTTAATATGGTTAATGAAAGGTTTGAGCAGGACTTAAATAGGATTTGGGAACTGTTAGATCTCATAGACGGTTAAATCCCTTCACTTCCCTCTTTTGAGTTTGGCAGCCTCATGGTATTTAACCGAAGAAGCACGTGTAAGGAAGATGGATACCTTCATAACATGTAAGCTCCTGTCTTTCCTTCCGATCTGATTGAGAGAACATCATAAAATGAGGTCGTGGGCTAGGGCAGAGAGAAGATTGAAAAGCTTTGATTTTTTATTTTTTGTAGTGCCGGCGGTAAGGAGGAGAAATTCGGCCGGAGCTTTGATGTGGTTGGGACTGAAAAAGAGGCCGGTCGAGATATTGTCCGTGAGCAAGCATTGGTCTGGGAAGAAGATGGTTTGGTTTGGCATGCTAGATCAGCTTTTGCATGAGGTGTAGAGGTTAGATGCTTTAATTTGGTGAGGGATTAGGTCGTGTGGATTGTGGCGGGAGTTAGGTCGAAAGATTGAAGAGGGTGGTCAAGGATTCATCCTGGTCACATACAGAAGAAGTCGGAGGAGATCTTGGTTTCAATTTGAAGAAACATGCTTATTTGGCTATGGGTTTTGGTGGATGAAGCGTGGGGTTGTGGAGAAAGTTGAAGCAGAGACTGGAGTTCGAAAGTTTGAGGTTTGGTGTGAAATTTGGATGAGAAGCAAGAGGATGTCGAGAAGAGGTTAGCGAGCTGTGGACTTCGACGGTTCAGCAACTTGTACGTGGGAAAATGAAGCTGAAGTAAAAGGCCTCGTCTATCGAGTTTCAGATCTGAATAGAAAAGTGAAAGCGGAGATAGCTGCTTTTTGCTCTGCTAGGGTTTCGATAGTTTTGCCCCTGGCCGCCACCGACCCGCCTCCCACCGGGAGGACCTCCTTAGGGATGTCCTCCTCCATTTTTCCGCCTCTCAACTCCTCTCTCAACATTCCTCCTCTTCCTCTCTTCTTTCCCGCGATTGGAAGAGTTTGATAGCTACCCAACCGCTTGTATCGAATGAGTTTACTTCTTCGATCACTCACTTCCCGATGGATAACGCTACAGCCCACTTCACCTCTGCTCAGTTTTCACGCTGGATCGCCTGAAAGGGCTTTATCTTTGGTCGCTATTTCGATTGGCCGCCGTCCGTATTACGAAGCTCTCCTTCGACGATCAAAAAAGCCTGTCCTTAAAAGGTTCCCTTTCCTTGTTGACCTGGATGAGGGTTTCTTTCTCCTCAAGTTCAACAATAGAGAAGATTATGACATGGCCTGGTCCGGCGGACCTTGGTTCTTCTTCGGAAAACCTTTTATCTTACAGAGATGACCCTGGATTTTGTCCCAGTTAGGGAAGAGTTCCCCGTCAATCCCGCTATGGATCAAGATTAAAAATTTCCCATTGTCTTGCTGGACGCCTGATGGAATCTCAAAGATTGCGAGCTGTGTGGGAATCCCGCTGGCTGTTGACGCTCTTACTGCGGCAAAAATGAGACTTACTTTTGCTAGAGTATGCGCCCAGGTATGTAGTTCTTCTCCTTTTGCCGGATGAGATCTACTATACGTCGATGATAAAAAAAATTTCCCCTTACTGTGCTCTATGATTGGAAGCCCACTCACTGTTCGTTCTGTAACTCCATCATGCACTCCCCTAACACCTGCCCTAAAAACCCCAGTCCGCAGCAAGCTGAACCACCTTAGAATCGTGGCAGGAGTACCAGCCGTAAACCTAGGAAAATCCCTCCTAAGTTGAACATCCCAAAACCTACAGCTCTCAACACCCTGCCGAATCAACCTATTCCTCCACCAATTCAGCCCCCTCCACCAATAGACCAACTTCCTACTTTGGTTACTACCACTACAATTCTTATACCAAACCTTAATTCACCTTCAGAGGACTCATTTCCCCCATGCCATCTCCGACCCCCCCCCACAAACCATCCCCACTAAAACTTTACCTGACACTTCCCCGACTATTCCAGTTACCAATAAATTCGATGCCCTCTCCAACCAAGACAACCAGGCTGAGTCAGCCATTTTGGAGAACTCAGACTGGTTGCCATCTTCTTCCACAAGCAGTGAAATTTTGGGAAAACCTCCTGATCATACCAAATTGATGACCAACAGCCACACCAAGGATAAGCAATACTCAAATGTGCAATCCTCAACAAACAACAACTCCAAATCCACAAGAGCAAAATCGGCCAAAAAGGGCACCTCCTCATCTTCAAAGTCCCAATGACCAGGCCACCCCCTCTTTTGGCGTCCTGGAACACTCGCGGGTTTAACAGCACGCATAAAGCTGTTTGCTGCAAAAATTTAATTCTAAATTCGATCTCGATCTTCTTTTTATGCTGGAAACGAGAATCTCTAACACCACACCGCAAAGCCCTTGGTTCACCACCTCACATTCTGTTTTTCATAATGAAGGCTTCTATGACAACTTTGCTTTTTCTAATCCGGGTAGAATCTGGATCAAGTGGAACTCGCTGAAAGTGAGTTTTGAGCCGTCGTTTACTTCCAGTCAGTTGATCCACGACACTATTTTTAGGGGGAATTCTGAAGTATATTGTGTTTCTGTGGTGTATGCTTCTAATTCTTGTGACGAGAGACAGAGACTTTGGAAGGATCTGTCTGATATGGCTGTGGGAATCTCTATGCCTTGGATTATTTTGGGGCATTTTAACTACTGCAGGTCACCCCATGAGAAAGCCGGCGGTTCTACTCTTAGCAATAGCGAAACTTCTGACTTTAATACTTTGATTTTCAACATTGCTGTTCATGAATTATCTTCTGTAGGGCATTATTTCACTTGGCATAATCACAGGGCTGAAAATCCTATTCACATTAAGCTAGATAGGATGCTTGTTAATGACAAATGGCTTGATGCTTACCAGAACTCTTTTTATATTATGGATAACCCTCAGATTTCCGACCATTCCCCTATCATTTTGCAATATGACCAATCTTTGCATCAAAAGCATCGTTTCCTTTTCAAGAACTACTGGTTGTCAAAATCAGAGTTCTGGGATTCTCTTATTCAGGTGTTGTCCAAAAAATTCCATAGCAGCCCGATCCATGCCTTCTTATAAAAGTTAGCTAGAAAATCATTATAGAGAGTGGCTATTAATACTATGTAATCATATGGCTAAGATGTATATCCATGAATGCTCAATGCACTTGTTCTGCAATTAAATTTGCTGTTTTCTACTTTATCAATGAAGTTGACATAAGAAAGAAGAAGTAATTGTGAAATGCCATATGAGCACATTACATTCCATGTCACCAGTTCCACTACGGGGATGGGGACCCACTAACACTGTCATCTGATTGTCTGAGTCGCTATTACTCGATAGCTTAAATGTAGGAGAAGGTCAGGTGAGGTCCAGAGGCTACATCTCTCTCCAATCCAGATGATGAAAGTATGAGCCTGTGGAACTACTCCCTATGCTGATGCTATTTGCTTTGTTGGCATATTCTATCCAAACCACCAAAGTTTAAATAACACCAAACAACGGTCAACACTTGCTAGTGGGTGGTCCTCCTTTAATCCTTCATTAACTTAGAGATACCACACCATATTTCTCTAATCAAATTCAATTATCAGTTTTGGCTGGAACATCATTAGGCCATTTTTTAAGGATCACCATAAATATTTAATCAAGATAAAGAAACTTAATTTTTTTTTTGTAAAGAATCAAAACCATAAAAATTGAATCGGGTTTAGCGGAAAAGGTAAATAAATTGTGTTTTTTGAAAAATAGAAAACATTTTGCAAATAGAGTGTAAATTATTATTATTGTTTATTTCTTATGATAATTATTATTAATATAAGTTATTATTATTATTATTAGTTAATTTAAATATATGTAGTCTTGCCGTTATTATTATATTTCTTTATTAGTTACGAAGGGGAGTAAAGAATTTCATTTGAGTTGAGTCGGAAACAAATGCTTGTAATATAATTTTAGTGGTGATAGATATAAAAGGTTTAGAATTTAATGGAAGGATTAAAAGCTTAAATTTACATTCCATTGATTAATTAGTTATAATACTTATTTGTTCACCTATTTATAACATATATTATGTTATGCTAAAATTTTAAAACATTTTAATTGTTTAATTAAAAACATTTTATATAAAAATATTAATTATCAAATAATAAGTATTATAATTATAAAAATATATCATGTTGCATTAAAAAATATAAAAAAATAAATAAATCATTCAGACCCAAATCCAACCATTGGAATTGATACCTCTAGTGCAGCAAATGCAGAGGGCAGCTAATGGAGAGGCATGGATGTGAAAGAAGTGAAAAGTTTGTGCACATACCAAGGAACAGAACTGAAACACTGAAGGGCGTTTTATTCAATGATAGCAAAATGTAAGACGCAGAGCAATGCATTCAAAAAAATTTGGCAGTAAAAGAACCTTCTAATATGTTAATCTTCTGCTTTATTAGTTATAACCACTAACATTTGTTTTTTTAAAAGAAGAAAAAGATGATATTTTTCGCAAACATTAACCGTTTTCTTGTATAATTACTTGATGTTTTAATGTTTTATTGATAAAAATCTCTTAGAAATATAAGAGGCTATGCACTTATATGCATTTATACTAATATATAAGGTTGTAAAAATCCACCTATATAGAACTAGAAGAAAAATAGGTTCAAAGTTTAATGGTTAGACAGGAGTTAAACTGGGTTGAATTAGATGATGAAATAAAAATTAAATATTCATTATAAGTATAATTATATAATAACAAAAATTTTTAAAAGTGAATATATAATTAGTTCAATTACAACTCTTGAACAATCTCGATTCAAGGTATATAAAGTGGGTAAAAAGATGATTAATCATAATATGAATATAAGTATATGTATAACAAATATAAACATATGAGTATTAAATGTATTTCTAAAATTTTAAAATATATATAATAGAAATATAATTTATAATAAAAATAATATTTAATATAATGTATAAAGTTATATAACAAAAATTAATATTATTAATTTTTATAATAAAAATTATAATAACTTTATAAAATATATTAAATAAGTTTGTAACCCAACTCGCCAAAATTTTGTATCTAACACATAGTATTCTGTACTTTTTAGTCCCGCTAATAGGGGAGTTTGAGTTAGTATCTGTATAATAGTATAAATTAATACACAATCTATAATAAAGTATGTTATATGAGATGACATGCATATATTAAGGTTGAATTGTGCTCGCCCTAGCCGCCTCCCGGCTCTGGCGATTTTGTGCTCTGGCATTCCTCTGTTCTTGCATTCTCTGCTGCTCTTCGCTCCGCTTTGTGGTTTTGGTAGCGATTTTGTTGCGGAATCTCCTCCTGCTACTTAGGGGGGCCTCCAGCCCTGGCCTTTCCTTTCTCCGTAAGGAATGGCCTCTTCTACTCATCCTGACGGTTGGGGTGGTCCGCCTCCTGAATATGCTGCTCTTCTAAAGGTTTGTTGTTGATGGTAAACAAATTACTTTTCTTCTCGCTCTTTCGCGATGTGTTAGCGGATCGGTAACTCCGCTCAACCTAACTTGTCTTTTACAAAATCTATGGTTAAAGGTTTTCCCTTTACTTATGTCTGATGATGATATTCGAAACTGCTCTCCCTTACCAGTTCACTCTTGTCAGGAAATTTACTATCGAAGACCTAACCTAGATGCAATACAATTTTTTGGTAAACTTAAACTTTCTGGAAATTTCTCCATTGGTATGTTAGATCTAGGCAGTTTCTATAACAACTCTCAAACGATTTAGACTATAGTAGAGTTTTTGCTCGTCGTGTCGTATTATATTCCTCACGCCAATGTGGCTTCTTAAATGGACGCCTTTCTTTGACGTTAAGGAAGAGTCGCCCTTGTCCCAAAATGGATTTCCTTCCTAATCTCAAGTTACATTTTTTAAACTAATGTTTTCATGCCTTGGCTCTATATTTGGGAGACCCTTCAAACGGACCAAGCCAGCGCTCTCGACTCGTCCTTCGTTTGCTCAAATTCTGGTTGAAATTGATATAACCAAAAAACATCCTAAGAGGTTGGATTGGTTTTGAAAATGCGGGTTATTTGCAAAAGTTGACTTTGAAAATGTTCCGGATTTTTATGCTCATTGCAAAATTCATAGCCATTCGATTGCCGATTGTTTTGTGGTTCATCCCAATCTGAGGATCAATAGCAAGGTTCCAAAAATGGATGTTCGGTTCCTACCGAACGTGTTCTGAATTCTGACATTAAAAATCCTTCTGAAAACAATATTATTTTTACCTGCCAAGGATCCCATGCAAGCTAAAAATGACAAGACGGTCCGCTTGTGATTCTTCCATAAGGATTTGTGATGAAGCTTTTAAAAGTGGAACTTTAGTAGAAAAAGGAGTTGTGTGGAAACTAGTGGAAATAATAGGAGGAAGTTTTAGACACTTTGAACATGGCATAACCAAGAAAGGGCTCTTATCAATAACGGGGAAATTGATGTGGATAATTTGAGATTAGGATGATAGTATTCATAAAAAAAGAAAGACTATGCTAGTGGAGAGAAAGTACTTCTTCTAACAATTGGTTGCAAAAAGTGTACTAATGAGGATTGGAGGAAGTAAAGTGGTAACATTGAAATCTGGATTCCTATGGAAGAATTGAAGGATTCGACCAAGTCTATGTCTCCGTCCAAAGAGAAAAACAAATTATTGAAGTTGGGAACAGTTCTCATTCTAAAAAGAAAGGTAAGAATCCTAAGGGTATTTCTAATAGTACCCAAGAATCACTAGATCTTCTACCACCCGCTAATGGTTAAAGCTCTCTTATGGAATATCAGGGGTGTGGGTGGCTCTCTATCAAAGGATAGAGTCAAAAACTTGTGTAGGATTCATGGTATTCAAATGCTGGTTTTGATGGAACCCTTATTGCTGCTAATAAAATAGATTTATAAGTGTTTTTGGTTTTGACTACTCTTTGGTAATTGTACTAATAAAATTTGGCTTTTTTGGAATTTTTCTGTTTCTTAAATATCATGGATGATTTACCTCAAGTTGTTCATAATAATTTCCTCTTTAATCAAACTACTTGCTATGCTTCTTTTATTTATGCGGCGTGCTCTAGAACTGGTAGGAAAACCCTTGGAATCAGCTTTCTGACTTTGCATCCACGGTTAATGGCCCTTGGCTTGTTGGGGGAGACTTCAATTGCATTCTTCTCCTAATGAAAGGATAGGGGAAGCCTCCTAACTTTAACAATATGGAGGATTTTAATGATATGATAGATAATGTATTCTTTGTGATATTGGGGTTTCTGGCAAAATTTTTACTTAAATAAAGTGTTATATGGCAAAGACTGATCGTATTCTTTTAACAACTTTTGGATTGACTATTTCTCTATTTCTCATGTAACTCATCTTACCCGCACTCTTTCTGATCACTCTCCCTTGCTTTAAGTTTTTCTAATGTCATTACTAACACTATTTCTCCTTTTAGATTTCAAAACATATGGCTTCTGATGCTTCCTTTTTACAAATTATAAAAATAATTGGGAGGTGCCCTTGACTCCTTCGGACAATGTTTCTGGTATGTTAGATTTGGTTTAAGCTTAAGAGGATAAGCAATTGCTGCTTGGTGGAATAATGTTTCTTTAAGAAATTTTACTAATATTTTGGAGGCGGAGGATGAGGTGAAAAAAGCTGATGTGATTTTATGAATGATTCTTCCTCTAATAACTTATCTCTTCTTAATGATGCTAAATTATTTTATAAGAAGTTGCAGGAAAAGGAAGAAGTTTATTGGGGCAGAAGGCTCTCTAAGTTTCTCGTGGAGGTGACCGAAACACTAAATTTTTCACAATATTGCCAACCACAAAACATAAGTAGACATATTCATAAAATCATTTTACCTGAGGGGATATATTGAACATCCTGATGCTATTGCCCTTTCGGGACCGAATTCTTTTTAATCTTTTTTAACTCTAATTTTACTCCTATGCTGGACACTGAATTCCTTTTATCCTACTCTTGTTTCTGAGGAGGACATAAATATTCGACTAAGATCCCTGCTATAGATGAGATTAGGGAGAATTTAAATAGCATGAAGCTGATTCGGTTGCGGGGCCTGATGGTTTTACTAATAAATTTTCCAAAATATTGGGATATATTATGAGGACCTTATTAATGCTATGTTTGATTTCTTTGGTGGCTCTAAGTACCCTAAGTTTTTCACCACCACTTCTATTGCTCTCATTCCTAAGGCTCAAAATGTCAGTTTTTTGAATGATTAGGTCTATAGCTTATGTTCCTTTTTTAATAAGTTGATTTCAAAATTTTAAAGTGGAGACTTGCTCCTATTCTTCCTAAGATTATATCTTTGGAACAAATCGGGTTTTGTTAAAGGTAGATCCATATTTGATAACAGTTTACTTGTGCAGGAATTAATTCAGATTTGGAAAAAAAGGTTGTTGGTGGGAACATCGTTTTCAAAATGGACATAATCAAAGCCTATGATAATCTGAACAGGAGTTTCTTTATGCGTTTTACGCTCCTTTGGTTTTAACTCTTAATTTATCAATTAATTAAACATAGCATTGAATTCTGTTACTTCTCGGTTATTATAATGGTAAACCTCATGGCTTTTTTCATTCATCTCATGGTCTTAGACAGGGTATCCTCATCCTTGCCCTTTTCTATTGCTATGAAATTTATCTCGTGGCCTGAACCAATTTTTTAGAATGAATCCTAATTGTTTTTAGGTATGATGGTGCATTGCCTTTATCCACCTGAGTTTTGCAGATACTTCATTATTTTCTCTACTGGTTCTATTCGGAATATTCAAAACCTTTTTTGATTTCTTGACAAGTTTCAGAACACTAGTGGGTTAACTTTTAATAAAACCAAAAGCTCCTTATTTACTGCTAATCAATTTCTATTTCTCGCATCACAGAATTGAAAGGAAAACGAGTTTAATGATAAATCCCTTCCAAAGAAATATAGGCACCCTTTATTTAAAGGCAGAAAACGGTAATTTTTATTCGATGATATTTTTAATTCCATTCAAAAGAAATTTACTTCTTGCTTGTTAATTCCTTATCATATGGTGGTAGACTCTTTCTATTAAACATGTTCTCTGTTCCATTCCTATTTATTTGCTTCACACTGTGTTCCGACTATTAATATCTCTAAAAGTTGGAGTTTCTCTTCAACAAATTCTTTGGGGATCCAAGGCCAACTCTAAGGCTATTTTGTGGGGTCTTGGAAGAGTTATTCGGGTACTTGGATGAGGGAAAACTTGGTTTTAAAACATCCAAATATGGCCCATACTTTCAATCATAAACTTTGGTTTAATTTTAGAGCAAAGAGCCTTTGGCTAAATTTATGTTTTCTAAATACTGTGGGGTGAAGCATCTTTTAAATTGTTCTTTCAAATTGGTGATCTCCAAACTGGAAAAGATTATGCAATATTAAGTGGGAAGCGGAGGATCTCATCCAATGGGGCTTAGGATGTTGCAATATTTATTTTTGGCAAGACAAGTGGTTGGGTAATTTCTCTATCGATAACTTTTTTATATACCCATCCATTTCTCTTTGCAAAGTTAAGGATTCTTTATTAATGAATAATTGAGCATGAATTTACTTTACAACATTGCCTGATTTCATTACCAATTAATTGTGGGTATTTCAATCCATTCAGAGATGGAGGATTGCATTTTGTCCACCTGTCCAATGAGGGCATTTTAGCACTAAACATGTGTGGAAGTTATCAAGCAACCCATGCCTACTAATTTTATTAATGTGCTTTTTGGCATGATACATTCCACCTACTTATTCTTTTTGTTGGGGATTTGCATAGCTACCTTCATGTGGATACATTGCTATTAAGAAAGGCCTCTTTATTGTGTCTAAAGTCAATGTTGCTACCACATTGAAACTTACTTCATGTTTTTTTTCAAGGACCCATTGCGTGAAATTTGGATTTATTTTGACAATTATTTAAAGTTTTTCCTAACTTTAGTTTCACTTCTATTAATGATGTTTTACTGTTTGGTTTATTAAGCCAAAGGTCATATCGCAATATTATTCCTGTTTTGATTTGTTGGTATATTTGGGAGAGTAGGAATGCCTCTAAACATGTTAATGAAAGAATGGATGCGAATACTATCATTCTATTCTAAAATTAAGCACAAAATTGTTCATTGTTTATGGCTAAGCTTCTCAAGAACGACTCTTTCAAAGGGTACCAGCATTTGATTAATGATTTTGGTTGATATTTTCATTCTCCTGTTACTGTTTCTACAATAGAATCATCATTTGAAAAAACCTTTGGAGGGGTGCTTTAAACTTAACACGGATGGTTCTTTTAATAACTTTGGTGCTGGGTGTGGTGGCATTATTAAGAACAATAAAGGTTTTGTCATAAAGGCTTTTGCGGGTCCATCATGATATAATGCTATTCAGGCTGATAGAGAGTTTGCTGATGGGATAAGCTCTGTAATTCTATTGGATTGATAATCTTTGGGTTGAGGTGGATTCTAATGCTTATTATTCACTATATTAAAGGCCAATGCTCTGCCAATTCTGACAACTTTTATAAAATTAGAGATATTAAACATTCTGTTCCCTTACCTCCTTAAAATTTCTCATATCTTACGGGAAGGTAATGCGGTGGCTGACTTACTTGCTAAATGGGTTGTACTCTTGCTAATTTGAGAGTATGATGAGCCCGATTTTCCTACTGAAGTTCAAGGTCTGCTAGATTAATCGTTTGAACTTTCCTTATTTTTGTGTGCATTAGGCTTGTTTGGCTTTTCTCCGTTCATGTTGTTTTTTTATGTCGTTTGGTGTGTTTCCCGTTCTGTGCTCTCTGGTGGGGGGATTTAAAGGTTTTTACTATCTTTTTGATGCTTTTTGCATTGCTGGGGGCTTTCTGTGTATTTGGATCATTTATGCTTTATTTTCACAAAGTTAGTCTTGATAGCTGCTTTGGTTATGGTTTTCGGGCCTCTCTTAATGGTGATGATTGTTGGCTTGTATTTCTGCTATCCGTCATTAAGCGTTAAGGGTTTACTCTAAGAATTGCTGCATTGTTGTGTTTGGGTTTCAGCTAACTGGCAACTTTGTTTAAGTTTTGCATTCATCCAGGGGCCCCAATTTTTTGATCTTTAAGTCTGGCCTCTGTACTGTTTTGATAGCCGTAGATTGATATTGTTGGGTGAGCTTTTTCTTTGTCCCTTTGTGCATTTCTGGATTGGTATTTGGGAGAGTGGCTCCCTTGACCCTTCGATTTAATTTTCTGGAGGTTGGTTTCTGGGTTGGCTTTGTGTGTTTTCCTCTGCTTATTTCTTATTCGCTGAATGGCAAGAAATTTGTTCTGATTTGTTTTCTATATCATGGGGGTGTTATGAGGATGCTGGCTGTTTGTTTTGTGGCATGCAGCAGTATATTGGAAAGGTTTATTTGTGGTGGAGTATCACTAAAACATTTGTGAGGCTTCCTTTAGTAAGCAGGTTACAATTTGTTTCATTGGTGGGATAATTTTGGTTATATGCTTTTCAGAGGCAGGAATTTATTGAAGGAGAATGTTTTTTCTTTCACTATGCTGATCAAGAGGGCCCACGTTATCTATATGGGCCTAAAGGATATGCTGATTCTTTTTGTAACTGTACTCCTCTTCAGGCTGAAATCTGGGCTCTTCTTCTGTGTTATTTACGATCAATCTATTTGCTTCTTTTGAGAGAGTTTTTTGCAGGATATATACTTTTTGATCAAGTGAAGATATTAAAGGATTGCAAGGTAAGCTGTTTTGTAGCTATTTTTTCCTTTTCTATTCCCCCTTTATTTTGCAGGAAGATGGTGCTGAATGGAATTTTAGGATCTTCCTTTTTTGGGTGCTGTCTACTCACAGCCCGAGTCCTTTCTATGTTCTTTTTGTAATCTTAGAACAAGGAACCATCGCTCTTAGGTTTTATTTCTTTTAATCTTGTAGCTCTTCTGAGCAGTAGCGAGCTGGAGAGTCCTTAAGGATCCTGTAACCGATATTTTTGATTTGAATGCGTAGGCCCACAGCGGGTTTTAACCAAAAAAAGGTGAATTGATCTTCATATCTTTAAAAATATTATAAAAATTTTAAAAAATTTAATAAACTAAAACATACATTTAAAATTTCTTTAAAATAGACTGACTGGCTCAACCAAATCTGGATAGGTTTGATGTTTTTTCAGGTCAAACCACCTTAAAACTGGTTCGAGTCGATTAGATGCAATCACGAATTTCAAAATAGATTGGATCAGTAACTTCAAGGGCGAAGCCAGGGGGGGGGGGGGGGGGGGGGTGGGGGGGGGGGGCACACCCACACTGGCCCCTTAATTTTTTTTGGATAATATTTTTTTATATAGTTTTTTGTATATAAGAAATTAAGAGCTACTCGCATTTAGCCATTAAGCCAGCTGTTGTTTCATATAGGACATGAGCTCCTTCCTCTCTTACATCTATCTTCTGGCATAGGTTCCTCATTCACAATGAATTATTATTTTTTATTTTTTTCTCATTAAATATATTTAGAAAAAAACCCTAACAAGTAATAGCTATTTGGCAAGAATTGAATCATTATCCTTCTTCGTTTGTCTTAGCAAACCACATAGCACATCTGAGATATGAGTCTTCTCTCTCCTCTCTCTCTCTCTCTCTCTCTCTCTTATGTGTCTTTCTCTCTCTCTCTCTCTCTCTCTCTCTCTCTCTCTCTCAATGTGTCTCTTTATGGCCTCCAAAAATTAGTGCCTTGGCCTCCCCTACTCTTAGGGGGTTTTAACATATATTCTGGTAAAATTTTTAGATTAGGTTTGTAGATAAGTCATTACCCAGATATTTCACCATCATTTTGCGAGGACTTCATGATCTAGTTTCTGGTTTTTAGGCGTAAGCCCCTATAAATAATTACCTCTCCCAATAATGAGAGAGAAACTTAGATTAAGGCTAGTTGTCAATCACATATGTAGAAATATGTTTTATCTGGCATATACTAGTAGCAGGGTTGATATGTTGAAAATTTATTTTTAACACTAGAGATTTACCACCTTGCACCTAAAGCTGATGTTGGGAAAGGATGATAGACCCGATCAAGATCCCATGGTTCCTTCTTCATTTCGGGTCATCATGGTCCCTGGTCTACTTAGTAGAGGAGGCAGTCGACCCAACTTGACAAAAGGATGCTAAACAGAGGCCATGGGTTGCTTTGTTCAAGGGTATCTCATAGACTTGGGGTGAATATTTGTCTAACGAGATAAATTTGAGAATGAATCATAATGATCTTTCTTGACCATATATAGCTTCTTTATGAGCTGAAGTTATATTCAAATTTATCAACCTCAGCAAATTATGTGGATGATGGATGGGTTTTGCTTTAAGTTTTGAAGGGTTTATTTCAATTTTAAATATTTAAATTTTGAGATTTTTGGAGTTTTGAATTTCATGGGCATTTGGGAGGCATTTCAAAAGTTTGAAATTAACTCCTCTGGTTGAGATCAACATTGAGACAACGATCATCGGGATATTTATGGGCATTTTCACCTTATTGATTGAACATTATCGACTAGCTAACTTGTATAGATGGATTAGGCTCGAACTTGGGTTTATTGTCTAACTTATGCAACATCCCTATACGTCACATATATGCCCATAACACACTTATCGGGGCCCATACTGTGTATGAAATGCATATATATATATATATAATATATATATATATATTGTGTTTATGTGCATACATATTATAGTGCACATATGGGGGTATTTTTCGGAGCATTTTGGTTGTGCGAACAACTATTTTTTGAGTGTATACATCATTCTATTTGAGAGCTTATTCACTCATTGTACCGCTTGTATGTGTTGCAGATCCGTGGCATTGCATTACATTATCGATTATTTGCTCATTCCACATAAGTAGATAACACTATTTGTTGCATTCGCATGTAGATTATTATGCACTAACTAATCGCTTACTATCGATTATGGATGCTTATATCTATTTAGTTCTTTCACATTTTTTGACACACAACATATTAAAATATAATATCTCCTTTAGCGGCTCGTAGGTATTTATATTGTTGTAGCTATTTGGCCTTTTTTCATAGATGACATTTACATATATAGCTAGTTACCTACAACCACGTAGATATTTAAATTTATTGTCCTGGTGGTTGTTGATCGTTCACCTTTTTCTTACAAGGGATTTGCATATTTGTCTTCCCTGTGATGGCTATTGACTGTAGGAGTATTACAACATCTCTCGACTGTTATTAATCACCACCAAAAGTATATTATAGTGTATAAAGTAACTTCATTAAGATTCTTTTTCCATCAGTAGTAGATATTTGCATTCTTTGTGCGCTCCATTGGGTAAATTTACAAGAGGCTATGTTTTGATTGATGTCTACTATATGAACATCCTAGCATTTACTACATGATGCATGCATATTCTTGTGGGGGCTCATACTCACCATACAACACTATGTGGTGTTTAAATAGGTTAAATTTCTCAGGTGAATTCTTGTTTACACTTGGATTAAATGACATTGATTGCATGAGAATTGCATTTTCTTTGACCTTTTGAATATGCCTTTCATCAACAGTTGTTTGTAGGTTGAACCTATTTATTGCTTGGAAGTGTTGATATGGTTACTTGCCACTTCCTGTGCATCCACCATATTTTCTTAAAACACCTATAGGAAAATTATTTCTTGAATGGAGCTTACAATCATCTATAAGCTTCTTCATGTATTTGACTATCATTGTCGTAAGGAACTGATATATTCATCAACGAGTGTTGGCATTGATTGCTGGAGTATCATGCATTCATTGTGACTTTTCTAACATTAGTTGTGAATAATGTATTCTATGTATATGACCATTGTTAAGTTATCATAATCATTTTTGTGTATCATTACATCCATAGTGATCTATTTCATATGTATTGCAAGTCACTTGTTACTTGTCGATGTTTGTGTATTGATTGACATAGCTTCCTATCCATTGAGAGTTTGCGTTGTCTCTTGTACTTCACAGCCAATCATGATAATTTTTGGTACCCTGTGAAATTTGTATAATTCTTGTTAGTAGTTTCAATAGGTTTGTTGTATGTGGACTTACAACATTCATAGATAGTTGCGTTATTTATTTACAAACGCTATACTTGCAGCATCCCTATTATCATTGCTTGAATGTGGGCATATCATTTATCATTTAAAAAACTATATATTCCAATAGGTCCTCTATATTTTGCTTTAACTTTCGGCACCCTCCTGGTGTTTCCATTGTTTAGGGGAAATTCCAGAGGTCTTGGCCATCTCACCCGCTAAAAAAGCGTATATGGTAGGTGTTCGCAGACACCGCGACCGTAATCTTCAATCCCACCATACTAAGAAAGGCATGTTTGGATCTTCAAAGGAACCTATTTAAAACATAATTTTTCCCTTGTCATGCTATGCGAGTGCTTAAGGGTACTTAAATTTATCCCGCCATGCTAAGAAAAATGTGTATAGGGCCTACCCCGCCTCACTACAACATTGCTGCAAGCTTTCTCCTACCGTGCAAAGAAAAGTCATATGGGTGGTTGCTTGTCATGCCGAAAGCACCGGAAATGAGACTTTAGTGATTTCTTGCCTCTTCATGAGCAATGCGATGAGCTTCCTCCAACGTGCTAAGAAAAGCACATATAAGTGGTTGCTTGCCGCACTGCACATGCCGAAGATGGGATCTTGGGGTTTTTGAGTTCGAGAAATTATACATTTGTAGCATAATGATGATAAGGTAACAAAAAAATGCTCTCTAAGTGCCAAAAATTACATAAAACCCTCTTTTTTTGTCACATTTCCATACATCTCCCTCTTTTTCAACATTTTCCATTTCATTCTCTTTTTTTTTAATCTGCTCTTTTTCTAAAACCACTTTCCTCTCTTTTTATATTTTTATAATTATAAATAACAAATTAATTATAACTAATTATAATTAATTATTTATTAAGATAATTTAATGATAAAAAAATAATTAAATATAAAGTTAATAGGAAAAATCATAAAAAAAACTAATTAAGATTAAAGATAATTAATTAAATTAATCATAATTAGAAATAATTAACAACTATTAATTATAAATAATATAATAACTATTAATTAAGATTAAAAAAAGTAAATATAATTATTAAAATTAATCTTAATTAGCAATAAATTCTAATTATTATATATAACTATAATATTCATGAATAATCATAGTTATTTAGATTGTAGATGAATTTAAAACTTGATTTCGGTAGGATTAAAATAGGATCTGAGCAGGAAACCAAATCTTGTTTAATATGGTTAATGAAAGGTTGAGCAGGACTTAAATAGATTTGGGAACTGTTGATCTCATAGACGGTTAAATCCCTCACTCCCTTTTGAGTTTGGCAGCCTCATGGTATTTAACCGAAGAAGCACGTGTAAGGAAGATGGATACCTTCATAACATGTAAGCTCCTGTCTTTCCTTCCGATCTGATTGAGAGAACATCATAAAATGAGGTCGTGGGCAGGGCAGAGAGAAGATTGAAAAGCTTTGATTTTATTTTTTGTAGTGCCGGCGGTAAGGAGAGAAATTCGCCGGAGCTTTGTGTGGTTGGGACTGAAAAAGAGGCCGGTCGAGATATTGTCCGTGAGCAAGCATTGGGTCTGGGGAAGAAGATGGTTTGGTTTGGCATGCTAGATCAGCTTTTGCATGAGGTGTAGAGTTAGATGCTTAATTTGGTGAGGGATTGAGGTCGTGTGTGATTGTGGCGGGAGTTAGGTCGAAAGATTGAAGAGGGTGGTCAAGGATTCATCCTGGTCACATACAGAAGAAGTCGGAGGAGATCTTGGTTTCAATTTGAAGAAACATGCTTATTTGGCTATGGTTTGGTCATTTTTAAAGCATGTAATTGCATATGGTGAAACATATGGGATGCAGCTCATCTTCGTCTGTTCAATGGAGTTTGGGCTATCAGCCAAGAGGTATGAGTTCGAGGTTTGCGTATTTGTTGTGTGTGTGAGTTTTCCTTAAATAGATAAATATTCAACAATGAATTGCAATTTAATGATAACAGTAACATTATATACACCTATATTACTTTTTCTCTACCTGAAAAAAAAATGATCTAACGATAAAAAAACGTTGTACAATGAAAAGGAGTTGATGATACTTCAGACTAGCATTCATGTCAACCAATTCAATTGTTTTTATTAGCAATCCAATATGTAAACAGTTTGGTGAGACGCATAAATGCCTTTGAATAAAAATATCAAAACACTAAATGTTTTCAGGCCCAATGAATAAAAAGATGCTACAATTTAATGTTCTGTTGGAACTGGACCAACTCGGTGGGTAGAAGCAGCAACTTAAGCACGCCATATTATTCCCTCCTCAATGCATGCATCGTCAAATTTACTGCTACCCAAGTTCTGATGGTTTGATGCAGATGCCAACACTATTAAGTTAGTACTAATCTCCTGTACTCTCTCTCTATTTATGATGAATGCATGGAACAAGATAAGAGGCTACCACCAAGACAAGGGCACACCATTCTATGTTTATATTAATGATATTAATATGTTTGTTATTTTATTTTTATATATTAAAAAAATGCTTAACACAATACTTAAGAATCACCCACCACCAACAACAAAATAGTTAGTAAAATGCTCATTCATCTTAGCTCTTCACTTTTTATTTCTTTATTAAAATGTCGACATCCACGAATATATTCAAAGTATATCATATGCGCAAGTTAGATATAAGAAAACCCTTTTGAGAAGATGTTCGGGCCAACATTGTAAATTTAGTATTTATATGACCCATAGTTCCTGAATATAATAGAAGTTAATGTTGTAGGTGTGCAGTGTTAATAATCACATGTGCATTATAGTGAGAGTGAGAGGGGGATCGAACAATCAATAGTGATATATATGAGGTGACACAAAGAAAGCGGTAATTCCTTCTTCTCAACTCTTGATCACTTTTTTTTGGTTTGATTATTATGGAATTATGGAAATAGCTCTGTGGGTGTTTAATTAGCATGGTTCTCCCTAGGCAGAGTCACCTCAATGTTATCAATCATCCTTGAAGAGGCAAAGGTGAGAGGCAACTTGATTTATTGGCAAGTGAAACCATTTGCAACAAGCTAAGTAGCTAGGGAGGCTCTGAATGGAGTGTAAGGGAGCAGGGACGGTAGAGGGAGTGGAAAAATATACGAAGCATTTAAGGTGAGTCTACATCTCTTCTTAAATGCGAGGTCTGTCCACCTTTTAATGGCTGGCATTCGGATGAATGCCATTTAATAACCTTATTTAGTGCCCACGCCTCCTCATGCATGGCTTTACCATCCGTGGAGGTTGAGTTAGTTCTCTGGTCCTTTAATCATCTCTTCCTTCCTATAACTCATTTCCCCAAATTCCCTTCGTCTTCCATCATCCATCTTCCTCTCTTACTCATTCTTTCTCTATATAAAGTTGAGAAAAACTAAAGAATTATTGTAGAATGGTTGAGGAGCTTATTCTACGAGCTAAGAGAGAGTTACCTTTCCTGAAAGAAAAGAAAATCATAAGTACTGGTACTACTCAAAAGCGACTGCCTCCTCCAAAAATCATGGATCACCCCGAACTCTCTTTAGGTCCCCTCCATGTCTTCTTTCGCTGATAGCTCCTCTTCTGAATCTGAAGCAAACAATGGTAAGAAAAGGAAGCTTTCTAGCTGGGAGCTGACGGCCAGTACTCAAACAAACATAGATCTTCAGCTCAATAATACTCTCCCCTTGGATGGGAGCAATGCCTTGACCTTCAAGTAAGGGCTCCTGCTGCTTCTCTTTCTTTAATTTAATAACCTTCATATTGTTGTTGTGGTTTCTTTCATCCTATATATGTATATGCTTAATTTCTTATTCATCCAAAAAAACTAAGTTTTTTTTGTCATGGCAGTCTGGTAAGATGTTACTGCATAAATAGAAAAACGCTGAAGAAAAGCTGGTTGAAGCCAAAGGAGCAGAAGCTTGACTTAGATCTTAACATATCAAATCTTTCGGACTCAGAAGACAAGAGGCCTAGCCCTTTTACCTTAGATGAGACAATAGAGCAGAATGGATCTGACACTGGAGGGCGGCATGGTTGCCATTGTTTGCCTCAACTGCTACCTGCTTGTCATGCTCTACGTTCATCACCTCTTGTCCAAACTGCAAGTTCATGCACTCACTTCTGCCATCACCTGCGCCGCAGAAGATAAAGGCTGTCAAGGCGCTTGAAACGCTAAGTCTTCTCCATTAGCTCACTAATTAATTAGATACTAAATATCAATCAATAGCTAGGAATCATTATAGAGAGTGGCTATTAATACTATGTAATCATATGGCTAAGATGTATCATCCATGAATGCTCAATGCACTTGTTCTGCAATTAATTTTTCTGTTTTCTACTTTATCAATGAAGTTGACATAAGAAAGAAAGAAGTAATGTGAAATGCCATATGAGCACATTACATTCCATGTCACCAGTTCCACTACGGGGATGGGGGACCCACTAACACTGTCATCTGATTCTCTGAGTCGCTATTACTCGATAGCTTAAATGTAGGGAGAAGGTCAGGTGAGGTCCAGAGGCATACATCTCTCTCCAATCCAGATGATGAAAGTAGAGAGCCTTGCGGAACTACTCCCTATGCTGATGCTATTTTGCTTTGTTGGCATTTTAACTTCCAAACCACCCAAAGTTTAAATAACACCAAACAACGGTCTAATTCACTTTCTAGTGGGTGGTCCTTTTCCTTCAATCTTTCATTAACTTAGAGATACCACACCATATTTCTCTAATCAAATTAAATTAGCAGTTTTGGCTGGAACATCATTAGGCCATTTTTTTAAAGGATCACCATAAATATTTAATTAAGATAAAGAAACTTAATTTTTTTTTTGAATTTTTTTTTGAAAAGACTCAAAACCATAAAATTGAATCGGATTTTAGCGGAAAAGGTAAATAAATTGTTTGTTTCCTTTGAAAAATAGAAAACATTTTGCAAATAGAGTGTAAATTATTATTATTGTTTGCTTATTATGATAATTATTATTAATATAGTTATTATTATTATTATTAGTTAATTTTAAATAATATTTAGTCTTGCCGTTATTATTATTATGTCATTATTAGTTATGAAGGGGGAGTAAAGAATTTCATTTGAGTTGAGCCGGAAACAAATGCATGTAATATAATTTTAGTGGTGACAGATATAAAAGGTTTAGAATTTAATGGAAGGATTAAAAGCTTAAATTTACATTCCATTGGTTAATTAGTTATAATACTTATTTTGTTCACATATTTATAAACATATATTATGTTATGCTGAAAATTTTTAAAACATTTTTAATTGTTTAATTATAATACATTTTATATAAAAATATTAAATTATCAAATAATAAGTATTATAATTATAAAAATATATCATGTTGCATTAAAAAAATATAAAATATAATAAATCATTCAGACCAAATCCAACCCATTGGAATTGATACCTCTAGTGCAGCAAATGCAGAGGGCAGCTAATGGAGAGGCAGTGGATGTGAAAGAAGTGAAAAGTTTGTGCACATACCAAGGACAAGAACTGAAACACTGAAGGGCGTTTTTTTTCAAAATGTAAGACGCAGAGCAATGCATTCAAAAAAATTTGGCAGTAAAAGAACCTTCTAATATGTTAATCTTCTGCTTTATTAGTTATAACAGACTAACATTTGTTTTTTTAAAAGAAGACAAAGATGATATTTTTCGCAAACATTAACCGTTTTCTTGGTATAATTACATTGATGTTTTAATTGCTTTATTTGATAAAAATCTCTTAGAAATATAAGAGGCTATGCACTTATATGCATTTATACTAATATATAAGGTTGTAAAAATCCAACCTGATATAGAACTAGAAGAAAAATAGGTTCAAAGTTTAATGATTTGATAGGAGTTAAACAGGGTTGAATCAGATGATGAAATAAAAATTAAATTATTCAATTATAATGTAAATTATATAATAACTAAAAATTTTAAAAGTGAATATATAATTAGTTCAATTACAACTCTTGAACAATCTCGATTCAAGGTATATAAAGTGCGGTAAAAAGATTGATTAATCATAATATGAATATAAGTATATGTATAACATAAATATAAACATATGAGTATTAAATGTATTTATAAAATTTAAAAATATATACATAGAAATATAATTTATAATAAAAATAATATTTAATATAATGTATAAAGTTAATAATAAACAAAAATTATATTATTAATTTTTATAATAAAAATTATAATAACTTTATAAAATATATTAAATAAGTTTGTAACCCAACTCAGCCAAAATTTGTATTCTAACACATAGTATTCATGTAGCTTTATTAGTCCCGCATAATAGGGGAGTTTGAGTTAGTTATCTTTATATAGTATAAAGTTAATATACAATCTATAATAAAGTATGTTATATGAGATGACATGCATATATTAAGGTTGAATTGTGCTCGCCCTAGCCGCCTCCCGTGCTCTGGCGATTTTTGTGCGATTCCTCTGTTCTTGCATTCTCTGCTGCTCTTCGCTCCGCTTTTGTGGTTTTGGTAGCGATTTTGTTGCGGAATCTCCTCCCTGCTGCTTAGGGGGGCCTCCGGCCCTTGGCCTTTTCCTTTCTCCGTAAGGAAATGGCCTCTTCTACTCATCCTGACGGTTGGGGTGGTCCGCCTCCTGAATATGCTGCTCCTTCTAAAGGGTCGTTGGTTGATGGTAAACTTATTACTTCTTCTCGCTCTTTTTGCGATGTGTTAGCTGGATCGGTAACTCCGCTCAACCCTAACTTGTCTTTTACAAAATCTATGGTTAAAGGTTTTCCCGCTTTACTTATGTCTGATGATGATATTCTGAAACTTGCTCTCCCTTACCAGTTCACTCTTGTCAGGAAATTTACTGTGCGCAGACCTAACCTAGATGCAATACGAATTTTTTTTGGTAAACTTAAACTTTCTGGAAATTTCTCCATTGGAATGTTAGATGCTAGGCATGTTTCTATACAACTCTCAAACGATTTAGACTATAGTAGAGTTTTTGCTCGTCGTTCGTATTATATTCCTCACTGCCAAATGAGGCTTCTTAAATGGACGCCTTTCTTTGACGTTAAGGAAGAGTCGCCCATTGTCCCAATATGGATTTCCTTTCCTAATCTCAAGTTACATTTTTTAAAGCTAATGTTTTACATGCTCTTGGCTCTATATTTGGGAGACCCCTTCAAACGGACCAAGCCACGGCCTCTCGATCTCGTCCTTCTGTTGCTCGAATTCTGGTTGAAATTGATATAACCAAAAAACATCCTAAAGAGGTTTGGATTGGTTTTGAAAATGCGGGTTATTTGCAAAAAGTTGACTTTGAAAATGTTCCGGATTTTTATGCTCATTGCAAAATTCATAGCCATTCGATTGCCGATTGTTTTGTGGTTCATCCCAATCTGAGATCAATAGCAAGGTTTCCAAAATTGTGGATGTTCTGGTTCCTACCGAACGTGTTCTGAATTCTGACATTAAAAATCCTTCTGAAAACAATATTATTTTACCTGCCAAGGATCCCATGCAAGCTAAAAATGACATAGACGGTCCGTCTTGTGATTCTTCCATAAGGATTTGTGATGAAGCTTTTAAAAGTGGAACTTTAGTAGAAAAAGGAGTTGGTGTGGAAACTAGTGGAAATAATATGGAGGAAGTTTTAGACACTTTGAACATGGCTATTAACCAAGAAAGGGCTCTTATCAATAACGGGGAAATTGATGTGGATAATTTGGAGATTGAGGATGATAGTATTCATAAAAAAAGAAAGACTATGCTAGTGGGAGTGAAAGTACTTCTTCTAAACAATTGGTTGACAAAAAGTGTACTAATGAGGAGTTGGAGGAAGGTAAAGTGGGTAACATTGAAATCTGGATTCCTATGGAAGAATTGAAGGATTCGACCAAGTCTATGTCTCCGTCCAAAGAGAAAAACAAATTTATTGAAGTTGGAACAGTTCTCATTCTAAAAAGAAAGGTAAGAATCCTAAGGGTATTTCTAATAGTACCCTAAGAATCACTAGATCTTCTACCCACTCCGCTAATGGTTAAAGCTCTCTTATGGAATATCAGGGGTGTGGTGGCTCTCTATCAAAGGATAGAGTCAAAAACTTGTGTAGGATTCATGGTATTCAAATGCTGGTTTTGATGGAACCCTTGATTGCTGCTAATAAAATAGATTTTATTAAGTGTTTTTTGGGTTTGACTACTCTTTTGGTAATTGTACTAATAAAATTTGGCTTTTTTGGAATTTTTCTGTTTCTTTAAATATCATGGATGATTTACCTCAAGTTGTTCATAATAATTTCCTCTTTAATCAAACTACTTGCTATGCTTCTTTTATTTATGCGGCGTGCTCTAGAACTGGTAGGAAAACCCTTTGGAATCAGCTTTCTGACTTTGCATCCACGGTTAATGGCCCTTGGCTTGTTGGGGGAGACTTCAATTGCATCTCTTCTCCTAATGAAAGGATAGGGGGAAGCCTCCTAACTTTAACAATATGGAGGATTTTAATGATATGATAAGATAATGTAATCTTTGTGATATTGGGGTTTTCTGGCAAAATTTTTACTTGAAATAAAGGTGTTATATGGCAAAGACTTGATCGTATTCTTTTTAACAACTTTTGGATTGACTATTTCTCTATTTCTCAT
Source organism: Dendrobium nobile (assembly GCA_022539455.1). Taxonomy (NCBI): domain Eukaryota; kingdom Viridiplantae; phylum Streptophyta; class Magnoliopsida; order Asparagales; family Orchidaceae; genus Dendrobium; species Dendrobium nobile. The sequence goes on from CM039733.1 coordinate 25,839,471, forward strand.
GTAACTCATCTACCCGCACACTCTTTCTGATCACTCTCCCTTGCTTTTAAGTTTTTCTAATGTCATTACTAACACTATTTCTCCTTTTAGATTTCAAAACATATGGCTTCTTGATGCTTCCTTTTTACAAATTATTAAAAATAATTGGGAGGTGCCCTTGACTCCTTCGGACAATGTTTCTGGTATGGTTAGATTTTGGTTTAAGCTTAAGAGGATTAAGCAATTGCTTGCTTGGTGGAATAAATGTGTCTTTAAGAATATTTTTACTAATATTTTGGAGGCGGAGGATGAGGTGAAAAAAGCTGATGTGAATTTTATGAATGATTCTTCCTCTAATAACTTATCTCTTCTTAATGATGCTAAATTATTTTTATAGAAGTTGCAGGAAAAGGAAGAAGTTTATTGGAGGCAGAAGGCTTCTTCTAAGTTTCTCGTGGAAGGTGACCGAAACACTAAATTTTTCACAATATTGCCAACCACAACAAAGTTAGTAGACAAATTATCATAAAATCATTTTACCTGAGGGGATATTATTGAACATCCTGATGCTATTGCCCTTTCGGGGACCGAATTCTTTTTTTAATTTTTAACTCTAATTTTACTCCTATGCTGACACTGAATTCTCTTTTATTCCTACTCTTGTTTCTGAGGAGGACAATAAATTACTGACTAAGATCCCTGCTATAGATGAGATTAGGGAGAATTTAAATAGCATGAATGCTGATTCGGTTGCGGGGCCTGATGGTTTTATCTAATAAATTTTTCCAAAAATATTGGGATATTATTATGGAGGACCTTATTAATGCTATGTTTGATTTCTTTGGTGGCTCTAAGTACCCTAGTTTTTCACCACCACTTCTATTGCTCTCATTCCTAAGGCTCAAAATGTCAGTTTTTTGAATGATTATAGGTCTATTAGCTTATGTTCCTTTTTTAATAAGTTGATTTCTAAAATTTTAAAGTGGAGACTTGCTCCTATTCTTCCTAAGATTATATCTTTGGAACAATCGGGTTTTGTTAAAGGTAGATCCATATTTGATAACAGTTTACTTGTGCAGGAATTAATTCATGATTTGGAAAAAAAGGTTGTTGGTGGGAACATCGTTTTCAAAATGGACATAATCAAAGCCTATGATAATCTGAACTGGGAGTTTCTTTATGCTGTTTACGCTCCTTTGGTTTTAACTCTTAATTTATCAAATTAATTAAACATAGCATTGAATTCTGTTACTTCTCGGTTATTATTAATGGTAAACCTCATGGCTTTTTTCATTCATCTCATGGTCTTAGACAGGGTGATCCTCTATCTCTTGCCCTTTTCATTATTGCTATGAAATTTTTATCTCGTGGCCTGAACCAATTTTTTAGAATGAATCCTAATTTGTTTTTAGGTATGATGGTGCATTGCCTTTATCTCACCTGAGTTTTGCAGATGACTTCATTATTTTCTCTACTGGTTCTATTCGGAATATTCAAAACCTTTTTGATTTCTTTGACAAGTTTCAGAACACTAGTGGGTTAACTTTTAATAAAAACCAAAAGCTCCTTATTTACTGCTAAATCAATTTCTATTTCTCGCATTCACAGATTGAAAGGAAAACGAGTTTAATGATAAAGTCCCTTCCAAAGAAATATTTAGGCACTCCTTTATTTAAAGGCAGAAAACGGTAATTTTTATATCGATGATATTTTTAATTCCATTCAAAAGAAATTAACTTCTTGGGCTTTTAATTACTTATCATATGGTGGTAGACTCGTTCTTATTAAACATGTTCTCTGTTCCATTCCTATTTATTTGCTTCACACTGTGGTTCCGACTATTATATATCTCTAAAAGGTTGGAGGTTCTCTTCAACAAATTTCTTTGGGGATCCAAGGCCAACTCTAAGGCTATTTTGTGGGGTCTTGGAAGAGTTATTCGGGTACTATGGATGAGGGAAAACTTGGTTTTAAACTATCCAAAATATGGCCCATACTTTCAATCATAAACTTTGGTTTAAATTTAGAGCCAAGAAGAGCCTTTGGGCTAAATTTATGTTTTCTAAATACTGTGGGGTGAAGCATCTTTTAAATTGTTCTTTCAAATTGGGTGATTCTCCAAACTGGAAAAGATTATGCAATATTAAGTGGGAAGCGGAGGATCTCATCCAATGGGGCTTAGGATGTTGCAATATTTATTTTTGGCAAGACAAGTGGTTGGGTAATTTCTCTATCGATAACTTTTTATATACCCATTCCATTTCTCTTTGCAAAGTTAGGATTTCTTTATTAATGATAATTGGAGCATGAATTTACTTTACAACTTATTGCCTGATTTCATTATCCAATTAATTGTGGGTATTTCAATCCATTCAGAGATGGAGGATTGCATTTTGTCCACCTGTTCCAATGATGGGCATTTTAGCACTAAACATGTGTGGAAGTTTATCAAGCAACCCATGCCTACTAATTTTTATTAATGTTGCTTTTTGGCATGATAGCATTCCACCTACTTATTCTTTTTTGTTTGGAGGATTTTGCATAGCTACCTTCATGTGGATACATTGCTTACTAAGAAAGGCCTCTTTATTGTGTCTAAATGTCAATGTTGCTACCACATTGAAAGCTTACTTCATGTTTTTTTTCAAGGACCCATTGCGATGAAAGTTTGGATTTATTTTGACAATTTATTTAAAGTTTTTCCTAACTTTAGTTTCACTTCTATTAATGATGTTCTTACTGTTTGGTTTATTAAGCTCAAAGGTCATATTCGCAATATTATTCCTGTTTTGATTTGTTGGTATATTTGGGAGAGTAGGAATGCCTCTAAACATGTTAATGAAAGAATGGATGCGAATACTATCATTTCTAAAATTAAGCACAAAATTGTTCAATTGTTTATGGCTAAGCTTCTCAAGAACGACTCTTTCAAAGGGTACCAGCATTTAATTAATGAATTTGGGTTGAATTTTCATTCTCCTGTTACTGTTCCTAACAATAGAATCATCTATTTGAAAAAACCTTTGGAGGGGTGCTTTAAACTTAACACGGATGGTTCTTTTAATAACTCTGGTGCTGGGTGTGGTGGCATTATTAAGAACAATAAAGGTTTTGTCATAAAGGCTTTTGCGGGTCCATCCAATGTTATTAATGCTATTCAGGCTGAATTGGAGAGTTTGCTGATGGGATTAAGCTCTATAATTCTATTGGGATTGATAATCTTTGGGTTGAGGTGGATGCTATGCTTATTATTCACTATATTAAAGGCCAATGCTCTGCCAATTCTAACAACTTTTATAAAATTAGAGATATTAAACATTTCTTGTCCCTTACCTCCTTTAAAATTTCTCATTTCTTACGGGAAGGTAATGCGGTGGCTGACTTACTTGCCAAAATGGGTTTTACTCTTGTTAATTTTGAGGAGTATGATGAGCACGATTTTCCTACTGAAGTTCAAGGTCTTGCTAGATTAGATCGTTTGAACTTTCCTTATTTTTGTGTGCATTAGGCTTGTTTGGCTTTTTCTCGTTCATGTTGTTTTTTTTTCTGTCGTTTGGTGTGTTTTCCGTTCTGTGCTCTTTGGTGGGGGGATTTTAAAGGTTTTTACTATCTTTTTGATGCTGGTTTGCATTGCTGGGGGCTTTCTGTGTATTTGGATCATTTTATGCTTTATTTTCACAAAGTTAGTCTTGATAGCTGCTTTGGTTATGGTTTTCGGGCCTCTCTTAATGGTGATGATTGGTTGGCTTTGTATTTCTGCTATCCTGTCATTAAGTGGTTAAGGGTTTACTCTAAGAATTGCTGCATTGTTGTGTTTGGGTTTCAGCTTAAATGGCAACCTTTGTTTAAGTTTTGCATTTCCATCCAGGGGGCCTCCAGTTTTTTGATCTTTAAGTCTGGCCTCTGTACTTGTTTTGATAGCCGTAGATTGATGTTGTTGGGTGAGCTTTTTCTTTGTCCCTTTGTGCATTTCTGGATTGGTATTTTGGAGAGTGGCTCCCTTGACCCTTCGATTTTAATTTTCTGGAGGTTGGTTTTTGGGTTGGCTTTTGTGTGTTTCCCTCTACTTATTTCTTGTTCGCTGAATGGAAAGAATTTTGTTCTAGATTTGTTTTCCTATATCATGGGGGTGTTATGGAGGATTGCTGGCTGTTTGTTTTGTGGCATGCAGCAGTATATTGGTAAGGTTTATTTGTGGGTGGAGTATCACTATAACATTTGTGAGGCTTCCTTTAGTAAGGGAGGTTACAATTTGTTTCATTGGTGGGATAATTTTGGTTATATGCTTTTCAGAGACAGGAATTTATTGAAGGAGAATGTTTTTCTTTTCACTATGCTGATCAAGATGTGGCTCACTGTTATCTATATGGGCCTAAAGGATATGCTGATTCTTTTTTGTAACTGTACTCCCTTCAGGCTGAAATCTGGGCTCTTCTTCTGTGTTATTTACGATCAATCTTATTTGCTTCTTTTGAGAGAGTTTTTTGCAGGATTATACTTTTTGATCAAGTGAAGATATTAAAGGATTGCAAGGTAAGCTTGTTTTGTAGCTATTTTTTCCTTTTCTATTCTCCCCTTTATTTTTGCAGGAAGATGGTGCTGAATGGAAATTTTAGGATCTTCCTTTTTTGGGTGCTGTCTACTCACAGCCCGAGTCCTTTCTTATGTTCTTTTTGTAATCTTAGAACAAGGAACCATCGGCTCTTAGGTTTTATTTCTTTTAATCTTGTAGCTCTTCTGAGCAGTAGCGAGCTGGAGAGTCCTTTTAAGGATCCTGTAACCGATATTTTTGATTTGAATGCGTAGGCCCCACAGCGGGTTTTAACCAAAAAAAAGGTTGAATTGATCTTCATATCTTATAAAAATATTATAAAAATTTTAAAAAATTTAATAAACTAAAACATATCATTTAAAATTTCTTTAAAATGAACTGACTGGCTCAACCAAATCTGGATAGGTTTGATGTTTTTTCAGGTCAAACCACCTGTTTAAACTGGTTCGAGTCGATTAGATGCAATCACGAATTTCAAAATAGATTGGATCAGTAACTTCAAGGGAAGCCAGGGGGGGGGGGGGGGGGGGGGGGGGGGGGGGGGGGGGGCACTCCCACACTGGCCCCTTATTTTTTTTGGATAATATTTTTTTATAAGTTTTTTGTATATAAGAAATTAAGAGCTACTCGCATTTAGCCATTAAGCCAGCTATTGTTTCATATAGGACATGAGCTCCTTCCTCTCTTACCTCTATCTTCTGGCATAGGTTCCTCATTCACAATGAATTATTTTTTTTTATTTTTTTCTCATTAAATATATTTAGAAAAAAACCCTAACAAGTAATAGCTATTTGGCATAGAATTGAATCATTATCCTTCTCCGTTTGTCTTAGAAAACCACATAGCACATCATGAGATATCAGTCTTCTCTCTCTCTCTCTATGTGTCTCTCTCTCTCTCTCTCTCTCTCTCTCTCTCTCTCTCTCAATGTGTCTCTTTATGGCCTCCAAAAATTAGTGCCTTGGCCTCCCCTGCTCTTAGGGGGGTTTTAACATATTATGTTCTTGGGTAAAATTTTTAGATTAGGTTTGTAGAGAAGTCATTACCCAGATATTTCACCATCATTTTGCGAGGACTTCATGATCTAAGTTCTAGTTTTCTATAGGCGTAAGCCTCTATAAATAATTACCTCTCCCAATAATGAGAGAGAACTTTCGATTAAGGCTAGTTGTCAATCACATATGTAGAAATATGTTTTATCTGGCATATACTAGTAGCATGGGTTGATATTGTTGAAAATTTATTGTTTAACACTAGAGATTTACCACCTTGCACCTAAAGCTGATGTTGGGAAAGGATGATAGACCCGATCAAGATCCCATGGTTCCTTCTTCATTTCGGGTCATCATGGTCCCTGGTCTACTTAGTTAGAGGAGGCAGTCGACCCAACTTGACAGAAGGATGCTTAACAGAGGCCATGGGTTGCTTTGTTCAAGGGTATCTCATAGACTTGGGGTGAATATTTGTCTAACGAGATAAATTTGAGAATGAATCATAATGATCTTTCTTGACCATATATTAGCTCTTTATTAGTTGAAGTTATATTCAAATTTATCAACCTCATCAAATTATTGTGGATGATGGATGGGTTTTGGTTTAAGTGTTTGAAGGGTTTATTTCAATTTTAAATATTTTAATTTTGAGATTTTTGGAGTTTTGAATTTCATGGGCATTTGGGAGGCATTTCAAAAGTTTGAAATTAACTCCTCTGGTTGAGATCAACATTTGAGACAACGATCATCGGGATATTTATGGGCATTTTCACCTTATTGATTGAACATTATCGACTATGCTAACTTGTATAGATGGATTAGGCTCGAACTTGGGTTTATTGTCTAACTTATGCAACATCCCTATACGTCACATATATGCCCATAACACACTTATTGGGGCCCATACTGTGTATGAATGCATATATATATATATATATATATATATATATATTTATATATATTATATATATATATATTTATATATGTGTTATGTGCATACATATTATAGTGCACATATGGGGGTATTTTTTGGAGCATTTTGGTTGTGCGAACAACTATTTTTTTGAGTGTATACATCATTCTATTTGAGAGCTTATTCACTCATTGTATCCGCTTGTATGAGTGTTGCAGATCCAGTGACATTGCATTACATTATCGATTATTTGCTCATTCCACATAAGTAGATAATCATACTATTTGTTGCATTCTGCATGTAGATTATTATGCACTAACTAATCGCTTACTATCGATTATGGATGCTTATATCTATTATAGTTCTTTCACATTTTTTGACAGACAACATATTAATAATATAATATGCCTCCTTTAGCGGCTCGTAGGTATTTATATTTGTTGTAGGTATTTGGCCTTTTTTTCATAGATGACATTTTACATATATAGCTAGTTTCCTACAACCACGTAGATATTTAAATTTATTGTCCTGGTGGTTGTTGAACGATCACCTTTTTCTTACAAGGGATTTGCATATTTGTCTTCCCTGTGATGGCTATTGACTGTAGGAGTATTACAACATTCTCTGACTGTTATTAATCACCACCCATAAGTATATTATAGTGTATAAAGTAACTTCATTAAGATTCTTTTTTCCATCAGTAGTAGATATTTGCATTCTTCGTGCGCTCCATTGGGTAAATTTACAAGAGGCTATGTTTCTTGATTGATGTCTACTATAAGAACATCCTAGCATTTACTACATGGTGCATGCATATTCTTGTGAGGGGCTCATACTCACCATACACACTACTATGTGTGTTTAAAATAGGTTAAATTTTTCTCAGGTGAATTCTTGTTTACACTTGGGATTAAATGACATTGATTGCATGAGAATTGCATTTTCTTTGACCTTTTGAATATGCCTTTCATCAACAGTTGGTTGTAGGTTGAACCTATTTATTGCTTGGAAGTGTTGATATGGATTACTTGCCACTTCCTGTGCATCCACCAATATTTTCTTAGAAACACCTATAGGAAAAATTATTTCTTGAATGTGAGCTTACAATCATCTATAAGCTTCTTCATGTATTTTGACTATCATTGTTCGTAAGGAACTGATATATTCATCTACGAGTGGATTGGCATTGATTGCTGGAGTATCATTGCATTCATTGTGACTTTTCTAACATTAGTTGTGAATATACTGTATTCTATGTATATGACTATTGTTAAATTATCATAATCATTGTTTGTGTATCATTATCATCCATAGGTGATTTATTTCATATGTATTGCAAGTCACTTGTTACTTGTCGATGTTTGTGTATTGATTGACATAGCTTCCATATCCATTGAGAGTTTGCGTTCTCTTGTACTTCAGCCAATCATGATAATTTTTAGTACCCATTGTGAAATTTGTATAATTGCTTGTTAGTAGTTTCAATAGGTTTGTTGTATGTAGACTTACAATAGTCATAGATAGTTGCGTTATTTATTTACAAACGCTATACTTGCAGCATCCCTACTATCATTGCTTGAATGTGGGCATATCATTTATCATTTTAAAAACTATATATTCCAATTAGGTCCTCTATGTTTTGCTTTAACTTTCGGCACCCTCCTGGTGTTTCCATTGTTTAGGGGAAATTCCAGAGGTCTTGGCCATCTCACCACGCTAAAAAAGCGTATATGGTAGGTGTTCGCAGACACCGCGACCGTAATCTTCAATCCCACCATACTAAGAAAGGCTTGTTTGGGTCTTCAGATGAACCTATTTTAAAACATAAATTTTCCCTTGTCATGCTATGCGAGTGCTTAAGGGTACTTAAATTTATCCTCGCCACGCTAAGAAAAATGTGTATAGGGCCTACCCGCCTCATTACAAACATTGCTGCAAGCTTTCTCCTACCGTGCTAAGAAAAGTGCATATGGGTGGTTGCTTGTCATGCCGAAAGCACCGGAAATGAGACTTTAGGTGATTTCTTGCCTCTTCATGAGCAATGCGATGAGCTTCCTCCAACTGTGCTAAGAAAAGCACATATAAGTGGTTGCTTGCCGCACTGCACGTGCCGAAGATGGGATCTTGGGGGTTTTTGAGTTTGAGAAATTATACCATTGTAGCATAATGATGATAATGGTAACAAATAAAATGCTCTCTAAGTGCCAAAAATTACATAAAACCCCTCTTTTTTGTCACATTTCCATACATCTCCCTCTTTTTTCAACATTTTCCATTTCATTCTCTTTTTTTTTAATCTGCTCTTTTTCTAAAACCACTTTCCTCTCTTTTTATAATTTTTTAATTAATTATAAGTAACAAAAATTCATTATAACTAGTTATAATTAATTATTTATTAAAGATATTTAATGATAAAAAATAATTAAATATAAAGTTAATTAGGAAAAATCATAAAAAAACTAATTAAGATTAAAGATAATTAATTAAAATTAATCATAATTAGATATAATTAACAACTATTAATTATAAATAATATAATAACTATTAATTAAGATTAAAAAAGTAAATATAATTATTAAAATTAATCTTAATTAGCAATAAATTCTAATTATTTATATATAACTATAATTAATCATGAATAATCATAGTTATTTAGATTGTAGATGAATTTAAACTTGATTTCGGTAGGATTAATATAGGATCTGAGCAGGAGTTAACCAAATCTTGTTTAATATGGTTAATGAAAGGTTTGAGCAGGACTTAAATAGGATTTGGGAACTGTTAGATCTCATAGACGGTTAAATCCCTTCACTTCTCTCTTTTGAGTTTGGCAGCCTCATGGTATTTAACCGAAGAAGCACGTGTAAGGAAGATGGATACCTTCATAACATGTAAGCTCCTGTCTTTCCTTCCAATCCGATAGAGAGAACATCATAAAATGAGGTCATGGGCTAGGGCAGAGAGAAGATTGAAAAGCTTTGATTTTTGATTTTTTGTAGTGCCGGCGGTAAGGAGGAGAAATTCGGCCGGAGCTTTGATGTGGTTGGGACTGAAAAAGAGGCCGGTCGAGATATTGTCCGTGAGCAAGCATTGGGTCTGGGGAAGAAGATGGTTTGGTTTGGGCATGCTAGATCAGCTTTTGCATGAGGTGTAGAGGTTAGATGCTTTAATTTGGTGAGGGATTGAGGTCGTGTGGATTGTGGCGGGAGTTAGGTCGAAAGATTGAAGAGGGTGGTCAGAGGATTCATCCTGGTCACATACAGAAGAAGTCGGAGGAGATCTTGGGTTTCAATTTGAAGAAACATGGCTTATTTGGCTATGGGTTTTGGTGGATGAAGCGTGGGGTTGTGGAGAAAGTTGAAGCAGAGACTGGAGTCGAAAGTTTGAGGTTTGGTGTGAAATTTGGATGAGAAGCAAGAGGATGCCGAGAAGAGGTTAGCGAGCTGTGGACTTCGACGGTTCAGCAACTTGTACGTGGGAAAATGAAGCTGAAGTAAAAGGCCTCGTCTATCGAGTTTCAGATCTGAATAGAAAAGTGAAAGCGGAGATAGCTGCTTTTTGCTCTGCTAGGATTTCGATAGTTATGCTCTCCCCTGGCCGCCACCGCCTCCTCCCCGGGGAGGACCTCCTTAGGGATGTCCTCCTCCATTTTTCCGCCTCTCAACTCCTCTCTCAACATTCCCTCCTCTTCCTCTCTTCTTCCCCGCGATTGGAAGAGTTTGATAGCTACCCAACCGCTTGTATCGAATGAGTTTACTTCTTCGATCACTCACTTCCCGACGGATAACGCTACAGCCCACTTCACCTCTGCTCAGTTTCACGCTGGATCGCCTGAATGGGCTTTATCTTTGGTCGGCTATTCGATTGGCCGCCGTCCGTATTACGAAGCTCTCCTCTCGACGATCAAAAAAGCCTGGTCCTTAAAAGGTTCCCTTTCATTGTTGACCTTGGATGAGGGTTTCTTTCTCCTCAAGTTCAACAATAGAGAAGATTATGACATGGCCTGGTCCGGCGGACCTTGGTTCTTCTTCGGAAAACCTTTTATCTTACAGAGATGGACCCCGGATTTTGTCCCAGTTAGGGAAGAGTTCCCATCAATCCCGCTATGGATCAAGATTAAAAATTTCCCATTGTCTTGCTGGACGCCTGAGGGAATCTCAAAGATTGCGAGCTGTGTGGGAATCCCGCTGGCTGTTGACGCTCTTACTGCGGCAAAAATGAGACTTACTTTTGCTAGAGTATGCGCCCAGGTATGTAGTTCTTCTCCTTTGCCGGATGAGATCTACTATACCGTCGATGATAAAAAAATTTCCCCTTACTGTGCTCTATGATTGGAAGCCCACTCACTGTTCGTTCTGTAACTCCATCATGCACTCCCCTAACACCTGCATCAAAAACCCCAGCCCGCTGCAAGCTGAACCACCTCAGAATCGTGGCAGGAGTACCACCCGTAAACCTAGGAAAATCCCTCCTAAGTTGAACATCCCAAAACCTACAGCTCTCAACACCCTGCCGAATCAACCTATTCCTCCACCAATTCAGCCCCCTCCACCAATAGACCAACTTCCTACTTTGGTTACTACCATTACAATTCTTATACCAAACCTTAATTCACCTTCAGAGGACTTCATTTCCCCCATTCCATCTCCGACCCCCCCACAAACCATCCCCACTAAAACTTTACCTGACACTTCCCCGACTATTCCAGTTACCAATAAATTCGATGCCCTCTCCAACCAAGACAACCAGGCTGAGTCAGCCGTTTTGGAGAACTCAGACCAGTTGCCATCTTCTTCCATAAGCACTGAACTTTTGGGAAAACCTCTTGATCCTCCTGATCATACCAAATTGATGACCAACAGCCACACCAAGGATAAGCAACACTCAAATGTGCAATCCTCAACAAACAACAACTCCAAATCCACAAGAGCAAAATCGGCCAAAAAGGCCACCTCCTCATCTTCAAAGTCCCAATGACCAAGCCACCCCCTCTTTTGGCGTCCTGGAACACTCGCAGGTTTAACAGCCCGCACAAAGCTGTTTGCTGCAAAAATTTAATTTCTAAATTCGATCTCGATCTTCTTTTTATGCTGGAAACGAGAATCTCTAACACGACACCGCAAAGCCCTTGGTTCACCACCTCACATTCTGTTTTTCATAATGAAGGCTTCTATGACAACTTTGCTTTTTCTAATCAGGGTAGAATCTGGATCAAGTGGAACTCGCTGAAAGTAAGTTTTGAGCCGTCGTTTACTTCCAGTCAGTTGATCCACGACACTGTTTTTAGGGGGAATTCTGAAGTATATTGTGTTTCTGTGGTGTATGCTTCTAATTCTTGTGACGAGAGACAGAGACTTTGGAAGGATCTGTCTGATATGGATGTGGGAATCTCTATGCCTTAGATTATTTTGGGGGATTTTAACTGCTGCAGGTCACCCCATGAGAAAGCCGGCGGTTCTGTTCTTAGCAATAGCAAAACTTCTGACTTTAATACTTTGATTTTCAACATTGCTGTTTATGAATTATCTTCTGTAGGGCATTATTTCACTTAGCATAATTGCAGGGCTAAAAATTCTATTCACATTAAGCTAGACAGAATGCTTGTTAATGACAAATGGCTTGATGTTTACCAAAACTCTTTTTATATTATGGATAACCCTCAGATTTCCGACCATTCCCCTATCATTTTGCAATATGACCAATCTTTGCATCAATAGCATCGTTTCCTTTTCAAGAACTAATGGTTGTCAAAATCAGAGTTCTGGGATTCTCTTATTTAGGTGTTGTCCAAAAAATTCCATAGCAGCCCGATCCATGCCTTCTTATAAAAGTTGAAAACTCTCAAGATCAACATTAAATCCATGAATTGGGTTTCTTCAAAAGATCTTCAGAAGGAAATTGCTGAACTTATTAGAAGTCAATCTTATTTTCTTTGTCGGATTCAGGACTCTCCTCTTGATGCTAATCTCAATTTGGCTCTAAAGGAGATAAATCACCAACTTGCTAAGAAGAACTCGGATTGGTCGGATTGGATTATTCAAAGGGCTAAGGCTAAGTGGATGTCTAATGGGGAGGATGATTTGAAGTTCCTCTATTCCAGGATTAATATTAGACACAATTCCAACTTGATTAAATGTATTACCACTTCGAAAGGAGAGTTCTTTGGTTCTGCTGATATCAACACTACTATTGTCAACCATTTTCAGAACCTTTCCAACACCAATCTTCATCCTAGCTCCTCTACCTGAACTGTCCCCATCCACCTCAAAATCCCATCCAACCTTATCCCACAATTAATCTCTCCCATCACTGTTGAAGAAATAAAAAATGTAGTCTTTTCCTCCCCTAATTGTTCTGCTCCTGAGCCTGACGGTTACACTTTTGAGTTTTACAAGTCCACTTGGAACACCATTGGTAGAAACCTTTGTGAGACGGTTTTAACTTTTTCTCTACTGGCTCTATGCCCAAGCATGCAAAGCTACTGCTATTGCCCTAATTCCAAAAAGACCTCATGCTTAAGACATTGCCGACTATAGGCCCATCTCTCTTTGCAACACCTTCTATAAAATTATTGCTAAGATTTTAGCTAATAGAATGAGAGATGTTATGGCTTTGATTATTCACCCTAGTTAGGCTGGTTTTATCAAGGACAGAGTTATCTCTGATAATATTTTACTTGCGGCTGAGCTTCTCAAAGATTTCAATTCTTCCTCTAAAAATCAATTTCTTTGTGCTAAGTTTGATATCCACAAGGCCTTTGATACGGTTTCTAGGAGTTTTTTGCTGAATCGCATGATTGCTAAAGGCTTTCTTGATGTTTTTGTCTCTTGGATTAAGGGGTGCATATCTGAGGTTCACTTCTCTATTTTGATCAATGGGGCACTTGAGGGTTATTTTAATTCATCTTCCGGCCTTAGACAAGGCTGCCCCCTATCCCCCTACCTCTTTTGCATTGTCATGGACAGCCTTTCCTTTTGCTTTGAGGAAGCCACTACACAGAATTCTTTTCAGGGTATGAAGGCTGGGAACTTATCTATCACTCATCTGCTATATGCCGATGACCTGTTGGTATTTGCTAAGGCAACTTTAGACAATGCTCATTGTCTTAACAACATTCTTAATAGCTTTGCTAGTGTATCTGGTTTACAGGTGAATAGTAACAAAAGCAGGATTCTTTTATCTAAGAATGTCAATGTTGATGAGGCTCTCTACAATAAGAGCTTTCTCTCTCTAGAATTCCTCATAGCTTCTCTCTCTAGAATTCCTTAAAAAAACCCATTATTGCAAATAATAAGCCCACAGCTTCTCTCTCTCACTACTAACCCTTTTGACATTTAAAAAATGAGGAGAAAAAAAAGAAGAAAAAAATAGAATAAAAAATATAAAAAGAAACAAACAACATCTCAAAACAAAAAACATTACAAGAAAAATAATCTACAAGTACGACGGGACCTAATCATTAGAAAGAGGTGGTGGTGGCCGCTGAAAGACGCAAAAAATAATAGTGAATTTCTCTCCTAACTAGGCCATGTCCTGGTCGTGCTACTGCTGCTGGAGAGCCATGTATGCATCAAATCCAGCAATATCTACCTCATGTTATTTCTCCTGTGCAACAATATAAGAATAAAACCTAGCCTCCCACTAGTCAAATCGCTCCACCATCTGATCTAGTGTTGAGTGTTGGCAGATCAGAGCAGGTGCTTAAATAGGTGTATGAGCAGCTTCCTCCTAACCTCCCTCAGCTTCCTCATGCTCCTGGTGGAGATGACTAGTGTGAAGAATGTGGAAGGAGCTGTTGGTGTAGTAGGCATGCTAATAATTAGGTGGGCTAGGATATTGATGATTGTACTTGGTTTCTAGGATATAGGCTATAATGTGTCTTAAGGCACGGTTACACTTCCTTTTGTGCCATGGATCCCTAATGCTAGTGAGATGCTCAATGTAATGGAAAAGAAGACCAGCAGCATTGAATTTCATATGGGTCATGATGCAGAAGGCGGTGATCGAAAGGAGAGGAGTGATGTGGACATGATTACCAACTTTAAGAATAACTGAGGAATGAAGTACATATTAGATTAAACTAGCATCCTTGACTAAGGTGCTAGACATCCCATTATGATAGGAGATAAGAGTATTTCTCAAAAGATGATTGGTAGGAGCCTAGTCATAATAAGGATCTTGAGACAATAGGTTTAGCTCCCTCAACCTATTGGTGAGGCGAGTGTAGGATTAGAGGGCATTGTAAGTGGGGTTTATCTTAAGGCTCACAATAAATTCAAAAAGAAGTTCATAACTAAAGGGGAAGGGAAGTCTGAGGATGAAGGTAAGGGAGGTGTGAGAAAAAAGTTTGAGGACAGGGTAAATGAGCATACGAGGGTTAACTATCCTAGACGGAGTGATCCTGGCTGTCTTGTAGCAAAGATAGGCGGCGTGGCCAGCCACCTTAATGAATCGAGGGTCAACAGTGGCCCTCGAAGAACTTTTAGCCAACATTGCGCTTGACACCCGCCATTGAACAAATGAGGGAGAGAAATAAAGATTATCAAGGAATGAAGAAGGAAAGTGTGAATAAATGGTTCAAAATAGCTGTTTATAAAGAATTAGCCATATCGTTCAAGATAATTGCAAGATCATTCAAGACGATCATGTGAAATTAAGATGTCCAAGATGATTAGTGAAAAAGGCAGTCCTATCATCCAGGATGGATCATCCTATACGATCAGTACAAATTCAGCTCAATCAGTTAGGACAATCTAGGGGAGGCTAGATGATTAGAAAATTTATTTATTTTGATTAAGGGTATCAATTCGGATCAACAGATTTGGTTTGGGTCGAACCCAAAACTGACCCGATATTATCTGACATGACCTAAACCTAAACCAATTTAGTAAACGGGTCAAAAAATATAACCCAGACCGAACCCATCGGGTTGTTGGGTTGACATGGCTTGACAGAAAAATGGGCTGTGGAGTGTGGAGGTAGGCGCGCCGCATGCGTGCAGACTACGTCCTCATGCCATGTGGGCATCCCGTGTGCAAATGGATCTCGTGCAGTCACGTTACGAGTGGGGACTGCGGAGGCATGCGTGCCCGTATGGGGACAGGTTAAGTGGTAGACTACGGGCGGAGGTGCCGAGGCCCCTCCTAGGGATTGCTGAGGCACATCGTGTGGCCTGTTGGGACTGGCAGACTGTAGAGGTGAGGGTGTGGGAAGCTTGTTCCATTGGGAGTCCAAAGGTGGGGTCATGCCAGACTGCAATAAGCAAGTTAGGGCAAAACTGCGAAAGCGAGAAGTCTGCTAGGTTGGGCTAACAGACCCGGATCCGGTTTAACTTCGGGTTGATTTTGGGTTTCTGGGTCAACCCAAACCCGACCTATCTTTTCAAATGGGTCAAATATCCGAACTCGAACCTATCCTGTTTGCTAACTAGGTCAACCTGCACCTGAATTTTTCTGGGTCAAGTCCGGCTTGAGCGGAGGTGCCAAGGCCCCTTTTAGGGATTACTGAGGCACGTCGTGTGGCCTGTTGGGACTGGCAGACTATAGAGGTGGGGGTGTGGGGAGCTTGTTCCATTGGGAGTCCAAAGATGGGGTCATGCCAGACTGCGATAAGCAGGTTAGGGCGAAACTACGAAAGCGAGAAGTCTGCTAGGTTGGGCTAATAGACCCGGATCCGGTTCAGCTTCGGGTTGATTTTGGGTTTCTCGGTTAACCCAAACCCAACTTATCTTTTTAAATGGGTCAAATATCCGAACCCGAACCTGTCCTGTTTGCTAACTAGGTCAACCTGTACCTGAATTTTTCTGGGTCAAGTCCGGCTTGGGTTTCGGGTCCTGTCAAAAATTAATACCCCTAGTTCTGATTGTTCATGATAATACAAATATCATCCTATACAATTAGTTTAAAATATAAGGTATCATCCAAACCATTTCTATGTTTGACCAAAATTTTCATGTTGGATGATGAAAAAATAATTGATCGTCCTAGATGATTTTTTGGATCGTCCAGTATGATTAGTTTAAATGAATACACATTGTCCATAACATCATTCTAGTCGTCCAAGAAGAAACTAAGGTTTGTTTAATTGATCATCCCAAACAATCCTATGATCATCTAAGATGATATGATTGATCAATCAAACTTTAATTGTATTCCTTAATCATCAGACTAATTTAGGCATAATAATAATGCATTGTCTAGGATGATGTCCTGGATGATGTCCATAAATAATAACATGCCTAAAAGAGTTACCAGTTGATTATTTTTGATTTGAGCATATTATCCAGGATGATGCTAATATTGTCCATGATGATTTACTTAATTTTGGCTAACTTAACCAGGATGCCCTAATTAGGGTTTCTATTTTTAACTGATCATCCATGATGATTTGGGATCATCTCGGACGATATGATAAAAAGTAGAAAACCCTAAAATAGATAGAATTTTTCCTCCTGAGTGTGTGTGTGCAAGATTACTTAGCATCAGGACCCATTTTGTTATATTTAACTCAAGAAAAGGTAAAAACACTTGACATACACTTACAAACTAACTCAGTCCTAATCTACCCAATCTTGAGCTGGCTTGATTTACAATTGACCTTATGGACCTGAAACATTAATAAGAAGGGAAATCATAAAAAAATAAAAGTGTCAAAATATTTGTTATCTTTAAAATTATAATATTTGAATCCAGATTCACAACAATCTTCCCCTTTTTTGATGTTGGCAAAGACTTGGAAGAAAGTTCAACTTAAGTAATTAATTGAAACATGACGTGAAGGAAAACATTATGAAGTAAGCAATTCAAGTTTTACTATGATCAAATAGATGGTAAAAATACTAAAGAAAAGTAGTAAAAAAATAGTGCAATGAAATAACATAAACGCTACCACTACTACCATTTTGACAATTAAAAAATGAGAAGAAAACCAAAAAGAAAAAAAAAAATAGAATAAAAAATATAAAATGAAATAAACAACATCACAAAATAAAAAACATTACAAGGAAAATAATCTACAAGTATGATGGGCCCTAATCATTAGAAGGAGGTGGTGGTGGCAGCTGAAAGAAGCTAGAAATAATTGTGAATTTCTCTCCTAACTTGGCCATGTCCTGGTCGTGCTACTACTGCTGGTGAGCCATGTATGCATCAAATCTAGTAATATCTGCCTCATGTTATTGCTCATGTGCAATAATTTAAGAATAAAACCTAGCCTCCCACTAGTCAAATTGCTCCACCATATGATCCAGCTGTAAGTGCTGGCAGATCAGAACAGGTGCTTGAATAGGTGTATGAGCAGCTTCCTCCTCGGTTCCCTCAGCTTCCTCATGCTCCTGGTGGAGATGAGTAGTGTGAAGAATGTGGAAGGAGCTGTTGGTGTAGTAGGCAGGCTAATAATTTGGTGGGGTAGGATATTGATGATTGTACTTGGTTTCTAGGATATAGGCTATAATGTGTCTTAAGGCAAGGTTAGGCTTCCTTTTGTGCCATAGATCCCTATTTCTAGTGAGATGCTCATTGTAACGGAGAAGAAGACCAGCAACATTGA
This sequence comes from Dendrobium nobile, assembly GCA_022539455.1. NCBI lineage: Eukaryota > Viridiplantae > Streptophyta > Magnoliopsida > Asparagales > Orchidaceae > Dendrobium > Dendrobium nobile. The sequence goes on from CM039733.1 coordinate 25,857,454, forward strand.
ATTTCATATGGGTCATGATGCAGAAGGTGGTGATCAAAAGGAGAGGAGTGATGTGGACACGATCACCAGCTTTAAGAATAACTGAGGTATGAATTACATATTAGATTATCCTAGCTTCCTTGACTAAGGTGCTAGACTTCCCAATATGATAGGAGACAAGAGTATTTCTCAAAAGATGATTGCAGGAGCCTAGTCATAATTAGGATCTTGAGACAAGAGGTGAAGCTCCCCCAACCTGTTAGTGAGGCGAGTGCAGGATTAGAGGGCATTCTAAGTGGAGTTTATCCTAAGGCTCATAAAAAATTCAAAAAGAAGTTCATAACTAAAGGGGAAGGGAAGTTTGAGGATGAAGGTAAGGGAGGTGTGAGCAAAAAGATTAAGGACAGGGTAAGTGAGCATATGAGGGTTAACTATCATAGACGGAGTGATCCTGGATGTCTTGTAGTAAAGATAAGCGGCGTGGTCAGCCACCTTAGTGAATCGATGGTCAATAGTGGCCCTCAAAGAACTTCTAGCCAAGATTCTAGAGCGCTTGCCACCCGCCATTGAACAAATGAGGGAGAGAAATAAAGATTATCAAGGAATGAAGAAGGAAAGTGTGAATATAATGGTTCAAAATAGCTGTTTATAAAGAATTAGTCATATCATCCAAGACATTTGCAAGATCATTCGGGACGATCAGGTGAAATTAAGATGTCCAAGATGATTAGTCAAAAAGGCAGTCCTATCATCCAGGATGATCAGACATCATCTAGGATGATTAGACATAGGAGATCATCTCGAAGAGTCTTACTAGATGACCATTGAAAAAGTAGATAGTCCAAGATGATTAGGCAGATCATCCAAGATGATCAATAGTAATGGATCGTACCGATCAAATTTAAAATATGTAATTATTTTTTCCACATGGGTTGTCTAGGATGAATTGGTGGATCATCCAGGATGATCACAAATAAGTGAAGCAGAATTTGATCAGATTGTCTAAGATGATGTGGATCGTCTAGGATGATCACATATAATTTAGCAAGATTTGATCAGATTGTGTGGGATGATGGGTATCGTCCAGGATGATCTCAAATAATTGAGTCAAATTAGCCGTTAGATGAAAGAGGAAAGGTGGATTGAATATATCATCTAGGACGATAGATATATCATATCCAGGATAATGTGACCAAAAAATTGAAAATTAGATAATGGAGGGAGGTGATCAGAAGGTGCCCCAAAACATAAAAAACTAGTAAAAACAAAACATAAAATAATGAAGAGATGATAAATATGTCAAAATGAATAAAAATAACAAAGTTTTTTTTGATCAAAACACGAATATGATAAATTTTCCATGTGACTGAATTAAAAATTTATAAGAAAAATGAGTTAACATCATTGAAATATGAAAAATGCTAGAACAACAAAAATTATTAGCCCTAGCTCGGACTTCTTACAGGTCAAACCATCTTTTAAAAATAAAGATCTAACTAAAAAAAAAAATATTTGGATAAGAAAAAGTGATCCGTTCAAAACTTGAATCTAGAAAAATATCTTATAGAATAATATACCAAAGTAATTAGTCACAATTATAAATTTCAAAATCAAGCCTTTAAAAATATCAAGTAACACATGAATTCTTCTAAGATTTAGAGGTTTGAAAGAGAATGAAGCTTGCTTTCTTGTGGGCTCATTTTGTGCCTCTTGTCAATTGGTTCATGGGCTTTACACATCTTTTGATTTTTCATGCACTTTGTGTATCTTTCAGTTTTTTTTTACGATTATTGCTCATCTTTTCAATTTTTCTTCTTTATGGCCTCATTTTATGCCTCTTGTCATTTTTGTAAGCTATATCATTTTCAAAACTTTTAAATACTCTTAGTTGTGAGAATATATTCCAGATATTAGAGAAGAAAAACTGACTCTCTAATATAAGGAAGAGTAAACCACAAAGCAGAATCAAATTCATATGATAAATGCAATGACAAGATTATGAAAGTTTGAAAATGATTTAATGACTTTGAACATTATTTATATAAGATATATTACTATAGAAAGATAGAAAAGATCTCACTCAAAAAGTCTAGTAATTAATTTGAGATAGATTTTTATATAGAAAAGAAAATCACACCGCTAAAAAAGGTCAAGGAAGGGAAACAATCAACGGTATTTCTCCCTTTAACTAATTTAGGGATGTCAAACATTTACTACAAATTTTCAAAAAAAAAAAAGTATAAAATGTCATTTCAGCAATGATCAAAAGAAAAAAGAAAATAAAAAAAAAGAAAACTAAAATAATAGAAATAAAAACACGTAAAAATAATAAAAATTAAAAATTAGAACTAAAGAGAAAAGAAAAGTCAAAAATGAAAGAAAGAAAAGAAAACAACAAATTAGAAAAAAAATTCAGAATTCATTAATTATCAAGTTCATGCATTTATGTCAATCACATGCATTCTGGTCTTTAAGATGCTGAATGTGTCGAAGGCCTGTGGTTTAATAAAGATGTCAGCCAGTTGATTCTCAGTTGCCACATGATGTAACTCTATGTAAAATTGTCCTCAATAAAATGATGTCGCATATCAATATGTTTGGTCCTTGAATGTTTGATAGGATTCTTAGAGATGTAGATGACACTAGTGTTGTCACATAGGATCAAAATTATGCCTACATGTAACCCAAAATCCAAAATTTGTTGCTTTAACCAAAGGACTTGGACCAGATGGCTTCCTAAGGTAATGTATTCAGCTAATGCAGTAGAAAGTGCAACAAAGTTTTGTTTTCTACTAGACTATGAAACTAACGACTATCCTATGAATTAGAAAGTATAAGAAGTGCTCTTTCTATCCATCCTACACATTACAAAATTAGAATAAGAATATTCAATAATCTCAAAAGAATTTCTATGCCTAAGATACCAAATTCCTAAGTTTTGGGTCCCTAACAGATATATAAGGATTATGTTAACTGCAGTCATATAGGATTCTTTAGGATTAACTCGAAATCTAGCATAGAGACAAATAATAAATACTATATCTAGTCGGCTAGCAGTCAGGTAAAGTAGTGATCCAATCATTCATATATACTTCATTTGATAAACAAAATTTTCATTTGAGTCCTTATCCAATTGAACACTGGAGTTCATGAGAGTATTTATTAGCTTGGCTTTATCTATTTTATATTTTTTTAAGATGTCCTTAATGTACTTTGATTTATTTAAAATTATTCCATCATCCAATTATATTATTCTAAACCCCAAAAAGTTGGATAACTCTCTCATCATACTCATCTTAATTTTCTTATTATTTTAAAAGAATCATCACATAGCTTTTTATTAGAAGATTTAAAAAGTATATCATCAACATAGATCTGAATAATGAGTAACTCATCTCCTAGTTTCCTTAGAAAAAGGGTGGTGTCTACGCTCCCCTTAATAAACTCCCTCTCTAATAAGAATGTGTTAAGCCTCTCATACCAAGCTCTGGGTGCCTGTTTTAATCCATATAAGTCCTTTTTTAATTTATAAACATGATTTAGAAATTAGGAACTCTTAAAACCTGTGGGCTTCTCTACAAACACATCCTCTTTTATTACCCCATTTAAAAAGATACTTTTGATGTCCATTTGGAAAAGCTTAAATCCCTTATAATAGACAAAGGCTATTAGTAATCTAATGGATTCCAATCTAGCTATAGGGGTAAATGTCTCCTCAAAATCAATCCCTTCTATTTGGTTGTATCCCTTAGCCACTAATCTCGCCTTATTCCTAACCACCACACCAGAATCATTCATTTTATTCCTAAAGACCCATTTGGTTCCCATTATACTTTGATTCTTAGTTCTTTCTACTAACTCTCAAACATCATTCCTCATAAATTGGTTAAGTTCTTCTTGCATGACTAAGATCCAGAATTTATCAGATAGGGTTTGATTAATGTTGGTGGGTTCTTTCTTAGTGGTGTTGTCTCCAAGAGTAACCTTGCCTCCAGCCCTAGCCTCCAGCAAAATAAATTGATTGGTGTCTCCAATCATGTGTCATGAGCATCCGCTATCTAGGTACCACATGCTCTCATGAGTTCTTTTGTGAGAGCACGCTTATAAAATCATCAAACATCAGATTTAGGAACCCAAACAAGTTTGGGTCTCTTCTTATAGAATGAAGAATGCAATGCATGTGTGTTATACTATGAATCATGTAATTTGGGTCTCCATACCCAATATGTACTATGGTAAATAGTGCAAGTGTGTGAAATGTGTCCTAGCATGCCACATGAAAAGCTTTTAGCACTAGGAAAGGGGTTTACTAATCTATTTGAGTTATAGTGCCTCTTCATCGGTTTCAAAACTTTTGTCTTTGGATCAGGATTTAAAAACTATTCAGGTGTGGGTGGAGCCCTATTTTCCTCAAGTGCTTTTAATTCATCATTAAAATACAAGTTAACACTTTCTAAAACAATATTACCAGCTTTCAAATAGTGCTCCATACTTTCAGATTCATCAATATATGTTTTAAAATCATTTTCAAGTGTAGTGTGGGATGCTTTTAATGAATCTTGCTCAATGACCAACTTAGATTGCTTTTTATTTAACTCATTAAACTCATTAAGTAATGATATATGATTGCTATCAAGTATATAGTGATCTTTAAGTAAAAGTTTATGCACTTTTTATAAATTTAAAAATTCAATTTTCATGCTAGCATATAATTTTTTTAAGTTTCCTATATGATGTTTGACTTTTTTTTTGAAACTTCAAGTAGTTAATTGTAGGTTAGTTCATATACCTCTTCTTGGTTAGATTGATCAAGATGATCATCTGCCATCAAACTCAAGTTTGTAGTCTCCTCCTTAGCTTCAGTCTCAAAGGAGTTAGATGCAGAATCCGCCCAGAATGTCTTTTGAAACCGCTTCTCATTTTTTCTAAACTTGGATTTCTCCTCATCCTTCTCCTTACTTGGGTGAGCCTTAGTGTAGAATAATCAGCTTTAACATATCCTGACTTCCTGCATTCAAGAAAAATCATACCAATTAAACCTTTAAAATTCTTACTACTCTTACATTTATTCCACTTTTGATGGTGTTTTTACTTCTTCCTTAAAATGCTTTTGAATTGCCTATTGATTAAGGCAACATCATCACTTTCAGACATGAAAGAATTAGTGTACGTACCATTGGCCTTTAGCATCACAATTTTCTCCTTCTTTTTCTCACCTACATCAAAATGTCTTTGGTTCATTCCTTGCTTGTAAGCAATGAGTGATCCAAGTAAGTTATAAACAAAATTAGTATTCAAATCCTTAGATTCAATTATTACAATAATCATAGCATCAAAGGAAGAAGAAAAGCATCTTAAAATTTTATTAACTTTTTCATAGTTAGTTAGCTCTCTTCCTAAGGCATGCAGTGAGGTGATAATTTGAGTAAACCTAGTATACATGTCAGATATCGATTCACAAGATTTTATGCAAAAAAGTTCATAGTCATGCAATAAGATATTTAACCTTGATTACTTAACTTTATTTGTCCCTTCATAAATAATATACAATCTATCCCATATTTCTTTACCAGTAGCACAAGTTGAGACATGCATGTAATCTATCGATTTCAAATCACAAAAAAAAAGTAGTTTTAAACATTTTGCATTAAGTTGTACTAAATCCCTATCATCATAAAAAATGAAGTTTAGTTTTTATGCCATTGATTTTACATGATGGCGGTGAATATCAATCTTTAACAAGCATATACATGTGATAGTCAAATGATTATAAAAACATGGACATGCTAGTTTTTCAAAAATCAAAAGGTATGTTATCAAATAAAGGAGGTTGGGCAATAGAATACCCTTCTAAGTATTATGATTACCAAAGTTAGCTATGGATTGAAATTTAAAAGTTTTCAAAATTTTGATTTTATAAATACTACTCTTATAGCACTTGAAAGTTTGTTAGGGATGTTAAGCCCTTAAATACTAGCCCGAGTTTAACCCGGGGGGGGGGGGGGGGGGGGGGTGAATTGGTGTTTTAAAATTTCTCAAACAAAAATCATGATCTTTTGAAATATTTTAAAACCACAAAGCAAATAATTATTCACCAGAAAATAAAGTGTGGAAATTAAATACAAAAATGCAATAAGAAAGAACACAAAATATTTTATAGTGTTTCGATCAACTTGACCGACGTCCACTCCCTAGAGCCTCTCCTCTGGGTATTATACTAAACTCAGTGGCTCTCCTTCTGCTCCCACAGCAAGGCGGAGAAGCTTGTATAAACCTCCTTTCCACTGATTCCAGTAAGGCAGAGAAACCAACTCCTTTCACTTCCTTCTGTAGTAGGCAGATAACCTGACTCCTTTTGCTTCCTCCTGAAGTAGGAACAAAACCCAACTCCTCTCGCTTCCTCTTAAAGCATGCAGAGAACCTCGATTAATTGACGAAGTAGACCTCTCTAGAATCTCCAAGAAACCAGGGATGACAACTGCGGAAGATGACTCAGATCTTTGCTTCAAGTAACCTTTATGAAACCCTCATAAACTCCCCCTCACATGATCATTATAAATTCAGCTCAATTAGTAAGGATGAACTGGGGAAAGCTGGATGATTAGAAGATTTATTTGTTCTAATCCTATAGGATGATATGAATATCATCCTTTATGATTAATTCAAAACATCAGGTATCTTCCAGACCATTTCTCTATTCAGCTAAAATTTTCATGTTAGACGATGAAAAAATAATTGATCATCCTGAATGATTTTTGGATCATCCAGTATGATTAGTTCAAATGAATACACATTGTCTAGAATACATTCTGGACATCCAGGAAGAAACTAAAATTTATTTAACTGATCGTCTAGGATAATCTTGCTATCGTCCAAGATGATATGATATATCAATTAAACCTAAACTACTTTCCTTAATCATCAGACAAATTTGAGCATAATTGTAATGCATCGTCCATAATGATGTACAAAAATAATACATGCCTAAAAAAGTTGTTGACTGATTCTTTCTGATTTGAGCATATTGTCCATGATGATGCTAATATCATCTAGGGTGATTTGCTTAATTTTGGCTCCCTTAACCAGGATGCCCTAATTAGGGTTTCTATTTTTAACTAATCATTCAGGATGATATGATCAAAAATAAAAAACTCTAAAATAGAAAGAATTTTTCCCTCTGAGTTTAATGTGTGCAAGGTTACTTAGCTTTAGCACCTACTTTATTACAATTGACTCAAGAAAAGATAAAAATACTTGACGTACACTTACAGACTGACTAGTCCTAATATACCTAATTTTGAGTTGGCTTGATTTACAATTGACCTTGTAGACCTAAAACATTAGTAGGCAGGGTAATTGTAGAAAAATAGAAGTGTCAGAAATGTTTGTTATCATCAAAATTATAATCTTAGAATCTAAATTCGTAATAACTTGGAGAGTGTGAAAGGACCATATTTCTCTGCTGACACTTGGAGGGTGTGAAAGGATGATGATACTCTACTGCACTAGGGATTGGTGGATGAGAGGGTAATTATAAAGGCTTCTTCACCTTACTTTGAGAGCAAAAGGAGAGTCACTTTGGTAATAGTGTAATACCTAATGAGGGAGTCTTCAGGGAGTGGACGTAGGTCTAGCTGGACCGAACCACTATAAATCTTTGTGTTTTTTTATTTTTCAATATTTTTTATTTTCAACAAATTTATTTTGGTGGTTAAAAAATTTATTTTGAAAAAAATCAAATTATGCTAAAATTATTAAACAATTTTCTTAAAATTCCAAGAAGGTTTTAAATTACCAATTCCCCCCCTCTTGGTTAGCCTTAGGAAAATTTCGATAGGTCTAATAACCTATATGGACTTTAAAAGTGGTATGAGAGCTTATTTCAAAACATAATGTTTATATAACTTTTTTAAAATCAATCATGGCTACTTTTGGAAGCCGTAACACACCTGAAGGGTATTCAATCACTAGACCACCCTTGTTTGATAATATCACTTTCGATTTTTAGAAATTACGAATATATACTTTTCTTCAATCGCTTGACTATCGTATGTGAATTTTAGTACAAGTAGGATACACTAAGCCAACTAGACTAGAAAATGGTATTAGAACTAAAACACTATCTGCTGACTCGATCATAGAAGAATGAGACTTAGCTAAGTTAATTGTAAATTGTTTGAATAGTTTCTTTTGTACACTTAAATATGAAGATTACATGAGTGTCTACTTATAAAAGTGGAAAAAAAATTTGGGATATGATTTGTATTATATATGAAGGGACTAATGAAGTGAAACAATCTAGATTAAATATCTTGCTACATAATTATGAACTATTTTGCATGAAACCAAATGAATCGATCTTTGAAATGTACACACATTTTACTCAAATAGTCACCTCTTTGCATGCTTTAGGTAGGGAATTAACAAATGCACAAAAAGTGAATAAAATACTTTATTGTTTGCCTGCTACTTATGATACTAAAATAACTGCTATTACAGAGTCTAAAGATTTAACTATTTATTCCATTGATAATCTTCTTGGATCACTAATTGCTTATGAGCAAGGACTGACTCAAAGATAGATTGACGTAGGTGAGAAGCGAAAGGAAAAGAATATATCATTGAAAGTGGATAACTTAGAGAGTGATCAATCTCAGCCTAAGGATGAAGATGACATTGCCTTGATGACTAGGCAATTCAGGAGTTTTTAAAGAGAAAGCAAAAGAGATGCCATCAGTGGAATAAAGGTATGCTCCAAGAAAATGTTAAGGCTTCTAACGATGTGATTTGTCATAAATACGAGAAGCATGAACACATCAAATATGATTGACCTAATCTCAAAGCCAATCCTAGGAAGAAGGTGGAGGAGAAAACAAATGTGAGGAAGGGAAAGAAGTGGTTACAAAGAGCTTTCTAAAAGGACTCAACTTCAGATTCATTAGAAACATTAGTAGAGGAAGAAGTCACAAACCTGGGTTTAATAGAGGACAAGCATAATCAGTCAGATCAGGAAGAGGTATGTGACTTAACTTATGAAGAGTTGTTTGCTATTTCTTAAAAGATTCATACAATATATAGAGAACTTAAAAAAATACATGCTAGGTTAAATCTAGATTTTGCTTGAACTATAAAAAGAGTATTAAATTCTTAGGAAAGATCACACACTAATTTATAGATACCATATGAAACTGTTAGAAGAGTATGATGAATTAAACAAAATACATGAACTATTAAAGTCATCCCATACTGAACTGGAAAAAGATTTTAAAACTTTCATGGATAATTCTGGTAGCAGAGAACACTATTTGAAAGTTGACAATGTTGTGTTAGAAAGTGTAAACTCATTCTTTAAAGCATAATTGAATTCTCTTGAGAAAAATAGGATTCCGCCTACCCTTGAATAATTATTTAATCCTGATAAAAGATAATAATTTTAAAACATAGGGAAAGACAATTTTATTCTCGTAGATTGAAAAATCATTTTCATGTAGTTAAATGTTTTCTTGTGGAATGATTGGGCACATATCCCACACTTGCATTATTCATAGAAAATCATATCTAGTATGGAGACCAAAGATGCATAAAATAATTCATATCATATATGCATCTAGATTAATTTTGCCAAGAAGAGAACCCAAAGTTGTTTGGGTTCCCAAGACTAATGTTTGATTATCTTGTATAAACACTCACATATAAGACCTTATGAGAGCATTTTGTACCTAGATAGTGGATGCTCGAAGCATATGATTGGAGACACTACACAATTTATATCACTAGAAGCCATGAATGGAGGCAATGTTACACTAGAAGATAATACCACTAGGAAAGTGGTAGGCAAAGGCATGATCAGAAACTTGAACAATTTTTTCATGAAGAATGTTTTACATGTAGAAAACTTAAAGCATAATATATTAAGTATTAGTCAGCTGTGTGATAAGGGTTATAATGATAATTTTTCCCCTAGCTGCATATTAAGCCAAAATGAAAATAATGTACTACATGGAACTAGGGTAAATAATATGTATATGCTAGATTTGAATTATATTAAATCTCCAAATCTTTTTGTTTGAAAATAGTTTCTGATGAACCATGGTTATGACATAGGAGACTTTATCATGCTAGCATGAAAACTTAGGAAACTTACCTAAAAAGAACTTATTAGAGGTATAATAAAACCTAATAGTCGGTAGTTCCTTATACTAAAAGTTACAAAAATTCCTAATAACATACTAGGGTTGCAAGAAGACGTCACCCAAAAAAGGAAGAGTAAGGGATCAACATTCAACACGAACTTCCTGCAAAAAATGCGGACTGATTCGTAGGTAGAAAATTTGGCTTGAGCATCCAAAAAATCAATAGAAATAAACATCCACCCAACAAACCTATAAAAAAAAAACTTACAAACTAAAAGAGTCAAAATGCAGATAAAGAGACACAAAAAAATGCCATTGACCCAGTCAAAACCAGTAATCAAGCAGCCATCAGAAATCTTATATCAACAAAGGTCTGGACATGCAGCAGCCATAGCATCTTTCTCACCAAATTATAAGACAAAAAACTCCCCAACAGGTCATGGAAGGTCGGAGGAAAATACCTTAAGAAGAAAAATTAGTTCAGGAAAATGCGTTCAAGCCCGAGCATCAATTCGATCAAAAACTTAGATTCATAGCCCCAAATAACAGCCATAGTAACCATCTTGTTTGATCCCAAAAGCACCACCACTTAAGATCAATAGTATAAAACCTCCAGCATAAAGTAAAATAATCCTCCATCTCAGTAGATAACTGAGAAAGTAAGCCCCAAACAACAACAAAATTAAAATTCCATTTATGCCCACAAACACACGACCACATAAAATCTAAATAAATAAGGAACAACGCATGAAAAAGATCCATTTTATCAATTCCATGAATGTTGAAGGCCCAAAAGAAGTTAACATAGTCATTATCCAATGAATGCTAGTACAGACAAAAATAATACAAATACCTCCACCGGATCCATCTCTATAAAGAGAAGGAGGACCAGCACAATAAGCAGAAACCAGCCACTTCCACAAATACCACCATATAAAGTATAAAATGGAACCAGAAAGATTCCAACCAGCCATACCAATAAATCTATCAACCATTATGAATATAATGTAAACTAGCTTTATCCAAATTAATCATACCTTTCAACATTGGGTGTAAACTCTGAATATCAAACTCCTTATAATTATTAAGATAACAACCCTTATTTTCTAACCAATCCGCACACACATTAGCTTCCTGATAAATGTGAGATATAATAATGGACAGAAGTAAGGGAAATCTTTATTTTCCTAATAAGATAAAAGTTTTGAGGATTACCTAGCACAACATTGGTAAGAATCTGTACTAAAGATCATCTATGTGATGCATATAAACTAAGAAAATAGGTGAAGTCATCTTTTCATTTCATTAAGGATCTTAGATGTAGCAAACCATTGGAGATTATTCATATGGACCCTTTTGGACTGGTTAGCACTGTAAGTCTAGGAGATAAAGTATATGGATTTATGATTGTTGATGATTTTTTTAGATTCACTTGTGTTAGCACTGTAAGTCTAGAAATTTAGAAATTTTTTTACTTGAATTTAGAGAAAAGTAGGATGTGAAATCTTGTCATTTCAAAGTAATCATAGAGGTTAATTTGAAAATGAAAAATTTGAGTTGGTTTTTAAAGAGAAAGGAATTGATCACAATTTTTAAGCACTTATGACCCCTCAGCAGAATGGGAAAGTCAAAAGAAAGAATAGAATATTAATTAAAGCTACTAGAGCCATATTGGCAGTATATTCACTTCCAATATATTTTTGGGTTGAAGTGATAGTACAGCTTCTTATGTTCTGAATAGGGTGAACATGAGATAAAAATTGAATAAAATACCCTATGAGCTTCTTAAGGGTAGAACACCAAATTCGTCACATTTGCTTGTTTTTGGATGTAAGGTATTAATTCATAATAATGAAAAATCTCATTTTGGAAAATTTGATCCAAATTCAGATGAAGGAATTTTTCTTGGATACTTAGTGTTGTAAAATCATATAAAGTGTTTAACAAAAGATCTTTGATAGTTGAGGAGACCACTTATGTTATGTTTGATGAATCTAGCATTTTGGAAGAGCCAAGTTTGGAATATGATCATATTGAAAATAACTCCCAAAGAATTGAAAAGATAAATTTGGAAGAAAATGTGAAAAAAGAAAACTCTTTACCTAGAGAATGGATATTTTCTAAAAATCACCCAAAGAAATTAATTTTAGGTGAACCAAGTGAGGGTGTTAGGACTAGGCATGGACTTAGCAAAGAGGTAGACCATTCTGCCTTTATATCAATGATTGAACTCATAAATATTAATCAAGCACTTTCGAATGAATTTTTTATTTTGGACATGCTAGAAGAGTTAAACCAATTTATAAGAAATGATGTTTGGGAAATGATTGAAGGTTAAAGGATCAAAGTGCAGTTAGAACTAAGTGGGTATTCAAAAATAAAATGAATGATTCTAGAGTTGTGATTAGAAATAAGGCTATATTGGTGGCTAAAGGGTATAATCAATTTGAAGGGATTGATTTTGAAGAGACGTTTGCCCCTGTAGCAAGACTTGAAGTAATTAGAGTTTTATTAGCCTTTATCAGTTTTAAAGGATTTAAATTGTATCAAATAGATGTAAAAAAGTACCTTTTTGAATGGAGTTATACAAGAGGATATTTATGTTGGGAAACCTCTAGGTTTTTAAAATTCTAAATTCCCTAATCACGTGTTTAAATTGAAAAAGGCATAGGGATTGAAACATGTACCTAGGGCTTGGTATGAGAGGTTAAACACTTTTCTATTATAGAGATCTTTTGTGAAAGGAAGCATGGATACCACTCTCTTTTTGACAAAATTATGAGATGATATATTCATTGTTCAAATATATTGATGATATCATTTTTGGAGATACAAATAAAAATCTTTATGATGATTTTTCAAAAATAATGAATAGTGAATTTGAGATAAGTTTAATAGGAGATCTTAGTTATATTCTTGGTTTTAGCTTTAAGAAAAATGAGGATGGAACTTTTCTTAGTCAGTATAAGTATATTAAGGGCATCCTTAAGAAATATAAAATGGACACTGTTAAAGTAGTAACTACACCAATGAGTTCCTCAGTTCAGCTAGATAAGGACCCATAGGGAAAATTTATTGATCAAAAGAAATTTAGAGGTATAACTGGATCATTGGTTTATTTGACTACTACTATTCCATATATAATATTTAGTATTTATTTGTGTGCTAGATTTCAATATGATCTAAAAGAATCACATTTGACAATAGTAAATATGATTTTAATATATCTTTTGGGGACTTAAAACTTAGGGATTTGGTATCGTAAGTACAGCTCTTCATTTGAAATTGTTAGATATTCTTATTCAAACTTTGCAGGTGGTAGGGTTGATTGAAAGAGTACATCTGGAACTTGCCAATTCATAAGAAATTCCTTTATTTCTTGGTCCAGTAGGAAACATAATTCTATAGCCATATCTACTACTGAACCTGAATACATTTCCTTAGGAAGCTGTGTGGCACAAGTACTTTGGTTGAACAACTGTTGATTAATTTAAGATTTTTCAATTGGCACAATTCCAATTTTTTGTGATAATACTAGTGTCATTTGTATTTTAAAGATTCCTTTCCAACATTCAAGAACCAAATATATAGACATAAGACACCACTTCATTAGAGATCATGTAGCTAAATGAGAGATTGAATTGAATCATGTTTCTACAGAAAATCAACATGTAGATATTTTTACAAAACCACTAACCTTTGATACATTTAACACCTTAAGAATGAGGTTAGGTGTGATTGATCTTAAATGCTTAGATAAATTTTTTTTAAAAATTTGATATGTTCTTTATGTGTGTTTGTTTAGTTTTCTCTTTCTATTTATTTTTTTTTGTTTGTTTGTGTGTGTTCATTTTTGTTTTGATTTTGTTTAGTGTATTTTTAGCATGAAAACATGTCATTTGTTGAGATGATTTATTTTGAAATTTTTTTCTGATTTTTATGTATTATTTTCTAAGTGTTCTATTCATACTATACAAATATTTTTTTTCATCCTATACGAGTTCTATAGTGCATACATAATAAGTTTTGGGAGTTGAGCACCCAAAATCTTATTTTTTTAAAGGTTTCATGTTGTACGATGACATCATTATATGATACAATTTGCATTGGTTCGTCTATATGAATGGCGATGTTTTTACAAGTTAGGTTCAGTTATTTATTAATAATCATACGTATGAAATCATCTTTGTATGTACGATCCAAGTGTCAGTTTCTGTAGGGGACAAACCTAACCACGTTTAAAACTATCTTTAATTTTATGATAATCCCGGATGAACAAATGCTCATCTGTACAATTGAGTGGTAAAAAAGGTTGTACGAAAGGATGCCTCAAAGCTATTTCATCTTTGGTAGTTTCGATTTGTACGTATGAAAACATTTTTGTCCCATACAATTTCACAATCATACATATGAAGCAAATTTTATATAGTACGATTTTCCATTTTTCTATATATAGAAGAGTTTTGAAATCATTTTCATTCACTTTCATTTTCTGTTCAAAACTCTCTTGAGCTCTTGTCTATGAAATGGCCAGTTCCAGCAAACGTCCTCGAGGTTCTAAGGGATCTTCTTCTTATAGTATTTTGGATCCTAATTTCCTATCTAAGAAGTTTTAAAATGTCTATTTTAGGTATATTTGTGCCAAGATCACCCCATTTAGACTTCTAATCCAGGATGATCCTCACTTCTCTATAATGCCTTTGTTTGCCTCCACTGAACTATTCTTCATTCTCACTCTTATCTATGCATATCATAAAGAAACTTTTTATCATTTCTTAGCCAACATGAGAGTCAGTGAAGACCACTCGAGAATAGGTTCCTTCATCCAAAGACAACATATAGAGATAACCAGGGAAGATTTAGACAACTATCTGCATTTGAGAACCCAGGGTATTCAAGCCCACACATTAACCTCTAAAGCTGATTTCTACTAGTCTAAAATTAATAAAGTTCTTAGAGGTGTTTCTCAAGTCAATCATTTACCTGGAGTCAATACCTTGAACCAAAATGCCCAAATCATTTAGCACATTTTATGAACTTTCATTATTCCTAAAGCTGGTGATCGAGTGAATATGACTCCACTCTTATGCACTGTCACATATCTTATTATGACTAAAAATCCCTTTGATGAAGCCTAACTCATTATGGACTACCTGTACAACCTTTCTGAGATTAGACTTCCACATAATAAGAGGAAAAAGAATGTGGCTTTAAGATATCTTGTTGCCTATATCCTACACAAGAAGTATAATATCATTCATCCTGATCCTCCCATTGAACTACCGATCTACTTTACTTTAGCTTCTTTTTGATCTTTGTTTGGGAGAGATATCTGGTTGGTAAAAATCATGATTAATGCTTTGTTCTACTAATTAGAATATCATCATCATTATTTTGATGTTTTGGTAAATTCATTTTCTTTTGTATTAAGTGATAATTATTATTTATTTTTTAGATACTAAAAAATTTAAAAATATCATATTTTTTTTGAAGTAAGCAATTAAGTTTTTAAATTCACCAATTTACAACCCTCTAGGTGTACCTTGGGATAAGTTCAGTTACGCTTAACATCCTTATCAAACTTTTAATTGGTATCAGAGTTATACTTAAAAATAATGTTTTAGTAAACCTAGAGGAAAAGGATTAATGGCACATTTCAAAAATAGGAACACTATAGAATGTTACTCTATTACTCATCCAACATTGTTTGAAAATATTCAATTTGATTTTTGGAAAATTCGCATGTCTACATATTTACAATCTATTGATTTCAGAATGTGACATATGATTTAATTCAGATATTCTGTACCATTATGTATTGTTAATGGTGTGAAAATTGATATTCCTTACACTGAATGAAGACAAGAGGATAGAGAATTTGCTCAGTAAATGCTAAATGTTTACTTTTTTGTACTTTAAAATATGAGGACTATATACGAGTATCTATCTGTATTATAAGGAGAGAAATATGGGAAATACTTTGCATTACATACAAGGGAACTAGTGAAGTAAAAATGTCTAGCTTAAACATCCTACTGCCTAATTACAAACTATTTTCTAAGAAAACTAGTTAGTCAATATTGGAAATATACATAAGGTTCACACAAATAGTAATATCCCTGCAAGCATTAGGTAGAGAACTTTCTGAATCTGAAAAAATCAATAAAATTTTTATAATGTTTATATAGTACATATGAAGCTAAAGTTACTGTGATTTCATAATCAAAGGATTTAAATATTTATTCTATTAAAATTTTGTTTGGGTAATTCATTTCTTACATGCAAGGCGTGAGTCAAAAGCAATATAATATGGGTGTTAAGAAGAAGGAGAAGATTACAACTTTGAAAGAAAATGACTCAGATAGTGACAGTTCTATAGTAGAGGAGGATGAGAACATTGTGTTGATGACCTTATAGTTCAAAAGTTTCTTAAGGAGAAAGAAAAATCATCATAAAAAAACAATGGAATAAGCGTAAAAGCAAAAAAAAATTTAATGCATCATCTGACACAATATTCTTTGAATGAAGGAAACTAGATCATCTCCGAACAAACTGCCTCAACCTTAAGACTCACCTAGTCAAGAAGAAGGGTGAAGAAAAAGGGAGATTTAGGAAGGGTAAACATAGGACACATAAGACATTTTTGGCTGACTCCACCTCAGAGTTATCATAACAATAAGTAGAGGAGGAGGTATCAAAAATGTGTCTCATGGCTAATGATAATTTTAATCAATCAGATTAAGATGAGGTATACCAGCTTTCTTATAATAAATTGTTTATTATTTCAGAGAAAATTTTTGATTCGTATAGGAATTTTAAAAAGATGTATGCTAACTTAAACATTGAATTTTCCAATCTACAAAAAGAGCATATTAGTGTGATAACTGAGCATTCTACTTTATATAGTGATTATATGACTTTATTTGATGAATAGGATGCATTAAATAATAAGCCTATTGACCTAAGTAATGCACATAAAGCCTTGAAGTAAAAGCATATTGAATTTGAAGCATCAATTAAATAATTAGAAGCACTTGCATGTCGATTAGATAGTAGTGAGCTTGCATTAAAAATAAAAGTGGCAAGCTTTGAAAGCCATAACGAATTCCTAAACGGATAACTTAATGCACTTCAAAATAATAAATCATCACCTACATTGGCACAGTGGCATAACTCATGACAACATGCATCATATACCCCTTCAAAGAGGCACTATAACCCATATAGATTAGTGAATCCTTTTATTAGTGTTAGGTATTACTCTTGTGGCATGCTAGATCATATAGCCTGCACTTGCACTATTCAACATAGAACACATCTAGTGTGGGGGCTAAAACTACTTGCATCACAGCATAGAATGCAAACATATTATTTATCAATGCATAAAGTGGAACCCAAGCTCACTTGAGTTCCCAAATCTAATGCTTGATTGACTTTGTAGGAATTCTCTTACAAAAGACCTAGTGAGAGTATGTGGTACATGGATAGTGGATGCTCAAGGCACATGACTAGAGATTTTAAAAACTTCATCTCATTAGAGGCCATATTAGGAGGCAAGGTCACACTTGACAACATCACCACAATGAAAGTGGTTGGCTCTGGCATAATTGGCAATTCTAAAAAAATTATAATTAAAAATGATTTATTAGTTGATGGTCTAAAACATAATTTACCGAGTATTAGTTAATTGTGTGATAAAGGTTTTGATATATAAGTCTATCTGCAAAATATATGATTAGCTTAAATGGAAAATTAGTCTTAAAGGAAAAAAGGGTAAATAATATTTATAATCTTGATTTGAAATGCATTGATTATTTTAATTCTATTTTCTTGAAAATAATAATTAATGAATCCTAGCAGTGGCATATGAGACTATGTCATGCAATCAAGAAAACGCTTTGGAATATTACACAAAAAGATCAAGTTAGAGGCATACCCAAGTTAGATTTTACTACGGACCACCTACGTGATGCTTGTCAACAAGAAAAATAAATTAAGTCTTCATTAAATACAATTAAGGACATCAACACCTCTAGGCCACTAGAAATTCACCATATGGACCTATTTAGACTCAGTAGTATTGCAAGCGTACGAGGGAAGTTATATGGATTTGTAATTATTGATGAATATTTTAGATTCACTTGAGTTAGACTCTTAGTTAAAAAAAAGTGAATTGTTTGAGGAGTTTAAAACCTTCTCCATATGGATACAATGAAAATTAGGATGTGGAATATCAACCATTCATAGTTATCATGGTGGAGAGTTTGAAAATGAGAAATTTAAATCTTTTTGTTAGAAGATATGAATAGAACATAACTTTTTTACCCTTAGAACTCCTCAACATAATAAAATATTTAGAAGAAAAAATAGAACTTTGGTAGAAGCTACTGGGGTCTTACTAGCTGAATATTCTATCCCTATATACTTATGTGCAAAAATAGTAAATATTGCTTGTTATATTTTGAATAGGGTAAATATTAGATAAAAATTAAATAAGACCCCTTATTAACTCCTTAATGGTAGGACACCCAAACTTTCTTTCTTATATGTCTTTGGGCGTAAATGTTTTATCATAATCAATGGAAAACCACCCTCAGAAAAATTCGATCTCAAATTTGATGGAGTCTTCTAAAGTTATTCATCTTTAGGGAAGGCCTAAAGAATTTTCAATAAGAGGACCTTGGTAGTAGAAGAGTCTACTCATTTATTTTTTTTTTCTTTCTTTTTTTTTAGGGGTGTGTGGGGGGGGGGGGACTCACAAAGGGGCCTATGCATTAAATAAGAAAAAGATTACAAGGTCCTTAAAGGGGACCTTCAGCTTACTACTACTCAAAAGAGATTTAAAAAATTCCCAAAAAAATCCTAAGAAGCGATGGTCCCCTATGCTAAAAAGTACAAAAAAATACTAAGGGTCTACTCATTTGATGATTGATGAATCAGATAGGACCTCTAAACCTATACTAGTAGAAGAAGAAGTGCAGGTCATCCAAGGAGTAGAAGCCATAGACATAGGAGATAAGAGGTGAACCTCAGGTACCCCTGCATAGAGGATGTAGATACTTATCTAGTCATCCTATAGAATTGATCCTAAGGGACCCATATGAAGGTGTTATAACTAGGAATGTACTTAAAATGAGGTCAGCCAATCTACCTTTTCCTTTATGATACAACCTTCAAACATAGATTAAGTTCTATCTAATAAATTTTGGATCTTAGCCATGTAACAAGAGTTAAATTAATTAGAGGAATGATATTTAGGAGTTAGTTAGTATACCCTAAGACTAGAGTGTGGTCGTAACCAAATGGGTTTTAAAAAATAAAATGAATGACTTTGACACATTAATTAGAAATAACACTAGATTAGTAGCTAAAGGGTTCTATCAAATTAAAGGGATTGACTTTGAAGATTTCTTTCCCTCTATTGCAAGATTAGAGGCCATTAGAGTATTGTTAGCCTATGCTTGCTTTGAAAAATCAAACTATATCAAATGGATATTAAAATTGCCTTCCTAAATGGTGTATTTAAAGAGGATGTGTATGTTGAGCAACCCCCATGTTTTGAGAACACTAAATTTCCCAATTATGTATCCAAACTAAAGAAGACGTTATATGGTTTAAAGTAGACAACTAGAGCTTGGTATAAAAGACTGAACACTTTCCTTTTAGATAGAGATTTTGATAAGGATAGTGTAGACACCACCCTATCTCTAAAGAAAAAAGAAGAAAATCTACTCATTGTTAAGATTTGTGTTGATAATATACTATTTGGATCTACCAATAAAAATCATTGTGATAGTTCTCAAAAATAGTGAGTGAGGAGTTTGAAATGAGCATGATGGGAGTGCTTAGCTATTTTCTTAAATTCAACGTAAAGAAGAGGGATGAAGGAACCTTCCTCATTCAATCAATTAATATAAAGGATATCATGAAGAAATATGAAATATATAATACTAATGTAATAAATACTCCCATGAGCTCTCTTAAGTTGCAAATTAGTTTTCAAATCTATTCTTTTATATCATGTGAGTTTTTGATGATACCAAAATATTATTGTATTGATTGTTGTTACTCTTAACACATATTGGAAAAATCTTATTTGTGATGTTTGTGTGTACTAATATTTTAGGGAAATTATACTCCAGACTACAAGATGGATTATATTAGTGTTTTTTGTAATTAAAGTCTGTACTATTTCTCTTTTTCTTGAGTCCGAGAGAGAGTGATTGTAATTGGGTAACGATGCGCACACACACTGAAGGAGTGAGTCAACTTGTTTATTTAAAAACTAATCATACTGTATGATTATGGAATCATATGGGATGATTTGTCCAGAGTTTTACTCCAAAAAGAAGTTAATCGAATCATGCCTTGAAAAATTCTTTTGTATTATTTGTAATGTACAAAGTTGTCTTCATACAAACAACATCTAGAGTATGAAATGGTTATGTACTAGTTCATCTCAAATGAAATCACCATTTTTTGAACTAATTGTACTGTACAAAATAAGTTTCATATAGACAACATCCAGAGTATGAAACGGGTGCGTACAAGTTCATCCAATATGAATAGGTAATTTTTTTTAAACCATTTGTATTGTAAGAAATTAGTTTCATATAGATGACAACCAAAGTACAAAATGGGCTTGTCCATATTCGTATGATATGAAGCATGTTTTGATTTAAATAGTCCATACTATATGAGGTAGGGTTCATAAAGATGACAACCAGAGTATGAAATGGGTTTGTACGAAATCGTACTAAATGAACTTGTTTAATTTTTAACTATTTTTACTGTACAATTTTAGTTTGTATAGACGATTGACAGAGTATGAAATCAGTTTGTCCAAGACATATAAGGATTTTTGAATTCTTTTGTATGTACGATATACGATCGTACTATACGATCCAAGATAATCAAATAGAAATTTTTAATTTTTTGGATATTTTTTTATGTCCTTTTTATATAAGGGTCCTAAAATTTAACTGAAGAGTGTTCTTCTCTGAATTTTCTCTAGGGAGTGAGAGTGAGAGTGTTTTAGGAGAGTGTCTTGGAGTAAGGATTTAGAGATCTATCAAGTGGAAATTGTGAAGGGTTCATAAGGTTGCCTAATGGTGAGGATCTCTTTATAAGTTCATTAAATCTCTTTCCTACTTGTTTGAATTCTATTGAGAGAAGATCTTTGGACAAGATCTGGTACTATACCATCACTAGGAGGGTAAAAAAGGATGCTGATACTCTACCGACACCAAGAGAGTGTGAAAGGATGCTACTTCTTCGCCATTGTAGGGAGGGTGAGAAAGATTCTAGTACTCTGCCAAAACTAGGAGGGTATGAAAGAATGTCAGTTCTCTACTGTCACTAGGAGGTTGAGAAATAATGATGGTACTTTATCGCTCTAGAGTTAGGTGGAAGAGGGATTATTGTGAGGGCTTCTCTACCTTGCTGTGGGAGCAAAATGAGAGTCACTTTAGTATAGTGCAATACCTGAAGAGAGAGTCTTTAGGGAGTGGATGTAGGTCTAGTTAAACTGAACCATTATAAAAATTAGGTGTTTATTATCTTTATGTTTCCTATATTTTCTATTTTATGCAAGTTTTAATTTTATGGTTAGAAAAATATTTTTGAGAAATTTGTTATTATGATAAAATATAAAATTAGTTTTCTAGATTACTATGAGAATTTTTAAATTACCAATTCACCCCCTATTGGTTAGCCTTGGGACAAATTTTTAGCTCTAATAACCTATTTGAACTTTCAAGTGGTATCAGAGCCTACATTCAAAAATTAAGGTTTAGACAACTTTTTGAAAATGATTAGGGCTACATTTGGAAACCATAACACACTAGAAGGATATTTGATCACTTGACCCTCACTGTTTGATAATATTCCCTTCGATTTTTGGAAAATACATAAGTATACTTTTCTTCAATTGCTTGACTATCATATGTAGATTTTAGTATAGGAAGGCTATACTTGACCAACTAGACTTATTGATGACATTATAAATGAAACACCATTTACTGATTGGATAGTTGAGGAAAAAGAATTAGCTCACTTGAATGCTAAATGTTTAAACATCTTTTTCTGTGCACTTAAGTTTGAAGACTATATGTGTATTTTAACTTATAAAACATAAAAGAAATTTGAGATAGACTTTGCATAACATATGAAAGAACTAATGATGTGAAATAATCTAGATTGAACATTTTATTACATGACTACAAACTTGTTTTCATGAAACTGAATAAATCAATCACGTACATGTATACTTGTTTTACATTGAAAGTCACTTCATTGCATGCTTTAGGTAGGAAACTAACAAATTCTAAGAAAGTCCATAAAATACTTTATTATTTACCTACAACTTATGATGTAAAGTTTGCTGCTATAACTGAATCTAAGGACCTAACTATTTATTCTATTGATAATCTTGATGACACTAATTGCTTACGAGCAAAGAGTGACACAAAGACATATTGATGCATGTGACAAGCGAAAGGAGAAAAATATCACATTGAAAGTGGATGACTCAGAAAGTGGTCAGTTTCATCCTAAGGATGAAGATAATATTACCTTAATGTCAAGGCAATTCAAAAGTTTCCTTAAAAGGAAGCAACGAAGATGTCCATAATGGAACAAAGGTAAATTCCACAAAAATACAAAAGTTTCAACTAACATGGTTTGCTATGAATGTTGGAAGATTGGACACATCAAATTCGATTACCTGCTTCTCAAAGTTAATCCTTGCAAGGAGAAGGTTGAGGAGAAGACCAATGTTAGGATGGAAAAGAAGAGATTGTAGAGAGCATTCTAGGCAGACTCAGCTTCAGATTCCTCATAAACAAAAGTCGAGGAAGTAACAAACTTGTATTTAATGGCTGACAAGCTTGATCAGTTAAATCAAGAGGAGGTATGTGACTTAACCTATGATGAATTATTTAAAGTTTCTTAGAAACTTCATACTACATAGAGGAAACTCAAAAAGCTGCATGCTAAGTTGAACTTAGACTTTTTAGATTTACAAAAGGAGCATGAAATCTTTAAGAATGATCACACATTGATTGATAAAAACCACATGAAATTATTGGATAAATTTGATGATTTAAAAAAAAAAGCATGAACTATTAAAATCATCACATACTGAACTTGAAAATGATTTTAAAATATTTATGAATGAATCTGATCATAGAGAGCATTATTTAAAAGTTGATAATTCAGTTTTAGAAAGTAAAAACTCATATCTTAGAGAGAAATTGAAAGCTCTCGAGGAAAATAGGATATCCCCCACTCTTGAACAATTTTTAAATCTTGATCAGAAGCCTAAAATGTCAAAACCTAAGAACAGATAATATAATGCACATAAATTGGTAAATCCTTTTCTTTGAGTTAAATGTTTTTCTTGTGGAATGGTTGGCTATATTTTTGACACTTGCACTATTCATAGTAAATTATATCTTATATGGAGACCTAATATGCATAATTCATAGCATATCAAAGATGTATCTAGATTATTATTTATAAATGGTGAACCCTAACTTATTTGGGTTCCTAAGTCTAACATTTGATTATTTTGTAAAAATGCTATCGTATAAGACCTCATGAGAGCATTTGGTACCTAGACAATAGATGTTTGAAGCATATGTTTGGAGACACAATATATTATATCGTTAAAAGCCCGGAATGGAGGCAAGGTTACACTAGAGATAATACCACATGGAAAGTGGTAGGTAACTATATGATTAGTAACAAGAGGAATTTTTTCATTGAAAATGTATTATTGGTATAAGGCTTAAAGAATAACTTTTTAAGTATTGGTCATCTTTATGATAAAGGTCATAGTATTAAATTTTTTCCCACAAGCTGCATTATTAGACAAAATGGAATTGATAGGTTGCATGGAAATAGGGTAAATAATGTATACATGCTTGATTTGAATTTCGTTAAATCTTCTAATGGTTTTTGTCTCAAAAAATTACTGATGAATCTTAGTTATAACATATAAGACTTTGCCAAGCAAGCTTGAAAAATCTTAGGAAGATTTCCAAGAAATATTTGGTTGGAGGTATACCAAAATTAGATTTCACTAAGGATTAATATTATGATGCATGTTAACTAGGAAAACAAGTGAAGTCTTTCTTTCATTCAATTTAGGATCTTAGAACTAGCAGACTCTTGGAAGTCCTGCACATCAATCTTTTTGGATCAGTTAGTACTATAATTCTAAGAGTTAAAGTTTTTGGTTTTGTAATTATTGATGATTTTTTAAGATTCACTTAGGTTAAACTCTTATTTTATAAGAGTGAATCATTTAATGAGTTTAAAAGCTTTTCAACTTAGATTCAGAGGAAACTAGGGTGTAAAATTTTATTAATTCAAAGTGATCATGGAGGAGAGTTTAAAAATAAAAAATTTGAAGATTTTTATAGAGAGCAAGGAATTGATCGTAATTTTTTAGCACCTTGGACCCCTCAATAGAATGGAATAGTCAAAAGAAAGAACAAAACACTAATAGAAACTGTTAGAGCCATGTTGGCAGAATACTCACTTCCGAATATTTTTTAATTGAAGCGATTAGTATGACTTGTTATGTTCTGAATAGGGTAAATATTTGATCCAAATTGAACAAGTCACCCTATGAACTTCTTAAGGGAAGAACACTAAGTCTTTCACATTTGTAGGTTTCTGGATACAAGGTGTTCATTCATAATAATGGAAAAACTCCTTTAGAAAAATTTGATCCTAAATCTTATGAAAGTATTTTTCTAGGAAATTTTTGTGTTGGTAAATCCTATAAGGTTTTTAACAAGAGAACTTTGGTAGTTGAGGAGACCATACATGTTATATTTGATGAATATAGTATTCGAAAGAGCCAAGGTTGGAAGAAGATAATATTAAAGATATCTCAAAAGAAATTAAGAAGAAAAATTTTGAAGAGAATGTTGGAATTGAAAACCCTTTGTCTATAGGATAGAAATTTTCTAAGAGTCGCCCTAAGGAATTGATTTTAGGTGAACCTAGCGAGGGTGTTAGGACTAGACATGAACTTAGTAAAGAAGTGAACCACTCTACCTTTATATTGATAATTGAACCCACTAATATAAATCAAGCACTTTTAGATGAATTTTAGATTTTGGATATGTAAGAAGAATTAAATCAATTTGTTAGAAATAATGTTTTGGAATTGATTGAAAAGCCTAAGAATCAAAGTGTTGTTGGGACTAAGTGGATGTTCAAAAATAAAATGAATGATTTGGGTATTATGATTAAGAAGAAAACAAGATTGGTGGCCAAGGGGTATAATCAAATTAATGTAATTGATTTAGAAGAAACTTTTGTCTCAGTAGCCAAACTTGAAGCGATAAGGTTTTTGTTAGTCTTTACTATTTTAAAGGTTTTAAATTGTATCAAATGGATGCTAAGAGTGACTTTCTTAATGGGGTGATATAAGAGAATGTTTATGTTGAGTAACCTCTAAGGTTTAAAAATTCAAAATTTCCAAATCATGTGTTTAAATTAAAAATGGCATTGTATGGACTAAAATAGGCATCTAGGGCTTGGTATAAGAGATTAAGTACTTTCCTATTACAAAGGTCATTTGTGAAAGGAAGTGTGGATACCACTCTCTTTTTAAAAAGAATAGGAGATGACATACTCATTGTTCAAATATATATTGATAAAATCTTGTTTGGATGTACCAATAAAAATCTTTGTGATGATTTTTTAAAAATAATGAGTAGTGAATTTGAAGTGAGTTTGATGGAAGATTTTAATTATTTTCTTAGTTTTAGTATAAAGAAAAATGAGGAAGTAACATTTCTTAAACAGTCAAAGTATATTAACAAATCCTCCAAAAATTTGAAATGGATAATGCTAAACCAGACACTACATCAATGAGTTTCTTAGTGCAGTTAGATAAGGACGCTAAGGGAAAATTAATTGATCAAAAGAAATTTAGATGAATAATTAAATCACTGATTTACTTGACTACTAGAAGACCAGATATCATGTTTAGTATTTATTTGTGTGCTAGATTTTAATATGATCTAAAGGAATCACATTTGATAGCAGTTAAAAGAATTCTAAGATATTTTTTGGGAACTCAAAACTTAGGAATTTTATACCCTAAGCACAGTTCTTCTTTTGAAATAATTGAATATTCTGATTCAGATTTTATAAGATATAAGGTTGATCAAAAAAGTATTTTGGGAAGTTGTCAATTCATAGGAAACTCTTTAGTTTCTTAGTCTAGAAAAATACATAATTAAGTAGCCCTTTTTACTTCTAAAGCAGAGCATTGCCCTAGGTAGTTATGTGGCACAGGTTCTTTGGTTAAGATAACAATTAATTGACATAGGATTTTCTATTGGCACATTTCTTATTTTTTGTGATAATATTAGTGCCATATGCATTTTAAAGAATCATACTCAACATTCTAGAACTAAGAATATTGATATAAGGCATCACTTCATTAGAGATCATGTAGCTAAAGGAGAAATTGAATTACATCACATTTCTATTGAGAATCAACTTGCAGATATTTTCATAAAACCACTTACTTTTGACATAAATAGCAATTTAAGAACCAGATTAGGTGTGATTGATCTTAATTTTTAAATTAAAATTCTGCAAACTTGATTTTCTATGTAATTATGTGTTTTTACTTATTTTCTCTATTTATTTGTTACTATTTGTTCATTTGTGTGTTTTTATTTTGTTTGTTGTGATTGTTTTTCTTTTGGTATTTTATTGTTGGTCTTATTTTTTCTTTTTTGCATGTCATTGGATTTCAAGTGATTGGTTTTGAAAAGTTTTTTTGTATATTATGTCTTTTTTAAATTATTTTCTTCGTATTGTATGAACTTTTTTGTACTATACAAATTTTGTAGCGTGTATATGATATTTTTCTATGCTGAGCATGCATGACGGAGTTTTTCAATATATATCATATTGCACAATGTCATCATCATCTGTATGATTTAGTATTTTTCATCTATACGATTGAGGATGATTTTTCAAATGTTTAGTTATTTTTTTGTCAGATCATACATACAAAATTACATTTTGTCTGTATGATCTTGTTATATGTTTCTCATACGGATGAACCTAACCATCATAAAATAATCTTTAATTTTTTGATTGTCTCGGATGAACAAGTGTTCATCTGTATGATCGTTTAATCAAAAAACCTATACAAAATAATGCCTCAAGAATGGTATTTTATGAAAAGTCATTTCATTTTTGTCCATTTCTATCATATATACAAAATGTTTTTTGTCCTGTATGAATTTAAAATCGTACATATGATCAAAATTTTGTATTATATGATAGGTCATTTTTCTTTAAATAGAAGGGTTTTAGATAAGTTTTTTTTTCTTCACATTCTCATTAGTTTCAAAACCTTCTTGAGTCCAAACATTAAAAATTGCCAGCAGTAGTACATGACCTCTCACTTCTAAGGGTTCATCCTCTCGATCTGGTAGGGTCATTAACTTCTTCTCTAAGGAAAATGAGGAAGCTTTTGATAGGTATTTTGTAGCCAAAATAACCCCTTCCCAACTCCTCACTTAGAGTGATATGAACTTTTATGTCATGCCCCTATATGCCTCAATGTAATTTTCCTTTATCCTTATACTAATTTATGCCTACCATCATGAAACTTTTCAAATGTTCCTTCCAAACATGAAGGTAAACCAAGATAACACCAAGATTATCTCTTTCATCTTTAGGTTGTTTGTAGAAATCACTAAGTAAGATCTAGGCAACTTTCTTCACCTTAGAACCTAAGGAGTTAGAGAGCACAACTTAACCTCTAGAGCAAATTTTGATTGGTCAGAAATATATCAGACTCCTAGAGGTGTTGCCCAAGTAAGCCAACTACCTCATGTGTACACTCTTTATCAGAATGCCAGGATTATCCAGCATGTCTTGAGAACTTCTATCATTGCCAAAACTGGTGATCATATAAATTTGACTCCTCTTTTGTCCACTATCACATACTTGATAATGACTGAAACTCCTTTTGATGAAGCCTAACTAATCATTGACTACATTTACAAACTTATATTGGCCTTGACCCGATTAACACTAATGTAGCTACGATTATTAGTTACTTTATAATGTTTAACCCTCCACCACCTCTAGATCAAAGCCCCTCAGGATATTAGTTGTACTTTTGTGTTGTAGTTGCTGATGAGTTTATATATTTGTTGTTGAGATGTTTTCCTACGATTTTAGTGATTTCATGTGTTAGTGTTTTCATGTTGTTGTTCATGCATTTCTAAGATGATGTTATTTTAAATGGAAAAATGTGTTTATGTAGGTTTCGAAAGATGCATGAAATGATGGAATGTTGTGTTGACGTGCATTGAAGTTTTTTCTTCTTGAAATGTTTATGTTTTTAGAGAAAAAAATTATAGTTGATCTCTATAATAGAATTTTGAATTATTTTTCTCTTCAAATTAATCCCCTTGTAAAATTTAATCTCTTAATATTTTAAATAACATTATGATTGGATATAGATTAGAAAATAAATTTCATGCTCTTATAGACAAGTACTACTTAGCTATAATTATTGCAAAGTTGATGTCTTATTTTTATTTTATTTATTTTTTAATGTGTTAATTTTTGTTAATTATTAAAATTCGAGTTAAGATTTATTGATATTGGAAAGACCAAAAATATCAAAAGATGCCCAAAGCATGCCAATACATGAAAAGATACACAAAATGTGCCACTTGTTTAGAAAAGATGTGCAATATTTGCCAAGTGAAAAGAGGCATAAAATTAGCCCAAATAGAAAAGATGCACAAAGTATGTCATAAAAATAGAGAAGATGCACAATGTCGCAAATAAAAGAATCTATACTATTATTTCCTTAATTATTCTATCTCTTATCCAAATGTATATAATTGACATTAATCTTCACTATTGAATTAGAAACTAATTAATCTTTATTTCATCATTTTGCAAATAATTATTTTTATTTTGATTTGTATAAAATGAACAGTAAACCTTGTTAACTTTTCTTATCTTAGTTATTCTTTGATTTAAAATTTGAGTTTTTATTTTTAGCATTAGGAAATTAATGATCTATTTGCAATTTGTTTAAAATATTCTTCTTCATCAACTATTTTGATTCATAAATTTAAACTTTTCATTTCAAGATTTACTTTTCTTTTGTTGTTGTCAAAAGGGGGAGTCAATAGTTATTATTTGATGTTTTTCATTGTTTGATATATGTTATTTGATGTATGTGTGTATGTATGTATTGTATTGTGTTAATGTTTGTAAGTTTTGTTCGTGTTGTTTTTGTTTTTGTAGTTTTTATTTTTGTTTAATTTTAGGTTTGTGTTTTGATTTTCATGGGAACCCTTTTAAATTTGGCATTCAATTAAGGGGAGCTTAGAAAAAAATTTTCTTAAGTGT
Source organism: Dendrobium nobile (assembly GCA_022539455.1). Classification (NCBI taxonomy): domain Eukaryota; kingdom Viridiplantae; phylum Streptophyta; class Magnoliopsida; order Asparagales; family Orchidaceae; genus Dendrobium; species Dendrobium nobile. Next base: position 25,886,991 of record CM039733.1, read on the forward strand.
TAACTCAAATAATAATTATTTTTTCATCATTAAAAAAGTGAGATTATTATGAGTTAGTTCTCAAATCTATGCTTTTATTTCATGTTAGTTTTTGATGCTATAAAAAATTATTGTGTTGATTACTTTTTCTCCTAACACATATTATAAAAATCTTGTTTGTGTTATTTGTGTGTACTAATATTTTTGAAAATCATACTCCAGTCTGTCGAAGACTTGTTGAAGACTTAAAGACAAATTAGATTATAATTAAAGCATATACTTTTTTTTCTTTTTTCTGAGTGTGAGAGAGTGTGATTGTAATTAGATAACCATGGACACACACACACTGGGGGAATGAGTCAACTTATTTTTTTAAAACTAATCGTATTGAAAGATTATAGAATCGTACGAGACAATTTGTCCTAAGTTTTCCTCCATAAAGAAATTAATCGAATGATGTCTTGGAAAATTCTTTTGTACTGTTTGTACTATACAAAGATGTCTTCATACAGACGACATCCAGAGTACAAAATGGGTATGTATCAGCTCATCCTAAATGAAATCACCATTTTCTATACTGATCGTACTATACAAAATTAGTTTCATACAGATGATATCCAAAGTATGAAATGGGTGTGTACCAATTCATCCCATACAAACATGTAATTGTTTTTGAACTGTTCGTACTATACAAAATTAGTTTCGTACAGACGACGTCCATAGTATGAAATGGAATCATCAATGCTCATTCTATATGAAGCATGATTTGATTTAAATAGTTCATACTATACGAAATGGGTTCGTATAAAATTGTACCCGACAAACTTATTCAATTTTTAAATATTCATACTATACAATGTCCATTAGTATAGATGACTAATAGAGTATGAAATTAGTTCATCTAGGATTATACAAAGATTTTTTAAGCTGATCGAACCTATGAAGTATGTTTGTACTAAAGGATCCAGGATGGTCAAATTGAAATTTTCAATTTTCTAGACAATTTATCTTGTCCTTTCTATATAAGGGTCCTAAAAACTGACTGACGAGTGCTCTTCTATGAATTTTCTTTTAGGAGTGAGAGTGAGTGTGTTTGGGAGTGAGGATTGAGAGATCTATCAAGTACAATTGTGAAGGGTTCACAAGATTATGCAATGGTGAGGATCTTTTTATAAGTTTGTCAAATCTCTTCCCTACTTCTTTGAAGTCTCTTGAGAGAAGATCTTTAGAGAACATCTAGTACTCTGTCATCACTAGAAGGGTGAGAAATAATGATAATACTCTGCCGACACCAGGAGGGCGTGAAAGGACAATAGTTCTCTATAATCAACATGAGGGTGAGAATGGACATCAATACTCTACCGACACTAGGAGGGTGTGAAAGGATGTCAATTCTCAGCCGTCACCAAAAGTGTGAGAAAAGGATGACTGTACTCTACCCCACTTGGGTTTGGTGGAAGAGAAGTTATTGTAAGGGCTTATCCGCCTATCTTTGGGATCTTAAAGAGAGTCACTTTTGTATAGTGCAATACCTATAGAGGGAGTCTTCAGGTAGTGGACGTACGTCTAGTTGGACCAAACTATTATGAAATTTTGTATTTTTCTATCTTTTCTTTTACTGCATTTCTATTTTCTGCAAGTTTTAATTTTGTGGTTGTAAAATTATTTTTGAGAAATGTTTCATTGGGATAAAATCTAAAATTGATTTTCTAGATTACTCAGAGAATTTTAAATTACCAATTCACCTTCCCTCGTGGTTAGCCTTGGGACAAATCTTTAGGTCTAACAACCTATTCAAACTTTCATACTATTTAATTAGACAAGGGCCTAAATGGAAAATTAATTAATTTGAAGAAATATAGATGGATAATTGGATCATTTCTCTTTTTGATTATTAATAGATTTGATATAATTTTTAGTGTGTGTTTTTATGCTAAATTTTAAGCTGTTCCAAAGGAATTTCATTTGACTTCTATTAAGATAATTCTTAGATATCTTGTAGGAACCCAAAACATAAAAATCTAGATTCCTATACACAATACCTCTTTTAAATTCATATGATATTCTTATTTAGACAATATAGGTTGTAGATTTGATAGGAAAAGTACTTTTGGAACTTGCCAATTCATAAGACAATCTTTAGTCTCCTGGTTTAGTAGGAAATAAAATTTTGAAGCCCTATATACTGTTAACGCAAAATATATAGCTTTAGGGAGTTGTGTTGCATACGTCTTATGGTTAAAGCAATAAATCTTAGATTTTGGACTACTTATAGGCACCATTCATATCATCTATTATAACACTAGTGCCATTAGCATATCAAAAAATCTAATCCAACATTCCCAGACCTAACACAAAGACATTAAGCACCATTTCATTAGAGATCATGTAACCAAGGGTGATATAGTGCTACATCATATAGCTACTGAAAATCAATTGGTAGATATCTTTACAAAACACTTATCTTTTGAAACTTTTAGCACCTTTAGGACAAGACTAGGTGTCATAGATATTCATGCTTGAATCAGAATGATTTGGAAATAAAAAAGTAAATAAAATGTTATTTTTTCAAATTTATTTTATAATTGTTTGAATTTTTATTCTTATATTTGTGGTATGTTTTATGTGTGTTTTTTATGTTTTTCTTCTTCTTATATAGTTTTCCAGATCATCGCACACCAGTTAAATTTTTTTTTTCACATCTTACTGTACAATTTGATCATATTGTATGACATGCACAAAGTATCACTTCACTGTTCAGAACACAACCAATGGTTTTGATTGATCAATTTTTGATGATCGTACTATATGAACACCTATTTTGATGCATCTATCATGAGATGTTGGGCAAATTGAATTCATAATTTATGATATTTAATATTGTATCACATTGTACGAAAGCCTTTTTATATAGGAAGATCTAACCAGCCAATGATTGACTAGAGTGACTCCTTAGGATGAACTTCTTCACTTTAATCATCTAGTATGATTTTTCTTGTATTGTACAATAAAACAACCTTTTTTTACTGATCCACTGGTCGAATTCAATGCACTTGATCATACTGTATGATACCATATTGTATTGTACAATATGGTTGATTTTTATTTGAAGGTTGGGAAAATAAGTTTTTTTTTTTCACTCAACCCTTTTTAAACTCTCTTACCTTCTCTCTAAGATCTTAATCCTTGAAATGGCCGGTGGAAAGTGTTTACAAGCTATAGTCAGAAGTTCCTCCCAACGACCCATCGATCCTTGCTTCACTAAATCAGCATACGAAGAGGGTTATAATCATTACAAAACTACTAGGATCATACCATCTAAAATCATAAATCAGGAAGTTCTAAACTTTCTGGTACTTAATATTTTTTCCCGCACCACTCTCCTATTCATTCTCACTCTTGTATACTCGTTCAATTCTTAAATCCATTTCAAACTCTTTGCAAGTCTCCATAATAATAGTGAGGGTACTTTTCTCCAATCTTTTCAATAGGAGGCCTGTTGAAATTACCTATCAAGACTTTCATGAATTCTTTTACCATTTAACTACTAGCAAAAAAGTATACATTGTAGTGTCTAACATTGATTTTGACTTGCCCTTTGCTAACACAACCCTTAAGGAATCAATTGTTAGATACTACATTCCTCATGTCAATACCCTAGCACAAGATGCTAGAATTATTCAACACATCTTTTGCAACTCTATAATTCCAAAACTTAGGGATCGAATTAATATCACACATCTCCTATCTCTAACCACCTACTTCATAATGGATAAAACTTATTTCAGTGCAGCTGAATTAATTATTTGATGTCTTGAGATTCTAATCTACATTAAAGATCCTAGACATAAAAGAAAGCCAAATCATGCCTTAGGTCATATAATTGTCTTCGTCCTTGAATCCAAATATACCTTTTAATTACTTGCACTACTAGTTCATCTTCCAATTTTCTGATCCAATAGCTCCTTCCACGTCTTTTTTACATCTCCCTTCACTGCAATGTTCACTATTATTACCCCTAGCAAGGGGAGGCAAGGGGAGGACATGCACCAACATAAGTTCCAACACCAACAGTCTCAGTATGATATGTTGGTTCAGAGGTTTGACTAGTGGAAACTCATTTTTACACATTCATAGTAGAGGAGAAATAATAACATAAAAATGAGATTGCTCGCTTTGAAAACAATGTAGCATAATAGTACCAACATCAAAAAATTGACATGACTTGGTTTGAAATTTATTTCAATCCGCCTATTCATCCAACCCCCACCACTACCACCTCCATCTAATCATAATCCTTCATACTTTTAATTTTTTATATGATTTAGTTCTTATGTCTGTATTACTTTTTCATCTCTACTTTGTTATGTCTGCTTTTTCTTTTTGGTGTCTTTTTTTAGCAGTTTCCTAATTTTTTGTCATGCCAAAAGGGGGAGTAGTATATTGTTTATAGGGTATATTCTATTTTAAAAAGATCAATTCATTATTTTTTTCTTTTTATTTCCTATTCTTTGTGAGTTCTTCCTTTATGCATTATTTTATAAAGAAAAGCCCTCCCTATTTTTGAAAATTTGTTTAGTAAGGCAGAGTTTAGGAAATTACAGAAATATATTTGAGTTATTTACCAATAATGTTTGCCATCATAAAAAAGGAAGAGGTTGTGGAAAATAATGACCCAAGTTCTGTGATTTTGATGATAACAAACATTATTGGAATCCTTGCTATGCTATCTCCTATTAATTATTATTATTGCATATATATTTTTCTTGTGCACTAATGATTCAGGTTCACGACACACTTGCAAGTTTGATGTGCTCAAGATTGGATAGACTATAGTTAAGTATGTCTTGAAATGTAGTTTTTTTTTTAATTTTCTTGAACCAAATCATGTATTTGGTGGATACGAAGCTTGGTATTTGAACACACGCACATGCTAATTGGAGTGAGATAGGACAAAATTATATGTTTAATTTTTGGATTTAATCATACTATGATATATATTATACTGTACAATCAACACCTCATGAAAATTTTTATAATGGTAAATTGAGAAAATAAAGTTATTTGAACTCATCAAATTGTATGTTCAAGATTGTACATTATGATCAGTTGAAAGTAGGTTCTAGGTGCCAATCATAATTTAGGTAATATTTTAATATTCAAATTTTATAGTAATCATACTTTATGATATGTATCATATGATACGATGTAATTAAATATTACCTAAATTAATCTTATGATTAGGGAGGATTTTGAACTAATTATATTCTTGCATAGGATGATAACTTATCATTGCCAATCATATGGGATAATAATTCAAGTCATTTGAACTAATCATACTAGATGCTTATTTAAATCATCGTGATGATCAACTTAATTTTAATCTCTCCCATGGAAATTATTTCAAGTCTTTGGTTGTTGAGTGTTCTTGAGAGGGATCTCAGAGAAGAAGATCTAGGAGAGCTTTGGAAAGAAGAAAGGGAGAGCTTATGTGTAAGGAGTTCACATGGTTTCTCCAAATAAGTATCTAGCCTTGTTCCTCCAAGTGTGTATCAAGGTTTCTTGGGTACCTCTAGGAATAAGTCCTTCAGCTCAAGGACGTGGTTCTCTTCCATCACTAGGAGGGTGAGAAGGGAGGACATGGTTCTCTTCCATCTTGAGGAGGGTTAAAAAGGAAGACGTTGTTCTCGCCATCACCAAGAGGATGAGAAAGGAAGTCATGGTACTCTGCCATCACCAGGAGGGTGAGAAAGGAGATTTAGGTTATCTCCCTTCTTCTAAAAGGAGAAAAATGATTGAAGGTCTGCTACTATCACCATGAGGGTGAAAAAGCTTCTGCTCTCCTCCATATTCTCTTCGGTGAAGTGATTTGTATTAAGGCTTCTCCACCTTATTGTGGGGTTAAAAGGGGAGACACTATATTGATAGTGTAATACACGAAGAGGAGGAATCTGAGGAGTGGACATATGTAATTGTTTGATCGAACAACTATAAATATCTAGTGTGTTTATTCTGATTTTTTTTATTCTTGCATTTTTACTCTTTTGAATTTTAATTTCATGATAATTGCATGGTGAAATTGAAATTATTGGGTCATTCTACTTAATAAAATATCATAATCATCATTGTTTTAATGTTTTGGTAAATTTATTTTCTTTCAGATTAAGTGTGAATTATTGCTTGTCTTCCAAATACTGAAAAACCCAAAAATATCACCTTTTTTTAAGTATTGGGTCATTCTACTTATTAAAATATCATAATCATCCCTATTTTAATGTTTTGGTAAATTTATATGCTTCCACATTAAGTGTGAATTGTTATTTGTCTTCCAAATACTGAAAAATCCAAAAATATCACCTTTTTTAAGTAAGTAAATAGGTTTTTAAAATTCACTAATTCAACCCCCTCCCCCCCCCTTGGTGTGCTTAGGGACAAGTTCACTTAGGCTTAACTTCCTTATTAAACTTTTTAATCAAATTTAAATAAACTAATTGTATTGGGTGATTCCTTATATCACACTAGACGGTCAATTCATATACTTGAATTGATTATACACTGTCTTATTCTTCATTCAGTACTAACGGGCTATTTGAACTAATCATACTGTACGATCTTATATCGTACTGTATGATCAATGTCAACAAAATTGAATTTATGATTTTTATGATGCCTTGTTTTTAAGCACTATTAATAAACTTATTTTAAGTTTTTGGCTGTTGAGTTTTTTAGAGAGAGCTTTAAGAGAGATTATGGAGAGCTTTGGGAAGGAGAAAGGAGAGTTTTTTGTCTGAGGGAAAAGGAGTGTGATGGTTTTTCACATGGTTACTTCAAGAAAGCTTTAACCTTGTTTCCTCTAGGTGTCATGCTTGGTTTCTTTGGTAGCTCTAGGAAGAAGAATGTCAGCTCAAAGTCCGCCAATGTTCTCTTCCTTCACCAATAGGTTAAAAAAGGATTACTAGGTTATCTGCCTTCACTAGGATGGTGAAAAAGAAATCGGGTTCTCTATTGCACCATGTTAGTGAAAGATTGATAAGGCTTCTCCACCAAACTATGAGGGCTAAAGGAGAGACACTAAAGTTTTAGCTCAATACTTGAAGAGGAGGACTTCAGGGAGTGGACGTAGATCATTGTTTGACCAAACCACTATAAAGTTTTAGTAAGTTCATTCTATGTTTTACTTTTGTAATTTACTTTTTGCACTTTAATTTTTCAAAAAGTTATATGTTAGAAAATTGTATGTTTGACGATATATAAATTTAAGTAACTCATCATCATCATAGTTATAAGTTTCATTTTGATAATTTTATTTTACCTTGGGTGATAACATTAGTTATTTTTAAGTTTTTAAAAATCTAAAAAAATTATTTTATGATACATTTTTTTTATAAAATAGCTAATTTAATCCCCCCACCCCCTCTGGTGTGCATAGGGATAATTCAATGTGACATAACATCCTACATCAAACTTTTAATTGGAATCAGAGCGGGTCTCATTAGTAGCATTTTAGAAAATAATGAGAAAAATGATCCATGACACAATTTGGAAATATAAACACTATTGAGGGTTATTCAATAACTAGTCTACCTTTTTTTTACAACATACCATTTGATTTTTAAAATATCTGAATGTCTACTTTCTTAGAATCTATTGATTTTCACATGTGATTTTTGGTACAAGAAGTTTATTTTGCACCCTTTCATTTTGTTAATGACATAAAAATTGAAGTACTAATTAATGAATGAATCAATGAGGATAAAGAGTTAGCTCATTTAAATACAAGATTTTTAAAATGCTTTTTATGTGCTTGTAAGTCTAAAGATTATATGAGATTTTCTATCTATACCACTAGAAAAGACATATGGGATAAGCTATATATTATATATGAAGGTACTAATGAAGTCAAATAATTTTAGTTGAATATCTTATTGCATAATTACAAACTTTTTCACCTGAAACCTAATAAAAACATATTGAACATGTACACTAGGCTTACTCAAATAATGACATCCTTGCATGCTTTAGGTAGAGAGCTTCCAAATTCTGAATAAGTTATAAAAATTCTTCATTGTCTACTCAATTATTATGATGCTAAGGTTACTTCCACTTTTTAATCAAAAGATCATAATGTTTATTCAATAGAAAACTTGCTAGGCTCACTTATTACCTATGAGTAAGGTGTGAGTCAGAGATTGCAGGATGCATGAGATAGGAAAAGAAGAAAGATATGGCTTTGAAAGCTAGTAACAACTCTGTAGCTGAGGAGGATGATGACATTACACTGATGACTCAATATTTCAAAAGCTTTTTAAAGGGAAAGAAGAAATGTCATTAGTAATGGAATATATGTAATAAAAGTTTGTAAAGATTGTAAACCTTTATGAACTAGCCTGAGGCTAACCAATAGGGGGGGGGGGGGGGGGGTGAATTAGATATTTAAAAATAAATACCTTAAAAAATATTTCACACGCACACATGATAATCTACACAATGGATACGGAAGTAAGAAAATTTCATAAAAATGAAATAAACCAAAATTTTCAACCGCATATATAATTATAGAAAAATAATGTGCAAAAAATAATCAGAATAAACATACCAGAATTTAAAGTGGTTTGATCAACCTAACCTACTTCCACTCCTTGGAGACTCCCTCTCTATGTATTGCACTAAACAATGGTGAGTCTCCTTTTACTCTCGTAGCATGGTAAAGAAGCTTGTACAGATGCTGTTTCACAAACCTGGTGCTACAGAGAACCATGACTCTTTTACAGGCAGAGAACCTCAACTCTACTTTTACCCTCCCAGTGATGGTCAGAGAACAATGATCTTTATTGAAGAATATTTTCTTGAGAGCCATACAGAATCTTGGCAGGCACTTGCAGATACTAGGTAAGATTCTTGCTTGGAGCAACCTTGTGAATCCCTCACAACTTCTCCCACAAATTCTTAATCTCTTCTTTCAAAAAGCACACACACACACACACACACACTCTCTCTCTCACTCTCCTAAAATTTAAATAGTAAAAAAGATCTCTCAAAAGATAGACATGAGAGATTAAATAGAGAGCCTAAAAAAACCCTAAATTTTAATTTTCTAGGAAATATCATCTAGTACGATCGTTAGAGCATCCTATATAAATAGTAAAAAATAGCCTTTTTAGATAGTATGACACACATTTTTTTGTATAATTAGTTCAAGTATTTGTGCTTATTGTTTCGTATGATTCTGCGACCACACTATACAATTAATTCTAGATACTATACTGATCTTCCAGTATGATAGAGGATGATAGGCTACGATTTAAATATTGACCCATACATCTCTTAGGTTATCCTGTATGATCTCACTATATGATTAGAAAAAGAAACATAGTTTTTTGATTTGGATGATACAAGATGATCAAGTATCATCCCATATCTCTCAGGTCATCCAATACGTTCATCACCAATAATCTTGTATGATCTGATCAAACAATTCTATAATAATTAATCCCCTAACAACATGATCTATTTAGGCATGATTGTCATAAATTGTCTAGTACATAATATATAATACAATAGAATTTGATAAAGATTGAATATTAAACTATTACCTGAAATTTGATTCGCGACTATTTTTCATAATCTTAACTGATCATCATGTATGATATGGATTGCATAACATGATTAGTTTAATCACTCTTAATTAATAAAGATGCCCTAATTAGGGGATTATATTTTAACTAAATGTGTAATATGATATACATCATATTCTATGATTAGTTCAAAAATCATAAATTTCTCAAACTCACCAACTCACTCGCATGACTGTGTGTGTGCAAGGCTACTCAGCCAAATATCCATCAGATATATAATTTGACTCATGAATGACAAAAGTACATTGCAATTAAAATTATTGATAGACCAATCATGAGCTGATTGACATTATTAGTGGACTTGTTGACCTGAAATGTTAGAGAGCAGGGCAGCAAAATAGATATGTAATAATAACAATAATAAGGAAATAATAATGTTTGTTATCATAAAAATCACAATACTTAGTTCCAAATTTGCAACAGGTAAAAAGTAATAAAAATTTTAAAACATTGAACATAATCTATTTTGAATGCAGGAAGTCAGGGCATCTAAGATCTGATTGACCCAACCTAAAAACTCACCAGAGCAAGAAGAAGGGCGATGAAAAAACAAACTTTAGGAAATCAAAGAATAGGATACAAAAAGTTTTTGGACTGACTTTGCCTCAAAATCTTCAGAATATGAAGAAGATGAGGATGTAAATATTTTATGTCTCAAGGATAACGATAGTCATGATCAGTTTGATCAAGATAATGTATGTCAGCCATCCTATAATGAACTTTTTTTTTGGGGAGAAAATTCATGATTCATATCGAAAGCTTAAGAGAATGTATGATAGTTAAATTCTAAATTTTCAAAATTGCAAAAAGAGGATGATAATACTAGAGTGGAACATTTTGCATAAGATAATGAGAACATGTCTTTACTCGAAGAATTTGATGCATTAAATAAGAAGCTTGTTGACTTAGCTAATGCTCATAAATCTTGAAGTCTGGTCATATTAAGTTAAAAAATGCATTTGATAGATTAAACATAATTATAGATGACTAAGAGAGAAGTAGGCATGACATCTTATTTGAATTAGCAGATAAGAAAAGTATAACTAATGCGCCAAAAATAAAATTAAAAAAGGCTACGACAAGACACTCATTGGCCTATGTATACACAACCATAACCTAGAACAAAGCATGCATTGCATATCCCCAAGAAGAGGCACCCCACCCCACATAGAATATTGAATCCTTTCCCTGGTGTTAGGTGTTACTCTTGTGAAATGCTAGGTCATATAACCTGCACTTACATAATACACTATAGGACACATTTAGTGTGGTGGCTTAATTCACCTACATAACAATATAAAATGCATGCAAGTCATTCATTAAAGCCTAAGGTTGAATCCAAACATACTTTGGTTCCCAAATATAACATTTGATTTACTTTCTAGGAGTGCTCTCACAAAAGGCCTAGTGTGAGCATGTGGTACTTGGACAACACATGCATACGACACATAATTAGAGATATGAAGTAATCCTTATTGCTGGAGGCCAGGGCAGGAGAGAAAGTTACACATGGAGACAATACCACTGGAAAAGTGGTAGGATCAAGTTTGATTAGAAATTTTAAGAAATTTGATATTAAAAATATGATATAAGTAGATGGTTTGAAAGATAACTTGCTTGGTATCAATCAATTATGTGATAAAGGTTTTAATTTTAAATTATTATCTATTAGTTGTGTGATCAGTTTAAATGGAAATATTTTTTAGAAGGAAATAAAATTAATAATGTTTATATGCTTGACTTGAATTGTATTAAATATAGTATTTTTTTTGTTTGAAAATTGATGTCAATGAATCGTGGCTATAACATAGGAGACTATGCCATGCAAGTATGAAAACACTAAGAAAGATAACCCAAAAGGACCAAGCTATAAGCATACCCAAACAAAAATTATCTAAAGACCACCTTTATGATGTCTGCTAATTAGGAAAATAAAAACTCTATTTCACCCAATCAAGGACATCATCACATGTAGACCTTTAGAAATTCTTCTCATGGATTTGTTTGGACCAGTTAGTATTACCAACTTAGATGGGAGAACATATAGATATGCAATTGTTGGTGATTACTCGAGATTTATCTGGATTATAGTTTATTCACATAAGAAAGAATCATTTGAAGAATTTAGGAAATTCTCAATATGGATTCAAAAGAAATTAGGCTATAAAATTTCAACTATCTATAGTGACCAAGGCGGAGAATTTGAAAATGATAGGTTTGAATCTTTTTTTAAGGAGCTAAGAATATAACAAATTTTTCAGCTCCTAGAACCCCCTCAATATAATGGGGTTGCTGAAAGAAAGATTAGAACCTTGGTAAAAGCTGCTAGAGCCATGCTAGCTGAGTTTAACTTCCTAAATATTTCAAGGCTGTAGTAGTGAATATTTCTTGCTATGTTCTTAATAGGGATAATGTCAGATCCAAACATAATAAGAAATCCTACAAATTACTTAAAGGTAGGACATACAATCTCTCTCACATTCATGTTTTTTGCTGTAAGGTGTTCATTCTAAAAAATAAAAATTTGCCCTTTCGAAAATTTTATCCTAAATCTAATGGAGTTTTCCTAAGATATCTTCTGTAGGTAAAGCTTATAGAGTTTTTAATAGGAGGACATTAGTGGTAGAGGACACCACCTATGTAGTATTTGAGGAATCTATAGATCTGTTGAGCCTAGGTCAGAAGAATAAGAAGTGGTACAAGTCATCCAAAGAGTAGAATTTTTGCCTGATGAATCTGTGCAAGTTAATATTAAAGGAAAAGGGATTCATATAGAGGAAGAATATAATAAATAGGCAAAGTAAGAAATATAATGAATCCATTTTGTGAACATAAAACAAATGATGGAAGAACAAGTAAAAGTAGTACTAGTTAAATCGCAAGCCACTTTGTATGTTCTAAAATTGGATTGTACCAAAAAGAATATGATTTAATCCCATATTGAAAATGATTCATATCACATTCATTTTAAAATTTTGATGATGTAGTCAATCTTATATAACATCTTGCACATTTGATGGCTAGTTATTATAACACTAGGGGAAGTGATGCATTATTATTCAGGCAATTTATTAGTAGTGTATCTTGTATTGCATTTGTTTGGTATATTAAACTGCCCAATGGGTCAATTAGTACCTTCAATGAATTGGAAAATTCATTTGTAATAAGATTTGCTGGTACTAAATATCACATCACTATTGGAGGCCTTTTAGTTGTGAAATAGAAAGAAAGTAAAAGTATGTTAGACTATATCCTATGAAGGAGAAATCTTAGCATGTGATGTTAACCATTGTTGCAAGAGCAGCATATTATATAGATTTGATTAAAAAAATATTCATTGTACAATCACTTTTTTACTGAAAGGTTCAATAATTAAAACCTTTAAGAAGTTATTAGTTTAAGCCTCCGATCTCCAAGAGGAAACCACTAAATACATATTCTTAAATGATAAATTTTCTTTATAAATGAAGAAATTAAAACTCTAGCAGGTTCTAAAAAAGAAATTAGGATTAGTGTTTATAGTTGATAAATGAAATAGTCGATGAAGATTTAGATATAGAATACAAATTGACCTCCTTAGTAACGACAATATAATATATTACATAATACACAGTTTAAACCCCGTTCTCATCTTACTTTTGAAGAGGAAAGAGAAAGGTTTGAAGTACTAAAGAACAAGAGCTATTCATTTAAAAAATAAGCCATCAAAAGAATTTTAAAGAGTCTTTCAAATAAGTCATAATTTAAATTAAAGATCCTAAGAAGCTAGAGGATGTGGTTAAATTGGGATAACCCAATATTACACATGTAACTGGTGATTAGCCATAAATTAGATGATTGCATAACTTTGAAGGAATGACTTACAAGGAAAATTAAAGATGGGCCGATTGTTAAATATTTTATTGTTTTGAGTCTAAAATTCAATAAATGTATAGTTTGTGAGTCTTATACACCTTACCCTATTTTAAAACTAGATGATAGTTGTGACGTTGCATTATCCAATTCCTTTACATGAATTGTTAATACGATATATCATTCATCACTTCAGGATTCTTCAAGAGCACAAAATCTCATTTGTGTTGATATGGTAGCTCTCGATGGAGGACAGAATAAAGTTTATACCAAAAAGTCTAAGGAATTATGAATTAGTAAAGCTTCTATAGTTTCAAAGGAGGAAGAGAAGAATAATATTATAATTATATCTGATAAAGTAGTTATTTCTATAAATGGAGAGTATAAAACTCTTAAACCTTTAACATCATATGAATTTTATTTCATCCCTCATGGGATTAAGAAAGTAATGAAAAAAGATTTCACATATATTGTTTATTTCTGTTGATGAATATTTGGATGAAAATATAAATAATGAAGAAAATAATTCTCAAGAAACACCCTTAAATGAACTATAAGAACCCTTACAAATTTTTTATGATAGTGATTCATATGTTCTTGATGTTTAAAGTAATCCTATCAATATCAAATTTGAAATATCCAATTCAGATAGTTTCCAGGAAGAGAATTCAAACACAATTAATGATTGAGAATTAAAGCAATCTGATGTTTTTTTCCTGAAGAGATAGTTGAAGTAAACCTTTATAGTGGTAAAGTTCTTCCTCCACAAAATTTAGCTACAAATAAGGGAAAATAGCATATAGATAATCAAGAAGCTTCAAATCAACCTCATTTTATTCAAGATTCATATGTAGTAAATTCGGAAGCTTATGAGGTGTGTTATAAGATCTTAGCACATTTAAAAAGAAAAACTGAGTATTATGATGCTTTGGTTCTTTCTAAAGATATGATGGAGGCTTTAATCAAATCTTTACTTAAACTAGATATTAGTATGACTCAGCTAGAATCAATATAATTAGAGAAAGTGTTATATTTTTAGGATGTTCCATAATTCACATTTTCATATGAAAATTTTGTGCTAGGAACTTTGGATCATAATAGTTCATTATATATTTCTATTAATATAAATAATTTTAGATTATTTCATGTTTTTCTTGATCAACGTGTGTAAGTTACCATCATGACTCTTAGAACTCTAGCATACCTAAAAGTAGATTCTCATAAACTCAGCATTGGTAAATTTAAAAATTCAATCATAGTCACACTTGGTCATGCTCTTTTAATTTAAAAGCTAGACTTAGCATTCTAAAGCACTTGTAGAAATCTTGTAAATTTTAAAGCTTAATTTTATGTCCCCTTTTATTTTAATTTCCTTGCTTGAACTTGACCACATGTATAAGATTATGTTAGAAATTCTAATGCCCATTAAATCAATACACAAATTACATAAATTAAATAATTAATCACATCAATCAATTAAATCAACAACCATGTAGTGAAAGCTTGAAAGCTCGACACACAACATTAGTAAAGTAAAACTTTGGCCTAACCTAAGGTTAGAGTTGGTTGTCATAGTAAACCATCTAAAGTTTATGAGGAAGGCTATGTGATTTAGATATGTTCTATATAGGATAATTTGTTAAAGTTGTTTGAAGTTCTGGTTGGTTAAAAGGTTTAAGTGAAAATTTTAATCTAAGTTTAAATATTAATTTTAAAGCAAATTTTAAATGTTAAATAACTACCACCGTTGTTGCTCACCCAGGCTGTGAAAATTATTTCACCTTCCTTATGGCTAAGCTAATAGCCTCGTAGGCCAGGGTTACCTTAGGGTAATAAGTATACCTAAGTGAGTTTAATTTTGTAAGAAAAAATGGTTGATCAATTTTAATTAAAATTGATTTTTCACTGATTTTAATGTTCAAATTATTTTTTTCTAGAATTTTAAGTGATTATTGAATTTTTTAAAAAATTAAATTATTTAAATATATTAATTAAAGGTGTGAAATTTTGACTTTTTATTAAGATTGATTTCTAGAAAGTTCATATTTTTCTTAAAAATTAGACCTTAAGGTGAGTAATTAGACTGTAAGATTATTGGATTTAGATTTTTCCATATTTAGTTAAGATTTTTTATGTTTTGACTTGAATTTGACTTAATGTTGACCAAATTATTGACTTTCTTTATTTGAATTATTTCAAGTTGTTTAATATTTTTCATATATTTTAGACCCTAAATGGGATTCTATGCCTTCGAGTTTTCTCAATTTAGAATTTTTGAGAATTAGTTATACTTTTTAAAGTTTGACTATTTATTTGAAATATTAAAATTATTTAATTAGAGGAGTTTTAATGATTTGATTCCAAATGAACTGGAAACTTTTTGAAATCACCTCCAAATGTTAAAAATGACCTAAGGATGTATTGTCAATTGCTTAAGAATGTTTTGAAAATTTTCATTATTTTAATAAATTTAATTTATTAAATATTAATTTTAATCAAAATTAAATTAAGATTGAAATTAAGGTCTAATGATGGGGCTTTTTCTTTTCTTTGATTAAGGGTTGAATTCTTGTTAATTATAGGTATTATATATAATTTTTTGATTTATTTAATTTTTTTTAAGTTTAAAGATTAATTAAATGTTAAAATTTTGAATTAATTAATTAAATTGTTTAATGAATTTTAAAATCAGTAAGAATTTTTCTATGAGTTGGAGTTGTCACTAACTTCAAATATCTCAAATGTCATCCCTATTGGATGTGTATTTTAAATTCTAAAAATTATTCTAAATGTTCTAAACAAATATCCTTAATTATTGTCCTTATGTGTCACTAAATTGTGTAGGTTTGAAATCCATATCTTGCCTGAAAGTTTGAGTAGGTTATTAAATCTAATAAAAGTGTCTCAATGCTAACAAAGAGGGGGTGGATTAGTAATTTAAAAATTCTCTTGAATTTTAGAAAATCAATTTAATAATTTTTACACAATGATAGAATTTTACAAAATGTTTTTCATCCATAGAAATTTAAAATGCAAAAAATAAAATTGTAGCAAAAAGTAAAAGAACAAAAGACCACCAAAATTTTATAGTGATTCGATCTAACTAGATTTATGTCCATTCCCTGAAGACTCCTTCTTTAGGTATTGTACTAAATCAAAAGTGACTCTCTTTTTTCCCCTACAGCAAGGCGGAGATGCCCTTATAAAACCTCTCTTACACCAACCTGGTGCGACAGAGTTTCGACATCCTTTCTCACCCTCCTTATAATGGCAAAGTACCAACATCCTTTCTCACTCTCCTGGTGATGGTAGAGTACCAACATCTTTTCTCACCCTCCTTATGGAAGTAGACTACCAACATCCTTTCTCACCCTCCTAGTGATGCTAGAGTACCAACGTCTATTCTCACCCTCCTAGTAATAACAAAGTACTAACATCCTTTCTCACCATCCTGGTAATGGTAGAGTACCAACATCCTTTATCACCCTCTTAGTGATGATAGGGTACCATGATTTTCTTTAAAAATCTTCTCTCAAGAGCCTTCAAGGAAGTAGGAAAAAATTAAAAAAAAAAAAAAGAGATCCTTTCCTTTGGGCAACCTTATGAATCCCCTCACAATTTTCTCTTACAAGATCTCTCACTCTTCACTCTTAAAGCAATCTCCCAAACACTGTCCTTATCCAATCTTAAGAGAAATTCATAGCAAGATCAAGAGTGTTAGTTTTTAGGATCTTTATATTTGAAAAGGCAAGAAAAACTATCCAGAAAATTGAAAATTTTATCTGGAACATACTCAAATCGTATAGTACAATCATGGATCGTTTGTATAAATAGTTCAAAAATCCATGTATGAACTGGATTTCATATTCTATTAGTTATCCATATGAACTAACATTGTACTATATGAATAGTTCAAAATTGAACTAAATTTTTTGGTATGATCCTGTAATAATCTCATTTCATACACTGTGACTCATCTGTATAAACCACACTTTATACATTACAAATAATTTAAACAAATCATGTTTCATATGGTACGGATGTAGATGATGCCATTTTGTACTCTATGAGTCATCTATATGAACCACACTTTGAACAATATGAATAGTTCAAGAAATGATGAGATCATTTGGAACAAATTGGTACGTGCCCATTTCATACTTTGTGAGTCATTTGTATGAAAATCCATCTTACAGTACGAATAGTTAAAAAAATGATGAGTTTGTTTCAGACAAATTGGTATGCACCCTTTTTCTACTCTATGAGTTGTCTGTGCAAAAAAACATCGTATAATAGAAATAATTCAAAAAAAAAAAACTAGCCATGATTTGATAAACTTCATTTTGAAGGAAATACTATGATAAATCATCTAGTATGATTTAAAATCATATAGTATGATTTAAAATCATATAGTATGATTCATTTAAAAAAAATCATATTCTAACTCACTCCCGTAGTTTATGTATGCATGGTTACCCAGTTACAATCACACTCTCTCAAACTAGAGAAAAAAATAAAAAAAAATTTATAAACTTCATTACATGCAACCCTAATCTACTCTGTCTTGAAGTATTCAGTAGTCTAGAGTATAATTTCTCTTAAATATTAATACATAAAAAATAAAAAGAAAAAAATATCCAATGTATGTTAGGAGAAATAATAATCATAATAATAATATTTTGTTATCATCAAAAAATCACATTATATTAAATTCAATCTAGAATTCTAAGTTGCAATAATATCCCCCATTTTGATGATGATAAAATAATTATTATTTGAATTAACATTAATGGTCATTTTTCTACTAAGCTCCCCCTCAATGAATGCTCAATTAAAACAAGGAATTTCAATCAAAATAAAAAAAACATATTAAAAAACAAAATATAAGTAAATTCTAAAATAAAACAATAACACATATATACTATATACAACAAACAAACACTATTAAATTAAAGAAACAAACCAAACAAATAATAAATAATGAGTCCCCCTTTAGACAACAGCAAAAAGGGAAGTGCCTCTTGAAAAGGTAAGTTTCTATTAACAAATCTAATAGATGTGGAAGAAGAAGATTTTAAACAATTTGTAAAGACAACATTAGCATCATAATGTGAAAAGGAAATTATCATATTTTAAATAAAAGAACAATTAAAGTGAAAAAAGTAACTAGGTTCACTATTCGTTCTAGACAAACCAATTAAAAATAAATTTTGCAAAATAAAGAAATAATGATTAATTAGTTTCTAATTTAATAGTGGAGATTATTATTGATTAAATAGATTTGTGTAAGAAATAGAAAGATAAAGGAAAGAACTGTATGAACTTTCAATTGGAGACATTGCACATCTTTTCAATTTTTGGTACGCTTTGTGGATCTTTTTAGTTTGGGCTAATTTTGTGCCTCTTTTCATTTTTATCAAACATTGCACATCTTTTTTTTCTTAAACTTCTGGCACATTTTGTGCAACTTTTCAAGCTTAGCAAACCTTGTGCATCTTTTTAGATTTTTGGTCTTTCCATTATCAGTAAATCTTAAGACAAAATACAATAATTAATAAAAAATAACACACTAAATAAGAAATAAAGTGAAATTAAGACATCTATATTTCAACAAAAAATTAATTTGTAGAATAAAGTTTTTTAAAATTTTCATTCCATAGATAATCTATAGTTCTTTAGTTTATTGAAACTTAAAACAATTCAAGAAGAAAAAAGAAAGATTTCATTACACATAAGAATCAAATATAGCTAATATATGATACCACAAAAAAATACAATATTACTAATCCATCACATGAGAACCAAAAGAAACAACATAAACATCATGCACAATAGAAGATAAAAACTAATACTCCGAAGGACCCTAATCTGGAGTTAGCTGAGGAGGTGTGAACATCATAATGTAGCTATTAATGGTTGCTACTTGAGTGTTGATCGAGTCAAACTATCATCTGATTTAACCCATGTTTTCATTATATCTTGCCTCAGGCTGGTTTAAGTGAGTCTCAATTTGATCAAAACTTTGATCAAATTGAGATTCAAGTCTATCAAATTGTTGGACCATTTCTTATTACAAATGATGATTAGGTCCTTTAACAAGTTCAGGTGCAGGAGCAGAAGCAGGTGCTCCTTGTTCATCCTATTCTTCTCCCTCACCCCTTGATCTCGGTTAAAGAGAGAATGAAAAGATACATTGGTAAAATAGATATGAAGCTGAGTAGGTGGTTTAGGATGAATCAAGTTATATTTCTTTTATAGAACATAGGCAACTAAATGTCCTAAAGCCATATTTTTCTTTCTCCTATTATGAGGGAGTCTAATGCCGATAAGCTTATAGATGTATTAGATAATCAATTGGACTTCATCTATAGGAGTGTTTGTCATGATGAGATATATGACTATAGAAAGTAAGGGAGATAGGTTTATACAATTAGCAACTTTAGATATAATAGAAGTCCTTAATACGTGTTGGATAATCCTAGCATTTTGATTTAGGGTGTACACATAAGGTTGTTGAATGACTGAAGCAACTCCTCTAAGGATTTAATTAGTTTCATACCAGTCAAAATCAGACCTAGAAGTCATTATGTGTGCCCTAACCCCTTCAATTATAAGATTTAGGAAGGTGCCTAAAAATTCTTTGGTAATCTCTACTTACTATTTAAAGATATATGAAGACATCCTATAATGAATTTCATTCATTCTCAAGTGCATAAGGAAATAGTGGATTGTGTCAAGATGGTAAGCATAAATTATAGTTAGAATAAAAGCGAATTGAGTCAAATCAAAAAGAGGCATTACTACAAAGTTAATGTATCTTTGGATAAGGAAACGAGATGGAGTTTTCTTCACCTTAAAGAAATGAGTGTTGGCTTCTTCATTATCTTTCAAGAGAAAGTTCTCATCATGTTAACCATAATGAGATGAAGAGGCCTTGGAAGTCCGTGCTTGCTTTCTGCTGCTAGCCATTTCTAGAGTGAGGACACGAGATGGTTTGAGATTGACGAAGATTGTGAAGAAAAACCATCGAATACCTTCAAATTTAAAGAAAAATGGCACTGTCATACAATACAAAAATTCATTCGTACGTATGATTGTGAGATCATATGGGATAAAAATAATTTAATACATACGAATGAAAACTTCAAAAAATGAAATGACTTTTAGTAAATTGTCATTCCCAAGGGGTCATTTCGTATAGCTTTTTGACTAGTACGATCGTAAAGACGAACACATATTTATTCAGAATAATCAAAATAATAATGATCATATCAGGCAGTTAGGTTCATCCACATACAAATTGAAAATAAGATTGTACAAATAAAATGTGATTTTTATGTATATATTTGAAAATATTTGTCATTGGAAAGCGTGTCCCATTCCTATAAAAAAATTAATGAATCGTACACTATAAATATTTCATCAAATAATACGATATGCTTACAAAAATCTCATTTTTGTCTGCTCAACGTAGGAAAAAAATCATGTATAGTCTATCAAATTCGTACTATATGAATGTTCTTCATACAGTACGAATGAGAAAGTTACTCAAGACTTAATAAACAAAACTTTCTTTCAAAAACAAATCATCAAAGATCCCTGACATGCAATAATGAAAACAAAAAATAAAACTAACAAATAAATAAGCATATAATAAAAAAAAATCAACCCTTAACAAAAACAAATAAAGAAATAACCAAACACAACAACATACATGAAATATATTGCACATCAAATTTGCAGAATTACAAATTTTAAGCATGAATATTAATCACACCTAATCTAGTTCTTAAGGTGCTATATGTTTCAAAAGCCAATGGTTTTGAGAAAATATCTGTAAGTTTATTCTTAGTAGCTACATGATGTAGCTCAATTTCTCCTCTAGTGACATGGTCTCTAATAAAGTGAGGTCTTATATCTATATACTTGGTTCTAGAATGTGGAATATGATTCTTTGAAATGTATATGGCACTTGTATTATTATAAACAATTGAAATAGTGTCAATAGAAAATCTTAAATCAATAAGTTGTTATTTTTGAACCTATGCCACATAACTATCTAAGGCAATGTATTTTGCTTCAATAATAGAAAGGGCTACTAAATTTTGTTTTTTGTTAGACTAAGAAACTAAAGTGTTTAATATGAATTGATAAGTTCTAGAATTACTTTTATGATCGAACCTATATCCTACAAAATTTGAATCAAAATATCCATTAATTGCAAACGAAGAGCTATGCTTAGGATACCAAATCCCTAAGTTTTGAGTTCCCAAAAGATATCTCAAAATTCTTTTAACAGCAGCAAATGTGATTCCTTCGGATTATCTTAAAATCTAGCACACAAATAAACACTTAATATGATATTTGGTCTACTAGTACTTAAGTAATGTAATGATCCAATTATTCCTCTAAATTTCTTTTGATCAAAAAATTTTCCCTTAGTGTCCTTATATAACTGCACTAAGGATCTCCTTGGTGTACTCACTAGTTTAGCTTTATCCATTTCATAATTCTTATGGATTTCCCAAATAAACTTTGACTAGCTAAGAAATATTCCATCCTCTTTCTACATTATGCTAAAACTAAAAAAATATTTTAAGTCTTCCATCAAACTTATTTTAAATTCACAACTCATTATTTTTGAAAAGTCATCATAAAGATTTTTATTGGTGGATCCAAACAAGATATCATCAATATATATTTGAACAAAAAGTATGTCACCTCTTACTCTTTTTAAGAAGGGAGTGGTGTCCACACTTCCTTTAATAAATGATCTTTTTAGTAGGAAAGTATTTAGCCTCGCATACCAAGTCCAAGGAGCCAATTTTAGTCCATAAAATACCTTTTTTAATTTAAACACATGATTAGGGAAGTTTTAATTTTCAAAACCTGGAGATCGCTCAATATTGAAAGTTTATCAGGGATGTTAAACCCTTATGAACTAGCCCAAAGCTAACTAAGATGGGGGGGGGGGGTGAATTAGTATTTAAAAAATTTATCTAAACAAAAACAAGAACATAACCAAACCAAGATTCAACACAAAAGAAACTAAGTGCAAAAATTAAATGCGTAAGTATAATAAAAGAACACACCAGATTTTATAATGGTTTGGTCAACTTGACCTAAGTCTACTGCTTGGAGGCTCCCTCCGAGTATTGCACTAAACTCAGTGTCTCTCCTTTTTCCCCCTCAGTAAGGCGGAGAAGCCCATACAAAAACTCCTTTCCACATAACCCCAATGAGGCAGAGAACCCAACTCCTTTTTCTTCCTCCAGAAGCAGGCAGAGAACCCAACTCCTTTTTCTTCCTCCAAAAGCAGGCAGAGAACCTCGATCAGTTGCTGAAGTAGACCTATCTAGAACCCCCAAGGAACTAGGGATGACGACTAGAAAAGATGAAACAGATCCTTGCTTGGAGCAACCTTTATGAAACTCCTCAAAAAGTCCCCCTTACAAAATCCTCTCTCTCTCTCTCTCTCTCTCTCTTGCTCTCCCTCTCCTCCTGGCTCTCTCAGGTCAAGACAGCAGTAAAGATTATCATTTGAGAAAAATAAGAGTTCTTTTAAATAAGGACACCAAATTAGCCCTAATTAGTAACTAATCATCAAATATCATCCAGGATGATACATCAATCATCTTGTACGATCAATTCAAATTTTGCTCAATCAGCCAGGATAATTTGAAAGAGTCTTGATGATTAGTAGGTTACTTTGTTTAGATCATATAGGATGATAGGTTATTGTCTTGTACGATTAGTTCAAGTCGTCAAATATCATCCAGATCATTGCCCTTGATGGATGTTGGGACGATGGAAAAATAACTAGGTCGTCCAGGTCAATTAGTTCAAAATGATGATTATCATCCAGAATGTTTAACTGAATGGATGTTTGGATGATGAAAAAATAACTTAATCGTCCTGGCCAATCTCCCCATCATCCTGGATGATTAGTTCAATTCAGTACATATCATTCACCCTGAATGGAACCAAGCCAATTTTAGATCGTCTAGGAAGAACTAAAGTTTGTTAACTGATCATCCCGGATGATTTTGCAATTGTTAAGGATGATATAATCGAGCAATCAAACCTTAATTACTTTTATTAATTACCAGATAAATTTAAGAATAATTGTGTTGCATCGTCAAGGATAATATCCTAGATGATGTCCTGGACGATCTTCAAAAGGAAAATAGGCCTAAATAGATATGATGGATGATTCTTTCTGATTTGAGCCTATCATCCCAAATGATGCAAATATCATCCAAGACATTTCGCTTAATTATGGTTGCCTTAACCAGGATGCCCTAATTAGGATTTCTATTTTTAACTGATCGTCAAGGATGATTTTTGGATCATCCCGGATGATGTGATGAAAATAAAAAAGTATAATAATTAGATAGAATTTTTCCCCCAAGTGTGTGTGTGTGTAAGATTATTTAGCATCAAGATCCACAACTTTTATAATTGACTCAAGAAAGGACAAAAGACACTTGACGTACGTTACAAACTGACTCAGTCCCAATCTACCCAATCTTGAGCTGGTTCGATTTGCAATTCGATCTTGTGGACCTAAAACATTAGTAGGAAAAACAGTCGTAGAAAAAAAAATGTTTGCTATCATCAAAATTCTATTTCCTAAAATTAGATTTGTAACAATCTTTCTCTTTTTGATGATGAAAAATAATTAAAATCAAAACTAAATAAAATACAAACAAATAAAAAATAAAATATGAACAAGTAAAATATTATGATGAAACAAACTCAAACAAACACTACTCCCCCTTTTGAAATTAAAAAGAGAAGGAAAAATAAAAAGAAAAGAAAAGCAGAATAGAGGATAGAAAAGAGGAACGAAAGAAAAGTTTTTTTTTTTAAATCAAGACATGAATATAATAATGTTTCCATGTGATTAGATTAAACATTTATAAGAACAATGAGTTAACATCATCAAAATCTGAAAAAAAATGTAGAATAGCTGATCTTATTAGCCCTTGCTTGGACTTCTCTCAAGACAGAATCGTCTTTTAAAAACAAACGACCTAATCAGAAAAACCAATTAGATAAGAAAAAAAGGTCCATTCAAAACTTGGGTTTAGAAAAAAATATCTTATAGAATAATATACCAAAATAATTTGTCACAATCATGAAATTCGAAATCAAGCCTTTAAAAATATCAAGTGAGACATGAATTCTTCTAAGATTTTAGGGTTTGAAAAAGAAGGAAGCTTGCCTTTTGTGAGATCATTTTATGCCTCTTGTTAATTGATTGGCACACTTTGCGCTTCTTTTGATTTTTTGATATACATTGTGTATTCTTCAATTTTTTTTGTGTGGTCATTACGAGTCTTTTCAGTTTTTCTTTTTTTGGGGCTCATTTTATGCCCTTGTCATTTTTGCAAGCTAGATCCCTTTTCAAAACTCTTAAATACTCTCAGTTGTGAGCATATCTTCCACATATTAGAGAAGAAAAACTTACTCTCTACTATAAGGAAGAATAAATCACAAAATATAATCAAATTCATATGATAAATGCAACAACAAGATTTCAAATAATTTGAAAGTAATATAAAGACTTTGAACATTATATATATAAGATAGATTACTATTACAAGATAAAAAAGATTTCAATTGCAAAGTCCAGTTGTTAATTTGAGATAGATTTTTATTTTGAAAATAAAATTACACCACTAAAAGAGGTTAGAGGAAATGAAACAATCAATGGTATTTCTCCCTTTAACTGATTTAAAGATGTAAAATATTGACTAAAAATTTTCAAAAATAAAAATATGGAAAAAATATTATTTTAGTAGTGATCACAATGAAAAGAAGAAAAAAACTAAAATACAAAAATAAAACATGAAAAATAAAAGCAAGTAAAAGTAAAATAAACAAATGTGAAACAAATAAAAGAGTAAAAACAAACAAGCAACAAATTAGAAAATTCAGAATTCAGTAAACATCAAGTTCATGCATTTATGTTAATCACACCCAATCTGGTCTTAAATTTATTGAAAGTATCAAAAGCCATTGGTTTAGTAAAGATGTCAGCCAATTGATTCTCAGTTATCACATGGTGTAACTCAATGTCTCCTTTGGTCACATGATCTCTAATAAAGTGATACCTTATATAAATGTGTTTGGTCCTTGAATGTTGGATAGGATTCTTAGAGATGTAGATGGCACTAGTGTTATCACAAAAGATTGAAATTATGCCTATAGGTAATCCTAAATCCATATTTTGTTTCTTTAACCAAAGGACTTGGGCCACATAACTCCCTAAGGCAATATACTCAGCTTTAACAGTGAAAAGTGTAATAGAGTTTTATTTTTTACTAGACTAGGAGACTAAAGATTGTTCTATGAATTAGCAAGTCCTAGAAGTGCTCTTTCTGTCCACCCTACATCCTACAAAATTAGAATTAGAATATCCAATAATCTCAAAAGAAGTGCTATGCTTAGGATACCAGATTCTTAAGTTTTGGGTCGCTAAAAGATATCTAAAATTTCTCTTAACTGCAGTCAGGTCGGATTCTTTAGGATCAGCTTAAAATATAGCATAGAGACAAACACTAAACTTTATAACAGGTCAGCTAGTAGTCAGGTAAAGTAAAGATCTAATCATCCCTCTGTACCTCTTTTGATCAATATATTTTCTATTTGAGTCCTTATCCAACTGAACACTAGAGATCATGGGAGTATTTTTTTGGCTTGGCATTATCCATTTAATATTTCTTCAAGATGTCATGGGGGTTATCCTACAAACATATCCTCTTTTATTATTCCATTTTCAAAGGCACTTTTAACATCCATTTGAAAAAGCTTAAATCCTTTATAACAGACAAAGGCTAGTAGCATTCTAATGGCTTCCAATCTAGCTAAAGGGGTAAAGGTCTCCTCAAAATCAATCCCTTCTATTTGGTTGTACCCCTTAGCTACCAATATTGCCTTATTTCTAATCACTACACCATAATCATTAATTTTATTCTTAAAGACCCATTTGGTTCCAACGACACTTTGTCCCTTTAGTCTTTCTACAATCTCCCAAACATAATTCCTAATAAATTGGTTTAATTCCTCTTGCATGACTAAGATCTAAAACTCATCATACAAGGCTTGATTAATGTAGATGGGTTCAGTCATTGAGATAAAGGTAGAGTGGTTCACTTCCTTCCTAAGTCCATGCCTAATTCTTACACCTTCAGAAGGGTCTCCTAAGATTAGTTCTTTAGGATGACTCAAAAAATATCTCCAATCCCTAGGAAAAGTGTGTGTAGGATCAACCCTTTCCTATAGATTTACATTCTCCACTCCTTGGGTAATCTCACATACTTCTTTAGTGTTTTAGGACTCTATCCTCTTCTCCAAATTTTCAACACCTTTAAAAATCTCTCTAACACCATCTTCATCCTCAACTTTAGACACCTTAGGATCAGATTCATCAAATACTACATGAGTAGTCTCCTCCACCACTAATACCCTCTTACTAAACACCCTAAAGGATTTTACAACACTTGAATATCCCAAGAACACTCATTTATCAGATTTTGGGTCAAATTTCCCTAAGTGTGACTTCTAATTATTAAGAATGAAAACCTTACAACCGAAGACATGGAGGTGTAAAAGATTAGGTGACCTACCCTTAAGGATCTCATAAGGTGTCTTATTAAGTTTGGCTCTAACATTCACCTTATTCAACACATAACAAGCTGTGTTTATCTCTTCAGCCCAAAAGTAGTTTGGAAGTGAATACTCAGTAAGCATTGGTCTATCATCTTCTACTAAGGTTTCGTTATTCCTTTCAGCTACCCCATTATGCTGAGGGGTCCTTGGAGCTGAGAAGTTGTGGCTAATCCACTTTTCCTCACAAAAGTCTCCAAATCTCTCATTTTCAAACTCTCCGACATGGTCACTATAGATGATCAAGATCTCATTACCTAACTTTTTTTGAACCCAAGAGGAAAAGGATCTAAACTCATTAAAAGACTCACTCTTATGAGACAAAAATTTAATCAAAGTTAACCTTGAATAGTCATCGATAATCACAAAACCATTGACTTTCCCCCCTAAGTTGGCAGTGTTAATGGGTCCAAATAAGTCCATATAAAGGACTTCTAAAGGTCTATAGGTGCTAATATCCTTAACGGAATGGAAAGAGGATTGAGTTTGCTTCCCTAGTTGGCAGACATGACATATGTGGTCTTGGTGAACTTAAGCTTGGGAACGCCTCTAATTTGGTCCTTTTGGTCAGTCTTCTAAGGGTTTTCATATAGGCATGACATAATAACCTGTGCCACAACCAAGAATCATCAGTAATAGTTTTTAAATAAAATAAAGTAGCATATTCAATATTATTTAAATCAAGCATGTAAACATTGTTGATCCACTTTCACTGTAAAATAGTGTTGTTATTCAAGCTAATAATGCATGTATTTGCTAAAATTTTTATGATGAAGCCATTGTTGCACAGTTGACTGATGCTTAGTAAGTTATATTTCAGTCTATCTACAAGCAAAACATTTTTAATCAGAAGGTTCTTGGAGTTTTTGATTATACCTGCGCCCACCACTTTCCTGGTGGTGTTGTCTCCAAGAGTGACCTTGCCTCCAGCTATGGCCTCAAGGGAAATGAATTGGTTGACATCTCCAGTCATGTGTCATGAGCATCCACTGTCCAGGTACCACATGCTCTCATGAGGCCTTTTGTGAGAGCAAGCATGCAAAATTATCAAACGTCAGATTTAGGAACCCAAGCGGTTTTAGGTCCCTTCTTATGGAAAGAAGAATGTAATGCATGTGTGTTATACTATGAATCATGCAATTTGGGCCTCCACACCCAATATATCTACTATAGTGAATAGTGCAAGTGTATGAAATGTGTCCTAGAATGCCACATGAAAAATATCTAACACAAGGAAAATGATTTACTAATATACTTGGGTGGTGATGCTTCTTCTTAATATTATGTGATGCATGCAAAGTTGGTTTATCATTTTCAAAAGCTTTGAGTTTTTCTAACTTCTTAAACTCCTTTTCTAACTCATCATGAGATGATTTCAATGAATCATGTGCATCAGTTAATTCAATATACTTTTTATTTAATGCATCAAACTCATCAAGTAAAGACATATAATTACTATCAATTTGGACGTGATCTTTACGTAAAACTTCATGCTCTTTTTGAAAATTCAAGAACTCTAATTTTAAACTAGTATGTAATTTCTTAAATTTCCTATATGATGCATGAATTTTTTTAGAAACTTCAAATAATTGATTATAGGTTAGTTCACATACCACTTCTTAGTCAGACTAACCAAGATGATCACTGGATATCAAGCACAAGTTTGTTGTTTTCTCCTCAACTTCAGTCTTAAAGGAATTAGATGCAGAATATGCCCAAAATGCCTTTTGGAACCACTTCTTGTCCTTCTTGTACTTGGGTTTCTCCTCACCCTTCTCCTTACTTGAGCGATCCTTAAGTGTAGGATAATTAGCATTGACATGTCTAGGCTTCCTGCATTCAAAACAAATAATATTAGAAGAACCTTTAAAATTTTTGCTATCCTTACCTTTTTTCAACTTCTGATGATGCTTGTGATTCTTTCTTAGAAAGCTTTTTAATTTTCTAGTAATGAAGGCAACATCATCGCTTTTAGGCCCAGAAGAATTTGTATCCATATCATTAGCTTTCAGTGCCATAGTTTTCTCCTTCTTCTTCTCACCTGCATCAAGTTGTCTTTGGTTCACCCCTTGCTTGTAAGCAATGAGTGAACCAAGTAAGTTATCAATAGAATGAAGCTTGGTTTCAAACTCTGATTCAAACAGTAGGAGTACGCCATGCTAATGTGCCTTGGATGATCCACATCTCCGGGTCAGGCGCCGATGAGCACATTGAACTATCCATGTTCAAATCTTTAAATTCAATAATTGCAGTAATCTTAGCATCAAAGAAAGAAGTCAAGTATCTCAAAATTTTATTAACTCTTTCATAGTTAGTTAGCTCTCTTCCTTAGGCATGTAATGAGGTGATAATTTGAGTAAACCAAGTATACATGTCAGAAATCAATTCAATAGGTTTCATATAAAAATTTTTGTAGTTATGCAATAAATATTCAACCTAGATTGCTTAACTTTATTTGTTCCTTCATAAGTAATATATAATATATCCAAAATTTCTTTACTAGTAGCACAAATTGAAACACACATATAATCTTCAAATTTCAAAGCACATAAAAAATAGTTTAATCATTTTGCATTCAGTTGCACTATATCCATATCCTTAAAAGTCCATTCAGTAAAAAGAAGTTAAGCTTTAATACCATTAATTTCATGAGACAGAGGTGAATAATCATCCTTAACAAGCATCCACATGTGATAGTCAATCGATTGTAAAAATATAGACATGCGAGTTTTCAAAAAAACAAAAGGAATATTGTCAAATAAAGGTGGTCGGGTAATAGAATACCCTTCTGCAGTATTACGATTACCAAAGTTAGCCATTGATCAAAATTCAAAAGCTTTCAAAAACTTAATTTTATAAATCCCACTCTGATACCACTTGAAAGTTCATCAGGGATGTTAAGCCCTTATGAACTAGCCCAAAGCTAACCAAGATGGGGGTGATTTGGTATTTTAAGAATTTCTCCAAACCAAAATACAAACACAACCAAACCAAGATTCACCACAAGAGAAACGAAGTGAAAAAATTAAATACGGAAGTATAATAATAAAGAACACACCAGATTTTATAGTGGTTCGGCCAACTTGACCAACATCCACTCCCTAGACGCACCCTCCGAGTATTACACTAAACTCAGTGTCTCTCCTTTTTCTCCCTTAGAAAGATAGAGAAGACCATACAAAAACTCCTTTCCACCGACCCCAGTGAAGTAGAGAACCCAACTCTTTTTGCTTCATCCAGATGCAGGGAGAGAACCAAACTCTTTTTGCTTCCTCTAGAAGCAGGCAGAGAACCTCTATATGTTACTGAAGTAGACCTCTCTAGAACCCCCAAGGAACCAGGGATGATGATCAGAAAAGATGATACAGATCCTTTCTTGGAGAAACCTTTGTAAAACCCCTCACAAACTCCCCCTCATAAGATCCCCTCTCTCTCTCTTGCTCTCCCTTTCCTCTTAGCTCTCTCTGGCCAGGACAACAACAAAAGATTATCTCTTGAGACAAACAAGAGATCTTTTAAACAAGGGCGCCAAATTACCCCTAATTAGCAACTAATCATCAAATATCATTCAGGATGATCCATCGATCATCTTGGATGATCAGTTCAAATTTAGCTCAATCAGCAATGATGATTTGGAAGAGTCTGGATGATTAGAAGGTTACTTTGTTCAGATCATCCAGGATGATAGTTATCATCCTGTATGATTATTTCAAGTCATTGAATATCATCCAGACCATAGCCTTAGATGGATGTCAGGATGATAGAAAAATAAGTAGATTGTCCAGGACGATCTCACAATTATCCGGACTGTTTAGAACAAAACAACAATTATCATCCAGAATATCACCTTGAATTGATATCTGAATGATGAAAAAATAACTTGATCATCCTGACCGATCTCCTGATCATCCTGGCCGATCTCCAAATCATCCTATACTACTAGTTTAATTTAGTACATATCGTCTATAGCATCACCCCGAATGGAACTAGGCCGATTTTTGATTGTCCAGGAAGAACTAAGGTTTGTTAACTAATCATCTCAGAGGATCCTGTGATCGTACAGGACAATATGATCGAGCAATCAAACCATAATTATATTCCTTAATTACCATATTAATTTAGGCATAATTATGCTGCATCATCCAAGACTATGTCTTAGACAATGTCCAAAAATAAAAGATTCCTAAATATGTATGGTAGATGATTTTTTTTATTTGAGCTTATCATCCCGGATGATACAAATATCATTTAGGATGATTCACTTAATTACGGCTGTCTTAACCAGGATGCCCTAATTAGGATTTCTATTTTTAACAAATCTTTTATGATAATTTTTGGATCATCTCGAATGATGTGATCAAAATAGAAAATTATAATAATCAAATAAAAATTTTCCCCCAAGTGTGTGTGCAAGGTTACTTAGCATCAGGATCCACAACTTTTATAATTGACTCAAGAAAGGGTAAAAGACACTTGACGTACGTTACAAATTGACTCAGTCATAATCTACCCAATCTTGAGCTAATTTGATTTGCAATTCGATCTTGTGGACCTAAACATTAGTAGGCAAGACAGTCATAGAAAAATAGAAATGTTTGTTATCATAAAAATTCTATTTCCTAAAATCAGATTCACAACAAAAATAAACATCCTCTAATATCACCCCATTAAGAAAGATACTCTTAACATCCATTTAAAATAATTTAAAAAAACCTTTAAAATAAGAAAATGCTAATAATACCCTTATCGCTTCAACTCTGGCTATAGGGGCAAAAGTTTCTCCAAAATCAATTATTTCTATTTGATTATACCCCTTGGCCACCAAGCTTGCCTTATTTTTAACCATTATATCTGAATCATTCATTTTATTTTTAAACACCCATTTAATTCCAATATTACTTTGATCTTTAGGTCTTTCAATCAATTCCAAAACATCATTTCTAACAAATTGATTCAAGTCTTCTTGCATGACCAAAATCCAAAAATCATAAAAAATGCTTGATTTATATTAATGGGTTCAATCATTGAAATATAGGCAGAGTGGTTCACTTCTTTATTAAGTCCATGCCTTATTCTAACACCTTTACTTGGTTCACCTATAATCAATTCTTTAGGATGACTTTTATAAAATCTCCATTCTATAGGCACTATATTTTCTGTTCCAACATTCTCTTTAAGATTTTTTTTCCAAATCCTTGGGATATCTCTTCAGTATGTTCTTCCTCCAATCTTATACCTTCAAAATTCCAAATTCATCAAAAACTACATGTGTGGTCTCCTCAACTACTAAAGTCCTTTGATTAAAAACTTTATAGAATTTTCCAATGCTAGAATATCCCAAAAAAATTCTATCATCCAGTTTAGGATCAAATTTTTCTAAAAGTAGTTTTACAATTATTATAAATGAACACTTTATCCAAAGACATATAAATATGAAAGATTATGTGTTCTCCCCTTAAGAAGTTCATAGGGTGTCTTGTTTAACTTGGATCTAATGTTTACCGTATTTAGAATATAACTAGTCGTATTGATCACTTCAGTCCAAAAATATTTTGGAAGTGAATATTTAGCCAACATGGCTCTAGCAGTTTCTATCAAAGTTTTGTTCTTTCTTTCGACAACCCCATTCTGCTGAGGGGTCCGAGGTGCTAAAAAGTTGTGATCAATTCCTTACTTTTTTCAAAAATCTTCAATTTTTTCATTTTTAAACTCTACTCCATGATCATTTTGAATTGATAAAATTTCACACCCTAGCTTCCTTTGAACCCAAGTAGAAAAATTTCTAGTGGTTTGCTAGTTCTATGATCTTTAATTGAATGAAAGGAGGACTTAACTTGTTTTCCTAAATGACATGCATCACACATGTGATCCTTAATGAAGTCTAATTTAGGTATCCCTCTAACCAACTATTTCTAGGTAATCTACCTAAGATTTTTCAAGCTTGCATGAGAGAGTTTTCTATGCCATAACCATGATTCACCAGTGATTGTTTTGAAATAAAAGCAATAGAAAATTTTACAAAGTTTAAATCAAACATGTATACATTATTTATCATATTTTCATGCAACACATCAATTCCATTTTGGCTTATAATGCAACTTGTAGGAAAAAATTTAAGACTATAACCCTTATTAGAAAGCTGACTAATACTTAATTAGTTATGTTTTAAGCCTTCAACCAATAATACATTCTTATTAATTAAATTGTTCTTGTTACTAATCATACTATACCTATCTCTTTCCTAGTGGTATTGTCTCTCTGTGTCACTTTACCTTCATTCTTGGCTTCCAACGATATGAATTAAGTTGTATCTCCAGTCATATGCTTTGAACATCTGCTGTCCTGATACAAAATGCTCTCAAGAGGATGTGTATGAGGGCATTTCTATAAAATTATACTTGGGAACATAAATGAATTTGGGTTCACCTATTGGCAATGATAATCTAGATACATGTTAGATATGTTATAATTTATGCATCTGATGTCCTCCACACTTGATATGTTCTACTATAAATTGTACAAGTGTGAAAGATACATTCTATTATTCCACATGAAACATATTTAACACCAGAAAAAGGATTTACCAATCTATGTGAGTTATAATGTCTTTTCTTAAGTTTTTAATATATATGCCACTAATCAGGATTGTAAATTTTTTTAAGTGTAGGCGGTGTCTTATTTTCCTTAAAAGCTTTCAGTTTTTCCTTAAGATATGAGTTTGCACTTTTTAGAATAGCATTATTAACTTTTAATTGATGTTCTCTTTGATTTGCTTTATCTATAAGCACCTTACATTCATTCTCAAGATAAGTATAGGTTGTTTTTAGTAAATCATGTTTCTTATTCAAATCATCAAATTCATCTAATAATGCTATGTGGTTGCTATCTATGGATGCATGGTCATTCCTATGGATTTCATGCTCTCTTTATAGATTTAAATATTCTATGTCCAGTTTAGCATGCAATTTTTTGAGTTTCCTATATGTAGTATGTATTTTCTCAGAAACTTTAAATAATTCATCATAGGATAAAACACATATCTCCTCTTGATTCGAATGATCAAGTTTGTCTGTCATTAAGCACAAGTTTGTTACTTTCTCTTCTGCCTCTATTTCTAAGGAATCTGGAGCTGAGTCAATCGATGCTCTCAATAGTTTTTCTTGCCCTTCCTAACATTAGTTTTATCCTCAACTTTCTCCTTGCCATGATTAGCTTTAAGATGAGGGCAATCAATTTTAATATGTCCAGGCTTCCTACATTCATAATAAATGATGTCATTAGAATTTTTTGTATTCTTATAAAACTTACCTTTGTTCCACTCCTGGCGTCTTTGTTACTTTATTCTTAAGAAATGTTTGAGTTGCCTCATCATGAGTGCAATATCTTCTTCATCCTCAGGAAGTGATTGATCACTTTTTGAATCATCCACTTTCAATGCTACATTCTTCTCCTTCTGCTTGCCACTTGCAGCAATCTATCTTTGAGTCACTCATTGTTTGTAAGCAATTAGTGATCCAAGCAAATTATTAATAGAATAAATATTTAGTTCTTTTGACTCAGTTATGAAAGTAATCTTTGCATCATAAGCAGTAGGTAAACAATGTAGGATTTTATTAACTTTTTCCAAATTTGTTAGTTCCCTACCTAAAGCATGCAATGAGGTAACTATCTATATAAAATGTGTATACATATCAGCGATTGATTCATTCAGTTTCATATAAAAAAGTTTATAGTCGTGTAATAGAATATTTA
Source organism: Dendrobium nobile (assembly GCA_022539455.1). Classification (NCBI taxonomy): domain Eukaryota; kingdom Viridiplantae; phylum Streptophyta; class Magnoliopsida; order Asparagales; family Orchidaceae; genus Dendrobium; species Dendrobium nobile. The sequence continues at coordinate 25,921,883 of CM039733.1, forward strand.
ATCTGGATTATTTCACCTCATTAATTCCTAAATACATTATGCAAAGTCTATCCGTAATTTATTTTCAAGTTTTACAGGTTGAAACACATATATTGTCCTTAAATTTTAGGGCACACAAAAAACTATTTAAATATTTTATGTTTAGCTGAGCTAGGTTTTTTTCCTTTAATGTCTAATAAATAAATAGTGTTTCAATCCTAATGCCATAAATAAGTCTAGTCAGTCTAGCGTAACCTTCCTGCCCTAAAATCCATATGTGATAGTTAAGTGATTGTAGAAAAGTGGACATACAAGTTTTCCAAAAGGTTAAAGGAATGTTATCAAATAGCGGTGGTCTAGTGATCGAATATTCATCAGGAGTATTTCAGTTTCCAAAAGTAGCCATAATCATTTTTAAAAAGTTATCTAAATCTTAATTTTTGAAACCTAGCTCTGATGTCACTAGAAAGTTCGAGTAGGTTGTTAAACCTAATAAAACTATCCCAAGGCTAAGCAAGAGAGGGATGGTAATTTAAAAATTCTCTTGTATTTTAAAAAATTGCTTTAAGGATTTTTACACAATGATAGACTTTCATAAAATATTTTTCAACCAAAGAAACTTAAAGTGCAAAAAATAAAATTGTAATAAAAAATAAAAGAACAAAACAACACCAAATTTTATAATAGTTCGGTCCAACTAGACCTACATCCACTCCCTGAAGACTCCTTTAAGTATTGCACTAAATCAAAAGTGACTCTCCTTTTCCCCCACAGTATGGTGAAGAAGCCCTTATAAAACCTCTCTTCCACCAAATCGTTGTGACAAAGTAATGACAACCTTTCTCACCCTCATGGTGATGGTAGAGTGCCAACATTCTTTCAAACCCTCCTAGTGACGGCATAGTACCAACATCCTATCTCACCCTCCTGGTGATGGTAGAGTACCGTGATCTTCTTTGAAAATCTTCTCTCAAGAGCCTTCAAGGAAGTAGGGTAGAATTTTGAAGAACAAATAAGAGATCCTTACCTTTAGGCAATCATGTGAATCCTCTAACAATTTTCTTTTCTAAGATTTCTCACGACTAAAACACTCTCCCAAACATTCTCCTTATCTACTTTTAAGAGAAATTCTCAGTAATATAAAGAGTGTCAGTTTTTAGGATCCTTATATATAAAAAGAAAAGAAAACCCGTCTAAAAACTTAAAATTTTAATTTGAACATACTCAAATCATATATTATTATAGTGGATCGTCTGTACAAATAGTTCAAAAAATCCATGTATGAACATGTTCAAACCTAATTTTGTACTCTATTAGTCATATTTACGAAATAATATCATACTATATGAATAGTTCAAGACTAAACTATACGAACCACACTTTGCATAACACAAATAGTTTAAATAAATCATGTTTCATTTGGTATGAACGTGGATGATCCCATTTCATACTTAGTGAGTTATCAGAATGAACCACACTTTGTACAGTATGAATAAATTAAAAAAAAATGATGAGATCATTTGGGATGAACTAGTACATACCCATTTCGTACTCTATGAGTCATATGTATGAAAATCCATTAAATAGTACGAATAGTTCAAAAAATAATGAGTTCATTTGGGATGAATTGGTACACACCCTTTTCATGCTTTGTGAGTCGTATGTACGAACAAACATCATACAATATGAACAATACAAAAAAAAAATTGGTCATGATTTGATAAACTTTTTTTAGGAAGAAATACCATAATAAATCATCCAGTATGATTTGAAATCATGCAGTATGATTCATTTTAAAAATTTTAAGTTCTGTCTTACTCCCCCAATGTGTGTACACAGTTACCCAATTATAATCACACTCTCTCAGACTCAAGAAAAATAAAAAGTTATAAACTTCATTGCATGCATACTATTCTACTCTATCTTGAAGTCTTCAACAATCTGAAATATGATTTCCCTGAAATATTAGTACACACAAATAACAAAAAAAATATCCATTATATGTTAGGAGAAATAGTAATCATAACAATAATTTTTTATTATCATAAAAAAAATCATATTATATCAAATTCAATCTTAAATTATAAGTTACAATATTACTAACCCTTGGACTAAACATGTAAATATTGGACCCAACCCAAAAACTTGACCCGAACCCAACCAAAAAATTTTAGGTTTGGGTTGTCCTGAACACGAAGAGGGTCGGGTTTGGGTCCAAAAAATGGACTCGTTTACAAATCGGGTCGGGTTCGGGTTGACCCGGGAACCCGAGAATGACCCAAAATGATCCAGAATGCGGCTCTAACCAGCCCTACCCGCTTGCCCTCACTGCCATGCTGCCCTAGCTTCATCGTGAGTCACGTCCCAAGGATAACGTCATCGCACATTTCTTAAGTTCACATCCCACACATGTCCCAAGCTCTCATCGTCGTTCGCCTCGAGCTGCTTTCATCGACGTCAGGTTCGCATCACTGAATACTTTTGCCAGCTTCCGCTGCCACTGGCCATATGCCCAATGTTCCTGTCGACCCGTCGCTGTAGGTATTATTGTATTCGCGGGTTAAGTCGGGTTGACCCGAACCTGAAGCGGGTCGGGTTCGGGTCGAGAAAATCAACCCATTTTAAAAAATGGGTAAGGTCGACCTGGACCCGAATAGTGTCGGGTCAGTTTCAAGTTCTACCCGGACCCGACCTGTGACCTGAAATTGATAGGTCTACCTTGGAAAAATGCCTAGATGCGCATACACAATCATAATGAATTCCTAGATCTAGGAGAGACTTAAAACTAGGTGTAAGTGCATCCTAAACATAGAGATTATTGTAAACATAAAGGCTAACATGATTAGTGAATAATTAGAATATAATTATTTACTATTCCTTCCCCATCAAATATATTCAATTAAGCTTAACTTATGTTTAAAATCTCAAGATCACTCAAAGCTCTCAAAAGATTTATAATATATAATTTTAAAATTTTAAATTTTACATATGAAAGTATTTTTTTTAACACTACCGTTGCCAGGTCCCAAGTCCTGGATGAGAAAAGTGAAGGGTTGCATTAGGTAGTCATAGCCAGCGTAAAACTTGTCGAATAATAATGACACGAATCCTTTAAGAAATTGTGTTAATGCTTGGGCATCCCCTAGAAGCGACGTGCTGTATGGCGTAAATACAGTGACAAGTGTGCAAGGGCCGCTGCACCGAGCTCGGATGCAGTGTTAAATAGGTAAGGGTTCCCACATCAAGGACGGATGTGGGAAAAGAAGTTAGTCCATGAAATTAAAATTAGGATAGGAACTTGGAATATAGGTTCCCTTGTAGGAAAATTAATGGAATTAATAGATATTATGATTCATAGAAAGATAAATATTTTGTGCATTCAGGAAACTAAATGTGTTGGAGAGAAGGCTAAGGAAATTAATAGTTTAGGATTTAAACTTTGGTATTCGGGTAGGAGTCGTACTAGAAATGGTGTAGGTGTTATTATAGATAAGAGTTTGAAGGATAATATTATAAAAATTAATAAGATTGGAGATAGAATTATAGCTTTAAAGATTGTTGTTGATGATAAGATTTTTAATATTATAAGTGCTTATGCTCCTCAAGTAGGTTTGTATATGAGTTCTAAATTAAATTTTTGGAATAACTTAGAAGAATTATTACAAAAGATACCTCTAGAAGAAAAATTATTTATTGGAGGAGATTTAAATGGACATGTTGGTAGAGAGGTAAATGATTTTAAAAGCATTCATGGTGGCTATGGATGAAGGTGGCAAGATCATATTAGATTTTTGTTTAGCTTATGATTTTTCAATTGCTAATTCCTTATTTAAGAAAAGAAATGAGCATCTCATCACTTATAAAAATGGATATAGTACAACCCAGATTGACTATTTTCTTATAAGAAAATTAGATCGTTTAGATCCAAAGATTGTAAAGTTATTTCGAGTGAAAATTTATGTACCCAACATCGACTATTAATTTTGGACTTTAAGATAAAGGGGTAGATAATAAAAAATAAAGTAAAATGATATTCTAGGTTTAGATGGGGGCATTTAAAGAATATTAACAGAAATATTTTTGAGAGTAAGATTTTAGATCTTAAGATTTTATCTGTGCATGAGGATGCTAATGTTATGTGGGAAAAAGTGGCTAGTGATATTAAGAATATTGCAAAAGATGTGCTTGGAGTTTCAAAAGGAAAAGCTCCTAATAGTAAAAATAGTTAGTGGTGGAATCCAAACGTGCAAGAAAAAAATTAAGAATAAGAAGATTTGTTATAAAAATTTGTTTAATTTTAAAAATTCTGATAATTGGGAAAGATATAAAGAGGCTCGTAAGGAATCTAAGAAAGCAATATGCGATGCAAAGACCTTAGCTTTTAGTGATTTATATAATAGATTATATACTAAGGAGGGAGAAAGATAAATGTATAAATTAGCCAAACAAAGAGATGGGAGAAGTAAGGATTTAGTTCAAGTGAAGTGTATTAAGGATGAAGATCAAAAAATACTTTTCTTAGAAGATGATATTCAACAAAGGTGGATGAGATATTTTGCTAAACTTTTTAATGAAAATTATGAAAATAAGACTGGCTATAGTGTCCTTGGCACCCTAATTGAAAATAAAGATTTCTATTTTTATCGGCGTATTAGTAAAACCAAAGTTAGAGAGGCTTTAAAAAAAATGAAGGGTGGAAAAGCAGTTGGACTTGATGATATTCCAATAGAGGTGTGCAAATGCTTAGGAGATGAAGGAATTTCTTAGCTTACAAAACTTTTTAATACTATTTTGAAAACTAAAACGACGCCAGATGAGTGGAGAATGAGTGTGTTAATTCCTATTTTTAAGACTAAAGGTGATGCACACGATTTTGCGAATTATAGAGGAATTAAGTTAATTTGTCATACTTTAAAACTATGGGAGCGAGTTATGGAGCATAGGTTGCGGCGGGATACTAATGTTTCTCAAAATCAATTTGGATTCATGCCGGGTAGGTCAACTATGGAAGCCAAACATTTATTAAGAGGTTTGATGGAGAAATATATAAAAAAAGGAGGATCTACATATGATATTTATTGATTTAGAAAAAGCATATGATAAAGTTCCAAGAGAAGTGCTATGGAGAGTTCTTGAAAAGAAAGGAGTTAATAATGCTTATATTCAAGTCATTAAAGATATGCATGCAGGAGCTATTACTTGTGTTAAAAAACAAGGTGGCTTGATCAAGTATCCCAATTTCGGTTGGGTTACATCAAGGATCAGCCTTAAGCCCATATCTTTTTTCTTTAGTCATGGATGTTTTCACTAGACATTTGCAAGATGATGTACCTTGGTGTATGCTTTTTGCTGATGATATTCTTCTTGTTGATAAGACTATAGAGGGAGTTGAAAGTAAACTTGAATTATGGAGGTCAACTTTAGAGACTAAAGGTTTTCTCTTGAGTAGATCTAAAATGGAATATGTGGAGTGTTATTTTAGTAGTAATAGACCTAGTGAGGGGATTGTGACTTTGGGCGATCAAGTCATTAATAAGAGTACACGTTTTAGATATCTTGGATCTATTATTCAGAGTGATGGTAAAATTGATAGGGATATTATCAACAAAATTCAAGTTGAATGGTTGAAGTGGAGGAATGCATCAGGCTTGTTGTGTGATAGAAAAGTACCCCTCAAACTTATGGAAAAATTTTATAAGATGGTAGTGAGGCCTGCAATGCTTTATGGTGCTGAATGTTGGCCATTAAAAGAGAAGCATAATACTAAGTTAAGTGTGGCAGAGATGAGAATGCTCAGGTGGATGAGTGACTTTACCCTTAGAGATAGGATAAGAAATGAGCATATACGTAAAAAGGTTGGAGTAGCTCCAGTAGAAGATAAGATTAGAGAGACTCGCCTTAGATGGTTTGGTCACATAAAACGGCGGCCTTCCAATGACCCGGTTAGGAGAGTAGTGGAATTAGATTTGACTTATGTTAAGAAAGGTAGAGGCAGACCTAAAAAGACTTGGTTAGAAAATATTAGGAATGACCTTTCTTTATTAGATTTAAATGAGAATTTGACCTTTAATAGAACACAATGGAGAAAAAGAATTCATGTAGCTGACCCCACGTAGTTGGATAAAGGCTTGATGATGTTGTTGTTGTTGTATATGAAAGTAGATCAATATTAAATTAATTTTTATGATTTACTTTTAATTTTTGTCAAAATTTTTGAAGTTTCTTAGCAATAAAATTTATAAAAAATAATTAAAATTACCTAACACTCCAAAAAAATTTTAAATTAGATTAAATTAAATTTTAAATATTTTTTAAAAATTTAAAATAATTTTATTAAAATTTTAAAATAATTTGGATTGATTTAAATCAAATATGTAAATATTTAAAAATATTTTAAGTATATATTAGATTAAAATAATTTCTAATCTTAAATCATTGTATTTTAAACTTTTAAAAATAAAATATTAATCGATAAAATTTTTTGATTTAATTAAGTTTTAATTAAAACATTTTAAATTTGTACTAAATAATATATTAAAAATATTTTAAAATAATTAAAAAATATTTCAATTAATTCCAAGATTATATTAATATAATATAAAAATATTATATGAAACTTTGAAATGATTTAAAAATAATTTTATTAAAAATTGAGAAAATTTTTATTTTATATTTAATTAAATATTAATTTATTATTTAAATATTTTAAATTTAATTAAAATTTAAAATATATTTAATATTTAAGAATAATTTTTAAATTTAAATTATAAGGTTTTAAGATTTGAAAATTTTATTAAAATATATTAATAATCTATGATTAAATTTAAGTACTTAAATAATTACTACGAAATTTTTGAATATCTTAATAACTATGTTAATTTATTATAATAAAATATAATTAATGTTAAAAAGAATTTTATAATTAAATTTATTTAGGTTTTAAAATATTTTCTAAAATGTCAAATAAAATATTAAAAATATTTTAATTTAAAATTTAAAGTATTTTAACTTTTTTATAATTAAATATTATTTTTATGTTAAGTATTTAATATTTAGAATCATTTAAAAGTTATATATTTTTTTTAAATTAATTTTAATTTTCAATTAAAGAGCTTGGAAACTCAAACAATTTGGTATATTTTATGTGAATTTTGGATTAGGATTTAATTTATAATATTTTTTTGAAATTTTTTGAAATTTTAAAATATTTTAAAACAATTTAAATTAATTGTAAAAGATTGGAAGCATTGGTGCCTGTGGGTAGACATGTGTCAGTTTCTCATAGATGGATTAAAATCATAGGGCAATCATTGGCGGTGGCACATTAATTAGCAATGATTGCGCCATTGACAATATTTACTAAATAATGAAACCACGAATGCAACTTCACTAATATGTGTCAGCATGACCTCTATGCTGTTCGATCATCTATGATTTTGCACGGATGTCTCAGATCAAACTGAAAGAAGCGATAGTCCAACTGATAGATACACCTGATTAGATCGACCACAGCATGGCAAAATATGAATCATTAATCATAAGATCAATGGTCTATTGCATTCCAAGATCCCTAATCTATGATTTTGATGATGAAAAACTTTATCAATTGAATTATTACTTTTCTCATTTAATATTTTATATATTTATTTTTCTGTGAGCACTAATTACAAGTAAGACATACACTTCTCAAGGCTACCGAAAGCTCAAGAATGGGTAGAATAGGATTATTAAGTAAACTAAGCTTGTAATTTTTTTCCTTTATTTTCTATTTCTTGAACCTAGCCATATAAGAGTGTATGTTATTAGGTGACCGTTCACATACATACTTAAAGGGGAAGTGAGATAAATTTTAAAAGTTAAAAATTTTATACTGATAATAATGTATGAATTATAATTATATTATATGATGAATATAGATTAAATGGGCTTAACAACTAATTAAAAATTTACTTTATGTAAATTAATACTAATGTATGATGTGCATCATACTTTATGATTCATTATGAATTAAAAATCCCTAGCTGCTAGATAAATTAAGTAAGATATTCAAATTTTAAATTTTAAACTAATCATAATATACAATTATTTGAAATCTTACTTAAATTAATCCTCATAATAGTCAATTAAATAATGGTTTAATTGATGATACCAGAGCTTACTATATGATACTGATCGTACCAATGATTTCCAGAGATGAAATTTATTCATAATGATCATACGCAATGAAACCACATTTTTGAACAAATCATAATATATGATATTCATATCATACTAGAAGACCTACTTAAAATTAACTAACTATACTATTGTTAAGAGAGTTGCTATTTACATGTTTTATATTCTTGCAACTTGTATAGTTTTGATGATTCCAAATATTATTGTTTTATGTTTTGTTATCTCCTAACATTTTTTGGAAGATTTGTTTTTGATCTTGTGTGGACTAACATTTTAGGAAATTCGAACTCCAGACTAATGATGACTTCAAATCAAATTCAGTAGAAGATAGTTTGTAAATTAAAGCTTGTATTTTTCTTTGCATTGAGTTTGAGAGGGAGTGATTGTAATTGTGTAAACACACACACACTTAAGGAGATCTTTAAAAAATTATATTGATCATACGAGACGAACACAGTTCGTATGGGACGATCAAGTTAGTTATCTTCTCGGAGGAGGAATGGAACAAACAGGAAGCGACAAAAATTTTTCTAAGTCCTGATCATCCAGGACGAATTTTTGTTTGTCCCAGGACGAAAGGTCCTCTGAAAAATTTTGGAACGCATATTCGTCCCAAGACGAAGCGAACCGACTCTTAAAAAAATTGGCAACTTCCTGCAGATTTTGGAACCGACCTATGGTATAACCGTTCGTACCGGACGAACCTGGTTCGTACGGGATGATTAATGTGTATGAAGTCAGTTTGTACCAATATACATTGGGTTCATTTCCAACTGAATTAAGTAACATCATCCGTGACAATCCACGATTGTATGGGACGATCCACTGCTGACGGACTTGAATTTTAGCAGTTTATGGATGATTTTTTATGTCTTTCCTATATAAAGTCCAATATAAACTAACACTTAATCTTTTTTCCTACTGATCTTTGTGCCAATTGAAAGGAGAGTCAAGGAGACAGTGTGAGAGAGTGTTTGAAGGAGAATTCTTACTACTGGAGCTTGAAGGTTTCACTTGGTACTCAAAGGTAAGAGTCTCTACTTTTGGTTTTTGATTACTTCACTCTTTTCTCTCTTCCTTCTAGATTTCTTGTGAAGAAGATCTGTCAAGAAAATCCAGTTCTCTGCCGACACTTGGAGAGTGTGAACAGCCGAAGGGTTCTCTGCCGACACTTGGAGAGTGTGAATCGCCGAAGGGTTCTCTGCCCACACTAAGAGAGTGTGAACAGCCGAAGGGTTCTCTGCCCACACTAGGAGAGTGTGAACAGCCGAAGGATTCTCTACCCACACTAGGAGAGTGTGAAAGGATGAAGGGTTCTCTGCCTACATTGGGAGAGTGTGAAAGGATGAACGCTTCTCTGCCAACACTGGGAAGAGTGTAAATGGACAACGGTTCAAAATACCCAAATCATGTTTTCAAATTAAAAAAGGCATTATATGGATTGAAACAGACACCCATCCACTAAAACTAACATAACTGGTTATTTGACCAATTTTTTATTTCTCCTCACTAATTAAGGAGTTAAGTTACTGGCTTCAAGTTTTTCTTCTTTTAAAACCACTTTCTTAAGTTTATGAGAGATCACCCCCTCCATGTGTCTCATGCATTACTCTTTAGTTTGACCTACTTGAGCAACATAGGTATGGATGATGTTCCTTAGCATCCTAGTTCTAAAAGTTTATTTCTCCTTAGGGGTCTTTTGGATAGATTAGTCCTTCAAACATGGTGGATAGCTGAAAATCATTGAGACTCTCTCCTCCCCTAAAGTAGCTACAAGGGGATAAAAATGACTCCCCTTGAGGAGTGGAGAATAGGCACAACTTCAAATATACACATAGCTCCTTAGTAACCCAAGTTTAGATTTGAAATTGCTTTGCTTATGTTAAACTATAAGAGGATGTTGTATGAAAACATATTATAATGATGATCAAAGTCTTTTTTAGTGATTCTAAAAAGGATTTTAAAGGTTTGAAAAAATTTTTACTCAATATATTAAATTTACACTCAACATTAGGGTTTACAAATTTAATGAAAAAATTCAAAGATATTGTCACTCTTTCACCCCACCAATTGGGTTGGGGGTGAAATGTCAAGGCCTGAATTTACTAGAGGAATTGAATCTTCAGAATGAAGTTGAAGAATGTTGAATTTGCATTGCACATGTTAAACTATAACAGGTTATTATCGAAGAACATATGATAATAACAATTTAATTCAATTCAAATTATTTGGAAAGGGAGTTTGAATATTTTGAAATTTGACAAAATTTCCTCAAATATTTTGAAACTCAATAGGATTAAATTTCACTCAACATAAGGGTTTATTAAATTGACTAAGAAGTTTAAAGAAGTTGCCTTGACTATTTCACCCTGATGAGTGACTTGGGGATATAATTTCAAAGCCCAAATTTGAATTTGAATAAAATTTAGAGTAGCATTGCACATGTTAATCTAATAAGAAGATATTGTTGGAAACATGTAACAATGAAATTGAAGTTGAATAGAGTTATTTTGAAAAGTATTTCAAATGTTTAAAAATTTGACAAGATTTTCTTATGTTTTGAGACTCGATACCTCCAAAAGTCTGCAAAATTAAAGATAAAATCTGGGGAAACTTGACTTGACTCCCCTTCACTACACTGACTGGCTTAGTGTGACATGTCAAATTCTAGATTTTCCTAAAAGGACTTGAATCTTGATTTTGAAACTAAATGATTTTCTATAAATCATAAAACTTAGAATACTTGAGATTTATTCGAGTATCCAAGTTTACAATAATTATAGGAGGAATTTGAAAGGTTTGTCTTAATTCTTTTGCTATAGCAATGAACTTGGAAGCAAAATGTCAAAGCCCAACTTTGATAGAGGTTCCTTGCTCACCTCTCTTTTAACTTGTCTTATTGATATTGGCACACACACCTAAGGAAGAAATAGGTAGAGAGACCAATGAAAGGAAGGGTAGTCAAAACTACCGATGCAATAAAATTTTTTCCTTTATTGAAGATGGACAGAGAGATTTATTCCTAGTGGAGTCACCTTTTTTTTGTTGAAAAAGTTGTTCGAGTTTTGAAAAAGGTTAATTATTTTTGGGAGAATTTAAATTTTTGGAATTTTAATTTTGAAAACTAATACATCATTATGGACTATATATCACCTTGGGAGGTGAACATATCATTTCCTAATGGATTCATATTACAAAACTGCAAGTTCATCCTGATTATCACAATCAAACTAAAGAAAGAACCTCATATGACTCCTGAGGTTAAAATGATGTTTGATCAAGTGTTTGACTATAATTATATGGATAAGGGATCATTAATTTTATAATCAAAGTCATGATATCAGAACAATATATCTTCTCATGGAAAGAGGATATTTTTTATTATCAATCATTTGAATATGACAATAATGATCGTTGATTTTGACTTGAATTTTCACAAAGATAATTATTTAAGTTTTAAAATTTTGAATTTAAAATTTGATTTGTATTTCTAAATCTCCTACGAGTATAAGCCATCATAATTAATTATATCGTAGGAAACTAGAGTTTTTTATTAATACTCTTGATTAAAATAAGGGTACAAATTTTATTTACAATATCATAATGATTGATATAAATGTACTGAAGCTGGAATTTCAAATATAAATGTCTCAAAATTGAGCACACTTATTTTTGGAGGTTAAAGGATGAAAGGTAGGAGCTGCTTTATGATTCTAAAAATATTTCAGAAGCATCCCAGCTTATCTTAAGTGATGGGCTTAAATTTTAGATTAAAAGAAATTTTTGTTTTAATTGTTAATTTTATTAGAAAATTGGGATTCTATTCCCAAAAAGTTGAGGTTATCATCTAAACCTGCCTCAAAACCTAAATTTAAATTGAGCATTACAAAATTAGTAACCCAAACCTAGTTATTGTAGTTCAAATATGGACTTACCTCGACCTGGATTGGGGAGCCAGCTAACCACCTAGTTGCTTAAAAATCATGACTTTGGTCACTTATGATAGAGTGGTAGGGAATATTTAATTAAGTTTGAGGAATCTGACTGACATCTAGAGCAGATCCTAATTGGCACCTTAACTGATGTTGGGTAATTGGATTCTTAAAGTAAATGCAATTAAATTTTAGACTCATTTAAATTTTTTTCTAATACAGTGCATCCAAGTTAGCTCAATAAATGCTTAAGTCAAAATGAAGTAGTGTTAAAGAAGACTTAAAAATAGATTTTATTTTAGAGATTGCATAACTTCCCCTTGACAGAACTACATCAAATAGGTCAATTGGCCTTCTAGAACCCGCAGGCAGGGAGGTGCCTAACAAAAAAGGTAAAGTATAATATGATGCATGAGAACTCTCAGCGATTTGATCTTACTTCTTAAAATTATTAGAGTTTTATATTGAACTGATAATTTTTTAATTAATTAAAGTATAAAAAATTTTATTTTTCCTTCATGAGCCACCGATCGAGTTCTAGGCAAAATCAAACTATGATATATAATTGTCAGAGTTTTGAAAAGTGGGAAATCATAATCATAAGCAGAGTAAATAAATAAATCAAATCAAATTAAATTAATAAAATAAATTTAACAGTCTACGTGGTATGTGCCACTTAATACTTTAACTCAGGATTTTCAGAAAAAAAAAGTGGCTGGGTACCACTAATAATAGATCTGATTCTATTCCTAAGACTCAAATAAATTTGGGAATGGGATTCTTCTTGTTCTTCAATTCTTCTTCCTTCTACAAACTCCTTGGATCCGTCAAGTCTGGATATCCAAATAAGAAGAAACTCCCCCTTGAAAGGGTTGTTATCCTTTCCTTTTAAATATTTTAAAACTATCAAAATTTGAATCTTCAAATGGATAAGAACTCAACGCTAGGGGGATGTTCTTTCCTCTTTGGATTCAAAATTTGATATTCATCATATCTCAAATTATCACTTTAATCATTTATAATTTAATACTTGAATTAAATTATATTTATATAGAAATGAAAGATCTATACTGAATTCACTTACAGGGTTATCCTAAATAATCAATATTTAAATCAAAATCCCTAGCAATTTATATTTATTGGAATATTTAAAATGGAATCACAGCCACACTTAGCCATGATCTTTTAATATAAAAGGGGGACTTAGCATTCTGAAGCATCTGTAAAAAATATGTCAATTTTAAAGCTTAATTTTATGCCCCTTTTTATTTTAATTATCGTATATGAGCATGACCACCTGCATAAGATTATGTTAGCATTTAAATCTTTTCTAGCCCAAGGGTAATCTTATGCCCATTAATTCAATACAAAGATTACTTAAATTAAATAAATTATCACATTAATCAATTAAATCAAACAGCTTGTAGTGAAAGCTCAAAAACCTGGCACACAACCGTAGGAAAGTAAAACACCTGCCTAAAATAAGGCTAAAATTGGTTGTCCTAGCAAACCATCTAATGTGTGTGAGATAGGTTGTGTGGTTTGGATATGTCCTATATAGGATAATTTAGAAAAGTTATTTAATGTTCTAGTTTATTGATAGGCTTAAGGAAAAAATTTTAATTGAAATTTGAAGTATTAATGGTTTAAAATAAGTTTTAAAGAATATTTTAAATATTAAATAACTACCACCTTTGTTATTCATCGGGGCCGTAAACTTTATTTCACCTTCCTTGGGGCTAAGCTAATAGCCTAGTTTGCCGACTTACACAATGCTAGCTGATATAATTAAGTGAATTTAATTGATTAAAACTTAAGGGTTGATGATTTTTAATTAAAATTTATTAGTCAGTGATTTTAATGTTCAAATTCATCTTTTCTAGAATTTTATGTGATTATTGAATTTTTCAAATTATTTAAATGCACTAATTAAAGGGGTCAAATTCTGACTTTCTGATTAAGATTAATTTTAGAAACTTAATAATGTTTTGAAATATTAGACCTTAATATAAGTAATTAAACTATAAGTTTGCTAGATTTAGATTTTTCTATATTTAGTTATGAATATTTGAAGTTTTGACCTTATTTTTATAAAAAGTTGACCAATTTGCTGACTTTTTAAATTTGAATTATTTCCAAACTTTTGATATTTTTAAAAAATATTAGACCCTAAAAAGAGTCCAATTCCTTTGAATTTTTCAATTTGGAATTTCTATAATTAGTAAGGATTTTTCAAATTTTGACTATTTATTTGAATTATTAAAATTGTTTTATTAGAGGGGGTTTAATGATTTGAATCCAAATGAACTCTAAACTTCTTCAAATCACCTCCAAATGTCAGAGGAGGTGTTTTCAAGTGTTTGAGAGTTTTTTGCAATATTATTTATTTTTAATTAAATAAATTTATTAAATATTAAATTTTAATCAAAAATAAATTAAGGTCCTATCAAATTGGATTTTTTTTATTATTAGGAGTTAAATTTTGGTAAGTTAGAGGTATTATATGTAATTTTTGGAATTAATTTGTATTATTAAAACTTTTCAAAGTTTCAATATCAATTAAAGTTTGAATTTTTGAATAATTTAATTACATTATTTAATGAGATTTAAATTCAGTAAAAAAATTATATGAGCTGGAGGTCTCACTATGTTCAAATTCTCAAATGTTATCTATATTGGATATGTATTTTAATTTCTAAAAATTAATATAAATTTTCTAAATTAATGTCCTTAATTATTATGCTTAGGTGTCACTAATTTATGCAAGATTTTGGCAAGCGAGCGAGCGATAAGGCGAGTGATTGATAAGGCGATTTTAGCGGATATGTGGCTGCTGGAGGTTCTCCGTCAGTCCGGAGTGACCGACGGAGGTTCTTGGTCAGGTCTTTCTATTGGAAAGGCATTTGGTTTAGGTTTTGGTATTTTTCATCACCCAATCATAATTTCTTACCTTAATTGGAGTGGGGTGGTTTTACCATTGGTTCGGATGGCAAAACATTTGGCTGACATTTTCTTGTGGTTAGAATATTCTGCTAGTTTAAGAATTGAGATTATTTGCTATAATTTCTACTTGGATTTGTTTGTATTTTATGAATTTCTTGAGACGGTGCTTGGAGCAGATATATTTTCTGGTTTGATGTTTGAAACTGAGAGGTTCTTGTTATGGAATCATTGGTTTTACAAGAAAATTTGGTGTGGATTTTTTTCTTATAGATGTGGATGTCTTTGTTCTAAAGATTTGTCTATAAAGGATATGTTCATCCTTCTTATTCAATTAAGGAATGTAACTTTTCAATTGAGGAATGGATTGCATGAATTTTCTTGCTGGTAGTCTTGTCTGAATCAGTACAGAGACTGTTGGAGCAGTTTTTTAAATTTATTCAAGATTCTTGGAGAAAAGGCTGATGTGATCCTGGTTGATTTGTTACCAATTGGTGTACTTGGATTGATTTTAGTTTAGCATTTGGTTGGTTTGGAAAATTTGAAATTAAAGAAAGGACTGAAGATCATTTTCCTCCTAGTATTGTCAGGTTTGATGCTCTTTCTATTGTTCCATGTTTAAGAATCCAGTTTAAGTTTGGAATTTTGTGGAAATTTCGTTCGTCATTTGGCTGCCTTTGATTGGAATGTACAAGGGAGTTATTTTGGGAATTCCTAAATGTTCTTTCGAGTGCTTGAAATGGGCTCCCGTTCCTTCAAAGCTTATGGGATCTTCTAATTTGTTCTTTGATGTTCAAGGCAAGTTTATTGAAGGTTTTAAGAGTGGAGATACTTATGGCACAGGAATTTTAAAAGTTGTGAAGTTCTTATGTTTTAGTATGGCTGAAGCATTTGTATTTCAGGGTGTTGTTGTCTTTTTGGAGAGTTGTTGTCTTTCATTGAGCTTCGATTTATCAGCTAAGGGGAAGGCTGCTTTACAGTGCTTGGATCTCAAGTGTTTTGAAGCTTTTATGTCTATAGGTTTTGAGGTTATTAGCCTTGTTTTTTATTTGCATTATGAAATTAGATTAATGGAATTTGCGTATCTTACTAGTTTTCACTTTTTACTCGATTGGAAACTCTAGGATACTAACCAACCTATTGGATTCTTTAATTTTTGGTGTCCCCATCACCCCAATTGGTTCAAAGTGAGGAGTAGTGGTTCTCATTTCCATTATGATATTTTCTATTTTGCAAATAAACTTTTCTTATGCTTAGTTTGTTTTTCAGTTGTGCTTCCTTTCTCTTTGTTTAGAAAGCAAAGCCTAGTAGTTTTATTTTCTTTCTAGTTTGTAATAGTTTTGTTTTTTTGCTCTTAATGCTATTTACATTTCTTAAAAAAAAAAAAAGCTATGCAGGATTGAAATTAATAACTTGCTAACCCTTTATCAAATAAATAGATACATACACAATCACAATCAAGTTCTAGATCAAGGGGACTTCAAAAATTAGGTGCAAGAGCATCCTAAATGCATATTAAGAGATAGTAAACATAAAGGTTAACACGATTAATGAATAATTGGAATACAATTATTCACTAATCTTTCCCCATCAAATCTATTCAATTAAGCTTAACATATATTTAAAATCTCAAGATCACTCAAAACTCTGTAATGATTTATCATAAATAATTTTAAAATATAAAATTTTTATATAAAAATAGATCAACTTTAATTTTAATTTTAAAAAAGTTAAGATAGTTCAAAAATAATTTCAAAATAATTTTTGAAAATACCTCAATAATATGAAAATATTTTCAAAATGAATGTTTCTAATTTTTTAAAAATTATTTGACCTAATAATTTAATAATTAAAAATTCAAATAAATAAATATATAAAATTATTTAAAAATATAAAATATCTTAAATTAATCTCAAAATAGTTCATTGATTACATAAAATATTTTAAAATAAAACTTTTAATTTTGAAAATATTCAAATTAATATTTAATTAAATATTTAAATAATTAAATATTTAAATTTATTTAAAATATATTTAGATTTTGATTTTGAAATTAAATTAAATTTAAATATTTAAAATTCTAAAAAAAATTATATATTATATTAAATTTCTAATTTAATATGTATTTTTATTGAAAGTTTGAAATTTTCAAGTAATTAAAAGCATTTAAAAAAATTAAAATTAATTCACAATTAGAATATTTTTTAAAACAAATTAAACTAAATTTTAAATGTTCTCTATTATTCTAAAATAATTTTAATAAACTTTTCGAAATTATTTGTTTTATTTAAACAATAATTAAATATTTAAAATTTTAAGTATTTAAAGTTATTTAAATTATATGATATATTAAAACAATTTTTAATCTTAAATTAAAGTATTTTTAACTTTGGAAAATCAAGTATTAGTTGATAATAAATTTTGATTTAATTTAATTTTTATTTAAAAAATTTAAAATTTGTAACCAATAATAAATTTAAAACATTTAAAAACATAATAAAAATTTAAATTAATTTTAAAATAATATTAACATAATATTTAAATATTATTTGAAAATTTTTGAAATAATTTATAGTTAATTTTTTAAAAAATCAAATTATTTAATTTTATATTTATTTAAATATTTAATATTTAATAAATATTTTAAATATATTTAATTTTTCAAAATAATTTTTAATTTAAAATGAAATTATTTTTATATTTAAGAATTTTAATATAAATTTTAATAATCTATGATTAAATTTGAATTTTTTATTATTAAAAATAAATTATTTAATATCTTAATAATTATATGTATTTAATATATTTAGCACTGATTGCATTGTCTACTTCTCACTGGCAGATCAAAATTACAGGGCAATCATTGTTGGCAGCATGTTGATTAGCAATGATTGCACTGCCGGTAATCATTACAAAATAAGGAAACTGCATACGTTGTTTCACTAATTTGAGTCAGCAAGACCTTAATATTGTTTAAACATATGTGATTTCAAATTTATTTCTCAGATCGAGCCGAATGAAGCGATAGAACAACGGATGGATACACACAGTCAAATTGACTAAAAAATGGCAAAATATGAACTGCCGTGTTAACGAATTAGCAGAAACTATAGACCTAAATGGAAAAATGGCTCATACTTTTGATTGGGTGGATCAAACTACTTGAAATTTTAAAACTAAATTGAATTTAAGAATAGAAAACATGGGGAAGTCATTGGCATTTTGAAAAGATCTATTTAAAAAAGATATTTTACCTTAAGTGTTTAACCTAAGGTTTAAGTTTTAGAAGAATCTAACAATTCAATTTGAGAGATTTTGGACTCTCTAAATTTGTATTCTATCCACGCTTAAATTTATACAAAACTCCTCCAACTAATAATGTCTTGATCAAACGCTTTGGCTCCTTGGACTCGAAGGAGAACATGTTGCCAGCAGCTTTGACCTACGAGGTTTAGCTTGGGAGATGTACGGGAATGTTTGTAGCACTTAAATGAATAGGGAGTTCAGTTGGAGCTGCTTGAGGTAGTGAGCGAGAGAGAGGCTAAAATAGAATCCTCCTAATTTTTGGAGTTTTTCCCTATTTAAAATGAGCCACATAGCATGGGTGGTTGGGATAGCTTTAGAGGGTAACTAGCATATTACTAAGGGGCCTGAGTGTTGTTAGGAGAAAAAGAATCAAAGGACATAAGGACTAGTGCGGTGGAAAGGCCACCTATGCCCTTTTAAGAACATGGGTTTGATCTAAGTTATTTGATCTTAAATTAAAGGCTAGGAAATGTTATAAGAATGTTTCATAAGCTAATTAGAACTAGTAGAGTGGTTTAAGTAGAGTGGGTTAGGATTAAGAGGTCATTTAACCATCTTTAACCACTCCAAATGCTCATGTTGATTGTTTGACTAGTAAGCATGCCACATGGGGTGGTTTGTTGATAAGTGAGGATGCTTTGAGTTGGTTTGGAAGGATTTGAGAGTAATGGTTTGAATCTTTGAGTGCACACTCATGAATGAAGGGTGGTTAGACCATGGTTTGTGTTTGACCAAGTCAAACTCAAGGTGATTTTACTTCAAATAGATTTGAATATTTTTGAATCATACTTTATGGTGAACTTAAAGGTTTGGAGGACTTGATAAGTTTAAATGGGTTGGACTGACCCATTTAAACCCTTAAGGGTTATTAGGTCAACCAGGTTGACTTGGTCAAGTAGGTTGACTCAAGACCTAGATTTAGAATCAATAGATTGTATTTGATATTTGAAGTTTGTTGGAGGTAGTCCCATAGTCAGGGGAGATCATTTCAGTCAAATTGACTATTTAGACCCTAAAGGGACTATTTGGTTAATTAGGTTTACTTGGTCAACCAGGTTAACTTAGGGTCTGAGTTGGAGTCCAACAAGTTTGAGATAATATTTTAAATATGGTGGAAGTGGTTTCATGCAAAGAGAAGGCCATTTGGATTGAAATGAGTAATCAAACTCCTAAGGGATATTTAGGATAAAATTGGTTATCCTTGTTAACCAGGTTTGACCAAGGTCTAAGCTTAAGTCCAAGGCACACCTAATGGTGATTAGGATGAATTGCAAGAGGTTTTGAGGCTTGATTTTAATAGGTCATGTTGAAGTTTAGAGAAAACTCTAAAATTGTCCTCAAGGGACATTTTAGTCATTTTGACACTTGGATTATTAGATGATTTGGAGAAGGCTCTAAGGTCAAGGGACATTTTAGTCATTTTAGGGTCTGGATGTTGTTAGATGATTTGGAGAGGGCCTTAAGGTCAAATTCCGTTGAATGGTAGGTTTAGTGGTATAGGATGTAAAAATTTAAGAGTTTTATAGCCTTTATATTTCAATTCAGTTTTTGGATTAGAGGTATCATAATGAGCTAAAATTTGGAAGGTGGACTTTAGGGATAGGCCTAATAAGTATGAAATTGGTATATCATGAATTGAAAGTCCTTTGATTGGGGTTTGAGCTATTTGAAAAATTACTAAAAAAAAGGCTTTCAGGATATAGCCTTTAAACCTTAGATTTTAGTCTAAATTTTTGGATTTAAGCTGGATTTTTTATTTGAGTGCTTAAATTTGAGATATCCAAGTTATTCATAGTCATTTATATGATTATGAATGATTGGATAGGATAAAAGTTTGATAAAAAGATGGATAGGCTAAAGTTTGGGTTGGAGGTTATTTTGTATTAAATTTTGGCTAGGTTTATAACCTGAATATATTTGAAGTCTAGATGGACTTAGGTCTGGATTATTTTAAAGTTTTATTTATCTAAGGTCTATATTAATTTAGATTCTAGATTATTCTATAGTCTAGATTTATCTTAGTGATCACATACTAAAATGATGTCAATATCCTGCCAGAACCCGTAGGCGAGGAGGTTCCTAGCTAGAAAGAGAACATAAATATATGCATAACTGAGAACACTCGGTGATGCCAGTATTATTTCTTAGATAATTAGAGTTGTTATTTTAGACTAAAAATTTTATTTAGATTTTTAGTAGAAATAGTTTTTGGCCTACCCTCACAAGCCTGCACGTATCCAGGCTAAATTAAATACGACATGCAATAAAAAAAGCTAGAAAAAAGCATGTAGTTCTAAGCACAATCAATGTAAATTAATCAATTAAATAAATTAAATAAATTAAATAAATCAAATCTCCATTGGAAAGTGCCATTTAATTTCAACTTAGGGTACGTAGAAATTAAAAGTGGCAAGGTAACACTAACAACAACTCGGATTCTAATCCTATAACTTAAGTAAGAAAATTAGAGTGGGATACTATTCAATCTTCACTTTTTCATCCTTTCTTGAGCTCCTTGAATTAGATAGTTCTAGATATCCAAATGAAAATAAACACCTCCTCGAAGGGGTATTTTCTTTTCCCTTTGGATATCAAAGCAATCCTAACTTGGATCTCCAACTGGAATAGGAATCTCCCCTAAGGGATGTTCTCTCTTGTTTGAGTTCAAACTTGGATGTAGTATCCGAACTCAAAGACTAACTTTAACAACTCTTAACTTATAACTCAATCAAATACATTGCATCAAATTTAAAATAAAAATCTAGACTCCCTCAGTTATCCTAAGAATTTAAATTAATCACAACCAAAGAAGTTATATCAGTATCCATTAAATTACATAAAAAAACATGCTTGTCCATGTTGTTTTTATCTCAAGGTTTCTTGAGCATTTTCTTTTTGTACATGTATAAAACAAGTTATTTTAAAAGATTTGAATTTACCCCCTTAATTTATAGCCTTGCATGAGCGTGGCCATTTATTAAAAACTCCGTGAGCAACCAGATCATTCCTAACCTAAGAGAAATCTAGCACCCATCACATTAATTCATAGATTACATAAATTAAATAAATAATCACATCAATCAAACAATTTTAAAAACATCATACATTAAAAAACTCAAAAAACTTAACATACATAGTAGAAAAGTAAACACCATACTAGCATATACTTACAGTTGGTTGTCCTAACAAACCATCAAAAGTGTGTGTAGAATGATGTGTGGCTAGGATATATCCTAGACTAGGTAGTTTGTCAAAGTTGTTTAGTGTTCGCATTTATTAAATGGATAAAAAGAAAAAAAATTATTTATGTTTAAATATTAATGTATTAAAGTGTATTTTAAAGTGTATTTTCAAAGTTGATTGGCTAATACCTTTGTTGATCACCAAGGCCGTGAAGTTTATTTCACCTTCCTTGGGGCTAATTTAATAGCCTTATTGGTCCGGGTTACCTAGTAGTAATAAGTGTTGATTAAATTAATTTAAGTGGCTAAGGATTAAAGTTGATAGATTTTTAAACCAATTAGTTAATTACTAAGTTGAATGGTTAAATTAGAATTTTATGGAATTTTCAAGGAATTATTAGATTTTTGGTATTATTTGAATTATTTAATTACATTAATTATGGGAAAAAAGTTGACTTTTAAGATTAAAGTGATTTCTCAAATTTAATATTTTTTCTAAATATGAGACCTTAAGATAAGTAATTAGACTTTAAGTTTTCTTAATTTGTAATTTTTTGCATTAAGTTATGCATTTTTTAAGTTTGACCTAAATTTAAACTATGTTTGATGAGATAGTTAACTTTTTTACTATGACTTATTTTGGAGGTTTGACATTTTTAGAAAATACTAGATTTTAATTTGAGTTGAATGACTTTGTATTTTTTTATTTTGGAATTTTTAGAATTAATTATCAATTTTCAAAGTTTGAATAATAATTAAAATTTAAAATTTATTTAATTAAAAATGATTTAGGGATTTTGATCCAAATCAATTCCAAACTCATTAAAATCTCCCCCAAAGGTAAAAAATGACTTAAGGAGATAATCTTAAGCATCCAAGGGTTTTTTTGGAATTTTTTAAATATTTTAAATTAATTAAAAAATTAAATGTTATTTTTTATAAAAAAATAATTAGCCTTAAATGAATGATCTGATTATAGGGCTACTTTTTCATGAACTAAGGATTCAATTATAAGCAATCTGGTATATTATATAGAATTTTTGTATTTTATTTGAATTAATTATAATTTAATTAAGGCTTTAGGTCTAATCCAAGGGATAATTTTGGGTTCTACGACTAAATTCAGCTGAATTGAGCTACCCTATTCAAGTGACTCCTATGGCCATGGAGGACCTTGATGGCTCGAGCAAGCTATTGGATGGCAAACAAATACAAGGGTATAAATGCTATACTTTGGATGCTTTGTAAGAGCTCGTGAAGGGGGAACTACCTTAGTTGGTTTTTTATTCGTTCCGACCACTTCCGACCACTAGCTTGTTTAGGCTTAAGTTGAAAGCTTGTTGGGATATGGTGAACTTAATTGTGGTCTCAATTGGGTAGGAGGCAAGCCAATTTACTTAGATGGCTCAAGTTGACTAAAACCTATATAGTTTGAAAGTTCATGGGGGCTATGAAACCCTAAAGAACTAGTCTGAGGCTAACCAAGAGTGGGGTGAAATAGTTATTTTAAAAATTCTTCAGTGAAAAAGAACTTCTTTTCTAAATTTTCAAATCCACATATGATAATTGATACAATGGATATGGAAAAAGTAAATTGCATAATAAAAAAATAAAATAGATTTTTCAACCACACATATAATTATAGAAAATAATGTGTAGAAAATAATCAAAATGAACACTCCAGAATTTATAGTGGTTCGATCAACCTGACCAACATCTACTCCTTGGAGACTCCCTCTCTAAGTATTACACTAAATAGTAGTGTCTCTCATTTAGCTCCAACATTAAGACGAAGAAGCCAATGTAGGTGATGTTTCACCTCCTCGGTGTTGTAGAGAACCATGACTCATGCATAGGAAAAGAGCCTCAACTCTATTTTTCACCCTCCAAGTGATGGTTAAAGAATCACAACTCTATTTCCACCCTCATAGTGATGATTAGAGAACCAAAACTCTAATTTTACTCTCTTGGTGATGGTCAGAGAACAAAAACTCTATTTTTACCCTCCAGGTCATAGTTAGAGAATCATGATTTTTGTTGAAAAACTTTTTTCTTTAGAGCCACAGAGAATCCAGACAGACCCTTAGATACTAGGAAAGAGTCTTATTTGGAGCAATCTTGGGAATCCCCTCATAACTTCTCCCTAACAAAATCTCCCTCTCTTCTCTCACAATGCTCTCTTTCTTTTCTCCCTCAAAACTCTATCTCCTAAAGTTTCAACAGCCAAATATATTGTAGTATTATAAAACATTAAGTAGCGGGCTTCAAGAAACCTTAATTTTCAAGAGATTTATCTTCTATTTGTATAATAAGATACATATATAGTACAATACAATTAGTGTAATTTAGACTTATACAGCAAGATCGTTTAGATGAACTGTTCAACTTTTATAACATGTTGTATAGTACAATCATAACATTGTATGGAATAAACTATTGAAATACCTTCTATTCATTTGGGATGATCCTTGGGATTGCCAACTTTGTACAGTATCGATCATCTGGGACTGTGGATATTGTATAGTATGATCAGTACAAAAATCATGGATTTCATTTAGTATAATCTCTAAGATGACTTATGTCATGCACGGGTAATCGTATAGTATGAATACTATCATATAGTATAATTGATCATAATAATTATCCATGATTTGATTGCTTGATACCGAGGATTAATTAAGAAATATTTTAATTAGGGTGTATAATACAAACCAAATTTTTATGTACAATCAATACAAAATTAGTATATTTTTTATCCTTTTGTGGTTAAGGTTTTAACAGATCATAATATATCATACAGTACAAATTAAAATCATACAGTATGAAAGAAGGTCGTATATTATAAAGCCAAAATCATACAATATAATGTACTTAACAAAAACTCTCTCAAGAAATATTTTTTCTCTCTCCTCCTATATGGGTGTTATTCAATAAAGATATCCACCAAATTACATGATAAAACTCAAGAAAGGAAAAAATACATAATAAAATAAAAATTGATTGTAACCCTAGTCTGCCCTTTCTTGAGCTAATCATAATTGCAAATGAATAGTGAAGAAATTTCTTGAAATATTAGCACACATAAAAATTAAACAAAATATCATAAAAATAGGAGAAAGTAATTAGACATAATAATGCTTATTATCATCAAAATCATAGTGTTGTAATCATGTTTGCAATAATCTCTCCCTTTTTTATGATGGCAAACATTATTATTTTGGATTTTCAAAAAGTTGCTTTCCTCGAAACTCCCCCTTAGATGATAGTCATATGTAACAATAAAAATGAATAATAAGACAATAATAACAACAATACAATTCTCCTCCATTTGACATCAAAAAAAGAGAGAAAATAACATGAAGGGAAAATAGAAAGATAAAAGCAAGTAAAAGACTTTTTATAAATCAATCTGCTTTAGTAAATGATAACTTAACCTCATTATTAGAAAAAATTAGCAAGAAATGAATTGATCCACTAAAATTCATAGAAGTTAGAAAATCATTTTTGTGAAGCCTAGCTCAGACTCCTTATAGGTCAAAATCCTTTTGAAACAAAAATCTAAATCAAAAATGAAATTTGATAAAGTGATCTTTTCAAACTTCATTAAAAAATAATATCTAATAGAATAATATAGCAAAGTAAGCAATAAGAAATCATGGTTTTTAGATTCAAGTGTCGTAGATATTAATTGGCATAGGGAGTCCTCTAAGATTTTAAGGATTTGAAAGAAATGCAAGCTAACTCTTAGTGGGCTTATTTTGTGTCTCTTTATCAACTTTTGGTGCTTATTGTGCATCTTTAGATTTTTTATACAATTCATGAATCTTGCAATTACTTGGTGCTCATTACACATATTTTCCATTTTTTAGGCTCATTTGGTGTCTCTTTTTATTTTTGCAAACTTGCTTTCTTTCTATATCTTAAAAAAATCTCAGTTATGAGATTTTGTTCCATATATGAGAGAGAATAAACTCACTCTCTTTCACAAGGATGAGTAAATCATAAAATAGATTCCTATCTGTATGATAAATGCAGACAACTTGATTAAGAAATTATAAAAGAGATTCACTGACTTGGAACATTATTCATATGAGATAGATTATTATAGGAAGATAAAATATATCATTATTTCAAATTCTAATTTTTAGTTTGAAATGGTAATTTAAATAAGAAAATACACCACAAAAGGAGTTAGAGGAAGAGAAACAATCAACAATGTTTCTTCTTTTAACTGTTTTAGAGGTGTCAATCACTGCTTATATGTTTCTAAATAAAAACAAGGCAAAAATCAATATCAGAAGTGAGTAGTGATTTAAATATTAAAGCACTAAAGGAAATTAACAAAAAAATCTAAAACATAAAATAAGAACACATAAATAAAAACACATAAATGAATAAAATAAAAAAAGATAGAAAAGAAAGATAAAAAAATAGAAAGCATCCATTTCAGGCATGAATGTTTATCACACCTAATCTAGTTCTTAAGGTGCTGAAGATTTCAAAGGCCGATGATTTTGTAAAGATTTCATCAGATTGACTGTAACTTTAGTCATCCAATTTTGAGCTGATCAAAATTATAAGTGAACGATTGAGAGATTTCCCGAAACATTACTACACATAAAAAAAGAACAAAATAACATAGTAATAAAAGAAATCACATAGACACAATAATTTATATTATCAACAAATTTATAGTGCATGAATCAGGTTTACAACATGATATAGGTTAAGTTTAGTGCAACCTAGGTCAAGCCAGGTCATGAGATTGATATGGTAGGTGTGTTGAGTCAAGGCCTGCCTAATTCATCTGTTAATTGGGTCTAATTGGGTATTTTATAGAATATGGCTCAGATCAAAGTAGTTTTTACCACTTTGGGATAGCTTAACGATTGACTTAAGTCAACCAAAGGGCTGGGTTGACTAAGGCAGGTGTGTTGGACCTAGGGCCACCTAATGGAGGTGTTGGTTGGGTATCGGGAGGTTTAGGTTGGTTGATGGCTCAACCCATAGTGATTTGGACCACTTTGGGTTAACATACATCCAAATCTAAGTTGATCCAAGGGCTAGTTCAACTATAGTAGGTGTATAGGGTCACAGGGGACCTAATGCAAACATTTATTTGATTTGGTTTGGCTTAGGAAGTGATATACCTCATTGAAGACCTCTCTTTAGACACTTGGGTTAAGCTATTCGGCTAACCAAAGGGGGACCAAGTCTTTGGTTTTGAAGAGCACACCCCTAGGGACCTAATGGATCATCCTAAGGATTTGAATTGGCTTGGCAAAGCATTGGTCAAAGGGTTTGAAAAGGTTAAAGGTGTATGGGATGTTTAGTCAAACTTTATTAACTAGGTCAACCAAGTTAACCTAGGGTCTAGGATTGGGTCCATTGAGTCCAAAGTGCACCTAATAAGATTTAGGGTTCATTGGGATAGATTTTAAAGATTGATATAATTGAACCATTTTGAGTTTTGGGGATAAGTCCAAAAATCCACCTTAACGGGCATCTTGGTCATTTAGACCCTGGTCAACTAAGAGTCAAAGTGGATCTACAAAAAATGTTGTTTACTGGTCAACATTTCATAAGGAAGGTCGTGGACATGGTCAAAGGCTTTGGGGAAGGTCCCATGATCAATTTCCACTAATGGAAAGTCAAGTGGCATAGACTGTAAATATTTAAATGTTTTCCTACCTTTAGAAATCAATTCAGTTTTAGAGGTTAGAGGATTCAGATGGAGATCAAATTTGGAGGGTTGACCCTAGAGATATGCCTAATTAATATACAATTGATAGAAAATAATTCAGAGATTAATTTATTTGATTTCAATGAGGCTGAATGTCACCCAAAAATGGTTTTAGGACTTGGGTCCCAAACCCTAAGATTTGGTTTAGGATTAAGGATTTGGATCATATTTTGGGTTTGGATTATTGACTTTGAGCCTCCACATCAATCACAATCAGATAAGTGATTGGGATTGATTAGATGATATCTAATCCTATTTAGAAGACTAGATTAAAGTTTGAGTGGAGGTAGGATAGGGGTACGGAATAAAAAATGGAATCTGATGTTTAGATGGCAGTTTAATCAAGGATCATTATGGTTGACAAGTGGCTGATTGACAACCCTTATATAATTTATTAGGAGCATGGGATGATCTTGATGACCTCATACATGATTGAAGTCAACATGGATGAGATAATAAAGCTTCCTTTTGATTGGTACTCAAACTTCATAAACAAATTTACTAAGAAAGGCTTAACACCATTAGATTGGACTAAAGGTGAATCCCAATAATTCATACACCTATGGAATACAAAAACTATAAATATGCCTCAAGAGTGGGTGCTTTCATTGCCACTCTACCTCCGTTTGATAATGATGAATATTGTTTAGTTATATCAAATAATCTAGAGTCGTGTATTCTCTTTTTCACCAATTTTAAAGCTTTTAACAAACTCAATTTAGAAACTTTAAATTATTAGGAAAATCTCAAGTTAGGGATGCACATCTAAAACTTAAAGAATTTAAAAAATCTATAATATATGAATTAAAATGAAATAAATGTAGGTAGTGAAGATGATCCTCATCCGATTTTCATAAGCTCTTTATTGCATGAGGATAAGAATAAAAAAAATTATTGAGTTATTATTGGAATTCAAAGATTATTTTATCTAGAGTTATGAAGAAATGCACTTATTATCTCTATATATAGTAGTTAACAAGTTGGAGATTCAACTAGAGATGGCTCTAGTAAATAAGCGCCTCAACAGATGCAACTCAAAGTTGAATAATAAGTTGTAGCTAAATTTATGAAATTAATCGGGAAAGAGAAATATCTAACCTAGTTTATTAATATCATTCTAATGAAGCAGAAGAATGGTTATATTTGTGTCTGTATCAACTATAGAGATTTAAATAAAGCATATCTTAATGATGAGTCTATGCTCCATATATTGGAACTCGTGGTTAATACTGCTTCCTCACATGTAATATTTTCTTTTATGGATGGCTAATCTTACAATTAAATCTAGATGTCTCCTAAAGATAAAAGATATATAATATTTAGAACACTTATAGGAGTCTACTCATACATGTTATTTGGAGTAAAAATTTCTAGGGCAACTACAATCAAGGAATAACAATGATATTTTTATGAACTTATCTAGCATTAGGTGGAATCTTATGTCAACGATCTAGTCATGAAAAGTTTCAAAAGAGATAATCATTTATATGACCTGAGATTTATTTTTTAAAGATTATCTTAATATTATTTAAAAATTAACCCTTGAAGTGTACTTTGATGTCACTTCAAAAAAGTTTTTTATTTTTATGGTCAACATTGTGGAGTCATTTGACTCGAGTAAAATGAAAGAATCAATAGAAATGCCATTGTCCAAAAGCCTTACCTAATTAAATATTTTAAGGTTGATTAGTTTACCTTAGTAGAATTATAGCAAACCTTTCTGGCAGATGTCAACCATTTACATCTCTGTATAAGTAGGATGCTTACTTTCAGTGGGATGGAAATTACTAGAAAGCATTTGATAGCATAATGAGATATCTAACAAATCCTCTACAAAGCCCTTATTGCTCCTATTTTGGGGAAGCAACTAAATTTTGTATACTACAGCTTTAAGTGAATCTCTTGGCACCTTGTTACTCAGACTAATAAAGAAAAGTGAATGTACTTTATTATCGGAGTAGATTCTTAGTTCCAACTGGAGTAAATTATCCTTCGATTGTGAAGCATTACCTAGCTTTAATCTTTACTTCTCAGAAGTTGAGATACTATATACTTTCTCATAAGATAAATCTTATATCTAGAGTAACTCTTTGCAATACCTCATGGGTCATCTAATATTATCAGGAATATTAACCTAATTTTTTATGATTATATCATAATTTTAAATTACATTCATTCTTCTACATTATGCGAAGGGGCAAGATTTTCTAGGTTTCTTAGCAGCTTATCCAATGCCAAATGATTGCTAGATAAATAATGAACTACAAGATGAACAAATCATTAATCTAGAGTTAAATAGAAAGTTTACCTAGGAATTCTATTTCGATGACGTTGCTTCCGTTCAATAAGAAGCATCTTACGACATTTCTCTAAGGCATGCTAGAATTAGTAGAGTTCTGGTCACTCTAAATAAAGGCTTAATGTATTATTCCTACCACATCTTAGAACCATGTCTAAACAATGAAGCTAAGTCTGAGGCACTAATAATTGAGTTGAAGTTGATAATCTTAAATGAAATTAAAGAGATTAAATTTTTCGGAGAAACTCAGTCACGGATTTATCAAATAGCTAAGATTTCTATAGAATTAAAGGAAAGTTTGATCCCTGTCATTAGAATACAATGCATAACCTCAAAAAAATTACAAATGTAACATTATATAGAATTTCTCATTGAAGGAATTATATGGCTGCAACCTTAGTCAAATTTACTAAAGCTCTAGCTTGTATAAAAGGAGATTTAATTCTAATAGTTATATAAGGTCACAAAGATTTATCTCCTATTTGATGGCAGTATTGAAAGAATATTTAAGGAAATATTTTTGAGAGTAACATTCTAGATCTTAAGATTTTGTCTATGCATGAGGAAGCTAATGTTATGTGAAAAAAATAGCTAGTGATATTAAGAATATTGTAAATGATGTGCTTGGAGTATCAAATAGAAAAATTCCTAATTGTAAAAATGGTTGGTGGTTGAAGAAAATGTATAAGAAAAGATAAAAGCTAATAAGATTCGTTATAAAAATTTGTTTAAATGTAAAAATTATGATAATTGGGAAAGATATAAAGATGCTAATAAGGATTCTAAGAAAGTATTATGTGAGAAAGATATTTTAGGATTTAATGATTTATAGAATAGATTAGATACTAATGAGGGAAAACATATGTATGTATGTATATAAGTTAGCCAAACAAAGAGATAAGAAATGTAAGTAAAAGTTCATGTAGGCTGTTAGATCTTATTGAACTGTCCCAATGCTAACCAAGAGGGGGGTAAATTGGTTATTTTAAAAATTTCTTAGATTTTAAAAAACTGTTTCTAGAAAATTTAAGTGATGACCCTTGAATATGTAGGTATTTAGATATGATTATCTCAAAAGATTTTTCAACCACAAAATTTTAAAGTGCAGAAAAATAAAAATTTAGAAAAACTAAAGTGAACAAAAGATCACCAAATTTATAGTGGTTCGATTCAAGCTTGACATACGTCCATTCCTTGGAGAATCCTTCTCCACGTATTACACTAAATCAAACTAAAACTCTATATGCCCCAATGGCAAGGCGGAGAAGCCCTTACAATCTCTCTTCCACCAACCCAGTGCGGTAGAGTACTGACGCCTTTTACACCCTCCAAGTGATGGTAGTATATCGTCATGTCATTTTTCACCCTCCTCGTGAAGGCAGAGAATCGTCACATCCTTTTTCACCCTCTTTGTCAAGGAAGAGAATTGATACATCTCTTTTCAGCCTCCTGGTGAAGGGAGAGAACCTTAAAACAATGTTGAAGATCATCTCTCAAAAGCCTCCAGAGGAGATGGACTGAAATTTAAAGAAGATAAAGAGATCCTCACTTTAGGCAACCTTGTGAATCCCTAACAACTCGTCATTACTTGATCTCTCACACTTAACTCTCACAATCTCTCCCAAACACACACTTAATGGATACTCTCAAGAGAAAATCATAGTAAAGGTCTTGAGTGTCTATTTTTAGGACATTTTATATAGGAAATGCAAGAAGAACGGTTCAAAAACCTAAAAACTACAAGTGAACCAACTTTAGATCGTACGGTACAATCATGGATCATCCGTACAAATAGTTCAAAATTCTTGTATAACCCTATATAAACATAATTTTGTGTATTATCAATCGTCTGTATAAACTAACATTATATTGTATGAACAGTTCAAAATTGAATGTTTTTGTCTGGTATGATATTGTATGAACCTTATTTTATATAATGTCAGACATTTGTATGAATTAATATTATACAGTATAATTAGTTATTACAAATCACACTTTATTTTTTACGATTATGGATAAATCCAATTTTGTATATTGTTAGTCGTCTGTATAAACTAACATCATATAGTATGAACAATAAAAAAATGATGAATTCATTTCGGTGAACTAGTACGAACCTAATTTTATGCAATGTTAATTATTTCTATGAACTAACATCTTATGGTACGAACAGTAGAAAAATGAATTAATTCATTTGGGATGAACTGGTAAGAACCCGATTTTGCATATTTTTAGTTAGTTGTACGAACTAACATCATACAATACGAATAAATCAAAAATATAAGCCTTGATTTAATTAACTACATTTTTTTAGGAAAAAATATGAGAAGTCATACACTATAATTGAAAGTCATATAATGCGATTAATTTTAAAATTTTAAGTATTGACTGTCTCCCACTGTGTGTGTGTGCACGGTTACCTAATAACAATCACACTCTCTCAGACTCAAGAAAATAAAATAAGAAGATTTACAGACTTTAATACATGAAATCCTAATTAACTCTATTTTAAAGTCTTCAATAGTCTAGAGTATGATTTCCTTGAAATGATAGTACACACAAACAATAAATAGAAAATGTCTAGTATATGCTTGGAGAAATAATAAAATTAATAGAACAATAATATTTTTCTATCATTAAAAATCATAATCTTAATCTAGATTCCTAAGTTGTAATAATCTCCTCTTTTTTTATGATGAGAAAAATAATTATTATTTGAATTAAAACTAAAATTATTTTTCCTAAACTCCCCATCAAATGAATTTAAAAATAAAAATATTAGGAATCAATAAAAATTCATCCCTCTTCTTAATTTTGGTTTTTATAAGCAAACACAAATAAACTAGTACAACACGAATCATAAGAAAACACACATAAACAACCTTCCCTTCCCCTGAGAGCATTTTGTCATTGAACATAAATTCTAAACAAACTTAAAATAAAATAAAAAATACAAAACCAAAAAACACAAACAAAACCAAACAACAAATGAAAAGACTTCAAACAAAACATAAACAAACAATAACCTCCCCCTTTTTCGTCATCAGGAAAAAAAAAAAGAATCCCCTAAAATAGTAAGTTGCTATAGACAAATCAAATAGATGATAAAGAAGAGAATTATAAACTATTTGCTCAGACAACATTAAAGTCCTGAAGCAAAAATAAATACTAAAATTTTAAACCAAAGAATAATTTTGATAAGAAAAGCTGAACAGGTTCAATGTTTGTTGTATAAAGAAAAAATATCAAAAAGAATAATTAGCATAAAATTAATTAAATAGAAATATTATAGTTTTAAATTTAAGAGTTGAAATTATCATTTAATGCAAGGGTTTTTCTAAAAATTAAAGTAGAGGAAAGAATTAAATGTAGTGTGGGCTCATTTTACGCGACTTTATAAAAACAAAATTAGTGGCGAACATTGCGCATCTTTTCAAGTTGGGTTCATTTTGTACCTTTTTTCAAATTTGGTAAACATTCCACATCTTTTCAAGTTGGGCTCATTTTATGCCTCTTTTAAAGTTTGGCACACTTTGTGCATCTTTTAACATTTCATTCTTTTCGTAACCTAACTCGGTAAATCTTGCCTTGTGTGATTTCTTCTAAATAGAAGAAAAGCTTTTCTCGTATAAAGAAGAAAAATCCACAAAATAAATTCCTATTATTAAGTATTAAATAAACATATTGAATACAAAAATAAAAGAAAAAATAAGTCACTAATTTTATAATAATAATTACTATAAGATATAGATATATTAGAACATTGAAATGATCTTATTATCTAAATCTAATTTGTAAATTTTT
The DNA here is from genome assembly GCA_022539455.1 of Dendrobium nobile. NCBI lineage: Eukaryota > Viridiplantae > Streptophyta > Magnoliopsida > Asparagales > Orchidaceae > Dendrobium > Dendrobium nobile. The sequence goes on from CM039733.1 coordinate 25,955,243, forward strand.
TTAATATTTGAGAAGAGAAAAATAATTTTTCTGGGAAATTAAGTTGTAGTGTAAAATATTTTAAAATTTCTCTTAGATGAATATTACTAATTTGAACAATATAAACTTAAAGACAATTTAAGAGGATTAAAACTAATACAAGACAACCATTTTATTAAATATATAATGCAAATACAACTAATACAGAAATACAAACTTCTCAATACCATCATATGAATACTAAAAAGAAACAAAGCATACATCAATTACAATAAAAAATTAAAATTAAAATGCTGGAGGATCTTGATCTGTAGGTGGCTGAGGAGGAGAGAACATGGTAAAGTAGCTTTTAATGGTGGCTACTTGAGTTTTGATAGAATCAAATTGTCCTGTGACCTAGCACATATCTTCATTGTATCTGGCATCTTGGTGATCTAAGAAAAGTCTCAATATTATCAAATCATTGAACAAAAGGAGACTCAGAATGATCAAATATTTGGACCATTTCTTGATAGAAATGATGCTTAGGTCCAGGAGCAGGTGCAGGTACAGGTGTAGGTGCTTCTCCTTCTCCAATTTCATTTTCCTCATCCCCTTGATTTTGGTGAAAGATAGTACAAAAGGAAGCATCAATGAAATATATTGGAAGATTGTTTGGTGGATAGGGATGAATTAAATTATATTTTATTCCAAGGATATAGGCAATTAAGTGTCCTAACGCCACATTCTTCTTCCTTTTAGTGGTATTAAGTCTAATGTCGGTAAGATTGTTGATGTAGTCTAGAATCAACAGGGATTCATCTATTGGAATATTTGATGTTATAAGTTATGTGACAATAGAAAGAAAAAGAGTGTGGTTGATACGATCACCAGCTTTAGGAATAATGGATGCTCTTAAAATATGCTGGATGATCCTAGCATTTTGGTTCAAAGAATATACATGTGATAAGTGATAAACTTAAGGTACGCCTCTAAGGGTTTGATTTATGGTAGACCAGTTAAAATCAGCGCTTGAAGTCATAGTGTATGCCCTTACCCCTTCAATTTTAAGATGTAAAAAAGTGCATATATCATCCTTAATGATTTCTACTCTCTCTTTAAACACATATGAAGACATTTTGGTATTATTTTCTCTCATTCTCGAATTAAAAAGGAAATAGTAAAAGGAATCAGAATGGAAGAATATATTAAGGTAAGAATGAAGTAAAATTGGGTAGAATCGAAAGAGGTATTACAGAAAAATTGATATCTTCTTGGATAAGAAGACGAGATGGATTGATTTTGCCTCAAAGAATTGATGGTAGGTTTCTTCTTTTTTCTTTAGAAAAGAATTTATCATCTAGTTAATTAGAATGAGATGAAGAGGCACAAAAATGTCAAGCCCTCGTGCTGCTGCTGCTTGCCATTTAAAGAGATTTGAACACAAGATAATTTGAGATTGAAAGAGATTGTGAAGAAAACTCTACGGATAGCTTCCAATTTAAAGAAATTTTGCACATTCATACAATAAAAAACAAGGTTAGTACGTAGGACTATAATTTCATACGGGACAAAAAAAATTTTGTACATACAAAGAGAAACTATCAAGAATGAAAAACTTTTTTGTAAAGTGCAATTCTTGAGGAGTCGTTTCATATGACTTTTAACCAAAATAATTATACATACGAATAAGTATTCTTCCAGGATGATCATGTAATAATGATCATACTTGGCAGGTAGGTTCGCCCACACATAAATTGATAACAGGATCATATAGATGAATAAGTGTTCATACAGACGATCTTTGAAAAATTAACTGCACTTTAAAAAATAAACACTTCGTATAGTACGATGATGTGTTCGTACAGTATAATATGTTTACAAAAATCACAATTTTGTCTTACAAACTCAGGAAAATTATCATGTAAAATCTAGTGATTTCATACATTACAAAAGTTATTCGTACAGTATGAATAAAATAAGAAATTTTAGATTTGCACATGATAATCATGATTCTTATCCAAAAATAAAACTTATCAATAGGATCCATGAGAAACAAAAATAAAAAAAAAATACTGTAAATGAGAAAATAAACCAAAATAGAGAAAAAACAAAAATCAAATAAAAAATAAATCACACATTATTAATAAAACATAAACATCAACAAAAAGATACATCACAAATGAAAGTTATAGAATTATAATTATCAAGCATGAGTATCAATAACACACAATCTAGTTCTTATGGTGCTAAATGTTTCAAAAGTAAGTGATTTTAAAATAATATTTGCAAGTTAATTTTCAGTAGCTATATGATATTGCTCAATTTCTCCTTTAGTGACATGGTCTCTAATAATGTGATGTCTTATATCTATATCCTTGGTTCTAGAGTGTTAAATAGGATTCTTTGAAATGTATATGGTACTTATAGTGTCACAAAAAATTGGAATAGTGTGAATTAAAAATCCTAAATTCATAAGTTTTTGTTTTAACCAAAGAACATGTACCAGACAACTACCTAAGACAATGTATTGTACTTCAGCAATAGAAAGGGATACTAAATTCTATTTTCTGCTAGACCATGAAATTAATGAGTTTTTAATGAATTGATAAGTTCTAGAAGTACTTTTTTATCAACCCTATATCCTACAAAATTTGAATCAGAATATCCAAAGATTTCAAAAGAAGAGTTATGCCTTGGATACCATGTCCTTAAGTTTTGAGTTCCCAAAAGATATCTCAAAATTCTTTTAACAGCATTTAAATGGCATTTATTTGGATCAATTTGAAATCTAGAACAAAGACAAACACTAATCATGATATCCAGTCTGCTAGCAATTAAGTGAAGTAATAATCCAATTATTCCTCTAAATTTCTTTTGATCTACAAATCTTCCTATAGACTCCTTATTTAACTGCACTGAGGAACACCTTGGTGCACTTATTATTTTAGCTTTATCCATTTTTTATTTCTTAAAGAAGTTCTTAATTTATTTTGACTGACTAAAAAATGTGCCATCCTTATTCTGCTTTATGCTAAAGTTTTTTCCTTTGATAGATTGGAAATAAATTCATTAATTGGAGCAGACTGGGACTACTTCCCACTTTTAATTTAAAGGGGGTCGTAAGCATAGCAAGTACCTGTGCAAACCATAATAATAATATTTTTTTTATTTGCTGCCCCATTTACTTTAATTACCTGTATAAGCATGGCCACCTGCAAAAGATTGAATTTGTATAAAGCGTTCCTAACCTTAGGATAGATCTAACGCACAATCAAACATAGAGTGCATAAATTAAGTAAATAATCATAATAATCTAAGCTAGCAAACACCATGTACAGAAAACTCAAAAATCCTGCACACCACAGAAAAGTAAACACCGACCCAACCTAGATTTAGAAGGGTGGCCTAGCAAACCATCTAAACTGTATGAGTAAGGCTGTGTGGTTTGGATATGTCCTAAATAGGATCATTAGTTAAAGTTGTTTGAGGTTTGATTGATCGGAAGTCTTAAGGGAAATATTTAATTAAAGTTTAAGTATTAATGATTTGAAATTGATTTTGAGAATGATTTTTTTCATTAGATACCACCTTTTGTTCTCACCGAGGCCGTGAAGTTTATTTCACCTTCCTTTGGCCTAATTTAATAGCCTTGTAGGCCTAGCTTACCCAGTGGTACCCGATAGGATTAAGTGATTTGATTTAAGGTTTAAAAGTTAATGAATTTTAATTAAAGTTGGTTAATTACTAATTTTAAGGGTAGTTAATAATTTTTGGACTTTTAAATTGATTTTTGAATTTTTTGGATTATTTAATCATTTAATTTAGGGGTCAAATATTGACTTTTTGATTAAGCTCAAATTCAAGAAAGTTAATATTTTTTTAAAATAATATTCCTTAAGATGAGTTGTTAGATACTAAGTTTGCAAGATTTAGATTTCTTTTATAGTTAGTTATGAATGTTTGAAGTTTTGACTTGATTTTGACAAAAGTTTGACCGGATTGTTGATTTTTTTTTTTTGATTTTTTTTTCATATGAGTTGAATGCCTTTGAGTTTATTCAATTTGTAGTTTTTTGTAATTAGTTATGAATTTTCAAAGTTTTAACAATTTATTTGAATTATTAAATTATTTTAATTAAGGGCCTTTTGTTGATTTGAATTCAAATATATTCTGATGTCCTTGAAATCAGCTCCAAAGGTCAGGAATGACCTAAGGAGAGATTCTCAAGTGTTTGAGAATTTTCTAGAATTTTTAATTATTTTTAATTAATTAAATTAATCAAATATTAAATTTTAATTAAAATTAAATTAAGCTTAAATTTACTATCAAATCAAAAGGATTTTATTTTTCTTAAGTTAAAAATTGAATCATGGTCAGTTTGAAGTATTGTTTAGAATTTTTGGATTTAAATTTGATTTGTTGGAATTTTTGGAAGTTTTAAATGCTTAATTAAGGATCTAATCTTTAATAAATTAATTAAGAGGCTTAATGAGTTTTAAAATTGCTAGAAATTTTACTATGAGCTTGAGATGTCGCTTTTTGAATTTTGGAAGTTTTAAGTCAAAAGGATGTGAATTCTAATTTTTTAAAATTAATCTAAGTTTTCTAGCCCAAAGTCCTTAATTTTTATCTTTAATAATGTCACTATATTTAGTATGTTTGAATCAAGATTTGTCTAACCCTTGGACTTAACATACATAGATGCACACATAACATAATAAGGATGGCACATTTTTTAGTCAAAATAAAAACATATTATATAAAAATGCTATAAGTTTTAAATAAAATATTATTTAAATGTTATAACTAATTAAATTATTTAAGTTTAATAATTTAATTAAAGCTTATGTAAACATTTTTAATGATATAAATTTATTTATGTATTATAGGTTTTAATTAAATATTTAATCAAACATTATATCATTAAATATTTAATATAATATTTAAATATTTAATAAACAGTCTAATTATATGATGAAAGATGACATATATTATCATTATTAAAGGACACATTTCCTGAATTCTACATTTGATATAACTTTTTTACTATTTTTTAAAGAAGATTCCTAAACGCAAAGAAGTTGTCTCAAACGAAATCTTAAACTTAAATTTAAAGTAATTAATTGGAAAGGACTGATACCTTACTAACTTATGAAAAGCGCGCTTTAAAAATATGTATCCGGTCATTAATGAAAGAGAGGTTAAGGATGTTAATTAGATTGAGTTTAAAGTAAGCAGGGCTAACAACTAAAACATATCCAAATTGACCCCTTTGACTTATATTGGGTATTGATGCTTAAAAGTAAAATGCAATTAAGTTTTAGAATCATTTAGATTTATTTCTAATGCGATGCATGTTAGTTGACTCGATTAAATATTTAAATTTGAAATGAAGCAGTTTTAAAAAGGCTTAAAAATAGGTTTTATCATAAAGATGCTCAGATCCACTTGACAGAACTATACCCTCATAGGCCATGTGGTCTGCCAAAACCCATAGATAGGGAGGTGCCTAACAAAAGGAAAGAAGATGCAGCAAAATGTTATGCGAACTCCCAACGATCTCAGTCTTACTTCTTAAAACTTTAAAATTTTTATGTTGACTTAAAAATTTTAATTTTGATTAAAGTAGAATAAATTTTAAATGAAACCTTATGAGCCTATGATCAGATTCCAGTAAGAAAGTAGCTCATATCTCCCATTAAACTAATTTCAAATTCACTAATTATTTTTGAAAAATTATCACAAAAATTTTTATTAGTGGATATAAACAAGATATCATCAATATATTTGAATAATAAGTATATCATCTCCTACTCTTTTTAGGAAGAGTGCATTGTCCACACTTCAACAAATAATCTTTCCAGTAAGAATATGCTTAGCCTTTTTATACCATGCCCTTAGAGCCTGTTTTAGTTTATACAATGTCTTTTTCAATTTAAACACATTATGAGGGAATTATGAATTTTCAAAACCTGGAGGTTGCTCAATATAAACATCCTCTTGTATGACCTCATTAAAAAATGCACTTTTAACATCCATTTTAAATAATTTAAAACCTTTAAAACAGGAAAAGGCTAGTAGCACCCTTATCACTTCAAGTTTGACTATAGAAGAAAATATTTCCTTAAAATCAATTCATTCTATTTGATTATACCCCTTGGCCTCCTATCTTGCTTTATTTATAACCACTTCACTTGAATTATTCATCATGTTTTTTAAAACCCACTTTGTTCTAACAACACTTTGATTTTTAGGTCTTTCATTCAACTCCCAAACATCATTTCTAACAAATTGATTCAATTCTTCTTATATGGCAAAAATCCAAAAATTGTCAGAAATTGCTTAATTTATATTAGTGGGTTCAACCATTGAAATAAAGGCTAGATGATTCACTTCTTTGCTAAATTCATACCTAATTCTAACATCTTCACTTGATTCACTTAAAAATAATTCTTTATGATGACTTTTAGAATATTTACATTCTCTAGGTAATGCATTTTATGTTTAAACCCTTTCTTCAAGATTTGCATTTCAATTCATTAGGTTATTTCTTCAACATCTTCTTCTTCCAACTTAGACCCTCCAGTAATATTAGATTCATCAAAAAATATATGAGTGGTCTCCTCAACTACCAAAGTCTTTTTATTAAAAAATCTACGGGATTTGCCAACACTCGAATATCCCAAAAAAATTCCCTCATTAGATTTAGAATTTAATTTTCCTAAAAGAGTTTTACCATTGTTATGAATAAATACCTTACATCTAAAGACATGTAGATGTGAGAGGTTGGGTGTTCTTCCTTAGATCTATTATTCACAGTATTCATAAAATAGTAAGTCGTACTAACTGCTTCAGCCTAAAACTATTTTGGAAGTGAATATTCATCCAACATGGCTCTAGCAGCTTCTATCAAAGTTTTATTCTTCCTTTCAACAATCCCATTCTGTTGACGGTTCCTAGGAGCTAAAAAGTTATGATTTATTCCTTACTCTTTATAGAAAATATCAAAATTTTCATTTTTCAAATTCTCCTATGTGATCACTTTGAATTGAAAGAATTTTACAACCTAGCTTCCTTTGAATCCAAGTAAAAATATTTTTAAATTCATCACTTGATTCACTCTTATGTAAATCTTGAAAAATCATCAACAATTACATACCCAAAAGCTTTCTCTCTAAAACTTATAGTGCTAACTGGTCCAAAAAGATCTATGTGAATAACTTCTAATGGTTTGCTAGTTTTAATACCTTAATTTATAAAAAGACTTGACTTATTTTCTTAATTGACATGCATCACATAGGTGAAAGTTTATGCAGGTTATTATACCTAATAGAACTATCTCAAGGCTAACAAAGAGCTGGGGGAATTAGTAATTTAAAAAATTTCTTGGATATTAAAAAAATATTTTAAGAATTTTTCTCAATGATCCTGAAGTATGCACTTCTTTGTAAAAATAGATTTTCATAAAATATTTTTTAACCACAGTAACGTAAAGTGAAGAAAATAAAAGTGCAGTAAAAAGTAAAAGAATAGAGGAACACCAATTTTTTATTGATTCAATCCAACTAGACCTACGTCTACTTCCTCGAGACTCCTTCTCTAGGTATTGCACTAAACATAAGTAACTCTCCTTTTACTCCAATAGTAAGGTAGATAAGCCCTTACAAAACCTCTCTTCCACCAACCTAGTACGGTAGAGTACCATCATTTTTTTCTACCCTCCTGGTGAAGGTAGAGTACTGTTATCCTTTTTCACCCTCCTAGTGAAGGCAGAGTTACATCCTACTTTTTTATCCTCATGGGGAAGGAAGAGTATCATCATCCTTTTTCACTCTCTTGTTGAAGGCAGAGTATTCGATCTACTCTGGAGAACTTCTCTCAAGAGTCCTAAAAGAAGAAAGGCAGAGTTTTGAAAAATTACTAAGAGATCCTTACCTTTAGACAACCTTGGGAATCCCTCATAATTTTCTCTTACAAGATTTCCCAAACAGTCACAAATCACTCTCTTTTCCACTTTCAAGAGAAATTCTTAGTAAATAGATCACTAAGAAAATTTCTATGATTCGTTATATAGAAAACAGATAAAAAACCAACCATAAATTTTTAAGTGAAAATGAATCATATCATGCAATACGATCGTGGATCATCTATATGAATAATTTAAATAGCATGGCTTGATTTGGTACTAACATTATTTTATACACTATCAGTCATATATATGATTTACATATCATCTCTATGAATAGTTAAAGTTCATCTTGATGATCTGGTATGAAGCTTATTTCATATATTGTCAGTCATCTGTATAATATTTATATAATCTGTACAAATAATTAAAATTCTTCTGGATGATCTGGTACGAAGCTTATTTTATACACTTTCAATAATCTATACAATATTTAGATTATTTCTATGAATAGTTAAAATTTATCTTGATGAACTGGTATGAAGCTTATTTCATACATTGTTAGTCGTATGTACAAATTGACATAATACAGTAAGAATAGGGTTTAAAAAATTTTTAATTTCAATTTTAACTCTCTCCCCCTATGTGTGAGTGCACAATTATTCAATTACAATCACACTCTCTCAAACTTAAGAAAATAAAAATTATTGACTTCATTACATGAAATTCTATTCTACTCTATCTTGAAGTCTTCAGTAGTCTAGAGTATGATTTCCCTGAAATATTAGTACACATAAAAATAAATAAATATATATCCAACATATGTTAGGAAAAATAGTAGTAATATCATAATAATAATATTTTATTATCATCAAAAAAATCACATTACACAAAACTCAATCTTGATTTTTAAGTTGAAATAATATCTCCTTTTTTATGATGGAAAAATAATTATTATTTGAATTAATATTAAAGGTCCTTTTTCTCCTAAGCTCCCCCTCAATGAATGCTAAATTAAAAATAAGGGATTACTAAAAAACACAAGACCAAAATGAATTCAAAAAATGAAAAGAATTCAAAAATAAAATAAAATGAATTCAAAAATAAAACGCACACGCCAAACACAACAAACACACATGATTAATTAAATCAAACAAACAAATAATAAATAATTCATCCCCCTTTTGACAATAGAAAAAAGGGAAGTACCTCTTGAAAAAGTAAGTTACTATTGACAAATCCAATAGATGATGAAGAAGAGGATTTTAAACTATTTGCAAAAACAACATAATTGTCCTTATATGAAAAAGGATAGTCTCATATTTTAAAACAAAAAATTAATTAAGATAAGATAAGTCAACCAGGTTTACTTTTCATTCTAGGCCTATCAAATAAAATAATTATTGCAAAAATGAAGAAATAAAGATCAATTAGTTTACAATTCAATAGTGGAGATTATTATTGATTGAATATAATTATGTAAGAAATAGAGAGATAAAGGAAAGAACTATACGATACTTTCAATTGGTGATATTGTGCATCTTATAATATTTAGACATGTTTTTTGCATCTATTTAGTTTGTGCTAATTTTGTGCCACTTTTCATTTTTGGCGAATATTGTGCATCTTCTAAACTTGCGACACATTTTATGTATGTTTTCAAGCTTGGCACATTTTGTGCATCTTTTATATTTTTGGCCTTTCCGATATCAATTAATCTTAAAACTAAATCAAATAATTAACAAAAATAAATACATTGAAAAAGAAATTTAAAAAATTAGACATCTCTTTTGCAATAATTATAGCTAAATAATATTTATCTATAAGAACATGAAGATGATCTTCTAATCTACATCTAATTATAATTTAATTTAAAATTTTGGAAATTAAATTTTGTAAGGAAATTAAGTTGTAAAGCATAAAAGTACGAGATGCACCAAGAGGGGGGTGAATTGAAAATTTGTTGCAATAAAAAAATAATCCTAAACAAGAGTTCTATTTTTTTTTTTTAATTTTTAAACGAGAAAACTAATTGATACGGAAGCGAATGCTTAAAACACAATTGCAATAATAGGTAGTGAAAATTTAACTTGCTCAACAAAGAATTTTATTATGTTTTTCACACCAAGCTATTTTAACAAAAATAAAATGCAAAACGTAAATAAAGTGTAGTAAGGGAAAAATCACGCTAGAGAATTGATAGTGGTTTGGTCACTTGACCTACATCCACTCCCCGGAGTCCTCCACTCCTAGAATTTCACTATTAAACTATAATTCTCATTTTTCTCCCACAGCAAGGTGGAGAAGCCTTTACAAACCTCAATTTCACCAACCTGGCTTGGCAGAGTGCCAAGCACTATGTCACCCTCCTGGTGATGGAAACGAACCTTCTCATTTTTCTCCATCCTGGAGATGACAGAGTACCTTATAGGATACGGATGTAGAAGAATCTCCCCCTTAGAGAGCTACCCACAAGATCTTCTCGAGTCACAGGATAAGCAAGATGCAGTAAGCTAGGAGCAACTATGTGATCTCCCTCACACTCCTCCCTCATAAAGCCCACCTTCTCCTTCCTCTCACAAGCCCCAAAATCTTCTCATGAGCTCTCTCTCAAAGAATCCCCCTCTAATCACGTTCCTCTCTCACAGATTAATTTCAAAATATAGAAATTTAGATATTTAAATCAGGCTCCAATAAACCCTAAAAATTTCAATTTAGCTATTATGATCATGCAGTATGATCTAATATCATACCGTATAAATAGTAAAAAATAGCCTTCATCCTGGTATGAAGGATTATGAACAAGCAATAATTCTGAATAAAATCGTATAGTATGATATAACATCATCCAGTACGACATGTTGAAATCATTTTGTTCGTACAGGACTAATGCTGGGAAGACGAGAACTCATCTCTGTTCATTGTATGGTACGATCAACTTCATACAGTACGATATGCTAAAATTAAGGGATCGTCTGATATGATGATCTAGATGATTAAAAATATCCTCGGTACCTTATATTGTACGACCATATCATACAGTATGATTACCAATCAGTAATTAATCCTTGATTTGATTTACTAATCACGAGATTAATTTAAGTAAGTATTCAAAAACTCGTATTGTCTGATAGGATCGTATAGTACGATCAGTTCAAATTTTATAAGTTAAGAACTTACTTAAATTAATCTAGCAACTAGGGTTTTTAACTTGAAACACATCATACAGTACGATACATATCATGCAGTATAATTTGTTCACAGATAGTTGTTGAGCTAGAGTAGATGATACAGTATGATTTAAACTTGTACAGTATGATTAACAGAGAATTTTTTTTTTTTTTTCATTTTTTAAAAACCCTCTCCCCCTATGTGTATGCATAGTTGCTCAGTTTTGCATATAATTTTTGGCCAAACTCAAGATAAGAAAAATAATAATGATAGAAAAATTATTGGGTTATAGACTCCAAATCCTACTCTACCTAGTCTTGAGCCTTCTCGTTATCCTGAGTAATTCATGATCTCCCTGAAATGTTAGTACTCATAGACAAGAGCTGAAATCAAAAATATTAAATAATTAATAAATCAAGCGACATTATTTTTTATCATCAAAATCTCAGAGTGGGGGTTATGGATTGCAATAATCTCTCCCTTTTTATGATGTCAAATAATGTTGTTTATAAGTAAATTAGCAAAGATTTTTTATTTTATTTTTTTTTTATTTTTTATTTTTAATTTAATTAGAACATCATATGAATAAAAATAGAAAATAAAATAAAATGCATTTCATTGGAATTAAAAATATCATGATAAACAAGACATACTAACTAAAGCAAACAACAGACTTCTCCCCCTTTTAACATTACCAAAAAGAGGAGTAATAAACAACACTGTGAAAAATAGTACAAAATAGATACAAGTCAAAAAGTAGGATCCTGATCAGGTGGAGGTGGAGGTGGAGGTTGCTGGAAGTAGTGGTGGATGGATGCAAATTGTTGATCAATTGAATTAAAGCATTCCCCAAATAATCACATGTCCTCTTAATGTTCTTGATGCTATTCTTAGATGTGAGCATCAAGGTGTCTTTGTAGTTAGTCGAATAATTCTACAAGGTCATCATGATGATAAGTCGGTGCAAGTCCTTGAGGTGGTGCATGTCGTCTTGGTTGAATAGGAGCTCCTGATGGAGCAGCCTCTCCTTCTTCTTCATTAGAATCTGGTTCATTCTTCTCTTGCCCCCAATGAAATAAAATACAGGAGGCATCCGTATAGAAATTGGGTAGATTGTTGGGTTCACCAGGATAGGTTAATTGATTTTTTTTTAAGAATGTAACTTATGTGGTTGCCAAGGGCTATATTTTTTTTTATGGGTGGTAGGGAGGCGAACTAAAGTCATGTTTTGGATATAATTAATAATTAAATTAGCCTCATCAATTTTAATATTTGACATAATAAGGTAGGTAACAACAGATAAGATTGGGGTCATGTGGATTCTATTATCAGCTTTGGGTAAGATTGAAGTTTCAAGAACATATTGAATAATTCTGGCATTTCAGGTTAGTGACTGAATGAGTGGTGGGTGTTGATAAAATGCTATATACCTAAGGACTAGATTTGCAGCACTCCAGTCGAATTAATTTGTAAGGAAGGAACGAGCTCTAGGACCTTCAGTAGACAGCCTAATGTATTGGGCGAGATCTTCCTTAGTAATTTTGACACAATGTTGATAGACAAAGGAGGTGAGGGATAGGATTTTGACATTTATAGTTAGGTTGTATAGGAATTTGAACAGAAGTTTATAGTTTTAAGGGAAGGCTAGGGTAAGGAGGAATTATAAGTGGTGGAGGCGAATAAGCTCATTACTTAAAAATTTAAGCTAGCTTGATTGAACATACAAGACAAGATAATTTTTCATGCCTTGAATTTGTGATACACTTCTTCATCTTCGGTGGAAAGGAAACGGTCATTGGGACGATGAGAGGAAGTCGAGCTTCTAAGGATGAGACGAGTGCGCTTGCTGGAGCTTGCCATTTAGTGAAAACAAGTGAGAGCGAGTGAAGTGGCCAAGGAGTGAGTGAGATGACATTAGGACCCAACCATTTTATAAAGTTTTTAAACTATCATACATAATGATCAAGGATCGTACAATATGATGGGGAAAAAAGATGTATGGAAGAACGGTTGGGAAAAGGCGGTCAAATCGTATAGTATGATACATATTATATAGTACGTGATCATTATACAGATTGTCCTATGAATTGGTATGTTCCATAGGTGCTTTTTCTATCTACCCTATATACTGTAAAATTAGAATTTGAGCACCCTAAGATTTCAAAAGAAGTGTTGTTCCTAAGATACCAAATTCCTAAGTTCGGGGTGCTTAATAGATATCTAAGGATTCTCTTGACCGTAGTTAAGTGAGACTCTTTAGGATCAGCTTAAAAATGAGCACAGAGGCATGCACTAAACATTATGTCTGGTCTACTAGCAGTTAAGCAAATGAGAGATCTGATTACTCCTCTATATTTTTTTTGGTCTACTGATTTTCCATTTGGGTCTTTATCTAATTGAATCGTAGAGCTTGTTGAAGTGTTCATGGGCTTAGCACTATCCATTTCATATTTTTTTTAGAATATCCTTAATATATTTTGTTTGGCTAAGAAGTGTTCTATTATCCATTTATTTTATACTAAAACCAAGAAAGTAATTAAGCTCTCCCATCATGCTCATTTCCAACTTATTGCTCATTATTTTTGAGAATTCATCACATAAATTTTTATCTGAAGATCCAAACAGAATGTCATCAACATAAATGTATATAATGAAAATTTTATTTTTAACCTTTTGTAAAAAGAGTGTGGTGTCCACACTACCCTTAGCAAATTGTATATCAAGTAAGAATGAGTTAAGTCTTTTGTACCAACTCTATATGCTTTCTTTAACCCATAGTGCCTTTTTTTAATTTGAATACATGGTTTAGAAATTGTGAACTTTCAAATCGGGGGATGGGGGGGGGGGGGGGGGGTTGCTCAACAAAAGTAACTTCTTTGATTACCATGTTCAGAAAATCACTCTTTACATCCATTTGATATAGTTTAAAACTTTTGAAGCAAGCAAAGGTTAAGAGCACACTTATGGCTTCCAGTCTAACTACTTGGGCAAAGGTTTCTTCAAAGTCTATCCCCTCAATTTGGTTATATCCCTTAGCTACTGTTGCAAACCTATTTTCATGTCTTATGTTTTGATGATTGACAAACACTATTTCTCTTGGACTACTTGTTGCTTCTAACTTTTCAGGAATCGATGATCGGACGATCAAGAAGAAGCCAAGTTCAGGATTGTGTAGGTTTAGGGTTGAGTCAGTCTGTACTTTTGTTTTTCACCTTTTGAGTCTACTTGTAATGGTCAAAGAGACTGATGCTAAGTAACCCTATGCACACACACTTGAAAGACTTAGAATTTCTGTTTTTGCTCATATCGGTCAGGACGATATTTTACATCGGCCTGGATGATCAGGCTTAAAACAGAAAGTCTAAATAAGGATTCTTAATTAAGGCAGCCGTCATTAACATATCGGCCTGGACGATACGTGTATCGGCCAGGACGATAAGCTCAAAATAGAAAGAAGTAGCTGCCATAGACAATTAAGGTATACTGTATTTTTAAATTATTGGCCAGGACGATCCACGGATCGGCCTGGACAACATTACCAAATTATGCCTTAATTGATCAGGAAATCAAGGGAGTAATTAAGGATGATTGATACGATCATATCGTCCTAGATGATCTCAGGATCAGCCAGGACGATCTAATCAAAAACCTTAAGTTACTTCAAGACGATAAATATCGGCCAGCTCAAAAATAGGGCGATGCTCAGGACGATTTGCCTCTGATTTGAACTGATCGGCCAGGATGTTCGTGAGATTTTCCTGGATGATCAAGCCAAAATTCAATCATCTAGGAGTGTATCCAGGGCGATGCTCTGGCCGATCTTCTGAGTTTTGTACTGATCGGCCAAGCCGATGTACATATCGGCCAGGACGATAAAGTCGGCTACTTGCAATTAATGAGCTCCTTTGAAGCTCTTCTATTTAAGAGCTCTTTTTCAACGTTTTTCATGACCTTTGGCTGCTGCATTGACCTGAGAAGACCTTGAGGAAAGAAAGAGAGAGAGGGAGAGAGAGAGGATCTTGTGAGGGGGAGCTTGTGAGGGGATTCACAAGGGTTTCTTCAAGGATCGCTCTGCTCATTCTTCATCTAGAGTTTCTCATCCGTGGAAGGGTCGATAGAGGTAAGGAGTTTGCTCTTGGTTGTGGTTCTCTGCCAGCTTTAGGAGAAAGCAAAAGGAGGTAGGTTCTCTGCCTTGCCGGGGTGGCAAAAAGGAGGTCCTTGTGAGGGCTTCTCCACCTAGCCGTGGGGGCTAAAGGAGAGTCACGTTTTGTAGTGCAATACTTGGAGAGTGCCTCTAAGGAGTGGACGTAGGTCGAGTCGACCGAACCACTATAAATTTCTGTGTTCTTTTTCTTGCTTTCGCACTTTTTAATTCCGTATTTATTTCTTATGGTGTGATTTGGTTTATGCAATTTTTTTCTTTGTGAAAAGAGTTTTTAAAATACCAATTCACCCCCCCCCCCCCTCTTGGTTAGCTTGGGACTAAGTTCATAGGGCTTAACATCCCGAACAAACTTTCAAGTGGTATCAGAGCACTTTCAAGTGGTATTACAGCGGGATTCGAAAATTTAAGTTTGAAAATTTTTTGAATTTGATCCATGGCTAACCTTGGGAATCGCAACACTACGGAAGGGTATTCTATTACCCGACCTCCCCTGTTCGATAACCTACCATTTGATTTTTGGAAAACCCTCATGTCAACATTTTTACAATCTACTGATTATCGCATGTGGATGCTTATTCAAGAAGGTTATTCCCCACCTTCTCGTGAAATTAATGGTGTTAAAACTGAAGTTGCTTTTACTGAATGGACTTTTGATGAACGAAATTTAGCTCAATTAAATGTGAAATGTTTGAACTGCTTTTTCTGTGCTTTAAAATCTGAGGATTACATGCGTGTCTCAACTTGCAAAACTGGTAAAGAGATTTGGGATAAATTGTGCATCACCTATGAAGGTACTAATGAAGTTAAACAATCCCGTTTAAACATTCTCTTGCATGACTATGAACTTTTTTGTTTGAAACCTCATGAATCGATTTCTGATATGTACACTAGATTTACTCAGATAGTTACTTCACTGCATGCACTAGGAAAAGAACTTTCAAACTATGAAAAAGTTAACAAGATTTTAAGATGCTTGCCTTCGTCTTATGATGCTAAAATCACTGCAATCACTGAATCAAAAGATTTGAACACCTATTTTATTGATAACTTACTTGGCTCACTCATTGCTTACGAGCAAGGGGTGAATCAAAGAAATCTTGATGCAGGTGAGAAGAAAAAGGAGAAAACAATTGCACTGAAGGCGCACAAATCGGATTCTGAATCTTCCGGGTCTGAAAGCGATGAAGTTGCCTTCATCACAAGGCAATTCAAAAGCTTTCTAAGGAAGAAACAAAAGCATCATCAAAGTTGGAGGAAAGGTAAGGATCATAAACATGTTAAAGGATCTTCTGATGTTGTTTGTTTTGAATGCAGGAAGCCTGGACATGTGAGAACTGATTGCCCTATGCTTAAAGATCACTCAAGCAAAGGAAAAGGTGAGGAGAAACCTAAGCCAAGGAAGGACAAGATGAAAGTACAAAAAGCTTTTTGGGGGAATTCGACATCAGATTCATCGGAGACAGATCCAAAAGATGAGACATCAAAATTGTGCTTGATGGCAGACAACAATACTGATCAAGAAGAGGTATGCAAACTTTCCTACGATCAACTTCTTGAAGTTTTCAAAAAAATCCATGCATCATATAGGAAATTAAAGAAAACACATGCTAGCTTGAAATTAGAATTTTTAAATCTACAAAAAGAGCATGAAATTTTGATTAAAGACCATCAAACAATTGATTCAAATCACATGACTTTACTTGATGAATTTGATGAGTTAAATAAAAATCATTGTGAGCTAGTTGAAAATTTTGATGCATTAAAAGTCACACACACATCACTTGAATCTGATTTTGAGAAGTCTAAGGAGATAGAGAAAAATTTGAGGATTGAAAATGAAGTTTTAAAAAGCACTAATTTGAAGATTCAAAATAATTTAGAAGCATGTAAGAAAACTAGGATGACATCTACTTTTGATCAATTGCAAAAACCTAGGAAGAGGCATTATAACTCAAATAACTTAAGAAATCCCTTTCTTGAAGTTAGATGTTCTTCATGTGGCATGCTAGGACACATCTCATACACTTGCACGATTCACCATAGTACACAGTGGGTGTGGAGACCTAAGGTGCATGATCCGCAGCATACCACACATGCATTGCATTCTTCTCTTCATAAGAAGGAACCCAAACCTGCTTGGGTTCCTCAATCTAACATTTGATAATTTTGTAGGAGGGCTCTCACAAAAGACCTCGTGAGAGTATGTGGTACCTGGACAGTGGATGCTCTCGACATATGACTGGTGATGCTAGCCAGTTTGTTGTACTAGAGTCCAGGACTGGAGGCAAGGTTACTCTTGGAGACAACACCTCCAGGAAGGTGGTAGGAGCAGGTATAATTGGTAATTCCAAGAACCTTATATTGAAAATGTTTTGCTTGTAGATGGATTGAAGCACAACTTGCTCAGCATAAGTCAATTCTGTGACAAAGGCTTCATCGTGCAATTCTTTGCGGATTTATGCATTGTATGTTTAAGTAACAACACTATTTTGCAGGGAAAGAGGATCAACAACGTCTACATGCTTGATTTAAATAACATTGAATGTGCTGCTTCTTTTTGCTTAAAAACTGTGATTGATGATTCTTGGTTGTGGCACAGGAGGCTTTGTCATGCAAGTATGAAAACCCTTAGGAAAGTGACCCAAAAGGACCTAGTTAGAGGTGTCCCCAAACTTAAGTTTACAAAAGACCACCTTTGTGATGCCTGTCAACTAGGAAAGCAAGTCAAATCCACTTTTCACCCCATTAAGGACATTAGCACCTCTAGACCTTTAGAAGTCCTTCACATGGATTTGTTTGGACCCATTAGCACGGCTAGTTTGGGAGGGAAAGTCTACGGTTTTGTGATTATTGATGACTACTCGAGGTTCACTTGGACTAGATTTCTTTCACATAAAAATGAGTCTTTTGAGGAGTTTAAAACATTTTCTACTTGGATTCAGAAAAAGCTAGGTTGTGAGATTTTGACCATCCATAGTGATCATGGGGGAGAGTTTGAAAATGAAAGATTTGGAGATTTTTGTGAGGACAAGGGGATTAGCCACAATTTTTCAGCCCCTAGGACCCCTCAGCAGAATGGAGTAGCTGAAAGGAAGAACCGGACCTTGGTGGAAGCCGCTAGAGCCATGCTTGTTGAGTATTCACTTCCAAAATACTTTTGGGCTGAAGCGGTTAACACAGCTTGTTATGTGTTAAATAGGGTGAATGTTAGAGCCAAATTAGAGAAGACACTCTATGAGATCCTTAAGGGTAGGACACCCAATCTTTCCCACCTTAATGTCTTTGGTTGTAAGTTTTTCATTCACAACAATGGGAAGTCTCACTTGGGAAAATTTGATCCTAAATCTAATGAAGGAGTATTCTTGGGATATTCTAGTGTTGGGAAGTCTTTTAGGGTGTTTAACAAGAGAACGTTGATGGTGGAAGAGACTACCCATGTAGTTTTTGATGAGTCTGATCCTAAGAAGCATGGAGTAGAAGATGATGATGTTGGAAAGATTACAAGTGGAGTAGAAAATTTGGGGAAGGGGAGTGAGCACCTAAGTAATGGAGGAGTAGAAGGAGTCACCCAAGGAGTAGAAAACTTTGTTGAAAGGGGAGAACCATCACACACTTTGCCTAGAGATTGGAGATACTCTACAAGTCACCCCAAGGATTTGATCTTAGGAGACCCTTCTAGAAGACTAGACATGGACTTAGAAAGGAGGTGAACCACTCTGCCTTTATTTCTATGACTGAACCCACCACCATTAACTAAGCCCTATCTGATGAGTTTTGGATTTTAGCAATACAAGATGAATTGAATCAATTTATTAGGAATAATGTTTGGGAACTTGTGGAAAGACCTAAGGAACAAAGTGTAGTTGGGATAAAGTGGGTCTTTAAGAACAAAGTGAATGATTCAGGAGTGGTGGTAAGGAATAAAGCAAGATTGGTGGCTAAGGGATACAATCAAATAGAAGGGATAGACTTTGAGGAGACTTTTGCCCCTGTAGCTAGATTGGAAGCCATTAGAGTGTTATTAGCCTTTGCCTGTTATAAAGGATTTAAGCTTTTTCAAATGGATGTCAAGAGTGCCTTTTTAAATGGGGAAATAAAAGAAGATGTTTTTGTAGAACAACCTCCAGGTTTTGAGAGCTCCCAATTTCCAAATCATGTGTTTAAATTAAAAAAGGCATTGTATGGTTTAAAGCAGGCACCAAGAGCTTGGTATGAGAGGCTTAGCATATTCTTACTAGAGAGGGAGGTTGTCAAGGGGAGCGTAGACACCACCCTTTTTCTTAGGAGAGTTGGAGATGATTTACTCATTGTTCAGATTTATGTGGACGATATACTCTTTGGATCTTCTAATAAAAAATTGTGTGATGATTTTTCTAAAACAATGAGTAGAGAGTTTGAGATGAGTTTGATGGGAGAGTTGTCCTACTTTTTAGGGTTTAGCATAAAACAATTGGAGGATGGAACTTTTCTAAATCAAACAAAATACATAAAGGATATTTTGAAGAAATATGAGATGGACAAAACCAAGCCAATTAACACACCCATGACTTCTAGTGCTCCATTGGACAAGGACCCAAGTGGTAAGTCTATTGATCAGAAGAAGTATAGAGGCATGATTGGATCTTTACTTTACTTGACTGCGAGCCGACCTGACATCATGTTTAGTGTTTTCCTTTGTGCTAGGTTTCAAGCTGACCCTAAGGAATCCCACATGACTGCTGTTAAGAGGATTTTTAGATACCTTTTGGGGACACAAGGATTAGGGATTTGGTACCCTAGACATAGCACTTCTTTTGAGATTATTGGTTTTTCTGACTCTGATTTTGCAAGATGCAAGGTGGATAGAAAGAGCACTTCTGGAACTTGTCAATTCATTGGACAATCTTTGATCTCTTGGTCTAGTAGGAAGCAAAACACTGTTACACTTTCCACTGCTGAAGCTGAATACATTGCTCTTGGAAGTTGTGTGACCCAAGTCCTTTGGTTGAAATAATAGGTATTGGATTTAGGATTACATGTAAGCACCATCTCAATCTTTTGTGACAACACTAGTGCCATATGCATATCTAAGAATCCTATCCAACATTCAAGGACTAAACACATTGACATTAGACATCACTTCATTAGAGATCATGTGACTAAGGGAGATATTGAGTTACACCATGTGACAACTGAAAACCAACTGGCAGACATCTTTATTAAACCACTGGCCTTCGATACTTTCAGTTCTAAAAGGACCAGATTAGGTGTGATTGACATAAATGCATGAAACGTTTTATTTTCTTTAGCTTTTATTTTCTTTTTGTTGTTTTAGCTTTTTAGTGTGTTTTAGTTTTCTTTTGTCTCTTTTTACTTTGTCTTCAAAATTATCGCTAATATGGTATTATAATCCTTGTCCTTGCTTTTGAAAATTTGTAGTCAATATGTTTTTATCTACTAAATCTCTTAGATGGTAGGAATATTTTGTGATTGTGTCTCTTTCTCTAACCTATTTTAGTGGCATAGTTTTCTTTTCTAATCAAAAGTCTATCTCAAATTAAAGATTGTTTATGGAATTGAGATCTTTTCTTAAGCTTGCTTAAGCAAATCTATCTTATACTTATAATAGTTAAAGTTTTTTTATCACATCGAGATTTCTCGTTACTCTTATCTTTGATTATTAATTCTTCTTGTGGTAATTCTTCCTTATGTTAGAGAGAGAGCTTCTATTCTCTAATATCTGAGAAGATATATTCACAACTAAGATTTTTTTAAAAGATTATAAAAGAGAAATATAGCTTGCAAAAATAACAAAATTTGGCCAATGATGCCAACAAAAGATGCACAAAGATGCCAAAAATTAAAAAAAAAATCTATAAAAAGATGCACAAAGCGCCACTAAATTGACAGGAGGCATAAAATGAGCCCACTCAAAAGCAAGCTATTCTCCCTTTTTAAATCTTTTAGAACTTAGAAGTTTTGGTTATCAAAGGCTTGATTTCGTTTATTCTGCGATCGTGACAAATTTACTTTACTTCATTATTTTATAAAGATGTTTTTGTTTAAGCCAAGTGATGGATGGATTCCTTTTCTCATATCCAATTAATTCTTTGAGTTAGGTCATTGATTTCAAAAGATGACTCTACCCTAATAAAACGTCTGAGCTAAGGGTAACCATGATCGAATATTCTACTATTCTATAGATTGATGAGATTATTAACACATTAACTCACAAATTTTTAAATCAATCACATGGAATACTATATCATTTTCATGCCTTGGTTAATAAAAAAAAAAAAAAAAGAGGGATCTCTTTGCTTTGCTTTTTTGTTCCCTCCTTTTTGGTATGTCAAAAGGGGGAGAAGTTTAAGTTTATGATGCTCTCATCAATCCTGAACTTTTATTGCTAACAGTTTTTAGTAGTGTTTTGCCATCATCAAAAAGGGGGAGATTGTTGAAAACCTATTTTCATGTCTTATGTTTTGATGATTGACAAACACTATTTCTCTTGGACTACTTGTTGCTTCTAACTTTTCAGGAATCGAAGATCGGACGATCAAGAAGAAGCCAAGTTCAGGATTGCGTAGGTTTAGGGTTGAGTCAGTCTGTACTTTTATTTTTCACCTTTTGAGTCTACTTGTAATTGTCAAAGAGACTGATGCTAAGTAACCCTACACACACACACTTGAGAGACTTAGAATTTCTATTTTTGCTCATATCGGCCAGGATGATATTTTACATCGACCTAGACGATCAGGCTTAAAATAAAAAGTCTAAATAAGGATTCTTAATTAAGGCAGCCGTCATTAACATATCGGCCTGGACGATATGTGTATCGGCCAGGACGATAAGCTCAAAACAGAAAGAAGTAGCCGCCATAGACAATTAAGGTATACTGTATTTTTAAATTATCGGCCAGAACGATCCACGGATTGGCCTTGATGAAATTACCAAATTATGCCTTAATTGATCTGGAAATCATGGGAGTAATTAAGGATGATTGATACGATCATATCATCCTGGACGATCTCAGGATCGGCCAGGACGATCTATTCAAAAACCTTAAGTTACTTCAGGACAATAAATATCGGCCAGCTCAAAAACAGGGCGATGCTCAGGACGATTTGCCTCTGATTTGAACTGATCGGCCAGGACGATCGTGAGATCGTCCTGGATGATCAAGCCAAAATTCAATCATCTAGGAGTGTATCCAGGGCGATGCTCTGGCCGATCTTCTGAGTTTTGTACTGATCGGCCAGGCCGATGTACATATCGGCCTGGACAATAAAGTTGGCTACTTGCAATTAATGAGCTCCTTTGAAGCTCTTCTATTTAAGAGCTCTTGTTCAACATTTTTCATGACCTTTGGCTGCTGCCTTGACCTGAGAAGACCTTGAGGAGAGAAAGCGAGAGAGGGAGAGAGAGAGGATCTTGTGAGGGGGAACTTGTAAGGGGATTCACAAGGGTTGCTTCAAGGATCGCTCTGCTCGTTCTTCGTCTAGAGTTTCTCATTCGTGGAAGGGTCGGTAGAGGTGAGGAGTTTGCTCTTGTTTGTGGTTCTCTGCCAGCTTCAGGAGGAAGCCAAAAGGAGGTAGGTTCTCTGCCTTACCGGGGTGGCAAAAAGGAGGTTCTTGTGAGGGCTTCTCCGCCTAGCCGTGGGGGCTAAAGGAGAGTCACGTTTTGTAGTGCAATACTTGGAGGGTGCCTCCAAGAAGTGGACGTAGGTCGAGTTGACCGAACCACTATAAATTTCTGTGTTCTTTTTCTTGCTTCCGCACTTTTTAATTCCGCATTTATTTCTTATGGTGTGATTTGGTTTATACAATTTTTTTCTTTGTGAAAAGAGTTTTTAAAATACCAATTCACCCCCCCCCCCCCCTCTTGGTTAGCTTGGGAATAAGTTCATAGGGCTTAACATCCCGAACGAACTTTCAAGTGGTATCAGAGCACTTTCAGCTACTAGTCTGGACTTATTTCTTTCTATGCTTCCTGAGTCATTCACCTTATTTTTAAAAACCCATTTTGTTCCAACTACACTCTATTCTTTAGGTCTCTTGACTAACTCCCAAACATCATTCATGGTGAATTAGTTTAATTCTTCTTGCATTGATAGGATCTAGAATTCATCTCCTAAATCATGATATATATTTATTTGTTTTAGCATAGAGAATAATGTAGAATGACTAACCTCCTTCCTAAGTTTGTGCCTAGTTCTCACACCTTTTTTACGGGTCTCCTAAAATTAATTTTTTAGGATGACTACAAGAGTATCTCTATTCTCTAGGCAAGTATTCCTGAGGTTTTACCCTTTCTCCTATGGTCATAGTTTTTACTCCCTGAATTATCTCTACTTCATCTTCTTCAATTTTAGATTCAAAGGGCTTATCCAATTCATCAAATACTACATGGGTGGACTCTTCTACTACTAGGGTTCTCTTATTGATGATTCTATTGGTCTTATCTACAAATGAATAACCTAAGAAGACACCCTCATCAGACTTGGGATCAAATTTTTCTAAGGGAAGTTTGCCATTAATTAAGATAAAGCATTTACAATCAAAGACATGTAAGTGTTAAAGATTCAGTGTCTGAACCTTAAGGAATTAATAAGGAGTTTTATTCAACTTCGATCTAATGTTCACCCTATTTAAGATATAACACGCCGTGTTAACCTCTTCTACCCAAAAATATCTAGGAAGGGTGTACTCAGCTAACATTGCCCTAGTAGCTTCTACCAAGTTTCTTTTTTTTCTTTTTGCTATTCCATTTTACTAAGGTGTTCTAGGGGCTGAGAAATTGTGCTTTATTCCTATCTCTTCACAGAATGATTCAAATCTTTCATTTTAAAACTCTCCACCATGATCACTATAGATTATTAAGATTTTGCATCGTAATTTTTGTTGAATCCATTTGGAGAAAGTCTTAAAATCCTCAAACGACTCATTCTTATGTGCTAGGAATCTTACCCAATTGAATCTAGTGAGTCATCTATAATTACAAAACCATAATTTTTCCCCCCTAGGCTAGCTGTGCTAATGGGTCTAAATAAGTCCATGTGAAGTATTATAGTGTCCTAGATGTGTTCACATCCTTGATTGAATGAAATGATGATTTTATTTATTTTCCTAGTTGGCAGACATCACATAAATGGTCCTTAGTGAAGTCTAACTTAGGTATGCTTCTAACTAGGTTTTTTGGGTAATATTTCTAATTGTCTTCATACTAGTATGGTATAGTCTCCTATGCCATAGCCATGAGTCATCAATTATTATTTTAAAATAAAGTGAATTTGAATTTTTAATGCAATCAAGATGTAACATGTAAACATTGTTTATTTATTTTTCTTATAATACAAGTTTATCATTTAAACTAATCAAGTATTTATCAGAAAGAAATTTTATGTCAAAACCTTTGTAGCATAATTGATTAATGCTTACTAAATTATGCTTCAAATCATCAACTAATAAAAAATTCTTAGCATTTCTAACCATACCTAAACCCACCACTTTCCTGGTAGTATTGTCTCCCAACTTTACTTTGCCTCTAGTCCTAATCTCTAGTATAATGAACTTCTTCATGTTTCCAGTCATATGTCACGAGCACCACTATCTAGGTACCACATGCTCTCACTAGATCTTTTATGAGAGAACTGTTGAAACTTGTTCAACATGAATTAGGTTGTTAGACATAAGCTTATGTCCCAGCACCTAACCAAGAGGGGGGGGGATTTGTAATTAAAAATTATCCCTATTTTTAAATTTTTAAATCGAGAATAACTTTAGTGAATTTTTGTAGAGAATGATTTTCAACCATAAATTAAAAAGTAAATACAAAAGCAGCGAAAAATAAAAAGACACAAGAATTATAGTAGTTCGGTCAAACACGGTTTACATCCACTCCCCGGAGACACCCTCCGAGTATTGCACTAATACCACTAGTAACTTTCCTTTTGCACCCACAGCAAGGCGGAGAAGCCTTTACAAAACTCTCTTCCACCACTACCCGATGCGGTAGAGAACCGTCTTCCTTTTACACTCTCCTAGTGCTGGCAGAGAACTGTCATCCTTTTATACTCTCCCAGTGTTGGCAGAGAACCATCCGTCCTTTCACACTCTCCAAGTATGGGCAAAGAACCCTTCGTCCTTTCACACTCTCCAAGTGTAGGAAGAGAACCCTTCGTCCTTTCACACTCTCCAAGTGTAGGCAGAGAACCCTTCGGCTGTTCACACTCTCCAAGTGTCGGCAGAGAACCCTTCATCCTTTCACACTCTCCAAGTGTAGGCAGAGAACCCTTCAGCTGTTCACACTCTCCAAGTATCGATAGAGAACCAGATCTTCTTGACAGATCTTCTCACAAGAAATCTAGAAGGAAGAGAGAAAAGAGTGAAGTAATCACAAATCAGAATTAGAGATTCTTACTTTGAGTACCAAGTGAATCCTTCACGCTCCAATAGTAAGAATCTTCCTTTAAACACTCTCTCACACTCTCTCCTTCACTCTCCCTTCCGTTAACACAAAGATCAGTAGGAGAAAAGATTATAAGATAGTTTTAAGTGGACTTTATTTTGGAATGAAACAAAAAATTGTCCAAAAACTGCTGACTTTCAAGTCTGTAAACAGTAGTTTGTCCCGGACGATCGTCAGATTGTCCTGTACGAATAGTATAAAAATAGTTGCATATGAACCCAATATATATTGGTACGAACTGACTTCATACCCGATTATCGTCCTGTATAAAATATGTTCATCTTGAAATGAATAGTTATATCAAGGGTTTGTTCTGACGAAACTACAGGACGGTTCCAAATTTTCAAGGAACAGAGGACTTCATCCTGGGAAGAACATGAATGTTCGTCTGGACGAATAGTTCAAGTCATGTGTCCAGAGAACTTTGTCCAGAGACGACCAGGAAGAATCGTCTCGATGATTAGTTTAACTTATGTGTCCAAAGGACTTCATCCTGGGACGAACGGGATGAATCGTCTGGACGATCAGTGCAACTCAAGTGTCCAGAGGACTTCATCCTGGGATGAATGGTACACTTCATCTAGATGAACAGTTCAAAGTGAGAATCCAGAGAGCATCGTCCAGGGATGAATATGGAAATTCGTCTGAACGATCAGGACTTAGAAAAATTTTCTCACTTCCTATTCATTCCATTGCTCTTCCGAGGGGATAACTGACCTGATCGTCCCGTACAAACTTGGTTCATACCGTACGATCAGTATGATTTTTTAAAGATCTCTCCAAGTGTGTGTGCGCTAAGCTACTCAATTACAATAATACTCTCTCAAACTCAATACAATGAAAAATACAAACTTCAATTTACAAACTATCTCATGCTGAAATTAATTTGAAGTCTTCTTAAGTCTGGAGTTCAATTTTCCTAAAATATTAATCCACACTAGAGCAAAAATAATTCTTTCAAAAAGTATTAGAAGAATATAATACTGAAAATAATAATATTTGGAATCATCAAAACTATACAAGTTGCAAGAATATAAAACATGCAAATAGCAACTCTCTTAACAATCTCACCTTTTTTATGATGGAAAAATAATTATTGTTTGTATAATTTTCATATTCTAAGAATCTTCTAAACTCCTCTGAATTGATAAACATGTGAAAATAAGGAGGCATTGCTCGTTAATTTTATCTCTCTTTTTTATTTTAAAAATTACAAACATATATAATACGAAATAAAATTACAAATAAAATACGAGAACAAATAATATTTTCTCCCCATTTTTTATAACAACAAAAAGAGAAGAAGAAAAAGAATAAAAATGTGAGAAGTCATATGATAATCCTTTTATAAGAGATCCTTTAAAGTGATTGAAATAAATTTTGCAAATAAAATCAAATCATTAGGCAAATAGAATGATTCGTAGGATTTAAGAAGATATATAACATAGTAAAGAAGATTTATCAAAAACATGAGTCAATTTTGACATTGAGATAAAGAATATCATTGCATAAAGGATAAATATAAAATTTATATATTTCAAATTTCATAACGAAATAAAATCGTGCAGAAGATTAATTTGAATTAAAAGATTGAAAGTTTAAGGAAAGAATCTGAACAAAATACAACTTGTGGCGCTTTGTGCATCTTTTCAATATTTGTGGAACTTTTTTGTGTATCTTTTTACTTGTGGGCTTATTTTGAGTCTCTTTTTCAAATTGTGAAACATTGCGCATCCTTTTTTATTTTTGTACTTTTGTACATTTTTAAGTGTGTTCTCAATCTTTCCAAAATCAATAATCTAAAATTTAAAATTTCTCTAAGTATAATAATATTTATATTGATAATAGAAATGCTAAATAAGAAAACATCACAATTGCAATATATGAAAATTTAATTAGTCTAACAAGAGACATGAGAATGACATTCTTAATTACATCAAGTTATAAGCACAACTTAAATTTAAAAAAAAAATAGATTTTCTAATGAATTTAATTTTGTATTGCAGTTCAAGGTATAGCACTTGTAAGATCAAAAAATTTAGGGATTTTCATATAGGCTAATACACATTCCAAAATAAGATTGAAAGCAAGACAGCATAACTTATATTGATAACATGATAAAGAATATTACAATTAGTAGAAATGATATCAATACATTCACAATCTAAAAACATATAAAACATAAAATACATAACATAACATAAAAGCATAACAACTAACAACACATCACATCACATTGAAAAGCATAAAGAACTACATTGATCACTAGGAAGGACCCTAATCTGGAGGAGGTTGCTGATTATAGAAATTAAAATAACTGCTCATCATAAGCATATTGGAATTTATACCATATATCTGCTCACGTATCCATCCCATGTCCTGATTGTACTGAGCATCTTGCTATTGTAAGTGAGTTTCAATTTGATCAAATTGAGTTTCTAAACGATCAAATCTATGAACCAAATCTTGATAATTTGGTTCACTAGTAGGTGCAGGTGCAGATGTAGGTTCCTCCTCTGAGTCACTAATAACATGTTTTTCACGTGGTTCATCTTTATTGAAGATTGCTCGAAAAGATCCATCGTTGAAGTAGAGAAGTTCTTCAAAATCTTGAACTGGATGAATTAGATCATATTTCTTCTCCAAAATGTGATTCACAAGATGTCCTAAGGAAATGTTTTTCTTTCTCTTATGGGAGACATGGCCAATCTCAGAAAGTCCATAAATATAGTCAATGAGTAGTTGGGCTTCATCTATAGGTTGGCAAGTCATGATTAGATAAGTTACAGTAGAAAGAAGTAGAGTAATGTTTACTCGATCACCAGCTTTAGGTATAATAGAGGTACGAAGAACATGCTGGATGATTCGGGCATTCTGATTTAGAGTGGCTACCTTAGGCAAATGACTTACTACTCTAATTCCTCTAAGGACATTATTTATTTCAGACCAGTCAAAATCTGAAGTAGTGGTCAAGGTATGGGCTCTAATTCTTTGAGTCCTTAAGTTTAAAAAGATTCCCATATCCTCTTTAGTAATTTCTACTTTCTTCTTAAACACATAGGATCTAATCACAGAATGATCAAAGTTAAAGGACATATTCGCAAGAAAGTAGTGAAATGTCTTCTTATTGTAGAAGTGGACAAGAGTGAGAATGAGGCCAAATTGAGTGGAAGCAAACAGGTTCATTACCTTAAAATTGATTTGCTCTTATAAAAGGACTCTAGATGGATTGATTTTGGCTGAAGCAAACCTATGGAAGGACTCCTCATTGGCATTGGACAAGAAGTTTTAACTAGAGTTTTTGGGTGGTCCCTTAGCCAGTAACTTTTGTCTTTTGCTAAAGCTAGCCATGGAGAAGATCTAGTTGAATAGGGGTTTGAAAGGGATGTTTGAAATAATGACATGTTAGTTCAAAAGCCTTCAATTTAAAGAAAAGCAAACGAAATTAATTTTGTCCCGTACGAATTTGAGTTCGTAAGTACGAACGAAATTTCGTATGGACGAGTGAATTAGTCCAAAAATGAAACGGCTTTTCGTAATCACACAAGTTATGATGTGTCCTTTCGTACAGACTTTTGACCAAACGATCGTACAGACGAACAGGTGTTCATCCTGGATGATCAGACATTTAAGATCATTTTTATGCCAGTTTAAACCGTCCCCCAATTTAAAATGCCACGTGTTAGTAGGGACGAACCAAAGGTTCATACGTACAATCAAGGATAATTAATTTAATTTTATATGTATAACTACCTTCACGCGTATATATGATTGAACAGATCGTCCGGACGATCGTACAAAAGAACAGTAAAATGAAAACTGAAAAATTGTATGCAAACTATTCAAATCAAAGAGTTAATACACTACACAATTTGTCCTGTACGAAATGAATTTAGTCCCGGATGATTTTCACTTAATTTTAAAGCATGAATTAAAAAACCTAGAAGTGAGAATTTTTTAAAACTAAAACACAAACACAATAAAAAATGATTCAAAATACAGAAAAACACAAACTCAAATACAGAAAATCACAAACTCAAAAATTCAAACAAAACACTAATTAGAAAAACACACATCAATATTGCAGAATCATTTTAATTAAGCATTCAAATCGATCACACCAAGCCTTGTTCTTAATGTACTGAAAGTATCAAAGGCTAGTGGTTTTTTAAAAATGTCTGCAAGTTGATTTTCTTTAGAAACATGAATGAGTTCAATTTCTCCTTTGGATACATGATCCCTTATGAAATGATGCCTTATGTCTATATGTTTGGTTTTTGAATGTTGAATAGGATTTTTTAGAAATACAAATAGCACTAGTGTTTTCACAATAAATGGGAAAAGTGCTTATAGTTAATCCTAAATCAATCAACTGTTATTTCAACCAAAGTACTTATGCCACACAACTTCCTAATGCAATGCATTCAGCTTTAGCAGTAGATAAGGCTACTGAATTTTATTTTCTACTGGATCAAGAGACTAAAAGTTTTCAAAAAACTGACATATTCCAGAAGTGCTCTTTCTATCAACGCTATAACCTGCAAAGTTAGAATCTAAATAACCAATTATTTCAAATGAAGAGCTAAACTTAGGATACCAAATTCCTAAGTTCTGAATTCCTAACAGATATCTTAAAATCCTTTTTACTGTTGTCAAATGTGATTCTTTTGGATTTGATTCAAATCTAACACACAAATAAACACTAAATATGATATCGGGCCGGCTAGCTGTCATGTAAAGGAAATATCCAATTATCCCTTTAAATTTCTTTTGATCAACAGATTTTCCCTTAGGGTCCTTATCCAACTGAACTGAGGAACTCATAGGTGTACTAATAGGTTTAGCATTATATATTTCATACTTTTTGAGGATGTCCTTAACATACTCCGACTGACTAAGAAATATACCCTCCTTAATTTGCTTAATGCTAAAGCCTAGAAAGTAACTTAAATCTCCCATTAAACTCATCTCAAATTCACTTCTCATTGTTTTGGAAAAATTATCACAAAGATTTTTATTTTAAGATCCAAAGATGATGTCATACACATAAATTGGTACAATGAGTATATCCTTTTCAAATTTCATCAAAAAGAGAGTTGTATCCACACTTCCTTTTTCAAATGATCTTTCAAGAAGGAAGGTCTCAATCTCTCATATCAAGCCCTAGGTTCCTGTTTCAATCCATATAAAGCCTTTTTCAGTTTGAAAATATGATTAGGGTGTTTAGAATTTTTAAAACCTGGAGATTGTTCTATAAAAATAACCTCTTGAATTACCCCATTTAAAAAGGCACTTTTTACATCCTTTTGGTACAATTTAAATCCTCTAAAATAGGCAAATACAAACATAACCCTAATTGCTTCAAGTCTAGTTACAGGGGCAAAAGTCTACTCAAAATCAATCCCTTCAATCTAATTATACCCCTTAGCTACTAATCTAGCCTTATTTCTAATGACTACTCCTGAGTCATTCATTTTATTTTTGAATACCCACTTAGTTCCAACTACACTTTGATCCTTTGGCCTTGCAGTTAATTCCCAAACTTTATTTCTTACAAATTGATTTAACTCTTCTTGCATAGCCAAAATCCAAAATTCATTCGAAAGTGCTTGATTAATATTTTGTGAGTTCTATGGTTAAAATAAAGGCTGAATGATTGATTTCTTTGTTTAGTCCACGCCTAGTCCTTACACCCTCACTAGGTTCACCAATAATCAACTCCTTTGGGTGGTTTTTAAAAAATCTTAAATCTCTAGGTAAAGGGTTTTCTATCTCCAAATTTTCTTCCAAATTTATTTTATCAATCTTTTGGGAGTTAATCTCAATCTCATCTTCTACAACATTTGATTCTTCCAAAATTCTAGATTTATCAAATACAATATTTGTGATCCCCTCAATTACCAAAGTTCTTTTATTGAATACTCTATAAGATTTTCCAATACTTGAGTATCCTATAAAAATTCTTTCATCTGATTTTGGATCAAATTTTTCTAAGGCAGATTTTCCATTGTTATGAATAAACACCTTACATCCAAAAACATGCAAATGTGACAAATTAGGTGTTCTTCCTTTTAGCAACTCATTGGGTGTTTTATTTAATTTTTATCTCACATTCACTCTATTCAGAACATAACAGATAGTGCTAACCGCCTCAGCCCAAAAATATTTAGGAAGTGAGTATTCTGCCAACATGGCTCGGGTGGCTTCTATTAATATTTTGTTTTTCCTTTTGACTACCCTATTTTGCTGAGGGGTTCTAGGTGCAGAAAAATTATGATCAATTCCATTTTCTTTACAAAAATTTTCAAAATTTTCATTCTCAAATTCTCCTCCATGATTACTTTGAATAGTCATAATTTCACATCCTAGCTTTTTTTGAATCCAAGTCAAAAAGTTTCAAAATTCCTCAAATGATTCACTCTTATGAAATAGAGATCTAACCCATGTGCATCTAAAGTAATCATCCATGTATACCTTCCCTTCTAGACTTACAGTTCTAATAGGTCCAAAAAGATCCATATGCAAAATCTCCAATGGTTTACTAGTTCTAAGATCCTTATTAGACTGAAAATATGACTTCACTTATTTTCCTAATTGACATGCATCACAAAGGTGGTCCTTAGTAAAGTCTAGTTTTTGTATACCTCTTACTAGATTCTTTTAGGTAATCCTTCTAAGGTTTTTCATATTAGAGTGACAAAGTCTCTTATGCTAAAGTCATGACTCATCAGAAATAGTTTTTAAATAAAAAGCAGTAGGATTTTTAATGCAATTCAAGTCTAGCATATACACGTTGATTACCTTTATACCATTCAAAACATCATTTTAATTTAGGCTTAATATGCAGCTTGTAGGAAAATATTTTACACTGTATCCTTTATCACATAGCTAGCTTATACTTAATAGATTATGCTTTAAGCCTTCTACTAATAACACTTTTTAAATAAAAAATTATTTAAGATTTTCAATCATATCTGACCCAACCACCTTCCTTGTAGTGTTATCTCCAAGTGTAACCTTGCCTCCACTCCTGGCTTCCAGTGATATGAATTGTGCAGTATCTCCAATCATATGCTTTGAGCATCCGCTATCCAGGTACCATATGCTCTCATGAGATTTTGTGTGAGAGCGACCCTACAAAATTATCAAATATTAGACCTGGGAACCTAAACAAGTTTGGGTTCTCCTTTTGGCAATTTATTCATAGATGCATGTATGGTATGTTTAGGTTTATGCATCTTAGGTTTACACACCAAATAAGTTTTCTTCTTCAAAGTACAAGTGTGAGCTATATGTGCAATCAATCCACAATTATTACATTTGACTTTTGGAAATGGATTCCTAAGTCTTCTACTATTCATCTATCTATTAAGGGATTGCATAAATTTAGGATACAAAATAGGATTAGTGAGATCTTCAAGTTTAGGGGGTATCCTATTATCTTCGAGAGCATTTATCTTCAATTTATAAATGAATTCATATCTTCTAAAATTTAATTTGTATAATTGATTTGATATATTTTGCTATCTAATTCATCCTTATTATTCTTGATTTCAATTTGAAGTTCTGCAAAGGATATTTTTAATATTTTATGATTTTTATTCAAGTCATCAAACTCATAAAGTAATTTCATGTGGTTGTCATCAATTAAAGCATGATCTTTCCTAAGGATTTCATGTTCCTTTTGTAATTCTTGAAATTCTAAGCACAAACTAGTATGCATTTCTTTAATTTTCTATATGCATCTGTTGGCCTCATTTTTGTATGAGGTCACTTGGGCCAATCCTGACCTTAGATCAATCCTGATCCTAGATTAATCCAGACCCTATGATCTTCTCAGGCCTCAGGAGCTGCATAGACCTTAGATCAATCCAGACCTTGAAATTAATTTAGATCTCAAATCAGTCCAGACCTTGAAATTAATTTAGATCTCAAATCAATCTATACTTCAAATCAATCTTAATCTCAAGAAAATCCAGATCTCAATCCAATTCAAGCCTCAATCAAAAATCAGACTCCAGTCCAGTTCAAGATCTTAATCTCTAGTTCAAACCTTAATCTTGTTTCTAATCAAACTTCAACCTTATCCAATCAATTATGATCCTCCAAATAATCATAAATGATTTAGATAACTCAAACTTGATCAATCAAACTCAAAATCCAGATCAAATCCAAAATTCAAAACCAAATCCTAAGTCCAAAGGCCAAGTCTTAAAAGCCTTTTCTTATGGATTTTTAAACATTTCAAAACCCAATCAAATGACCTCTAATTCAGAGTCTCATAGTTCCATACTTATGGGACATGTCTTTAGAGGAAACCCTCCAAATTTGAGCCTATTCTGAGGTCTCTAACCCCAGAAACTAAATCAAAATCCAAAGGCTGTAAAACCTTCAAATATTTACGGCCTATGCCACTGGACCTGTCACCCAGTGGATTTTGACCTTGGAGCTTTCTTCAAACCCTCCAATCACTTCCAGACCTTTAATCCTGATATGTTGATCAGTAACCTGCATTTTGTTGGACTCATTTCAGCCTCCAGTGGATATGAAGTCAAAATGACCAAAATACCCCTTTGGGGTACGAATAGTCGTTTTGGATCAAATGAGCTCCAAACAGAATGCAACCACCTCCAACAATTTTCAAACATCAAACCAAACCTGTTGGACCCAAATCCAGACCCTGGGTCAACCTTGTTGACCAAGTCAACCTAGGTTGACCAAATAGGCCGTTAAGGGTCAAAAGAGGCATTTTGATCAATTTGATCTTTCCAGACCTTGGGACTACCTCCCACAGATTTAAAACATCAGTTCAAACCTGTCCAAACCTGACTCACCCCTTTGGCCAACCTAGTTGACCCAGTCAACCTAGGTTGACAAAATCAACCATTAAGCCTTTTCTACTTTGAGTCAATTTTCAAAAGCATTTGAACCCCTCCAACCCATCCAACCAGCACCCAAGGCATCATCATATGCCACCTCACCTATTGTTGACCAGTTAACTGGTCAACATAGTCAACAAAGTCCTTTAAAGGGGTTTAAATGTCCAAGTTGCTTGACCCAAGCTAGCCCATTCCCCATCAAGTCATTCCAGCAGGTCCAAAGCCCCTTCCCATGCCACCTCAGCTGCCATGTGGCATGGGGACTAGTCAACTTGTCAAATCAAGGCCTTAGAGTGGGTCAAAGTTAGTCAAAATCCATTTAAGACGAATCTCCTTGATCCTTAAACCACTCCATCCATTTAAGTCAATTCTAGAAGGTTCCTAAACCCTCATTAAGACTGGATTAAGCTTTGGATTAGCTTTGAACCAGCTCAAGTGGTCCCAAAGCCCATGTGAGGCCAGTAAGACCTCTCCATGTGGATGTCCATGGCCAGTCCTTGCATCCATCTTTTCAACAACCCCTAGGACAGGTGTCAGCCATCTAGGAGCTCCCAAATTCAATTCCAGCCGTCCCTTGATCCTATGGACGTTTGAATAGGGCAAAACGAGAAGAATGAGCCATCATTCTCACCCTAGCTCTCTCTCTCCAACCAGAGCTTTTCAAACCCAATCTACATTCCATTTCAAATCCCTGTGGCCTTCTCCCCATGGCTACAGATGAATCCCTCCGTTAGAAGTTCGCCGGCGGCAGGCTTCTCGGCGAACCAAGGTGATTTCCATTCAAAGGCTTATAGGGATTGATCTAGGCATTTTCAGCTCGTACTGTCTTCTACAAAATTAAGCGTGGACAGTCAACAAGCTCAGACAACTAAAGATCTTCTGAATCCACTGGTTGGATTGAGGTAAAAACCTAAACCTAGTTTAGGACACCTAGGCTTAATTAACATTTAAATACATGCATATTTGGTCATTAAAATACTTCCCCACTATTTATGTTAATCTACCCTATCTCTGTTTAAAATATTAAGTAAAAACATCCAGTATTTTGAGAGAACGAGTCGTTTTACACGATCAGGGCTTCAGGTTAGGACCTGCATGAATTACACGTTTTCTGAGCCATTTATCACATGATCAACGGCCCAGATCAAGCTATTCCGCCGCCTTTTCTAACTAGGCTTTCGACCTAACGGCAAGTTCTCTGGTCCGGCCGCATCTGGACCGCTGATCCAGAACCATGGGATCACATCCCGCCGTCTGATCCTTTTTCGTAAGGTCAGATTGCGGGATATGATCTGAACCCTTGATCTCGAGCGGCGGGGGATCGAAGGGCCGAAATTCACTGCTGACGTGGTTAAGTATATGCCGCGTGGACCCGAGCCGTCGTCGCACATTTAGTGATAATCATTGTCACGCGTTTTGTTCCAGCCAACAAAAACGCGCCACATGGCCACTCAGCCGCCAGAACTGGATTTAACTTAATTTAATTTTCTTTTAAACTATTTAATTAATAGAAACTTCAAAAAATGGTTAAAATTTCATTTTTAATCACAAAAGTTCATGTAATATACCAAATTGTTCAGATTTTCATGGGCTTTAATTTAAAATTAAGATTATTTAGAATATTCCATTTATTTTGAGTAATCTCAAATGTTAATTATTTGGCTATTTTAATTAATATTTAATTAAAATAAATCCATATATTTCAAATTTAAAAAAAAAATTATTTTAATCTATCTTGAATTTCCAGAGAACTCTCCAAAAGTTATTTGAGTTAATTTTGATGTTATTTTGATTTATTCAAATCATTATTTATATTTTATATATAATTTTAAAATCAAATCATTTTAAAATTATATGCATACTTAAATTCTTTTAAAGAACTTTGAATCCGACTTGAAATTTTAATCAGAGATTGAATTTGATTAAATTGATTTAATGGTGATTAGCTAATGGGTAATTAACTTGTTAATTACTCATTACTTGAATTTCATTTACAAATATTCAAATTATATTTTGATTTTATTTAGGATTCACACACTCACTTAGTTTTAAGGCTCTCGTAACTTTAGGATTTGATTGTGTTGTTATATATGTTTCACTCATGCTTGTTCAAGGGTTAGAGAAAATTTGATTTGAACCTATTAAACTTAGTGTCACTAAGGACAACAATTAAGGACCTTGATTAGACAACTTAAAAAATGCATTGTGATTAGGATACAGCTAATTGGAATTCAAAACTTGAACATTTCAAACATAGTGACACTCTCAGCCACTAGAAGAATTTTTACTGGTTTTAGACATTATTAAGCCCCTTAATTAATTTTCCTAAGTTTAAGCCTTAATTAAGCCACTAAAACTTCTAAAAATTGTAATAAATCATGTTTAAACCCAAAAATTATATGTAACACCTCTAACTGACCAGAATCAAACCTTTATTCAATGAAAATTAAAATCAAATTTATTTGATAGCAATTCTGCACTCAATTTAATTTTAAATCAATATTTTATTAATATAATTAATTAATAATAATTAAAAATTCCAAAAATTTCCCAAACACTTGGGAATCTCTCCTTAGGTCATTCCTGACCTTTGGAGTTGATTTCAAGGAGTTGAGGACTCATTTGGAGCAAAATCATAAAAAGGGCCTTTAATTAAGGATTTCCAATAATTCATTAAATACCTCAAACCTTCATAACTAATTTAAGAAAAATCCAAATCAGTCAAACTCACTTGCATTCAACTCATAATAATGCCTAGTAGTTATTAAAAATATTAAAGTTCCAGAAAGGCATTAAATTTAAAAAGTCAACTTTTTGGTCAAATCTAAGTCAAAATCAGTTCAAAACTTCAAACATTCATAACTTAATGTAGAAAAATCCAATTTCAATGTACTTACTGTCTAACTAATCATTTTAATGTCTAGTATTTTAATAAAATGCTAACTTTCCATAAAACACCCTTAATCAAAAAGTCAATTTTCTATCCCCTTAATTAAATGATTAAAATATTCCAAAAATTCTCAAAACTCAAAAATCGCTCTAAAACTCCAGAAATCCTTAATTAACCTTAAAATCAGTATTCAACCAATCTTAATTAAAATTCATTAAGCTTCAAACCTTAATAAACTTAAGCTACTTAATTATACCGGGTACCACTGGGTAACCCAGGCCTACGAGGCTATTAACTTAGCCCCAAGGAAGGTGAAATAAACTTCACGACCTCGGTTTGAAACAAAGGTGGTTTCCAACAAATAATCAAATAAATTTTAAAATCAAATTCAAAGCATTAATATTTAAACCTTAATTAAATTTCCCTTAAGCCTTTTAACCAACCAGAATCTTAAACAACTTCAACCTAATGATCCTACTTAGGACATATCCAAACCACACGACCTACCTCACACACTGTAGATGGTTTGCTAGGAAAACCAACTCAAGTTTTAGGCTAGGCCGGTGTTTACTTTTCTGCTGTGTGCCGGGTTTTCGAGCTTTCACTGCATGCTGGTTGTTAGCTTAGAATTGAATGATTGTTTATTTACTTATTGCACTCTGTGTTGTGAGTAATTGAGCATTCCAAATTTTGAATATTAACTGCTTGAGATTGAATATTAACTGCTTGAGATTGAATATTAACTGCATGGGATTATTTATGTAACTGTTGATTATTAGGATAACCCTGCAAGATCGAGTCTAGATTTTTCTTTTAAATACAAATGTAAATTTGATTTGATTTGTGTTGTAATTTCAAGTGATTTGAGATGGGATAACATCCAATTTGGAATCCAAAGAGGAAGGGACATCCCTCAGTAGAGAGTTCCTATCCATTTGGAGCTCTAAATTAGGAACACCCCTTCCAAAGGGGAGTTTCTTTTCTTTTGGATATCCGGACCCGACAATCCAAGAAGCAGCAGAAGGACGAAGAAGTAGATAACGAAAAGACCCATTCTCAAAGTCACTTGAGTCTTAGGATTAAAAATCTGGGTTGTTGTCAGTGGTGCCCGACCACTTTTCTTTTCTGCAATTATGGGATGTAATAATTAGTGGCACTTGCCATATGGACATTCAATTTGAGCTATTAATTTAATTGAATTATTTATTGATTGATGTGTTGATTGCGATATAGGATTGCTTGCTTTTAGTAGTTTTTTTTATGGCGATTTTGCATGTCGTATTTTAATTTAGCCTGGAATTCGATTGTAGGCTCTTAAGGACTTAACAAAATTTTTCTACTTAAATCAAACTAAAAATATTAAGTCAACATGGAAACTCTAACGTTTTAAAAAATAAGCCCGGGATCGCCGGAAATTTTCATTTCATAGAATTCATTCAAATTCAAGCTTTTAATCGAGTCGATTAGCATGCATCATATTAGCAATTAATATAAAAATCTTTAAATCCTTAATTGTATTTGCTTAAACATTCAAATCCAACATAAGTAAGAGGGGCCAATTAGGATCTGCTCTAGATGTCGGCCCCAACTCCTCAAACTTATATAAATAACGTCCCGACCACTCAACATTAAAAGACCGGACTCATATTTTAAAATCGTTTAGGTGGTTTAGCTGGCTCCGCAATCCAGGCCGGGGTAAGACCAGATTCGCACTGCATTAGCTAGGTTCGGGCTACTAATTTTAAGTGCCAAATTTAGACTTAGGTTCCGAGGCTGGCTCGGGCCATAAGACCTCAACCTCCGGGAATTGAATCCCAATTTTCTAATAAAATTGATCACTTAAACATTAAATCACTTTCAATCAAATTTAAGCCCAAAACTTAGGATAGGCTGGGGTGTTTCTGAAGAAATTCAGAATCTCAAAACACTTCCTACCCTTCTTCCGTTGACTCCATAAATAAGTATTCAATATTGAACCAGTCTCGTTTGGAAATTCAAACCCCTACCTCCTTTGACATCCAGCTTTGAAAATCTTAAATGAAATTTCTACCGCTATTTTAATCGAGAGTTTTTGTAGGAAATTCTAATTTTTTACGATGTAATTAACTACGAGGGCTTGTGCTCATAGGAGATTTAGAAACCTAGATCTAATTTTCAAAATCAACTTTTTCAAAAATATCTTTAATTAATTATTTTTGGGAAAATTCAAAATTTAACGATCATTATCATCATTTTCAATCAATCGATAGTGATTGATATATTCTTTCTTCGAAGAGATATATCAATCACTATTGTGATTTTGATTATGAAATTAATGATTTCTCTATCTAGGTTAATGTAGTCAAACATTCGATTGAATTTAATATTGACCTTCCGGGGTCATATGCGATTCTTTCCTGAGTCTGACTACGATAATCAGGATGAATTTAATTTTTGTAATTAGAACCCATTAGAGTACTATATGTTTGCCCTTCGAGGTGATATACTGTTCATAATGACATGTTTAATTTCAAAATTTTAAAAATTAAATATTCTCAAAGATAATTAAATATTTTTCAAAACTATATATACATAAATGTATTTTTCAATCAAAACAAAAATGGCGACTCCGCTGGGGACAAATCTCGCTCTTCATCTTTAATAGCGGTATAAATTTTTATTGTATCAATAGTTTTTACTACCTTTCTCTCCGTTGGTCCCTATACTCAAGCAAGAAATAATTGAGCGATCACCAGCAATAAGCCATAGGCCCCCAGTTGAGGGTTACAACCGGTCCACTCTATTGGAAGATGTTAAGGCGCGTTACTACACGTGTCCCACTACATCATCTATAGAGGAGGAGGAGTAGAAATAACTTGGGGTGCCACTCTCTTAACTACTAGTCTAGTAGTAATTTGAGAGGGGAAATAATCTAAGATTATGTCAGATAATGATTCCGTCAAATTTAAATTTCGACGGGGTCCTATCACGATAAATCTTTTGATTATAGTAATGCCGTGCCTTCTAGGGATACTGTAGATCCTGTAACAGTCTCTTCCTCCAAAGAGATTGTAGGAATTCAATTCCATGCTGACAAGGGTCTTGCCACCTAGACTTGCAACCTTTAAGGAAAACTTACAAATTTCTCAAGTGTACTAGATCCATATTTTCAATATAGTTGATTCCTCTTTTTAATGAAGATTGACCTCTACCTTAATTTTTAAGCAGAAGAGAGTGGTAGTTGACTCCATCAAATGTTTGAATGTCCCTCCCTCCCACCGCTCTCGTGGGTTGAATTAACTTTTGAATTAAAATCTATCTCAAGCTTAAGTTAACTTTAGAAGTGAAATTTTCTCAATCTTCTTGAAGTTCTCTATCTCAATAGGCATCTCTTGCATGCTCTGAATCTGTTAAAAATTTTTCCAGTCAAGCTAATATTCCCATCGAAAGATCGGGTTCGCTTTGAGGATTATTCTTCCTTGTATAAGAGAATATTTTTTTTTTCTTCTCTAATACTTGAGATATAATCCCAGCATTAAAATAAGGAGAACAATCGTTTTGAGATTTAAAAGAAAGTGGAGCCTCTTCTCAAATTCAATTGAAATCAGAAAATGTGCGAATGCGCCAAAAATCAAAAGATGCGTTAATGCGCCAAAAATAAGGAAGTGTACGAAGTGCACCGAAAGTCAAAAGATACGCAAACTACGTCACCAGAAAAAGAGAAGAAGAGTAAGATGGCTTCCTTCCTTTAAATCCTTAAATCTCAAAAAAGCCTCGATCAACTTTAAATACTTGACTTTAAAAATCCTAAATCCAGATTTTTGTTCATGCATGAATTATCTATCAGATAGAAGAACACCGTGCAAGTAGATTGAAAAGATCAAATTTCTACTTCTAACTTAAATCTTTTTAAATTGATTCTAATTCAAAATAAAAGGGAGACCCCAGTTTAGTTTCTATGAAACTTGTTCTGGGTCAACAAAACCTAAATCCTTAAACATTTTCAAGATTAGTAAGAGTCAACTCTACTTCTCACTGTAATTGATAAATTTGTTCCCACACGTCATTCTGACAGGGTCCAAATAGTTAGAGGAAATTTTCAATAAAATGAATAAATCTTCTACTCCTGATAAAAAAAATCAAATCCTATCATTAAGAAATGTGTGTAAGTCCTTGCACAAAGGCATCTCTTTCTTTAAGGCCTTTTCAACAAAATTATACTTTATACTGGCAAGATCAACCCCATTAGAGGAGTATTTTGTAATGCTGGAAATTGACGTTCAAAATCAAATCACAAATGAGTAGAGTGCTCGGCGTCAATTTGAGAAGCTCGAGGCCTTATAGAGCTTCGTCTTTAAGGCTCAATAAAACTCAAAATCGTACGAAGCCCTAGTTGAAGCTCGTGATAAGATAGAGCAACTTAGAACCTTCCAAGGAGGAGACATGGTCTAGGTTCTTTGGATGCATATCTGAGCCTACCGAGAGATCAGTGGAGGAGTTTGAGCTAGTACAAGAATTTCCTTTTGTCGTAGTGACGATCTTTGAGAAAATTTCAAACATTAACTGGTCAACCCTGAAGGATTCCACCTGAAATTTTCAAACATCAGGGTGGCTCTTCAAGAAGTACCACACCAGATGAGTGTCAAATTCAAAGTCAATAAAAAGTCTTCGAATTTCCTCGATTAAAGAAATTTCTCAACTCAAAATCAAACATCACAAACTTTCAAAATTCACATTTAAAAATCAAATTCAAATTTCAAAATCAAATCAAGACTCATATTCAAAAATTTCAAAAAAAATCAAAACCAAATCAAATTCAAACTCTTCAAATTCAAACAAATCAAAATTCAATCAAATCAAATTTCCCAAATTCAAAACCAATTCAAATCAAATTTGAATCACTCTGTAAATTCAAAGATCCTCTGTGTTGAAAATCTATTTTTTCATGGCTTGTGTTTTGATGATTGGCAAACACTACTTCTCTTGGACTACTTGTTGCTTCTAACTTTTCAGGAATCGAAGACCGGACGATCATGAAGAAGCCAAGTTCAGAATTGCGTAGGTTTAGGGTTGAGTCAGTCTATACTTTTGTTTTTTTCTTTTTGAGTCTACTTGTAATGGTCAAAGAGACTGATGCTAAGTAACCCTACACACACACACTTGAGAGAATCAGAATTCCTATTTTTGCCTACATCGGCCAGGCCGATATTAATATCATCCTGGACGATCAGCTTAAAACAGAAAGTCTAAATATAGATTCTTAATTAAGGCAGCCGTCATTAACATATCGGACTGGACGATACGTGTATTGGCTAGGACGATAAGCTCAAAATGGAAAGAAGTAGCCGCCATAGTCAATTAAGGTATACTGTAATTTTAAATTATCGGCCGGGACGATACACGTATCGGCCTGGACGAAATTACCAAATTATGCCTTAATTGAACAGGAAATCAAGGGAGTAATTAAGGATGATTGATACGATCATATCATCTTGGACGATCGCAGGATCGGCCAGGACGATATAGTCAAAAACCTTAAGTTACTTCAGGACGATCAATATCGGCCAACTCGTATTCAAAGCTATTGTCAGGATGATTTTCCTTTGATTTGAACTGATCGGCCAGGACGATAGTTAGATCGGCCTGGACGATCAAGCCAATTTTCAATCGTCCAGTTTTGCATCCAGGGCGATGCTCTGGCCAATCTTCCATATCGGCCTGGACGAAATTGTCGGCAACTTGCAATTAATGAGCTCCTTTGATGCTCTTCTATTTAAGAGCTCTTGTTCAACGTTTTGAAAGACCTTTGGCTGCTGTCTTGACCTGACAAGACCTTGAGGGGAAAAAGAGAGAGAGGAGAGAGAGAGGATCTTGTGAAGGGGAACTTGTGAGGGGATTCACAAGGGTTGCTTCAAGGATCGCTCTGCTTCGTCTTTGTCTAGAGTTTCTCGTCCGTGGAAGGGTCGGTAGAGGTAAGGAGTTTGCTTTTGGTTTTGGTTCTCTGCCAGCTTCAGGAGGAAGCAAAAGGAGGTAGGTTCTCTGCCTTGCCGGGGTGGCAAAAAGGAGGTTCTTGTAAGGGCTTCTCCGCCTAGCCGTAGGGGCTAAAGGAGAGTCACATTTTGTAGTGCAATACTTGAAGGGTGCCTCCAAGGAGTGAACGTAGGTCGAGTCGACCGAACCACTATAAATCTTGTGTTCTTATTTTTGCTTCCGCACTTTTTTAATTCCGCATTAATTCCTTGTGGTGTGATTTGGTTTGTGATTTTATTTCTTTGTGATAAGAAGTTTTTTTAAATACCAATTCACCCCCCCCCCCCTCTTGGTTAGCTTGGGACTAAGTTCATAGGGCTTAACATCCCTAACGAACTTTCAAGTGGTATCAGAGCGGTTTTCATAAAATAAGTTTTTAAAAGCTTTTAAATTTTTGATCCATGGCTAACATTGGTAATCGTAACACTACGGAAGGGTATTCCATTACCCGACCTCCCCTGTTCGATAACCTACCTTTTGATTTTTGGAAAACTCGCATGTCAACATTTTTACAATCTACTGATTATCGCATGTGGATGCTTATTCAAGAAGGTTATTCTCCACCTTCTCGTGAAATTAATGGTGTTAAAATTGAAGTTGCTTTTACTAAATGGACTTTTGATGAACGTGATTTAGCTCAATTAAATGCGAAATATTTGAACTGTTTTTTCTGTGCTTTGAAATCTGAGGATTACATGCGTGTCTCAACTTGCAAAACCGGTAAAGAGATTTGGGATAAATTGTGCATCACCTATGAAGGTACCAATGAAGTTAAACAATCCCGTTTAAACATTCTCTTGCATGACTACGAACTTTTTCGTAAGAAACCTCATGAATCGATTTCTGACATGTACACTAGGTTTACTCAGATTGTTACTTCATTGCATGCACTAGGAAAAGAACTTTCAAATTATGAAAAAGTTAACAAGATTTTAAGATGCTTGCCTTCGTCTTATGATGCAAAAATCACTGCAATCACTGAATCTAAAGATTTGAATACATATTCC
The DNA here is from genome assembly GCA_022539455.1 of Dendrobium nobile. Lineage (NCBI taxonomy): Eukaryota > Viridiplantae > Streptophyta > Magnoliopsida > Asparagales > Orchidaceae > Dendrobium > Dendrobium nobile. The sequence goes on from CM039733.1 coordinate 25,999,677, forward strand.
ATTGATAACTTACTTGGCTCACTCATTGCTTACGAGCAAGGGGTGAATCAAAGAAATCTTGATGCAGGTGAGAAGAAAAAGGAGAAAACAATCGCACTGAAGGCACACAAATCAGATTCTGAATCTTCCGGGTCTGAAAGTGATGAAGTAGCCTTCATCACAAGGAAATTCAAAAGTTTTCTAAGGAAGAAACAAAAGCATCATCAAAGTTGGAGAAAAGGTAAGGATCATAAACATGTTAAAGGATCTTCTGATGTTGTTTGTTTTGAATGTAGGAAACCTGGACATATGAGAGCTGATTGCCCTACACTTCAAGATCACTCAAGCAAAGAAAAGGAAAAAGGTGAGAAGAAAGCCAAGTAAAGGAAGGACAAGAAGAAAATCCAAAGAGGTTTTTGGGCAGAATCTGGTACTGATTCCTCTAAGACTGAACCAGAGGAAGAGACTACGAACTTGTGTTTCATGGGAGAAAATCAAAGTGATGAGGAAGAGGTATGTAAACCAACCTATGATGAATTGTTTGAAATTTGTGAAAAAATTCATGCATCATACAAAAAACTTAAGAAGACTCATGCTAGTCTAAAATTAGAATATTCAAATCTACAAAAAAGAGCATGAAGTTTTTCTTAAAGATCATGCAACATTTGATTCTAATCACATGGCTCTTCTTGATGAATTTGATGAGTTGAACAAAAAGCATTTAGAATTAGTTGATGAACATAATACATTAAAAGATTCACACACCTCACTTAGTTTTGATCTTAAGAAATCTAAAGAGATTGAGAAAAATTTGAGGATTGAGATTGATGCATTAAAAAGAACAAATTTGAGGATTCAAAATGATTTTGATACATATAAGAAAAATCGGATGACTTCTACTTTTGATCTTAAGCCAGAACCTAGGAAGAGGCATTATAACTCAAACTATTTAAGAAATCCTTTTCCTGGAGTTAGATGTTTCTCATGTGGCATGCTAGGACACATCTCACACACTTGCACCGTTCACCATAGTACACATTGTGTGTGGAGACCTAAGATGCATGTTTTACAGCATACCATACCTGCATTGCACTCTACTGTTCCTAAGAAGGATCCCAAACCTATTTGGGTTCCTAAATCTGACTGTTGTTGAGTTTTGCAGGAGTGCTCTCACCAAAGACCTCGTGGGAGCTTAGGATAACTGGACATAAGGAGGCTTGAGCTCAAAATTGCTTAAACTCGCTGCTTTATCACGTGCTTGAAATTCTTTTTGTGTTATTAGTTTATTTTGTTTTTATGCTAGTCTGTGTGCTTGCTTTGTGTTAGTTTGCTTTAATTTCATTTTGTTTTTGTTGTTTTTATTTTTATGTGATCTTTAACTATGGCCTTCCACATGATGAATTTTTTTAAAGCTTTTAGATTTTGAAGTTTTGGAGATAGTGTTTAGCTTTTTCTAAATTGGTTAAAGGGAGTATTCTATTGATGTTTTTCCCTTCTTCTAACTTTGTTTAGTTGTATGATTTTTTTCTCTAAACAAAATGTCTAAACTCAGTTTAACCAATGGTTTTTTAAGATCTTTTTCTTATCTTGCTACATTAATTTATCTTATGCATAATAGCCCAAGTTCTTGATATCATTCAAGCTTTTGAAATCTTGCCATTGCATTTATCATATGATTTTGATTTTGTGTTGTGGATTGTTCTTCCCTATGTTAGAGATAGAGCTACTATTCTCTAATATTTGAGAGGATATACTCACAACCAAGTTTTTCTTTAAGGTTATATAAAAGAGTTTCTAGCTTGCAAGAGTTAAAAAAAAAAAAAAAAAAAAAAAAAAAGTGGCCAATGATGTCAAACCAAAAGATGCGCAATGACGCCAAATTGAAAAATGCTATATACACAAAAGTGTATCAAAGAATCAAAAGATGCTCAAAAAGGCCAATTAGAATGACAAGAGGCATAAAATGAGCCCATTAGATGCAAGCTATTCTCTCTTTGGTAAAATTCTTAAAACTTAGAAAACTCTTTGATTATGTGATGCCTTCAAAGACTTGATTTCAATTTCCATGATTGAGAAAAGCTACCTTGGTTTTATTATTTATGAGATATTTTCTTTGTAAACAAGTCTTGAATAGATTTTTTATCCTATTTAGTTATTCTGAGTTTAGATTTCTTTTTTCTTAGAATTTTGTACCCGAAAGGATGTCCGATCTAGGGTTAACAGAATTAGATGCTCTATCTTCTTCTAATTGGGATTTGTTAAACTTCTTGATCCATTTGAACTCTAAAAGTTTAACTTTTTGAAAAGAATTTTCATATGATGCCTCCATAAAAAAAAATTTTAATTAGAAAAATTAAAATCCAAAAATATTCATCTTTTATTTTTCCTTGTATTCTCTGTTTAATTTTTCTGTGTATTGACTGTTTTTTTTTTTTTTTGCTTTATTTTTGAGGGTTTTGATCATCACCATTCTTCTCTTGATTTCAATTTTAAGTCACATCGGCCGGGCCAATACTTTTATCGTCCTGGACGATGTGACAAATTCTCTTCAAAATCCATCTGCTGAACTTTTCTGTGCTTGGTGTATCTCATCGGCCTGGACGATCCTATATCGTCCTGGATGATTTGATCGAACTCATGGTGATAGTCCTGGCCGATAGAACTTTCCGTCTGGCCGATGCATTTTATGTGCATCGTCCTGGCCGATACACTAGATCGTCCTGGACGATCCACGTGTCAGCACGTTTTGATCTTTAAATTCGGCCCCGGACGATCCATTATTGGACCATCGGCCGGGCCGATCCACTGTTTGTCCTGGACGATACACGTGGCAAGCATTTTAAACGTTTTAACTTTGGCCGGTACGATCAATTATTGTACATCGTCCTGGATGATACACCTAATCGGCCCGGACGATCTGCTTTTTCAACGGTCATCTGGATTGACTCCTCAGGACGATCGCCTCTGTCTAATCGGCCTGGCCGATATCTGATCGGACCGCCTTTTTGACCAATCGGCCTGTACGTAATTATAGAACCATATCGGCCTGGACGATTCTATGACCGGCCAGAACGATATGGCCGTTTCTTTAAATTCAGGCCGTTCCAGCCATGCTTTTTCACTCTTCATCCTTTCTCCTCTTATGTTTTTGCTTAGTCCTCTCTATGGCTGGTGGGAAACGCGTCCGACAAACTTCTGGGAGTTCTTCGAGGGTAAGAATTGACCCTCGTTTCAGGGAAGCAGAAGATGAAGCCGCTTACCACCATTACAAAGAATGTGGGATCACTGTCTCAAGAATCATCAATCCTACCCACATCTCATACCCGGTAATGGATCTTTTCGCTCACACCTCCCTTTGCTTCATTCTGTCTCTTGCTTTCCCTTTCAATTCAAAGTTTCTTTGAGAGTTTTTCGCAAACCTTCACATCAACCCTACCTTCACAGCCCTGTCTTCCTATATGAATCGACGCCCTATCGAAATCACATATCAGGATTGTGTTGATCTTTTACAGCTATCCACCACCGGTGATAAGCTGCACCTAATCGCCCCTGACCCTGATCTTGACTGGTCCACGGCGAATCATTTCCTTCGCCAGACCAATGTACCTAACCATGTTGGAGAGACTAGCTCTTTAGTCAAAGATGCTAGGACAATCCAACATGTTCTTCGCACCTCCGTAATTCCAAAAGCCGGCGACCGAATCCACATCACCCCTCTACTTTCACTCACTACTTTCAACATCATGGCTCATAGGGAATTTAATACTACGGACCTACTTTTCCGATACATTGATCACTTAACCAATATCCGTGATCCAGGCCACAAAAGGAAACCCAATCTAGCCTTAGGACACATCATAGCCTATGTCCTTGAAGCCAAATACCAACTCCAGTGTCCTATTCCACCAAACCTCTCAACTCCCTTCTACTCAAACAATTCCTTCAGCACCCTTCACAGTACTCGTCTCCACCCTGAAGAACCTCAGGGGGCGAGAGAGGAGGACGCTCCCACTCCCGCTCCCATTCTTGATCCTGTCCCTCTCCACCAGCACTCTCCAGTTGATCAGTTGATTGAGAGGTTTGATCGTTGGGAGACTGGGTTTGATGCCTACGTGGCTGCACAGGAGCAGCAACACTTTGAGGATATTACCCGCTACGAGCAGCACCGCGCTGAGGATTTAGCCCGATTTGACAGTTTCGTTACTCAGCAGCAGCAGCAACATGACCAGGACATCGCTTGGTTCAATGCTCAGTTCACCACACTTGCCACCTACTTTCAGCAGCCACCTCCACCACCTCCATCAGATGATCTGGATCCCTCGCTTTTTTAGTCTGTACTTTGTGTTGTTTGTTTCCTGTCCTTTTTAGTTTGCTTGATTAGTCTTTTGTGATGTTTTTTCTTGTGTTTATGGACCCTCTTTTTGTGATGACAAAAGGGGGAGTAGGGTGTAGGAAAAAGCTGTTTGGTCTTGGGTTTGTAACTTTGAAGTTTTAATGAAAATTTTCCTACTTGTGTTTGCTATCATCAAAAAGGGGGAGATTGTTGCAAATCTATTTTTTCATGGCTTGTGTTTTGATGATTGACAAACACTACTTCTCTTGGACTACTTGTTGCTTCTAACTTTTCAGGAATCGAAGACCGGACGATCATGAAGAAGCCAAGTTCAGAATTGCATAGGTTTAGGGTTGAGTCAGTCTGTACTTTTATTTTTCTCTTTTTGAGTCTACTTGTAATGGTCAAAGAGACTGATGCTAAGTAACCCTACACACACACACTTGAGAGAATTAGAATTTCTATTTTTGCCCACATCGGCCAGGCCGACATTAATATCGTCCTGGACGATCAGCTTAAAATAGAAAGTCTAAATATGGATTCTTAATTAAGGCAGCCGTCATTAACATATCGGCTTGGACGATACGTGTATCGGCCAGGACGATAAGCTCAAAACAGAAAGAAGTAGCCGCCATAGTCAAATAAGGTATACTGTAATCTTAAATTATCGGCCGGGACGATACACGTATCAGCCTGGACAAAATTACCAAATTATGCCTTAATTGATCAGGAAATCAAGGGAGTAATTAAGGATGATTGATACGATCATATCGTCCTGGACGATCGCAGGATCGGCCAGGACGATATAGTCAAAAACCTTAAGTTACTTCAGGACGATCAATATCAGCCAGCTCGTATTCAGGGCTATTGTTAGGACGATTTTCCTCTGATTTGAACTGATCGGCCAGGACGATAGTTAGATCGGCCTGGACGATCAAGCCAATTTTCAATCGTCCAGTTTTGCATCCAGGGCGATGCTCTGGCCGATCTTCTCTGATTTGTACTTATCGGCCAGGCCGATATCCATATCGGCCTGGACGATTTTGTCGGCAACTTGCAATTAATGAGCTCCTTTGATGCTCTTCTATTTAAGAGCTCTTGTTCAACATTTTGAAAGACCTTTGGCTGCTGTCTTGACCTGAGAAGACATTGAGGAGAGAAAGAGAGAGAGGAGAGAGAGAGGATCTTGTGAGAGGGAGCTTGTGAGGGGATTTACAAGGGTTGCTTCAAGGATCGCTCTGCTTCATCTTTGTCTAGAGTTTCTCATCCGTGGAAGGGTCGGTAGAGGTAAGGAGTTTGCTTTTGGTTTTGGTTCTCTGCCAGCTTCAGGAGGAAGAAAAAGGAGGTAGGTTCTCTACCTTGTCGGGGTGGCAAAAAGGAGGTTCTTGTAAGGGCTTCTCTGCCTAGCCGTGGGGGCAAAAGGAGAGTCACGTTTTGTAGTGCAATACTTGGAGGGTGCCTCCAAGGAGTGGACGTAGGTCGAGTCGACCGAACCACTATAAATCTTGTGTTCTTATTTTTGCTTCCGCACTTTTTTAATTCCGCATTAATTCCTTGTGGTGTGATTTAGTTTGTGATTTTATTTCTTTGTGATAAGAAGTTTTTTTAAATACCAATTCACCCCCTCCCCCCCCCCCCCCTCTTGGTAAGCTTGGGACTAGGTTCATAGGGCTTAAAATCCCTAACGAACTTTCACTTTGAATTCAAAATCAAGTTCAAATTTCAAAATCAAATCAAAACCCAGATTCAAAAAAATCCTTCAAATCAAAATTATCAAATCAAGTTTCAAACTTAAACATTTTCAAAATCAAACTTCAAATTCAAACACATTCAATTGAAAATCAAATCAATCCAACTTTAAAAATCACTCAAATCTCAAATTTCAAAGTTCAAACCAGATCCCCTATGTAGAGCAAGTTTCCTCTACATACGATCAATCCAGACCCGACCCTCTGTGTAGAGCTAGTTTCCTCTACACATGATCATCCAGACCTGTTCCTCTCTATATAGAGCAAGTTTTATCTATATATGATCGTTTAAACTCAATCCTCTATATAAAGCAAGTTTCCTTTACAGAAGATCAATCCAGACTCGATCCTCTATGTGGAGCAAGTTTCCTCCATATATGATCGTCCAGACTCGATCATCCGTAGAGCAAGTTTCCTCTACCAATGATCATTCTAGACCCGATCCTCTATATGGAGCAAGTTTCCTCCACATACGATCATCCAGACCTGATCCTCTATATGGAGCAAGTTTCCTCCACATACGATCATTCCAGACCCGATCCTCTATGTGGAGCAAGTTTCCTCCAAATATGATCGTCCAGACTCGATCATTCGTAGAGAAAGTTTCCTCTACCAATGATCATTCCAGACCTGATCCTCTATTTGGAGCAAGTTTCCTCCACATACGATCATCCAGACTCGATCCTCTATGTGGAGCAAGTTTCCTCCACATACGATCATCCAGACTCGATCCTCTGTGTGGAGTTTCCTCCATATACGATCATCCAGACTCGATCCTCTATGTGGAGCAAGTTTTCTCCACATATGATCATCCAAACGCGGTTCTTTGTGTAGAGCAAGTTTCCTCTTCACAAGATTATCCTTTAGTGATGGAGTACGCCCTTTGTGGCACCATCCTAAATTTCAAATCTAGACCGATCTCCCGTGGGAAACAATGCTTCCTTCCCAAAAGATCATCTAGTTTTTTCTTCCTTAAGGTTTGATGTGAGTCATCGTGCTTTCTCTCCTTAGGATTAGATTTTCTAGTGATGGATAACGCCCTTTGTGGCACCATCTTAGTTTTCAAAATCTAGATCTGATATCCCGTGGGAAACAATGCTTCCTTTTCACAGGGTCCTTCAGCTTCCTTCTCCTTAGGGTTAGATATTCTATTTCCCCTAGGATTAGACTCCATATTTTTAATTTCACCCTCAAATTCCTGAATTCAGCCTTCTTCTCCTTATGGTTAGGTTGTTTCCCTTCCTTAGGATTAGATCCGCTAGTGGTAGAGTACGCCCCTCGTGGCACTACCCTAGTATCAATTTCAATTCCGATCCTCTATAGTTAGGAGTTCTTCCTTCCTATACGATCATTCGACCCTTCTTTTCCTTAAGGTTAGGTATCTTCCCTTCCTTAGGATTAGATCAGCTAGTGGTAGACTACGCCCCTCGTGGCACTACCCTAGTATCAATTACAATTTCGATCCTTTATAGTTAGGAGTTCTTCCTTCCTATACGATCATTCGACCCTTCTTTTCCTTAAGGTTAGGTATCTTCCCTTCCTTAGGATTAGATCAACTAGTGGTAGACTACACCCCTCGTGGCACTACCCTAGTATCAATTTTAATTCCGATCCTCTATAGTTAGGAGTTCTTCCTTCCTATACGATCATTCGACCCTTCTTTTCCTTAAGGTTAGGTATCTTCCCTTCCTTAGGATTAGATCTACTAGTGGTAGACTACGCCCCTCGTTGCACTACCCTAATATCAAACCCAAATTCGATCCACTGTAGTTAGGAATTCTTCCTTTCTATACGATCATTCTAGCCTTCTCTTCCTTAGGGATTAGGTACTCATTTCCCTTAGGACCAGATCTGCTAGTGGTAGAGTACGACCTTAGTGGCACTACCCTAGTATCAAATTCAAGATTCAATCATCTACGGCTAGGTCTTTCCTTCCCTTAGAATCAAATTCAAAGTCAATTTTCTAGGGTTAGGTCTTCCCTTCTCTTAGAATCAAATCCAGATTCAATCATCTAAGGCTAGGTCTTCCCTTCCCTTACAATCAAATTCAAACTCAATCTTCTAAGGTTAGAATTCCCTTCCTTTAGAATCAAAACTCAAATCTGATCCTCTATAGTTAGGAATTCTCTCTTCCTATAGGATCACCTAGGCTTTCTTTTCCTCTAGGGATAGACTTTTTCTTCCCTTAGGATTTGATCCACTAGTGGTAGAGCACGCCCTTCATGGCACTACCCTAGTATATTTTCAAACCTTGATTCCCCAGGGATAGACTTTCTCCTCCCATTAGGATCAAAACTCTCGACTTAACCTTTGAATTTGGTCAACGCCAATATGTGCAATAGAACTTCATTCTATTACAAATATTGGGGGTCCATTTGTTGACCTCATTTTTGTATGAGGTCACTTGGGCCAATCCTGACCATACATCAATCCTGATCCTAGATTAATCCAGACCCTATGATCTTCTCAGGCCTCAGGAGCTGCCTAGACCTTAGACCAATCCAGACCTTGAAATTAATTTAGATCTCAAATCAGTCCAGACCTTGAAATTAATTTAGATCTCAAATCAATCTATACTTCAAATCAATCTTAATCTCAAGCCAATCCAGATCTCAATCCAATTCAAGCCTCAATCAAAAATCAGATTATAGTCCAGTTCAAGATCTTAATCTCTAGTTTAAACCTTAATATTATTTCTAATCAAACTTCAACCTTATCGAATCAATTATGATCCTCCAAATGATCATAAATGATTTAAATAACTCAAACTTGATCAATCAAACTCAAAATCCAGATCAAATCCAAAATTCAAACCCAAATCCTAAGTCCAAAGGCCAAGTCTTAAAAGCCTTTTCTTAAGGATTTTAAAACATTTCAAAACCCAAACAAATGACCTCTGATTCAGAGTTTGTAAGATGCATACTGATGGGACATGTCTTTAGAGGAAACCCTCCAAATTAGAGCCCATTCTGAGATCTCTAACCCTAGAAACTAAATCAAAATCAAAAGGCTGTGAAAAACCTTCAAATATTTACGGCCTATGCCACTGGACCTGTCACCCAGTCGATTTTGACCTTGGAGCTTTCTTCAAACCCTCCAATCACTTCCAGACCTTTAATCCTTATATCTTGATCAGTAAACTGTATTTTGTTGGACTCATTTCAGCATCCAGTGGATATGAAGTCAAAATGACCAAAATACCCCTTTGTAGTACAAATAGTCGTTTTGGATCAAATGAGCTCCAAACTGAATGCAACCACCTCCAACAATTTTTAAACATCAAACCAAACCTATTGGTCCCAAACCAAGACCCTAGGTCAACCTGGTTGACCAAGTCAACCTAGGTTGACCAAATAGGCCCTTAAGGGTCAAAAGAGGCATTTTGATCAATTTGATCTTTCCACACCTTGGGACTACCTCCCACAAATTTAAAACATCATTTCAAACCTGTCCAAACCTTACTCACCCCTTTGGCCAACCTAGTTGACCCAGTCAACCTAGGTTTACCAAATCAACCATTAAGCCTTTTCTACTTTGAGTCAATTTTCAAAAGCATTTGAACCCCTCCAACCCATCCAACCAGCACCCAAGGCATCATCATATGCCACCTCACCTATTGTTGATCAGTTGACTGGTCAACATAGTCAACAAAGTCCTTTAAAGAGGTTTAAATGTCCAAGTTGCTTGACCCAAGCTAGCCCATTCCCCATCAAGTCATTCCAGCAGGTCCAAAGCCCCTTCCCATGCCACCTCAGCTGCCATGTGGCATGGGGACTAGTCAGCTTGTCAAATCAAGGCCTTAGAGTGGGTCAAAGTTAGTCAAAATCCATTTAAGACTAATCTCCTTGATCCTTAAACCACTCCAGCCATTTAAATCAATTCTAGAAGGTTCATAAACCCTCATTAAGACTGGATTAAGCTTTGGATTAGCTTTGAACCAGCTCAAGTGGTCCCAAAGCCCATTTGAGGCCAATAAGACCACTCCATGTGGATGTCCTTGGCCAGTCCTTGCATCCAGCTTTTCAACAACCCCTAGGACAGGTGTCAGCCATCTAGGAGCTCCCAAATTTAATCCCAGCCGTCCCTTGATCCTATGGACGTTTGAATAAGGCAAAACGAGAAGAATGAGCCGTCATTCTCACCCTAGCTCTCTCTCTCCAACCAGAGCTTTTCAAACCCAATCTCCATTCCATTTCAAATCCTTGTGTCCTTCTCTCCATGACTACAGACGAATCCCACCGTTAGAAGTTCGCCGGCGGCAGGCTTCCTGGCGAACCAAGGTGATTTCCATTCAAAGGCTTATAGGGATCGATCTAGGCGTTTTCAGCTCGTACTGTCTTACACAAAATTAAGCGTGGACAGTCAATAAGCTCAGACGACTAAAGATCTTCTGAATCCACTGGTTGGATTGAGGTAAAACCTAAACCTAGTTTAGGACACCTAGGCTTAATTAACATTTAGATACGTGCATATTTGGTCATTAAAATACTTCCCCACTGTTTATGTTCATCTACCCTATCTCTGTTTAAAATTTTAAGTAAAACCATCCAGTATTTTGACAAAATGAGTCGTTTTACACGATCAGGGCTTCGGGTTAGGACCTGCATGAATTACATGTTTTCTGAACTGTTGATCACACGATCAATGGCCCAGATCAAGCTATCCCGCCGCCTTTTCTAACCAGGCTTTCGAGCTAACGGCTAGTTCTCTGATCCAGCTGCATCTGGACCGCTGATCCAAAACCACGGGATCACATCCCGCTGTCTGATCCTTTTTTGTAAGGTCAGATTGCGGGATATGATCTGAACCCTTGATCTCGAGCGGCGGGGGATCGAAGGGTCGAAATTCACTGCTGACATGGTTAAGTATATGTCGCGTGGACCCCAGCCGCCGCCGCACATTTAGTGACAATCATTGTCACGCATTTTGGTCCAGCCAACCAAAATGCGCCACATGGCCACTCAGCCAGAATTGGATTTAACTTAATTTAATTTTCTTTTAAACTTTTTAATTAACAGAAACTTCAAAAAATGGTTAAAAATTCATTTTTAATCACAAAAATTCATGTAATATACCAAATTGTTTAGATTTTCAAGGGCTTTAATTTAAAAATAAGATTTATTTAAAATATTCTATTTATTTTGAGTAATCTCAAATGTCGATTATTTGGCTATTTTAATTAATATTTAATTAAAATAAATCCAAATATTTCAAATTTTTTTTAAAAAAAAATTATTTTAATCTATCTTGAATTTCCAGAGAAGTCTCCAAAAGTTATTTGAGTTAATTTTGATGTTGTTTTGATTTATTCAAATCATTATTTATATTTTATATATAATTTTAAAATCAAATCATTTTAAAATTATATACATACTTAAATTCTTTTAAAGCACTTTGAATCCGACTTGAAATTTTAATCAGAGATTGAATTTGATTAAATTGATTTAATGGGGATTAGCTAATGGGTAATTAACTTGTTAATTACTCATTACTTGAATTTCATTTACAAATATTCAAATTATATTTTGATTTTATTTAGGATTCACACACTCACTTAGTTTTAAGGCTCTCGTAGCTTTAGGATTTGATTGTGTTGTTATATATGTTTCACTCATGCTTGTTCAAGGGTTAGAGAAAATTTGATTTGAACCTATTAAACTTTGTGTCACTAAGGACAATAATTAAGGACCTTGATTAGACAACTTATAAAATGCATTGTGATTAGGATACACCTCATTTGATTCAAAACTTGAACATTTCAAACATAGTGACACTCTCAGCCACTAGAAGAATTTTTACTAGTTTTAGACATTTTTAAGCCCCTTAATTAATTTTCCTAAGTTTAAGCCTTAATTAAGCCACTAAAACTTCTAAAAATTGTAATAAATCATGTTTAAACCTAAAAATTATGTGTAACCCCTCTAACTGACCAGAATCAAACCTTTAATCAATGAAAATGAAAATCAAATTTATTTGACAGCAATTCTGCACTTAATTTAATTTTAAATCAATAATTTATTAATATAATTAATTAATAATAATTAAAAATTCCGAAAATTTCCCAAACACTTGGGAATCTCTCCTTAGGTAGTTCCTGACCTTTGGATTTGATTTCAAGGAGATGGGGACTCATTTGGAGCAAAATCATAAAAAGGGCCTTTAATTAAGGATTTCCAATAATTCATTAAATACCTCAAATTTCAAACCTTCATAATTAATTCAAGAAAAATCCAAATCAGTCAAACTCACTTGCATTAAACTCATAATAATGTCTAGTATTTATTAAAAATATTAAAGTTCCATAAAGGCATTAAATTCAAAAAGTAAACTTTTTGGTCAAACCTATGTCAAAATCAGTTCAAAACTTCAAACATTCGTAACTTAATGTAGAAAAATCCAATTTCAACGTACTTAATGTCTAACTGATCATTTTATGGTCTAGTATTTTAATAAAATTCTAAATTTTCAGAAAACACCCTTAATAAAAAAGTCAAATTTCTAACCCCTTAATTAAATGATTAAAATATTCCAAAAACTCTCAAAACTCAAAAATCGCTCTAAAACTCCAGAAATCCTTAATTAACCTTAAAATGAGTAATCAACCAATCTTAATTAAAATTCATTAACCTTCAAACCTTAATCAACTTAAGCTACTTAATTATACCGGGTACCACTGGGTAACCCAGGCCTACGAGGCTATTAACTTAGCCCCAAGGAAGGTGAAATAAACTTCACGACCTCGGTGTGAAGAAAAGGTGGTTTCCAACAAATAATAAAATAAATTTTAAAATAAAATTCAAAGCATTAATATTTAAACCTTAATTAAGTTTCCCTTAAGCCTTTTAACCCACCAGAACCTTAAACAGCTTCAACCTAATGATCCTACTTAGGACATATCAAAACCACACGACCTACCTCACACACTGTAGATGGTTTTCTAAGAAAACCAACTCTAGTTTTAGGCTAGGCCAGTGTTTACTTTTCTGCTGTGTGCCGGGTTTTCGAGCTTTCACTGCATGCTGGTTGTTAGCTTAGAATTGATTGATTATTTATTTACTTATTGCACTCTATGTTGTGAGTAATTGAGCATTCCAAATTTTGAATATTAACTGCTTGAGATTGAATATTAGCTGCTAGAGATTATTTATAAAACTGCAGATTATTAGGATAACCCTGCAGGATCGAGTCTAAATTTTTCTTTTAAATTCAAATGTAAATTTGATTTGATTTGTGTTGTAATTTCAAGTGATTTGAGATGGGATAACATCCAATTTGGAATCCAAAGTGGAAGGGACATCCCTCAGAAGAGAGTCCCTATCCATTTGGAGCTCTAAATTAGGATGGTTTTAAAATATCCAAAGAGAAAAGATAACACCCCTTCCAAAGGGGAGTTTCTTTTCATTTGGATATCCGTACCCGACAATCCAAGAAGCAGCAAAAGGACGAAGAAGTAGATAACGAGAAGACCCATTCTCAAAGTCACTTGAGTCTTAGGAATAGAAATCTGGGTTGTTGTTAGTGGTGCCCGGCCACTTTCCTTTTCTGCAATTATGGGATGTAATAATAAGTGGCACTTGTCATATGGACATTCAATTTGAGCTATTAATTTAATTAAATTATTTATTGATTGCTGTGTTGATTGTGATATAGGATTGCTTGCTTTTAGTAGTTTTTTTTTTGGCGATCTTGTATGTCGTATTTTGATTTAGCCTGGAATTCGATTATAGGCTCTTATGGACTTAACAAAATTTTTCTACTTAAATCAAATTAATAATTTTAAGTCAACATGGAAACTCTAACGTTTTAAGAAATAAGCCCGGGACCGCCGGAAGTTTTCATTTCATAGTATTCAATTAAATTCAAGCTTTTAATCGAATCGATTAGCATGCATCATATTAGCAACTAATTTAAAAATCTTTAAATCCTTAATTGCATTTGCTTAAACACTCAAATCCAACATAAGTCAAAGGGGTCAATTAGGATCTGCTCTAGATGTCGGCCCCAACTCCTCAAACTTATATAAATAACGTCCCGACCACTCAACATTAAAAGACTGGACTCATATTTTAAAATCGTTTAGGTGGTTTAGCTAGCTCCCCAATCCAGGCTGGGGTAAGACCAGATTCGCACTGCATTAGTTAGGTTTGGGCTACTAATTTTAAGTGCCCAATTTAGACTTAGGTTCCGAGGCTGGCTCGGGCCATAAGACCTCAACCTCCGGGAATTGAATCCCAATTTTCTAATAAAATTGATGACTTAAACATTAAATCACTTTCAATCAAATTCAAGCCCAACACTTAGGATAGGCTGGGGTGTTTCTGAAGTAATTCAGAATCTCAAAACACCTCCTACCCTTCTTCCGTTGACTCCAGAAATAAGTGTTCAACATTGAACCAGTCCCGTTTGGAAATTCAAACCCTTACCTCCTTTGACATCCAGCTTTGAAAATCTTAAATGAAATTTCTACTGCTATTTTAATCAAGAGTTTTCGTAGGAAATTTCGATTTTCTACGATGTAATTAACTACGAGGGCTTGCGCTAGTAGGAGATTTAGAAACCTAGATCTAATTTTCAAAATCAAATTTTTCAAAAAAATCTTTAATTAATTATTTTTCAAAAAATTCAAAATTTAATGATCATTATCGTCATTTTCAATCAATCGATAGTGATTGATATATTCTTTCTTCGAAGAGATATATCAATCACTATTGTGATTTTGATTATGAAATTAATGATTTCTCTATCCAGGTTAATGTAGTCAGACATTCGATTGAATTTAATATTGACCTTCTGGGGTCATATACGATTCTTTCCTGAGTCTGACTATGATAATCAGGATGAATTTAAATTTTGTAATTAGAACCCATTAGAGAACTATATTTTTGCCCTTCGAGGAAATATACTGTTCATAATGACACGTTTAATTTCAAAATTTTAAAAATTAAATATTCTCAAAGATAATTAAATATTTTTCAAAACTATATATACATAAATGTATTTTTCAATCAAAACAGCATCATGCATATGTTCAGAAACTTCAAAAAGTTCATTGTAAGTCAAGTCACATACCTCTTCTTGATCTGACTGATCAAGATTATCAGTCATTAAGCACAAATTAATGAGTTCCTCTTCTTTTTCCGTCTCTAACGAGTCTGAAACTGTGTCCGCCTAGAAAGCTCTTTGAAATTTCCTCTTGCCCTTCTTCACAATATGTTTCTCCTCTACCTTCTCCTTGGTAGGAGTGGCTTTGAGTTTTGGGTAGTCTGTCTTAATATATCCAGATTTCTTGCACTCATAGTAAATAACATCATTTGAAACATTGACATTTTTATTAAATTTACCTCGATTCCATTGCTGGTGTCTCTTTTGCTTCCTCTTCAGAAAGCTTCTGAGTTGTCTAGTCATTAGTGCGATGTCGTCTTCATCCTCAGGTTGTGAGTGTTCACTCTCTGACTCCTCCACTTTGAGTGCTATGTTCTTCTCCCTTCGTGGTTCACCTGCATCAATCTTTCTTTGGCTAACTCCTTGCTCGTAAGTAATTACCGATCCAAGAAGATTATCAATAGAGTAAATGTTTAGATTTTTATACTCTATAATTGCAATAATTTTAGCATCATAAGTAGTAGGAAAACAACGAAGTATCTTATTAACCATTTCAGTATTCATTAGTTTCCTACCCAATGTATGTAAAGAGGTGACTATTTGTGTGAATCTTATGTACATATTAGAAATGGATTCATTTGGTTTCATGCAAAATAATTCATAGTCATACAACAGGATATTAAGTCTAGATTGCTTAACCTAATTAATCCCCTCATAGGTTATACAAAGTCTATCCCATATGTCCTTTCCACTCTTGTAAGTAGAAACCCGTATGTAATCTTTTATTTAAGAGCACAAAAGAAACTATTTAAGCATTTGGCGTTTAGTTGTGCTAAGTCACATTCTTCTACTATCCATTCCACAAAAGGTGTTTCAACTCTAAGTTCGTCAACTAGTCTAGTTGGTTTTGTATACCCTTCCAGAACTAAGATCCACATACACTAATCTAGTGACTGTAAAAATGTAGACATGCATGTTTTCTAAAATTCAAAATGAATATTGTCGAACAGTGGAGGTCTAGTTATAGAGTAACCCTCGGGTGTATTTCGGTTTCCAAATGTAGCCATCTACGTTAATAAAAAAGTAGTCTAAACTTATGATTTTAAAAAAAAGCTCTGATATCACTTGTTGAAACTTGTTCAATATGAATTAGGATGTAAGACCTAAGCTTATGTCCCAGCGGCTAACCAAGAGGGGGGGTGAATTGGTAATTTAAAATTATCCCTCTTTTTGAATTTTTAAATGGAGAATAACTTTAATGAATTTTTTGTAGAAAATGATTTTCAACCACAAATTAAAAAGTAAATGTAAAAGCAGCGGAAAATAAAAAGACACAAGATTTATAGTGGTTCAGTCAAACACGACCTTCATCCACTCTCTAGAGACACCCTTTGAGTATTACACTAATACCACTAGTGACTCTCCTTTTGCACCCACAGTTAGGCAGATAATCCGTTACAAAACTCTCCTCCACCACTACCCTGTGCGGCAGAGAACCGTCGTCCTTTTACACTCTCCTAGTATTGGTAGAGAACCATCGTCCTTTTACACTCTCCCAGTGTTGGCAGAGAATCGTCCATCCTTTCACACTCTCCAAGTGTGAGCAGAGAACCATTCATCCTTTCACACTCTTCAAGTGTAGGCAGAGAACCCTTCGTCATTTCACACTCTCCAAGTGTCGGCAGAGAATTGGATCTCCTTGACAGATCTTCTCACAAGAAATCTAGAAGGACGAGAGAAAAGAGTGAAGTAATCACAAATCACAATTAGAGATTCTACCTTTGAGTACCAAGTGAATCTTTCATGCTCCAGTAGTAAGAATCTTCCTTCAAACACTCTCTCACACTCTCTCCTTCACTCTCCCTTCAATTAACACAAAGATCAATAGGCAAAAAGATTACAAGATAGTTTTAAGTGGACTTTATATAGGAAAGATAAAAAAAATCATCCAAAACCTACTGACTTTCAAGTCTATACGTAGTAGATTGTCCCAGACGATCATTAGATCGTCCCAGACGATCATCAGATCGTCCTAATGAATAGTATAAAAATAGTTGCATATAAACCCAATATATATTGGTACGAACTGACTTCATACCCGATCATCGTCCAGTACAAAATATGTTCATACAAACAGTTATATTAAGGGTTCGTTCTAACAAAACTGCAGGACGGTCCCAAATTTTCAGGGAATAGAGGACTTCATCCTGGGACAAACATGAATGATCGTCTGGATGAATAGTTATAGTCATGTGTCCAAAGAACTTCATCCAGAGACAACCAGGATGAATCGTCTCGACAATTAGTTTAACCCGTGTGTCCAGAGGACTTCGTCCTGGGATGAACATGATGAATCGTCTGGATGATCAGTGCAACTCAAGTGTCCAGAGGACTTCATAGTGGGACAAATGGTACACATCGTCTAGACGAACAGTTTAAAGTGAGAATCCCGGGATGAATATGGAAATTTGTCTGGACGATCAGGACTTAGAAAAATTTTCTCACTTCCTATTCGTTCCATTGCTCTTCCGAGGGGATAATTGACCTAATCGTCCCATACAAACTTGGTTTGTCCTGTACGATCAGTGATTTTTTAAAGATCTTCCCAAGTGTGTGTGTGTGCTAAGCTACTCAATTATAATCATACTCTCTCAAACTCAATACAATGAAAAATACAAACTTCAATTTATAAACTATCTTATCCTGAAATTGATTTGAAGTCTTCTTTTGTCTGGAGTTTAATTTTCCTGAAATATTAATCCACACTAAAGCAAAAATAATTCTTCCAAAAAGTGTTAGGAGAGTATAAACTTAAAATAATAATATTTGGAATCATCAAAATTATAAAAGTTGTAATAATGTAAAACATGCAAATAGCAACTCTCTTAACAAGAACCCCTACAAAGTCATTCAAGGGTTAGATTTGAGAACCCAAGTGAGTTTCTGTTCCTCCTCATGCTTGCATGATTGAGATGTATGCATGCTATACTATGATGAATGCAATTTAGATCTCCATACTAGGTGTGTCCTATGGTGAATTGTGCACGTGTGGGCTATGTGACCTAACATGCCATAAGAGAAGCACCTAACACCAAGAAAAGGGTTCGCTAACCTATGTGGGTGGTGATGCTTCTTCCTAAGTTTGAATGATTCATGCTGTTGTGATGGATTTTAAAATTCTTTAATGAAGGTGGTTTTTTATTTTCATTCCAAGCCTTGATCTTGACTTGTAAGTAATCGTTTGCATGTTTAAGATTTGTATTTTCAAATTTCAAATGATGTTCATTGTTATATATCTCCCACGCAAGTTCCTCAAATCTCTTATACTTCATTTCTAATTCAATATAAGATGTTTTCAAGGATTTGTGTGCATTAGTTAATTCAATATGCTTTTTATTTAATGCATCATACTCATCAAGCAGGGACATATGATCTCTATCTAAAAAAGAATTTTCTTTAACTAAGTTAGCATGCTCAGTTTGTAAAATACTAAACTCAAAATTAAGACTAGCATTCATTTTCTTTAACTTTCTATACGAGTCATAGATTTTCTTAGAAATAACCAACAAATCTTCATATAAAAGTTGATATACCTCGTCTTGATCCAATTGATCAAGATTATCATTAGCAATTAGATACAAATTTATTACCTCCTCCTCTGCTTCTTCTTCTTATAATTTTGAGATAAAGTCGGCCCAAAATGCATGTTCATCTTTCCTTTCATATATTTTGCTTTCTCCTCATCTTTTTCCTTAGTTGGTTGACTCTTTAAGTTGGGGCAATCAGCTCAGAGGTGACCTGGTTTCTTGCACTCAAAACAAATCATGTTAGATGAAACTTTTGTAGTTCTTGAGCTTTTACCTTTTTCTAGTTATTCTTATAACACCTTTGCTCTCTTTTCAGAAAATTCTTGAACTGTCGGGTCATCAAGGCTATGCCATCTTCTTCCTCCACTACAAAATTTTCACTTTTTGAGTTGTTTGCTTTCAATGCCATTGTCCGTTCCTTCTTATTTTCTCCTACATCATTTTAACTTTAACTCACTCCTTGCTCGTATGCAATGACTGACCCAAGCAAATTATCAATAGAATAAATGTTTAATTCTTTGGATTCAATAATTACAGTAATTTTAGCATCATAGGAACTCGGTAAGCATCTAAGAATCTTATTAACTTTTTAAGAATTAGAAATTTCTCTACCTAATGCATGCAAGGATGTCAAAATTTGGGTGAACCTATTGTATATGTCAGATATAATTTTGTTAAGTTTCATACAGAAAAGTTCATAATCATGCAATAGAATGTTAAGTCTATACTATTTAACCTCACTAGTTGCTTCATATGTGATGAACGATCTATCCCAAATCTTCTTACTAGCAGGACAGGTAGATACTCTCATGTAGTTCTCATATTTTAATGCATAAAAGAAATAGTTTAAGCACTTCACATTTAATTATGCCAAATCATTATCCTAATTGCTTCATTCACTAAAATGTACTTAAGTTTTCACACGTTTCATAAGTTTAAATTGTGCAATGTAACCTTCTTGAACCAACATCCACATATGATAGTCTATAGACTGTAAAAAGTAGACATTCTAATTTTTCAGAAATCAAACGGAATATTGTCAAAGAGATGTGGACAGGTTATAGAATAACCCTCCGCAGTATTATGATTACCAAAATGAGACATGATCGATTTTCAAGGTTTTCTAAAACACTATTTTTGAAACCCCGCTCTGATACTAATTGAAAGTATGAGATGCGCCAAGAGGGGGTGAATTGGAAATTTGTTGCAATAAAAAAACAATCCTAAACATGAGTTCTAATTTTTTTGTGTTTTTAAATTATAAATGAGAAAACTAATTGATATGAAAGTGAATGCTTAAAACATTATTACAATAATAGGTAGTGAAAATTTAACATGCTCAACAAAGAATTTTACTATGTTTTTCACCAAGCAATTTTAACGAAAATAAAATATAAATAAAATGTCATACGGGAAAAATCACACCAGAGAATTTATAGTGGTTTGGTCACTTGACCTACGTCCACTCTTTGGAGTCCTCCACTTCAGGAATTTCATCACTAAATAGTAATTCTCCTTTTACCCCAATAGCAAGGCAGAGAAGCCTTTACAAACCTCACTTTCACCAACCCAACATGGTGGAGTGCCAAGCGCTATGTCACCCTCCCAATAATGGCAGCGAACCTTCTCATTTTTCTCCCTCCTGAAGAAGGTAAAGTACCTTAGAGGACATGGACATAGAAGAATCTCCCACTTAGAGAGCCTCCCACAATTTCTTCTCAGGCCATAGGAGGAGCAACGTGCAGCAAACTAGGAGAAACTGTGTGATCTTCCTCACACTCCTCCCTAACAAAGCCAACCTTCCCCTTCCTCTCACAAGCCCCAAAATCTTCTCAAGAGCTCTCTTTCAAAGAATCTCCCTCTAATAACATTCCTATCTCATAGGGATCGTCCAATACAACGTTCAGGACAATCAAAAATAGCCTCGGTACCTCGTACCGTATGACCATATCATACAATTCAATTACCAATTAGTAATTAATCCTTAAATTGATTTATTAATCATGGAGTTAATTTGAATAAGTTTTTAAAAACTTGTATTGTATGATAGGATCGTACAGTACGAACAGTTCAAATTTTACGAATTAAGAACTTAAATTAATTTGGCGACTTACCTAGAGCTTTAACGTAAACGAAGAGAGTGAAACTCCATTTTTTTCTGTTGGTAGCAGATTTTTGAATCTTCGTTTTCACGATTTTTCTGCTCGTCGATGATGGCGTCGGAGGATCGCCGGACTTAGACTCCCGTAGTCTCAGTCAACCTCCGTCATTCTCCTCCATCATCTCGAAAGATCATGCATCAATTCGATTCGTCTCCACCTTCTTTGGGAGACAATGGTCTTGTGAAGGATATTTCGTTCCGGGTTAACAGAGAGCGGCCACTGATCATCAAGGAAGGAGCTTTTGAAGAAAAGAAGAAGATTGTTCACTGTATTAGTAAAGGGAAATAGATTTTAATTGAAGATGATAATTCGAAAATAGTCTGTTATCAACCAACAAATCTCCACAAAGACAGTTTGATCCGAAAAGAGGTTTGTACGCAAGCCTCTTGTAAGAATGCGGCTGAAGCTAATAAGGTGGTTATGCATGATGATAAAAAATACAACCAGATTACTGAAGATCTGGTTATTAAAGAAATCAATATGAAATCTATGGAACAGGAAGGTGGTGATAAGACGGAACGGAGAACTGACCTGATCAAAGTACGAGAATGTGACTCTGGAGAACTCGGAAATTGTAATCAAATCAACAATGCTGCAAGTTTCAATCCTGTTACTGAAAAACAGGGGTTAAATGCCTGGAAGAAGAAGGAAAATATCAAAGTCTCCGATATTAATTTTGGAGAAAATTTTGTTAATGAAGAAGGAGCTGTTAAACTTCATGTGGGAAAAGAGTTTAAAAATTCAAAGAGACTGGAGAAGTCAATGTTGATAAAGATATTTGGGAATAACATCCCTTTCAATGTCATTAGCATTGAGTTAAGAAGACAATGGTCCAAATATGGTAAATTTCATTTAACCCAACTTGGACTTGGATGGGTGCTTTGTGCTTTTGAAAATCAAGAATCATTGGAAGAAATAACTATATCAGGACCCTGGTATGTCAATGGAAACAAAGTGGGTATGGACAGGTGGTCTATGGATTTCTCACCTACTTCATTCAAAGGACTTACAGCTCTGATCTGGATCCGCATGCCAAATCTACCACTTTAATGCTGGGACGAAGTGAATGTTTGTAGGATTGCTTCTTTGGTAGGGATTCCTTATTTGATTGATGGCAACATATTCCAGTGGTCTAGAAGAGAGTTCGCTAGAGTTTGTGTGAGAACCAAACTAGATGAGAAGCTTCATATGGGTGTATGGGTGGAAGGAAAACCAATGCAGACAAAGCAGGAAATGGAGATACAAATAGTATTAATAAAAATCAGATTATTGTTGATAATGGAAGAGAAGATGGCTATGGACCGTGGATTCATGTAGACTATAAAGCAAAGAAGTTTCAAAAGAAAGCAACTGAGAGCAAGGAATTAACAAAGGCAAATTCTAGTTTGGAAGGAAGATCAATAGAAGCAGTTGGAGCAGCTAAACTAAGCAATTCATTCATGGGAACCACTGGAAATAATTTGATCAATCAAATTTCATCTGATTTTTCTAATTTGAATCAGAAAGGAGATGTTGGTTCAAAATCCAATAATATTGTTGAAACAAGCTCTGCCGTAGTGGAGAGATTTCTGAAGTTAAAATTATAAATTCAGTAAACAAATTCGATATTCTAGGAAGTTTAGCAGAGGAAGGTGAAATAACTGAGGAAGGATTACGACAAAAGGATCGGGGAGATATTCAAATGGAGACAATTGAAGTAGCAACCAAAGTATGCAAAGAGATATCATCTACTGTGAAGAAGAGAGGTACTAAGCAGCTAAAGAGTTTGGGGCCAATCAGCCTTAAGACAATGGTCAGAACAATTGAAGAAGATGCTAAGGACAAAGGGGGAGCTCATTCCCCTCTGGTCCAAAAATGAATTCCATCCTATTTTGGAATTGTAGAGGAGCCAGGAAAAAAAGGACTTCTCTCTACCTCAAGGAGGTAGTAAAAAATAAAAATGTTATGTTTGTTGGGCTATTGGAAACTAAACTAGTCTCTATTGAGAACAAGGAAGTGGAATCTTTGATTGGCATAGGATGGAATTACAGCTATGTTCCGTCTTAAGGTTTATCAGGAGGCATACTAGTTCTGTGGAGAAGTAGCCAAGCCAATTTTAACTTAATTGAGTCTTCATCTCAATACATCATAGGTGATTTGGATATCCTCAATAAAGGGATATGGAGAATAGCTTCTGTATACGGAAGCACTGATGTACTCAATAGAAGAGTTCTTTGGACTGGCTTGAAAAATCATATCACCAAAGATCTGCCTTTGGTGATAGGTGGAGATTATAATTGTATTTTAGCTAAAGAAGATAAGATTGGTGGTAGGAAATTCACCTTCTCTTTGGGACCGAGAGAGATGATTTATTTCATGTCTTCTAATGATCTCCATGAGCTCAAGTTCACTGGTCCTAGAATGACCTGGAGCAACAACAAAACAGGATATAAACATATAATGGAAAGATTAGACAAGATCATGGTCAATGCTACAGCAGTTAACTGTAATCAACAGATGGTTGTTAAACACCTTCCCAGAATCGCGTCTGACCACTATCCAATTCTCCTAGATATTTCAGTGTTTCCTACAAACAGTAAAAAAACCATCAAATTTGAAGACGTGTGGGCTTCCTATCCAGCATCATTTGCTGTGGTGAAAAAGGCTTAGATGAGAAAAGATTTGGGAAATCCAGCTGAAATTCTTAATTACAAGTTCAAAAAGACTCTCAAATCTTTATTCTTTTGGAGTAAGGCCAAGCATAAAGAGTTAAATCAAATGAAGGAATGGCTCAAGGAAGAAATTCTTATGCTTCAAATCAAAGAATCTGAAGTTGGTATGCTTTCTATGGATGATTATTTTCTTCTGAAATTTAAAATTAATGAACTCAATTCTACTCTGGCACGGTTAAATTCTTGGTGGAAACAACGATCCAAAGTTAAATGGATTGGTGAAGGAGACCAAAATACAAAATTTTTTCACTCAATGGCAAGTGCAAGGAAAAACAGTAATCACATTCATAGCATCATGGAAAATCATAACCAAATTGAAGACATTTTGGTACAATTCTTCAAAGACAAGTGGCGTGATAGAACGTGTATTCTGGAAGGTTGGCCGGAGACCCTCACTGTTCTGGACGATGAAGATAAGAATCAATTAAATAAAGAATTCTATTTCGAAGAAGTTGAAAATGCTATTAAAGACACTTCATGAGGTACCTCTCCAAGAATTGACGGTATTACTTACTCTTTTCTAAAAATCTATTGGCCTATTATTAAAACCGATGTCTGGGAAGCAATGAAAATTTTTTTTAGAACTGCTATTATGAATAAGGATTGGAAAAGAACGTTGATTGTTCTGATTCCCAAAATAAACAATCCTACTTCTGCTAATAACTATAGGCCAATTAGTCTTTGTAACACTGTGTACAAAATTGCTTCCAAAATTCTTCTTAGCAGAATGAAAAACATCATCCTGAAACTCATCTCCGCTAAACAAGCTGCATTCATTAGAGGGAGATCTCTCCAAGATCATATTTTAATTGCTCACGAACTTATTCATAAGTTCAGATTTTCTAAAGATTCTAAAGGGTTGGTGTCTATTAAATTAGACATGGAACAAGCATACGATTCAATGGGATGGCCAACTCTTCAAAAAATTCTTTCTTACTATGGTTTTCCAGATTTCTTCTCAAAACTCATTCTAGAATGTGTGCAAAATTCGGATTTCTCTATTTTAATTAATGGTACTCCTTCCAACTGGATCAAAGCTAGGTGCGGCTTTAGACAAGGATGTCCCTTGTCTCCTTACCTTTTCATTTTATGCTCTCAGCTTCTTTCCAATGCTATAATAGGAAAGCATGATTTTGGAGTTCGGGTGAGCAATAACAGCCCAAGGATTTCACACCTATTATATGCTGATGAAATAATTTTATTTGCTGAAGCTAAACTCAAAAATGTGAGAACTATAAAAGGTGTAGTGAAAAAATACTGTGGTTGGACAGGCCAAAAGGTGAATATTAGCAAAACCGGTATGCTTTTTGGAAAAGCAGTTTCTAGCTTGAAGAAAAGAAAAATCAAAGACATCTTGGGGTTCAAAGAAGTGAAGGAATACCAATTATTTGGGAACTAAATTTTCTTTAAAAAGGATGTCTAAAACAGATTTCCAATTCATATTGGACAAGATTTTGAAGAAGCTTAACAATTGGGGAATCAAATTCATTTCATTAGAGGGAAGAATTACATTGGTTAAATATGTAATTCTATCTATCCCTTCATTCCACTCAACTATTTACTTAGTTCCCAAAACAGTTCTTCAAGAGGTGGAGAAGCTTTGCTGAAATTTCATTTGGGATAAATCTAATGAAGATCACGGTTTGCATTATGTTAGCTAGAAGAAGTTGTGTGACCCTGTGGAATTGGGTGGCAGAGGTATACATTCTTGCTTGAGCAAAATGGGTCCTCTAAGAGCTAAACTTGCTTGGAAGTACATGAAAGAGGATGATTCCTTATTGCATAAAATTTTGTTCCCAAAGTATGGATCTTCTTGGGAGGCTGAAAACAGAATTAAAACAAATTCTGCTGCTTGGAAAATTATTAAATATGGTGGTAAATCCTTGAGAAGTATTGTGTATGGAATGTTCAAATGGTCACTCTATTGATGTGTTTAAATATATCTGGATATGGGAAAAATGCTTAAACAAATGGCCTACATTTGTTAACTCTCAAGAAAATTTGGTTGATGATTTTAGAGTGGAAAATTTTATTTCAGAAAACCAATAGAGTATTCCAGAATTGTGGAAATATTTCGGCAAGGAATTGATGGATTTAATCTGCAGGATTAATATTAATCCAAAACTGATAGAAGACCAAGTGGGACTCATTTACATGGAATCTGGAAGATCTAATACTTCCATGGCTGCTGTTAAAAATGCGGATAAACCAATTGACATGGCTGAAGAAAACGAAACTAAGTGCCATAATAGATAATTTTTGGTGGAGAGCCTTAAACAACGCCTTACCCACTAATGTTTTTTTTATCTCATAGGAAAATTCTTAGGATATCTAATTGTCCTAGAGAATGTAATAAAAAGGAGGATATTTGTCATCTAATTTGCAAATGTAAGAAGATAGTGGATGTTATTCATCATCTGAATGAATTGGGTTTTTTCATTCCTCTATTCGAAAACAAAGACGAGATGGATAATTGGCTTTCTGATCAAAATGTTTTTCTTGCTAGATTATTGTGCAATGCAGTATATTTTACTTGGAAAGACAGAAATGAGATTGTACATGGGAAGAAGGAAAGAAGTTCTTATCATATTACGGCTGAATCTGTCAGTTATACAAGAGCTCTCAATTCCTAGAATTATGACAAAATGGAAAGGTTAAGTACCAATCAACAATTGCTTTTTGAAAGTCGTTGGTATTCTCCTCCTCCTAATTGGATCAAGGTGAATGTAGATGCTACATTATTCAATTCATATAGAGGAGGTATTGGAGGAGTGGCTAGAGATTATAAAGGCAGATTTATAGCAGCATATGGTATATCTCAAATGCATTGGGACATTACCTATTTAGAGTATCAAGCTATAGCTACTGTTAAAGAGATGATCAAGGATCGGGTGCATGGATATCGAGGCATTATCATTGAAAGTGACAATTTCAATGTTATCAAGATGATTCATAAGTCTATCAAGAAGGAAGATCGAGGTATGGATAAGTTTTTATTTGGGGATACTTTTAATTATGTTATCTTTAACCATGTTAGTAGAGATTGTAATAAGTTAGCGGACTTATGTGCTAACTTTGGTACTTTTTCTTCTTTCTTTTGGGATGATTTAATCCTGGATAAGGTTCCTTCTTCATTTATAAGTATTTTGAAGAAGGAATCTGACGACTGTATTAGTTAGGGGCTTCTTTTTGGTCCCTTCTTTTTTTTTTCTATAGTATTTGCTTTATGCTTCTTCAAAAAAAAATTAATCTGGCGACTACGGCTTTTAATTTGAAACAAATCTTACAATACAACACATATCATACAGCACAATTTGTTCACAGATAGCCATTGAGCCAAAGAGGATCATACAGTACGATTTAAACTCGTACAGTACGATCAACAGAGAAAAAATTTTCTTCATTTTTTAAAAACTCTCTCCCCATGTGTGTGTGTGTGTGTGTGTGTGTGGTTGCTCAGTTTTGCATATAATTTAAGGCTAGACATAAGAAAAGAAAAATTACAGGGTTATAGACTCCAAATCCTACTCTGCCTAGTCTTGAGCCCTTTTTTTGTCATGAGTAATTTATGATCTCCCTGAAATGTTAGTACTCATAAACAATAGGAGAAATAAAAAATATTCAATGAATAATAAATCAATTGATATTATTTTTCATCATCAAAATCTAAGAGTTTGGGTCATGGATTGCAACAGAGTATAATATTTTAAAACTTTATTTCATAGATCAACTATATTTGATTAGTCTATTGAAACTTAAATTAATTCTAGAAGATTAACCTCAAAACCAGACAAATTTCATTACATTCGTTAAAAAAACAAACTCAAGATACAAATGCAAATTAAACTAAAATAATAACACAAACATTCAAATGCCATCATATGAAAACTAAAAAGAAAAAACATACAACAACTACAATAGTAAATAAAAAGTAAGATGCTAGAGGGTCTTGATCTGGAGGTGGTTGAGGAGGGGTAAACATAGTAAAGTAGCTATTAATGGTAGTTACCTAAGTGTTGATCAATTCAAACTGTCCTCTTATCCAGCCCATATCTTCATTATATCTAGCATCCTACGGGTCTAAGAGAGTCTTAACATGATCAAATCATTAATCAAAGTGAGACTCAAGTTAATCAAATCTCTAGACTATTTCTTGATAAAAATGATGCTCATGTCCAGTAGAAGGTGTAGGTGTAGGAGCCTCTTCTTCTCCTCCCATCTCATCTCTCTCATCCTCTTGGTCCCAATAAAAAAGAGAATGAAAAGAAGCATCGGTAAAGTAGAATGAAAAAAGGTTTGGGGGTTAAGGATGAATCAGATTGTATTTCTTCTCAAGAATATAAATAATTAGATGTCCTAAAGCCACATTCTTCTTCCTTCTTGTGGAAGGAAGTCTAATGTCCGTTAATTTATTGATGTAATCTAAAATCAACTAGGCTTCAGCAATTATAGTGTTTGGCATTATAAGATAAGTGACTACAGAAAGCAAAGGAGTAAATTTTATATGATCACTAGCTTTAGAAATAATTGAAGTTCTCAACACATGCTTGATGATTCTAGCAATTTTATTTAAGGAGTGCACAGGAGGAAAGTGATTGACTAAAGGTCCACCTCTGAGGGTTTTATTTAAGGTAGACCAGTCAAAATCATCTCTTGATGTCAAAGTGTGTGCCCTTACACCCTCAGTTCTAACAAGTAAATATGTGCCTAAATCTTCCTTAGTTATCTCTACCATTTGGGGAAGAACAAAAGAAGACTTGATTGTATGGTCCTCTCGCATTCTAAGATTAGAAAGAAAGTAATATAAGGCATCAGAAAGAAATACATGGATTAAAGTGAGAATAAAAGTAAATTTGGTAGAAGCAAAAAGAGGCATAATAGAAAAATTGATGTCTTCTTAAAAGGAAGATAAGATCGTGTCATCTTTGCTTCAAAGTAATGTTGGTACACTTCTTCATTCTCTTTAAAAAGAAAATATTCTTTTGGTTGATTGGACTAAAATGAAGAACCCCTAGAATCTCTATCACGCTTGCTACTACTTTCCATTTTCTAAAAGATTGAGCACATGAATGTTTGAAAGTGAAGGGATGATAAAAAATTCAAAGAATGACCTTCAATTTAATGAAATTGGGAGCATTTGTACAGTACGATGTGAGGCTCATATGTACGATAATAAGTTTGTACTAGACAAAAATATTTTCTTACATACAAATAGAAATGGTCAAAACGGTTTATGTTATGAAATGACTTTTTCTACTACACAATTCTTGAGGAGTCGTATTGTACGACTTTTTGACCAAAGAAATCTTATAGATGAATATATGTTTGTCCAACATGATCAATAATAATTTTCATACCAAATGGTTGAGATTGTCCACATGCCAAGTGATAACTGAAACATACATACAAAATGTGATTTCGTGCATATGATCTTTGAAAATAAC